>BSQW01000012.1:32931724-34131724 GCA_030161315.1 Eutrema japonicum
GGTCGGCAAATAAGCCTTTACGGCCGATATTACGACGAACGAGACCTTTCAATATCAATCGTCACTGTCCAACAAAAAAAAAACATTCAATTTACAAAACAAATTTAATCGCTGAAATGGCTGCGTAGATCACAAGAGAATCAAAGATCCACAGGTTCCTATCAGAAAAGCGAAACACAAAAATTTGTTTATGCCCAATGTAGCATCGAAGAATCATCGCCTGAAAAAACAGCTATCGTCGACGTGGCATCGGACAATTTTTCATCAAATCGAAAAATTGAAAACCCTTCAGGGAACCCGTTTAAAATCAACCACACAGAAGCGGACACAGAAACGGTGGGAAGTACGGTTTAGATAACCCGACCGGGCAGCCCGAATCCGACTGTAAACGGATCCGAATACGGTGGAGACGACTGATCCGGTGGATGGGAGAATCAAACCGGATGCATCCTCGTTAAGTCCACCGCTGTGTAAAAGTGTCATACGGCACTTCCTATCTTTTGGGAATTCTTCTTCATCGGGCAATCAAATTTCGAAACACAACAAAACAAAACCAATCGATTATGAGAAAATTTGATGGAAATAATGAATCAAACATCTGTTAACGAAGGTTGAGACGTGTATGAACAAAACAAAACCAATCGATTTATATATAGAGAGGTACGAGGCGGCTTAACTCAAAACCCTAATACAGAAGTTTAATTTTCACATTTTTGCCCTTTTCTATAACCAAAAAAACCATTCCCTTTGACAGCAATTTACTATTTTACTAAGATTCTAATCCGCGTGGATGCGAGGGATAATTGTTTTTTTGTAAACTAAAATTTGGAAATTTATAAAAAATGAAATAAGAAATAAAATCTAATTTAAATATTATTGATTCAAATATATTGAATTTGTAATTTTTAAATTTTTAGTGAGAGGATAATATCTTGTTGATTTGTTATGCAATATGTGTTTTGATGTTTATACCATATTTCTAATTCGTGCTATGCGAAATCTAGTATCTAATCCGCGATGTGTGCATAACAATAATTTCTATACATTATTTTTGTGAAATTTATTTTTAGCAAACACTAACGAAAAGGTTTGACTGAAATTTTAAAGAAAAATTTCATGATTATGTGATTTATGTAATCTTAAATGATAGCAAAGTTTGTTATCTGAAATAAAAAAAATTATTATAAAAGTTATATGATGTTATCATATGGTGGATATTAGTAGAATATGAGTATCATTTATTTAAGTATATATCGATGTAATCTTAATTGTAAAATTTGTTATTATGTGAATTTATATTACCACACAACTAATTATTTTATTGTTTTATTAAAATTAATTTTCAAAAAGTATATATATATGAATGTTAAAATGGGCTAACCCGTCATTTTAATCTATCTCGAATCAGCTATCTTGCATGTTTTGACAAACCAATCCACAAAGGACCGCAATTGTAAAAACATAACCCTAACCCGCCCCACCATATTACAGTATAATATAAATATTTATTTACTAATTTTGAATATTTAAAATTTTATCAATTTTAAATATTTTTTAATAATAAGATTAAAATCCGAGGTTCCTCGAAAACATCGGATTAAAGTGGGGATTATTGGTTCTTGCATTTTAATGGATTTCTCAGATTTAGAAATCCTAATGAATTCATTGATTTTGTAATCAGATAAGTGAATTTCAAAGTTAAATAATTGGATTTCAAAATCAAATAAATGGATTATTATAAATCAACCAAATAGATTTACAAGAATTTTAGTATTATAAGAAAATAAATAAAAAACAAACCAACAGAAAAATTTCGTTCTTTTTCTTTCACTAATCATCTAGTATCCTCCTAAAGTATAGAAAAAGACGGAGAACTAATCCTCTTAACAATGTTGATGACCCAATCATTCAAAAAGAAGGTGCAGAAGAAGCTTGTACCGAAATGAACTCCTTGACAATAATCACTGAAAAACTTTTTACTTTGATACAAGAAAGAGAAGCAAGGCAACAACAAGAAGCTTATCAA
Source organism: Eutrema japonicum (assembly GCA_030161315.1). Classification (NCBI taxonomy): domain Eukaryota; kingdom Viridiplantae; phylum Streptophyta; class Magnoliopsida; order Brassicales; family Brassicaceae; genus Eutrema; species Eutrema japonicum. Next base: position 32,933,751 of record BSQW01000012.1, read on the forward strand.
AGAGAAGCTGAGAAAAAGAAGAATAATTTATGGGAATCTATCAAAGAAGTTTCTACTTTGGAGGAACATGTTCGTTACGATGCGGTTAAAGTGATTCACCAATTAAGGATGAAAGATGTGTTCCTTAGCATGTCCATTGATGATTGTTATGGTTGGATTAAGCGTAACTTCATTGGGTGATGAATTTATTATTATCTATTGTTGGATTGATTATTTTATGTGGTCGATTAGACTATGGGTTTTTATAATGAAATTGGCTCTTTCTATCTATCTTTTTTACCATTTCAAAAATCTATTTTAAGTTTAGCGAACGTGCAGAACAATCACAATCTTTGTTTGTACATTAGCAGACACTGATTACATGAAACCTGAGAGGTTTCACGGGCAGTGTTTTGAACCTCCACTTAGAAACTAGCTAGCTTCGTGTCCAACATGTAGTAAATGTTACGTACTCACTTAGAAACTATCCTTGTAACATGTAGTAGCTTAATGTTACGTGTAGTTATTTTTTGTCTCTTCTTCTACACATTAATTGATATGTGTCTTTCATTTTTAATTCTACGTAGTAGTTTCATCTTGAAAAAAAAAATACTTGTAAATCCAAATCCAACCAAATAACAAGGTTTCACTCGATATTTGCTCCTTTGTATTTTACTCTTAAAAACAATTGTAAATCCATTCAAATCCAAATTAAAATCAAATACCTATGAAAATCCTTACTATTGAATAACACTTGATTTTAACATGGATTTCAAAATCATAGAACCAATAACACAAGATTTGAATATGGATTTCAAAATTATAGAACCAATAACACTTGATTTGGTTTGGATTTTCAAATCTATTAAAATGTCACAACCAATAACTCCCCCAAAATCTCTTCTCTTAGGTACCAAGGCAACTACGTACAAATTTAAAATATACATTTAATCTCTACAATCATGGATTAATATTATTATATTTTAAATAATTTAATCAATTAAATAGAGATTAGATGTTATTTATAAATATTATAATTAATTAGAATATCCATATCTAACAATAAATATATTATGTACATTATTTTTGTAAACAAAAAATATGTTTGGCAACATGTACATTTATCCACATAAATTATAATCTTATATGTATTTATTCTTGTTTAGACACACAAAAATATCTCTGTTTTAATAGTATAGATATATGTATTTATTCTTATTTGGATACAAAAAATGTCTATGTTTTAATAATATAAATTTTAGTCCATTAAATAGAGGTCATTATAGGCTATTTTAGTCAATTTGCATGAGAAAGATTTTGAGTTTTGTGGTTGAGCCTTGAGGAAAGACCATTTTACCAAAATCAAATTTCAACCAAAATCAAATTTCAAGGTAATAATTGTTTCCAATTGATGTAGTGTTTCCTTGGCTCAGGCTTTCAAGTCTTGATGTTAGATATTTCATTAAAAGGAGGAGATCTTGATACAAAAGAGACATAACTAGTAGTTCTTGTCATAACACAATGTAAAAAAAGTGCTCTACGAGATCAAATCTTCATTTCAATCAAAAAAAAAAAAGTGCTCTACTTCTTTAGCAAATACATTACATCTCTAAACTCTAGTTTCTCTTCATAGACCAAACCAAAAAGAAAGCTCTGAAGCTGCTGCAGAAACTTGTCGTAAGAAGGATCAGCTACACAGAACATCTACACACACAAAAACAAAACAAAACAGAGCAAAACTTATCATGATCAAAGACAACAACGTTGAAAAATTTGTGTGAGAAGAGGTTTATATGCCTGATACAAGGTTTTTGTGTTATATCAATTACTCAAATACCTAAGTAGCATAAGAGGTATCGAATCCATGGGTATAAATTTCAATCACTAGGAATGCATACAACTTTGTAAGTTAAGCTAACAAGAAGCTAACAAGAGGGGTTTTTGGTTTCTAAACAACCTAAATGATTCAAATTCAAACAAGAACAAGTAAGCAAAGACTAAAAACATGATTAACAATAAGATAAATGCAAGCTCTTGGATGAGGTTATTGATTTTGGATCCTTCCATGATCCATCTAGATGTCATTTCACACAAACAAGCTATTCCCTTAGCCTAGAACACTTAAGCAAGATTAAACCACTCTCATGGCCTTAATCACTTTGTTAATCATACAAATCAAGAACAAACCATCGTTTGTGATAGGATGATTAACAAGCAATAAAAATAGGTTCCTATGGCCCTAATGCTCCTTAGACAGCTACTCTCATAGGGTAAGAAAGCAAAATCCCTTATTTGGTTCTTTGGAGAATTTCATCGAACACCTTGTGTGCATGAAATTCCCTAAGATCTAGATTAACTATATCTAGCCTAATCTAGCATTGTGAACACCAAATAAGAGAGATAATATGTAAACTAAGTCCTAGACATCAAGATCTACTACGAAATTCACCTAATCTACCTCATCCATGAGCCTTAATAAGAACTACTCACTAATCATGAAGAACACACCAAATCTACTGAAAGAGGTGATGTTAATCATGATTAGGGAATAGGAATGTTAAAGATTAGATAAAGATGAAAAGATATAACCTTAAACTTGCATAAATCAAAAGAATCTAAGGGAAAAATCCCAAGAACCCTAAAAAGACAAGGTTTTGTTCTAGAGAGAAAAGAGAGAGAACAAATGGAAAAATGGATAAAAAGTGAGATAGATCTAAAAATCAGATCTCTAAAATATAAAAAGGTGTTTGCTGAGTTGGGTCGGACCCGGGTCAACCCGAGACAAACCGGGTATTGACCCGGCCGAAACTTGGATACATTTTCAGTGAATCGGTCATATATCATGAACCTGACATCCGAATTACCTAAATACCACTCCTGGAAACAGCTAACTTGTCCCTCTACAACTCTTACGAAGACCATTTGAGTTGATTCATAACGGAAGGCTTTCGTGTTTCCGGTTCTTTAGACGGTGTCATCTACTCTCGGCCAGACGGACATACCTTCAGTAAATCCGTCTTATCTCCCTATCCATACGTCCAAATAACCCAATTCAAACTCTTGTATAAAGCTACTGTACTACTCTACAACTTCTATGAAAGCAGTTGAAGCTGAATCGGATTGTAAGATCCCCGTCTAGCTACATCTTTGAGACACTTCGGACGAGCTTGGCTGGTTCGGGTGAGAGATGTCCAACACCGAGGTCACACATCGGTGTTGGACCTCGGTGCTAAGGTTTTTTTGCTCCTGGTCACTTCAGAGAGGCAATACCGAGGTGTTACACCGATGTGTGACATCGGTGTATTCTCCTGAGGCTTCAATACCGATGTCACACATCTGTGTTGAATAAATTGCCTCGGCTAGGCGGACATGTCTTCAGTAAAACAGCCATATCGGAGTGCCTAGCTAATTCACTCCTCTACAGCTTTTTAATGAAGGTCATCCAAGCTGATTCATAACGGAGTGCCTCAGTCCAGTCACATCTTTCCGGTGTATCGGATGGACCTTGCACTCTACTTTGGTCCAACTATCCAAATATGCCCAAATTGCCTCCAATCACCTAGAAAGTACTCCAAAACATGCAAGAACTCACTAGACCTAATGAAATATGTACTAATCTCTAAATAAGACCTAAATACAAGACAAAACCATGATTATGCATGTAAATGATACAAAACTCTAAGTGAGATGCATGCTAAAACATGCAATATATGAGTATATCCATTCCCCCAAACTTAAACATTTGCTTGTCCTCGGGCAAACAAGAATAAAGAAATAGAGAAGACTAAAAATGGGAGCTCAAATAAGTACCATGAAAAGAATTCAACTCAATGTCCAAGTTACTAGCTCTAAGATGCGATCAAACAAGTCTACTCAAAAAGAGCTAGTCATATTCTTCCCTATACGAATCAAATTCAAACCTTAACCTATACAAGTATTCATGTCATCCAATCATTTAACATTCATTAATCGTTTCAAGTGAATCATGCTCATGCAAGGCAAGTGAATCCATTTGGCTAGGGTAAGGTCTTGAGACTAAGATGGTCTCAAATGTACGGGGTTTCACCAATGCAAGGGATCTCTTAATGAATGAGCAAGCTTTAGCAAAATGTTAAGAGTAAAAGGCAATCTATGCACACAAGGATAGACTTACATCTACCCAATGCCCAAATCGTCTCTAACCCTTGCATATCTACCCATGAAGTCCTCATCCTGAGCTACCCTTTTCTCGCTTGGCCTTTTTGCCTTCATGTCCCATACGTGAACTTCTTCTTCCACTTCACCTTTTCTCACTTGGAGAATTTCTTCTTCTTCATTGAATCTTGTGGTTTCGTGCTTCTTTTTGTTGTTTCTTTAGCTCTTCTTTCTTTCTTTTTCTTTGCCTTGACTCATCATTTACCAATTGATGCCTTAGCCAATTTTTGGCTTTTTCTTTTGTTTCCATGAGGCTATAACTATCACTAAGAGCTATTCTTGATAACTTGCACTAACCACATCACAATATTGCATTCCCCTTTCACCTTCACTTTCTCCCTTTTGAACCCACTTCCTTCTTATCCACAATTCCATTAGTCACACATTTTCGTTCACACCAAACCCAAAACTTCCCTTTCCCATGAGCCTAGCCTAGTCTAGCATTTGATGTTCGTCTAGATCTACATACAATCCTATCCTTGTCGCCCTAAACTCAACACTTTTTGCCAAGCTTACTCGAAAAATTAGGCCTCACATACGCACACTAAAGATTTTGGCTTGAAAGGAGGGTAGGTTAAAGGTATGGTAAACCGTTCTAATGATGGGAATCGGCTACTTGGACTAGCAAAAGAGTGGTGAAAAGGATAAGTGAGCCCAAGTATGTATATGGTAACCATGAATTCACTATGCAATGCACAAGCATGATAATTTCAATTGCAAAATTATGGTTTTCACTTAGGTAGAATTGAAATCAAATCAAGACTTACTTTAGCTAAGACCCTAGTAATGAAACGCAAGATCGAAATATTGGTCATACTTGATTTCAACACGAGATCAAAAGCATCAAACAACAAGCAACGAGGGCATTGAATCAAACTCTAAATATGATACTTTACAAGGATAAATCTATCATTGCTCCTAATGCTAATTCAAAGCTACATAATATGCTATGCATCTAGACTCAATCCTATATGGAATGCACAAAAGTTCAAATTTTTTCAAATTTATTGAAAATGCATGATATGCATGAGATTTAAGATGCAAAAGGCAAAATAAGATCACAAAACACAAAGTTAAATAACACATAGACCCTCCCCCAAACATAAATTACACAGTCCCTTGTGTAATAGAAGCTTAAGAGAGAGTTAAACAATACATGAAAGAAAGAAAAAGATATGATTCTAAATGTAATTCACAAAGTTTGGAGTATTACCTTGGAAACGAATGGAGGGAACGAGAGTGATCACCTCAATCTTACACACCTTTGTCCTTAAGTCCATGACCATTAGACCATCAAGAACCTACTCACACTAAGCAAACCCATCAAAAAGGACAAGAAAACAAAGAGAAACATAAAAAGAAAGTATGTACAATGATAAGCTTGGGGTGTCTCCCAAGAGCACTTTGTTTAAAGTCACTAAGTTTGACTTTGGTTACCCTTTTAGGCGGGTGAGAGAGGAGTGTGAGCACTCCATGATGGATCCCTGAGATCGAGCTTGAGCACCTTGCTCATGACTTCCTCAAGACCGGCTTGCCCTTTTTCTTTGAGCTCGGGAGTGAGGATTGCTTTGACCGAGGCAAAGGGCTTGGATCGGCCTTTGCATTTGATCTTGTACTCAATCACTCCATCCTTGTGCTTCCATGGAGTGAGAGTCATCATAGAAGGTTGGCTTGGCTCGGACCTATACCCATCAAGCTTGCTTGGTTCATTCTTAGCAAAGGAAAAAGGGGGATGCGTGTCTTGTTTCTTCATTTTGGCTTTAATGCCTTCACCCTTCTCTTACTTCCTTTTAGTCTCACTCACGTCCTTCATTGTGGTGGGAGGAGGAGATTCCAAGCTAGCTCTATCAATTTCCAAAGCTTCCTCACCATTACCATAACCCAAATCTTTTCTCTCAAGAGACTTCTCTTCCTCTTCATAGACCTTTGGGGGTGGAGCTTCTTCAACCATCTCACATCTACCCACATACCTCGCTTCTTCTTCACGAAACTCATCATCCTATATGGTAATTATGCCACAAAGCTTGTTGGAAGAAGTCCTCATTGGGTAATATACCTTATAATCCACATTCAAGAGAACTACCCAATGATCTTTGAAATCCATTCTAGCGCCGGTGGTAAGTAGGAATGGGGTTCCAAGGAGAAGTGGGAGCTTGTTGGTCTTCTTCATCTCCATGACAACGAAGTCTGTTAGGACTATGCAATCCCCAACTTTAAGCGGATAATTTTCAAGAAGACCAAGTGGTTTCCGTGAATAAGAGTCTCCAAAGGTGATAGGTGATTGTTAGAGGGGGATTTAGCACTCCTCCGGTTTAACCCGGTTTGAGTTTAAATCAGCCCAACAAAAGACTTCAAGGCCATCAAAACCGATCTACGAAACAAAAGAAAGTTTCCTTTTATTTGATAAAAAGAAGATTTCTTTTTATTGAAAAAAGGCAAATCCCGGGAAGAAAGAAGATTATCCTTATTGGCTTAAAGGAAAAAGGACAATCGCTAATACAAAGTCAAAAAAGAAAAAGAAGAGCTAAGGACTTCAAGACTTATAAATAGGGGAATCCCCTATTCATAAGAATGATCTCACAATCTCTCAAGAAAGAACTTAGACAGAAACATCATTTGTAACAAGAACTACGTTTTGGCTTAATCCCTTTAAAGGTTACGTAGGCAGCCTTCAACGGCACAGCTATAAATCTAATAAAAATAATTTTCCTAAACCCTAAACTGAATTCGCCGATCTATGATATGTGCGAATTCTGGCTCATTCAATTGGCGCTAGAAAGAGGGGGAAAAAATATTGAAGTTTTATGAAGAATTATTTTAAAACCCTAGAAATCCGATAAAGTCTCCGACTCTTCTCGTCATGTGTTCAACAATTCTCCAATTACCGATCACCATAACCAGCTTAATAATTCTCCGATATACCCAGCCACAGATCACGAACGAGATCTAAAAAAAAAGAGCTCGACGCCATCTCACGTCTTCACTGGAATTTTTTTTCCAAGCCTCATCAAGCTCGAAATCTTCGATCCATCATAGTCTACCGCACAGAACGCCGGACTCCGTCGTAATCCAGAACCGAGTCAAGCCTTCAGGAGCTTCGCCATCACTGGATTCAGCGATATACGACGCCAACCTACAACGATCCAAGCCGACGAGAGACGAACCCAATGAAGCTCTAGTGAAGCCAAAAACGCAATCGCGACTTTTCCTGTCGCCAATCACCGTCTCGGATCTCGGCATCACCACGACACCTCCATCCCTCATTCTCGGATCTACCGACCATCGATCCGAATTATCCGCCGCCGCTCAAGCTCTCTAGAGTTCCGCCTTCACCACCGCCACCGTTCGAGCTTGCCGGAGACCGTCATCGCCACCGCCATTAACGCCGACCTGCAAACCGACGCCGACCTGCAACGTGAGAAGAAGATGAGATCTTCTTTCTTTGGGCTTGCGTAATATTTTCGGCCCATTTGACATATATTAGGCCCAGATTCTAAGACTTAAGCACATGCTCACTCCAATTTCCAAAACCCAAGAAGCTACGTTCTCTTTCCAAAAAAAAAGGGGAAGAAGAAACAAAAAGAAGTCGAGCCTCATTCAAAAAAAAAAAAAAAAGGGATAACCTCTGATCTCGTTTTAGCTCATCACTTACCGATCATAGCTCGTCAACCGAGTTATGAAAATTCAGGTATCTCTTATCAAAAAATTTAATCCATTATTCAAAGATATTTTCTTTTCAGATTATGTCACATGGTCTGTCCCTCTAAAAACCAAACCACGGTCAAAAAAGAAAAAGGGCGACACCCGCCTACCTCTCAATCAGACATATCGTCTACTGCGCATTTAGGCGGTTCGCGGTCGGAGTTCATCGACTACACAGTTAGACAGCTCGCAGTCGGAGTTCGTCGACCACGCAGTTAGGTAGATCTTAGTCACAGCTATCGCAGTTTGCCGACCTCGCAGCTCACCGACCTCGCAGTCACAGCTCACCGACCTCACAGCTCACCGATCTAGCAGTCGCAGCTCTCCGACCTCGCAGCTCGTCGACCTCACAGTATGGCAACTCACCAACTTTACAATTGGGCAGCTCGCAATCACAGCTCGCCGACTTCGCAATCTCACACGAACTATCGAAACCGAACTTGAAAATGCCGAGGCCGATCTCGCACTTAACTAACAAACACCGAGCTCAGCATCGAGTTCAATCTCTCGTCTTTAGTCATTTTTGCAGGAACAAAGCTGAACAACGTCTAAAAAGAATTTCGACTAGATGCTAATTTCAACTCCAATCGGGCTAAAAAATTCTCCAAAGAAATCCGCCGAACTCGAACACTCCTTCGCCGAACTGAGGGGGGGACTAATTGTTAGAGGGAGATTTAGCATTCCCCCGGTTTAACCCAGTTTGAGTTTAAATCAGCCCAACAATCGACTTCAAGGCCCATCAAGACCGATCTACGAAATAAAAGGAAGTTTCCTTTTATTTGATAAAAAGAAGATTTCCTTTTATTGGAAAAAGGCAAATCCCGGGAAAAAGGAGATTATCCTTATTGGCTTAAAGGAAAAAGGACAATCGCCAATACAAAATCCAGAAGGAAAATGAAGAGCTAAGGACTTCAAGACTTATAAATAGGGGAACCCCCTATTCATAAGAATGATCTCACAATCTCTCAAGAGAGAACTTAGACATAAACATCCTTTGTAACAAGAACTACGTTTTGGCTTGATCCCTTTAAAGGGTACGTAGGCAGCCTTCAACGACACAACTATAAATCTAATAAAAATAATTATCCTAAATCCTAAACTGAATTCACTGATCTACGATATGTGCGAATTCTGGTTCCTTCAGTGATGGGTGATAGGTGAGGTTTCTTATCCCTAGATTATTGAACATCTCATGGGACATGACATTTACACTTGAACCGAAGTCATACAAAGCATCTTCAATCTCCAAATCTCCAAGAGAGCAAGCTATAGAGAACTTACCGGGATTACCAAGCTTGGGGAGAGACTTAGGCTCGATCCTAGTTGTGCTTGGTGAATCTTTGCAATCAACACTACCCTTGTCTTCAACCAAGGTCACATCCTCATCTTCCTCAAGGGTAACTCCCTCACCTTGTTCCTCAATGTCCCCATTGAGCTTCAAGGGAGCGTCTCTAGGGGGAAAGTGTTCAACATGTTAGCCGTGAAGTAGAAGCTCAATTTTCCTAATGGCGGTTTCATGATCATCAATGGGACTTGATTCCTTTGAGAAGACGGCATTGCAATACGCCTTTGAGGTTTGTATTGCTTTCCCGTTTGAAGAGCTTTGTTGCACTTTGTCTTCATTGGCTCCCTTGGTCTCCATTTGTTGAACCTTTGAACTCAATACCTCAAGCTTCTTGTGGAGATCATTGTATGAGCAAGCTACTTTGGTATTTATTTCCTCCATCTTCTTGCTCATATCCAATGATCCATTAGCTTATCCTTGTAGAATTTGTTGAAGCATGTTCTTCATATCAAGGTCTTGAGGCATGGAGTTGTTGCCTTGAGTTTGTGGGACAAAGCTTTGTTGAAAGCCACCTTGGTTCCTTGGAAGCTGTTCTTGGGAACATAGCTTTGTTGGTGATTAATAGGGGCTTGACCTTGGTTGCCATAGTTAGTGTTGAAACTTCTTTGATAGCCACCATTATTCCCAACATAATGCACTTCTTCTTGGTTCCTCAAATCTACCATTTGTTCTTGGAACCCTTGATTTGCCTCACCATTTCCAACAAAGTGGACCGCCTTTTGAGATGTAGTGAGAAGCTTGTCCAACTTCTCACTTAGTGATTTCATCTCCTTCGTTCGTCGTTGCTCTTGAAAATTGCTTGTGAATCTTGTAAATCGATCAAACTCATCACCATATGTTCCGTCACTCAAAGCAAGGTTCTCAACCAACTCCATTGCTTCATTCACGTACTTGGCTAGAAAGTTTCCATTGGAAGCAGTATTAAGCAACATACGTATCTTGGACAATGCTCCGCGGTATAGAGTGCTTAAGAGGGAAGCATCCGTGAATCCATGGTGAGGGCATTGCGTTGTATAGGCCCTAAATCACCCCCACACTTCATTGAAGCTCTCATTAGGACGTTGAGAGAAGCTTGATATTTCATTCCTTAGCTTAGCCGTCCTAGATTAGGAGAAGAACTTGGCAAGGAATGCGGGTTTGCATTGATTCCAAGAAGTGATGGAACCTTGGGGAAGGCCCTTTTCCCATTGCCTTGATTTGTCTCCAAGAGAGAATGGGAACAACCTTAGCTTGAAGCTATCCTCGGAGACTCCATTCATCTTTGTCAAACCACAAATCTGGTCGAAGTGATCCAAGTGATCAAGTGGATCCTCCACCGCCAATCCATGGAACTTGTTGCTTTGTACCATGTTGATGAAGCTAGATTTTACCTCAAAGTCATTGGACTCAACCGGTGGCGTTTGAATCCCTTGGCGGTTGACATGAGCATTGGCCGCATCACCCGCTCCAAATATGTTATGACCATTACGGGCGGGTGGGTGGTGGTTTCTATTACCACCATTTGCTCCTTGATTTGGGGCATAGGCAACATGGTCATTACCACCATCCGGGTTCACTTGCACGTTTTCCATACCAAGCCTAGCAATGTGCACAACCCGTTCTCTATCTCTTCTTGCTCTAAGACCACGTTGTAGAAGGTGGATGTTGTCTCTTGGCTCAACAAGGTTGATGTTGCCTCTAGAACGCAAGTTCATGCACGTACAAGAGAGAGCTTGAAAGAGAGATTAGTAAACAAAAGAAGGAAAAAGCTTAATCTCAAAAAGAAGTAAAATCCTAATGTCGAAAGCTAAACCCAATTGGCAACGGCGCCAAATTGATACAAGGTTTTTGTGTTATATCAATTACTCAAATGCCTAAGTAGCATATGAGGTATCGAATCCATGGGTATAAGTTTCAATCACTAGGAATGCATACAACTTTGTAAGTTAAGCTAACAAGAGAGGTTTTTGGTTTCTAAACAACCTAAATGATTCAAATTCAAACAAGAACAAGTAATCAAAGACTAAAAACGTGATTAACAATAAGATAAAGGCAAGCTCTTGGATGAGGTTATTGATTTTGGATCCTTCCATGATCCATCTAGATGTCATTTCACACAAACAAGCTATTCCCTTAGCCTAGAACACTTAAGCAAGATTAAACCACTCTCATGGCCTTAATCACTTTGTTAATCATACAAATCAAGAACAAACCATCGTTTGTGATAGGATGATTAACAAGCAATAAACATAGGTTCCTATGGCCCTAATGCTCCTTAGACAGCTACTCTCATAGGGTAAGAAAGCAAAATCCCTGATTTGGTTCTTTGGAGAATTTCATCGAACACCTTGTGTGCATGAAATTCCCTAAGATCTAGATTAACTATATCTAGCCTAATCTAGCATTGTGAACACCAAATAAGAGAGATAATATGTAAACTAAGTCCTAGACATCAAGATCTACTACGAAATTCACCTAATCTACCTCATCCATGAGCCTTAATAAGAACTACTCACTAATCATGAAGAACACACCAAATCTACTGAAAGAGGTGATGTTAATCATGATTAGGGAATAGGAATGTTAAAGATTAGATAAAGATGAAAAGATATAACCTTAAACTTGCATAAATCAAAAGAATCTAAGGGAAAAATCCCAAGAACCCTAAAAAGACAAGGTTTTGTTCTAGAGAGAAAAGAGAGAGAACAAATGGAAAAATGGATAAATAGTGAGATAGATCTAAAAATCAGATCTCTAAAATATAAAAAGGTGTTTGCTGAGTTGGGTCGGACCCGGGTCAACCCGAGACAAACCGGGTATTGACCCGGCCGAAACTTGGATACATTTTCAGTGAATCGGTCATATATCATGAACCTGACATCCGAATTACCTAAATACCACTCCTGGAAACAGCTAACTTGTCCCTCTACAACTCTTATGAAGACCATTTGAGGTGATTCATAACGGAAGGCCTTCGTTTTGCCGGTTCTTTGGACGGTGTCATCTTCTCTCGGCCAGACGGACATACCTTCAGTAAATCCGTCTTATCTCCCTATCCATACGTCGAAATAACCCGATTCAAACTCCTACGTAAAGCTGATTCACTCCTCTACAACTTCTATGAAGGCAGTTGAAGCTAAATAGGAATTTAAGGTCCCGTCTAGCTACATCTTTGAGACAGTTCGGATGAGCTCGGCTGGTTCAGGTGAGAGATGTCCAACACCAAGGTCACACATCTGTGTTGGACCACGGTGCTATGTTTTTTTTGCTCCTGTTCACTTCAGAGAGGCAATACCGAAGTGTTACACCGATGTGTGATGTCGGTGTATGATACAAGATATTTTGATATCTATAGAGTCAATTCTCTAAATGCTTTAGCATAAGAGGTTATCGAACCTTATCGGGATTTATCCTAATCACTAAGAATGCAAAGAACAATTGTAAGTTAAGCTAAAAAAGTGTGTTGTGATTAAGTAACCAAATTAAAGCAAATAAACAACTAAGCAAGATATAAATCAATAAGCAAAAGCGGATTCAAAGATAGGATTATGGATATAAGATGACCCAAGTTCAATTCATGATGTTCATTCACTCAAACAAGCTAATCCCTAGGCATAAGATCCTAAACTTGACTAATTCTCTTCCAAGCAATTAATCACTATGCTAATCACCTAACCCATTAAAAAACTCTCATTTGTGGATCATTAATTAGCAAGCATTAAGTTTAAATCAACAAGATCAACCAAAAACACACCCTAGACAACTATTGTCATAGGCTAGGAATGTAAATATCTTGTTTAATTCATCAAGGCATTTAATCAAACACTTGGTGTGCATGAAAAGCCTTATGATCTAAACCTACTTTTTCAAGCTAGATTTAGCCTTAAGAACATTAAACAAGAATGGATAAGAAGATCTAACCCTAAACATCATGAATCAAGCCTTGGAACATCCTAATCTATCCCATCTCTAAACCCTAAAAGACTACTCAAGACCCATGAAAAGCCCCTCAAAATCGATTTGGATAGGAGAGGTTTTCATGGATGAATCTTGAATAGATAAGATAGAAAGAAGATTAGATGGATTCAATCAAGAAAACAATACTCAAATTGCATTAATAAAAAGGATCAATCTCTTACAAATCATTCTTAGAGAGGGTTTTTGCTTAAGAAAAAGACTTAGCCCCTCAAAATTAGGGTTTTGGACATAAATAGTGAATAGTAACGAACCGGATCGACCCGGGACAAACCGGGTACCGACCCGGTTTAGATGGATAAAAAGTTATGATTGGTCAATACCGAGGTCACTCGTCGGTGCAACACCTCGGTATTAAGCCTGGATTTGTGCACCGACGAGGACTACCGAGCAGTGGCGTCGGTATTAAGGGGAGATTGCTTGGTGATCTTCAATGGATACCGAGGGCACTCCTCGGTATCGTTGCTCGGTATTAAGGGATTTTTCCCCCCGGGTTTCCTCCGAGAACAGCACCAAGCATTTGCACCGAGCCGTGACCTCGGTACAATCCCTTAGGCTTCGATACCGACGTCACTCCTCAGTGTTGCACGTCGGTACTGGGGCTGTCTTCCTCCGTCTTCTATACCGATCAGTTGCACCGAGCAGTGACCTCGGTGCAACCCTTCTGCACTCAATACCGAGGACCAGTACCGACTAGTGACGTCGGTATGGTCTCTGTTTTCTCTCCTCGGGTCTCGAATCTCCTCTTTAGCACCTGAAATACGATCCAAAACATGCAAGGACTCTCTAGGACTAAATGTGGACACATTAGACTCCTAAAATGACTAAAATACTAAAGAGATAACATGGACTATATGCAAATGACTCGAAACCTAAGTGAAACAGATGCTAGAATGATGCAAAATATGATGATATCAATTCCCCCAAACTTACTTCTTTGCTTGTCCTCAATCAAAAGCATCACTAAAAGAGTTCAATGACAAGGGCGCTCCATCGACACGGGTACGAACCAAGGTTTCAATAGTTGGGAAAGGAAAAGGAATTGCCCAAGCTACGGCCGCGGAAAAGGGAAAAGGCATTGCAAAGGCTAGTGCCAAGACAAAGGCTAAAACCGCGGCTACGAGCTCTAAATCCAAGAAAACGGCAAAGGGAAAGGGCAAGAGAGTCGAAGAAAAGGCCGAGAGTGAGAGCTCAAGTGGAGAAATCCCAGTGCCGCAACGGACAAAGCCAAGCGAGCAAGATTACTTCGACAAATTTGGCCAAATGAAGTTCGAGCAAGGCAAATTTGTCGATACGGAGACGATGGATAGGATGGGGATAAGTGACGAAGTGTGGACTCTTTTTGAGAATATGGGGCTAAGGCCGTTCATGGGCATGAAGCTTTAAGAGCACTCACCGGCAAGTTCCTAGCCACCCTTCGAGCTAAGTTCTACGAAACGGAAGATGCAAATTCCGGGTTTGGAATTTTAAAGTTCGGACTCATGGGCACCACCTACACCGTCACTTTCCACGAGCTTTGCGAGATATTCGGATTTAGAGAAGAAGGTACATACGGCGGGCAATACTTTGATTATCCGAGACTCGAGCTCCGAGATCTTTGGGCAACGATTGCAAGCATACGGCACCTGGCTCTCCGGTACGCACACAAGGCGTTGGTCCACAATTTCTACCACAAGGTGGAGATTGACACGGTTACTACGGAGGAGATGGAGTTGTTGGGGCTTGGTCTAAAGCCCATTCTCCCTGTTCTCGGAAACGGTAAAGCATTCGAGGGGCCGGAGATACTTCCCTATCTCGCAACACTCTTGGTGAGACACTTGTTCGCTTACCGGGATTGGGATTGGAAGACAAAGTCGAAGAAGGCCACGATTTGCCTCGGATGGATGATAACGCCTATTCTCATGGCAAAGGGCATCAAGGTTTCACTTGGCAACTATGAGTGGAAATCTTTGGATACGGCCTACCTTTCAAAGACTAAGTTCTTCAAGGGATATATCGAAGGCAAGATGGCTTACAACCTCCAACTCACCGAGACATCCGTGGCACAAGTCCTCTTACCTAATCCTGCGCTCACCAACTTCCATGACCCGAGGAACGTCATGTTTATTCCTCCCCAAGAGTACCTCTACAACTCCACCGTCGATCCGCCTATGCAAACCTTCCGAAAAAGAGCACAACGGAGAACCGCTACCGAGGAATCTCTCGATCTCGACGAAGAAGTGCCAAATGAGTCGTCACCCGAGACCGTGTACGGTAGTGAGCGCTACCACTTTGACCCTTATGATGGGGCTATCACTAACGCGGCTACAAGACACGCTTACCACCAAACTCGTATCCTCCAATGCATATGTAAGTGGCAAAACAAAAACATGAAGAAGATGGTCAAGACGATCAAGTCTTTGAAGAAGACGGTTAAAGCCATGGGTCGAACCATCAATGAGCTCAAAGAAGGAGGTTGCGGAGCGAGTTCATCAAGGGCCGGTGAAGGAGGAGATGTCGTCATGGGCCCTAACCTCGCGCCCCGAGGAGATGATTGGGCATTGGTCATGAGCTCTAGCCGACCCACGGCCCGACCGGAAAAGGCACCAAAGAGGAGAGCGGTGCGTTCCCCGTCTCCCGTCTCAAGTAATCCATCTTACTCAATGGGGTCTTCATCCCCATCTCAAAGCTTCTAGGTACGAATCCAAAACTCTTGTATATATTTTTTCTTTTAAGTCTTGCATTGTATAGTTATCTCTTGTTTTTGGTCCTTTCCCTAGGCTTATTTCACACCGAGAAAGTGTGATTTAAATTTGGGGGAGGGACCGGTATCTAATAACATTTGCTTTGTCTTATTTTCAATTTGCATCTTGAGTCTCATGCATACATCTAAGGCATAGAAAAACAAAAAAACCAAACAAATTTGAAATTTTTTTTTGAAAATGAAAAGACAAAAAGAAGTCATTTAGGACGCATTTGCACTTCATGTAGGATTGAGTCTAGATGCATAGCACGTAGATAATGCATTGCATGTGCATTAAGAGCTAGAATGATTCCTCCTTGTGAAGTATCGCTTTAAGAGTTTAAGTCCTATGCTCTAGATCTTGTGTCCGAAATCAAGGTCGAACCATGTTTGGATTTCATGTCTCATTACTTAAGTCTTAGCCGAAGCAAGTTTCGATTTGAATCCAATCCTATCTAAGTGAGAACCTTAAGTTTTACACATTAATTATCGTATTCATGCATTGCATAATGAACTCATGGATTCCGCATACATACTTGGGTCATCTTATTTCGTTTTACCATTCTTGTTGGCCCAAGTAGCCAATTCCCATCTTTGGAATGGTTCACCCCACCATGAACCCAACTTTCTTTCAAACCTACATGTTTAGTGAGCGTTGTGAGGCCTTTTTTTAATGGACTTAGCAAAAAGTGTTGGGTCTAGAGCGACAAGGAAAGGCTTCCATGTAGAACTAGCTCGCACATCATGAGCTAGATTAGGCTAAGTTAGATAGGATGGTATTCGGGACGAGGGGAATGGATGAAAAAGAAGGAAAAGAAAGAGTTTGGGATTGGAAAAGTGGAAAGAAAGGAAGAGATTTGGAAGGATGACTAGGGGAAGAAATAAGGTTGTAATGGTTGGCAAGAATATATGTGGTTTAGCTGTAAAGTATTGAAAAGATAGTCTATAGTTGTGAAAAGAAAGAAAATAAGCCAAAATGGCTAGGGCAAGTCATAAAGAAAAAAAAATGAGAGAGACTAAAGAATCTAAAAGAAGAGCTAGGCCATGGAAAGTGAAGAAAGCCAAACCATTGGTTGAAGAAGAAACCCCCTAAATGCTTATGGAAAAAGAAAGATGAGAAAGAGATGTGGAATAAGAAGGGAAAAATGCCTTGAGAAGGGTAGCTAGGATTGGTTCCTTGTGGGTTTAGAATTAGGGTCGAATTCGCATTGGGACATTGGGTAGATGGAAGTCTAGCCTTGTATGCGTCGATTGCTTTTCATCCTTAGCATTTTGCCAAGGTCCATTCCTTCAAAGAGAGATCCCTTGTTCGGAAATCGCCTTATACATTGAGATCATATTTGTCTCAAACCCGTATCCTTAGCCAAATGAGTTTATTTGCATTGCATGAACATGATCCACTAGAAACCGCTAATTGAATGTCAAAGGATTGGATGATAAGAAGGCTTGTGTAGGTTGAGATTTAAGCTTGGTTCATGTAAGGATGGGCATGGCTAGCCCTTTTTGAGTATACATGTTTGATCGTACCTTAGAATTTGCACTTGGACTTGACATTGTACCTACAAATATCCTTGAGGCAATTTGTGAGCATAGGTATAATTTCTTATCAAATCAACAAGGGATCACCAAAAGATGATCTAAGAGCAATGGACCAACGTGACAATTGACACTTAACAAGCAAATTATCCCAATTCACAATCCCTAATTCTCAAAATCCCAATTTCTCTTTTTCATCAAACCATCAACAATTTGCACATGAATCATCAAGTTTAAGTATAGATAAACCATCCCCAAGGTATTTGCACAAGTAAAAGACAATATCAAACCATATTCAAGCAATATATGTTCAAGAACAAAACCATGGTTTTCGAAAATTTAAATGAATAATACCTTGGGGAATTTGGATTAGTTGCTTGAAATGATGATAAATCCAAAAAGAGCAGTGAAAATCGAGATTACGAGGCTTGAAATCACGAAATTTGGTTGAGAAAAGAGGGAGATGGGGAAAAATTTGCTCTGGAATCGCGAAAATGGGGTGAAGAAATCGGGCTAATGTCGCGTGGAAAAGGAAGAAGAAGGAGACTTACCTGGGTCGGGTCGGATCTTACCTGGGTGGGTACCAAAATTGTTTTTTAAAATGGTCAATACCGAGGTCACTCGTCGGTACCACACCTCGGTATTGACTGATTTTTAAAAAAAATTCGGTGAATACCGACGTCACTCCTCGGCATTGGTCATCGGTATTAACATACCGAGGTCACTCCTCGGTGAAACACATCAGTGTTAAGGAGATTTTCCTCCTGTTTCCATACCGACATGTTGTACCGATCTGTTACGTCGGTATTGCCTCCTCGGTATTCGGCATCGGTATTACCATACCGAGGTCATTCCTCGGTGCAACACATTGGTATTGACATACCGAGGTCACTCGTCGGAACGACACGTCGGTGCTAAGGGATTTTCCTCCTGTTTCCATACCGACGTGTTGTACAGATCTGTGACGTCGGTATTGTCCCTCGGCGAGTCCATACCGACGTCACTCATCGGTATCACTGCTCGGTATTGACTCTTGACTTTGGAACCCCTATGCACACTTAACAAAAACATCAAAAAGATCTAGCGAAGATAGAAAAAGAGATAAACAAAAAGGAAATATATACAATGATAGGCTTGGGGTGTCTCCCAAGAGCACTTTGTTTAACGTCACTAAGTTCGACGTTTGTTACCGTTCTCAAGCTAGAGGGACATCATCGAGGGGGATCGAGCCTCCCTTTTTGACGATTTGATTTGCTCGGTAGAGTTTGAACCTTTGGCCATTTGAAACGAAATCTTGGCCCTCCTTGTTGACAAGCACCATGACTCCATATGGCCTTACTTCTTTAACCTCAAACGGACCCGACCACCTTGACTTGAGTTTCCCGGGAAAGAGCTTCTACCGGGAATTGAACACCAACACTAGGTCCCCGACCTTGAAATCCTTGTGCACAATCCTCTTGTCATGGAATGCTTTTGTCCTCTCCTTGTAGATTCTCGAGCTTTCATAGGCTTCGAGCCTAGTCTCCTCTAACTCTTGAAGTTGAATCAACTGCCTCTCTTGTGCGGTCTTGATGTCGAAGTTAAGAAGCTTCACCGCCCATATGGCCTTGTATTCCAACTCAACTGGTAGATGGCATGACTTCCCATAAAGCAAGTTGAATGGTGTAGTCCCTATATGTGTTTTAAAGGCGGTTCGGTATGCCCATATAGCATCATCTAACTTGTTGGCCCAATCTTTTCTTGAACCCCCAACCGTCTTCTCGAGTATGGCCTTGATTTGCCGGTTGGATACTTCTACTTGGCCACTCGTTTGAGGATGGTAAGGTGTTGCTACCTTATGCCTCACACCATGCTTCTTAAGTAAGCTTTCAAACACCTTGTTGATGAAATGAATACCTCCATCACTAATGACTACCCTTGGAACTCCGAACCTTGGGAAAATGATGGATTTGAATAGTTTTAGAACGACCTTGGCATCGTTGGTCGGGCTCGCAATGGCTTCCACCCATTTGGAGACGTAATCGACCGCCACCAATATGTATTGGTTACCATATGATGACGGGAAAGGTCCCATAAAGTCGATGCCCCACACGTCAAACATCTCCACCACAAGGATTGGGTTTTGGGGCATCTCATCTCTCCTCCCAATGTTCCTTTTCCTTTGGCACGCATCACATGTGGAGACAAAGAGTTGCGCATCCTTGAATAATGAAGGCCACCAAAAACCTGATTGCATGACCTTTGTAGTGATTTTGTAGGATGCATGATGCCCGCCATAGCTTGACCCGTGACAATGGAGTAGGATCCCTTGGACTTCTTCTTCCGCCACGCATTTCCTATACAAACCATCCGAGCACAACTTGTATAAGTAGGGCTCGTCCCAATAGTATCTTGTCACGTCATGGAAGAACTTCTTCTCCTTATACCCATCCAAAGGCGGTTCCTTCCCGCACACTAAGTAGTTCACTAGATCCGCAAACCACATTAGTTTCTCGTCTTGTAACCCATTAGCACTCTCTAGTCCTTGCACGGTTTCAACCACTTTCTTCAACACGCTAACCACCATGAGACTCTCCTCGGGGAGCTTATCATCAATTGGGACAAGGTCTTCAATCCTCATTCTAGACAAGTGATCCGCGACCCCATTCTCTATCCCCTTCTTGTCAACTATCTCCAAGTCAAACTCTTGTAGAAGCAAGATCCAACGGAGTAGCCTTGGCTTGGTGTCTTTCTTGGCATGAATGTATCTCAAAGCCGCGTGATCGGTGTAGACAATCACCCTTGATCCCACAACATAAGATCTAAACTTCTCCATTGCAAAAACTACGGCTAGCAACTCTTTTTCCGTTGTGGCATACCGGGTTTGAGTGTCATCTAAGGTCCTACTTGCATAGTAGATGACATTGGTCTTCTTGTCCTTCCTTTGACCCAAAACTGCTTCAACCGCGTAGGCACTAGCATCACACATGATCTCAAAAGGAAGATCCCAATCCGGTGCTTGGACAATGGGAGCACTAACCAACACCTTCTTGATCTCTAGAAACATCACCATACACTCTTCATCAAACACGAACTCAACCTCTTTGCAAAGTAACCTTGTGAGAGGTCTTGTGATTTTCGAGAAGTCTTTGATGAACCTTCGGTAGAATCCCGCATGACCCAAGAAAGACCGGATGTCTTTGACCGACTTAGGCGGCTCCAAGCTAACCATCACCTCTATCTTGGCCTTGTCTACCTCAATCCCCTTCTCTGAGATCTTGTGCCCAAGCACAATGCCTTCTCGCACCATGAAGTGGCATTTCTCCCAATTTAGCACCAAGTTTGCTTCTTCACACCGTTGAAAGACCCTACAAAGGTTGGACAAGCAAACACAAAAAGAAGACACATAAACGAAGAAGTCGTCCATAAAGACAATAAGGTCAGAGAAAATGGACATCATGCAACGTTGGAATGTCGCGGGAGCATTGCACAACCCAAACGGCATCCTTCGATATGCGAAGGTACCGTAAGGGCATGTGAAAGTTGTTTTCTCTTGGTCATTCGAGTGTATGAGAATTTGAAAGAAACCCGAATAACCGTCTAGGAAACAATAAAATGGATGATTAGCTAGACGTTCAAGCATTTGATCTATGAAAGATAACGGAAAGTGATCCTTACGAGTGGATGAATTTAACTTCCTATAGTCAATGCACATTCTATGCCCGGTTATTGTCCTAATAGGTATCATTTCATCCTTTTCATTTTTAACAACCGTAATCCCCCCTTTCTTAGGCACACAATGAACCGGTGAGACCCAAGTACTATCCGATATTGGGTAGATAATGCCCGCGTCCAAGAGCTTAAGAATCTCTCTCTTTACAACATCTTTCAAATTAGGATTCAACCTTCTTTGATGTTCAATAGAGGTCCTTGATTCATCCTCTAAATGGATTCTATGCGTGCACAAACTAGGGGAAATACCCTTGATATCATCCAAAGAATAGCCAATTGCTTTCCTATATTTCCTAAGCTCTACAAGAAGGGAGGATAGTTCTTTCTCATTTAGACTCTCATTCACAATAACCGGGTAAGACTCGTTGGGACCTAAGAACGCATACCTTAGTCTCGCGGGAAGTTGCTTTAGGTCCACCTTTGGGGCTTTGAGTTCGCTCCAATCGTCCTCCTCAAGACTAGACTTACCCTTGCTAGTCTCTTCAACGGCTAGAACAAAATCCTCTTGAACCGTGTCAACCCATAACCCATCTTGAACCTCGGTACCGCATACCCAACTTGACAAAAGGCGTATCCCCTTCAACCGGCTTGTGCAAATCCATGAGTAGCTCATACCCTTGACTCTCTTTACTCAAGAACCCATAATCACCATGCTCCTTAGTCAAAATCACTTCCAAACCGTCTTCCACTCTCATTTCCTCAAGCAATTCATCGGCTAGTTCATCCATGGTCTCTATGTAGAAACATTGGCCATCTATGGTGGGTTTCTTCATCACCTTGTTGATATCAAACTCAAGGACTTCTACTTTACCCAAGTGAAGGTCTATCTTGCCTTTCCTCACATCGATTATCGCCCCCGCGGTTGCTAGGAATGGCCTACCAAAGATAAGAGGGTCTTTTGATTCTTCATCCATCTCAAGAACTACAAAGTCCGTGGGGACAATGAAATCCTTCACCACAATAGGAAGATCCTCAAGCAAACCAATAGGAACTCTCACGCTCCTATCCGCCAATATTAGGGAGATGTTGATGCCTTGTAGCGTGTGAAGCCTAGTCTCTTGGCTACCGAAAATGGCATGAGGCTTACACTTGCTCGAAGGTCACACAAACAATGGTTGAAAGCTAGAGGACCAAGTGCACAAGGTAGAGTAAATGATCCCGGATCTCCTAGCTTCTTTGGTACCATCTTCTTTTGTATGATGGCACTACACTCGTGAGTTAGAATGACCATGGACTCCATTTCCTTAGCTCTCTCATTCACGGCATCTTTCAATAATTTGGCGTATTGAGGGACACGCAAGAAGGCATCAACCAAAGGCATTGTGAGTTCCACCTTCTCCATTTGCCTATAGAAGATGGCTTTGTACTTGTCCATAAGTTGCTTTTTGAACCGCCCGGGAAAAGGTAGCTTAGGAACGTATGGCTTAGGGACAAACAAATTCTTCTTCAGTTTCTCTTGAGCAACAACAACCCTAGGCTTGACCTTCTCAACTTCTTCAACCTTGTCTTGCTCTCCTACTACCTCATCTTTAACCAATTCATCATCTTCTTGAAGTTCCACCCCCCACTTTGCTTCTCAATGTCCGCATTGAGAGGAGAAGGAGCTTCTCTTGGAGGCAAGACCGTACCACTTCTTATGGTGATGGCGTTTACATACTCCTTAGGATTAGCTTCGGATTTGCCCTGGAGTTGACCTTGTGGTCGGGAAGAAGAAGCAACACCTTTGTTCTCCATGTGTTTTACCTTGGAGTTCAAAGCCTCAATCTTTGTGTTGAGGTCGTTGTAAGAGCAATCCACCCGCGTATTGATCTCCGCTTGCCCCTTAAGTAATTGTTGGAACATGGAGCTCAAATCAAGATCATGCGGTTTAGACGTAGTTGCTTGACCTTGGGGCACAAACCCTTGTTGTTGCCCTTGAAAACCGGGTGGAGCTAGCCACCTTGGTTCCCTTGGAATTGGTTCCTTCGGACAAAACCTTGTTGGTTGGTATTAGAAGCTTGGCCTTGAGGTTGGAATTGCTTTTGTGGGTCTTCTTGAACTTGATTAGGTTGTGGAGGGTAGACTTGGTCTTGTGGATTCTCCACATTTGTGTTCCGGTAAGAGAAGTTGGGGTGGTTCATATAGTTTTGGTTGAACCCTTGTCTTTGGTAGTTCCCTTGGTTTTGGTAGTTCCCTTGGTTCTCCACGTAGTTCACCTCCTCTTGGGTGTTCATGTCTACGTTCTCTTCGTGATAGTAACCTTGGTTCTCATCATAAGCATCCACAAAGTTAACCGTCTTTGAGAAGACACAAGAAGTTTATCAATCAAATTGGCTTGCTTGTCCAACTTGTCATTAAGAGCTTTCATGTCTTTGGCCCGCTTGTTCTCATCAAAGTCGCTAGTGGTCCTTGTGGCACGATCATAGTCATCGCCATAGGTACCGTCACTTTGGGCTAAGTTCTCGACAAGCTCCATTACTTCCTCAACGTCTTTAGCCAAGAAGTTTCCGTTAGATGTCGTGTCAAGTAGCATACGGATCTTAGGCAAAGCACCTCGGTTTAGAGTGCTAAGGAGAGAGGCATTGCTAAAGCCGTGATGTGGGCACTGAGAAGTGTAGCTTCTAAATCTCTCCCAAGCCTCGTTGAAAGACTCATTTGACCGTTGTGTGAAGCTTGAGATCTTGTTGCGAAGCTTGGCGGTTCTAGCCGGTGAAAAGAATTTGGTGAGAAACGCGCGTTTGCAATAATCACACGAGGTTATAGATCCTTGGGGCAAGGTCTCTTCCCATTGGTGAGCCTTGTCACCTAAAGAGAACGGGAAGAGGCGAAACTTGAACCCATCTTCGGATACCACATATCCGGTCAAATTGGTCAATGTGGTATAAGGGATCCTCCATGGACAAGCCGTGAAATTTGTTGGCTTGAACCATGTTGATAATCCCCGGCTTCACTTCGAAGTTGTTGTTCTCCACCGGTGGAGCTTGAATGCCTTGGCGGTTTTGGTGAGCATTAGCGGCATCACCCTCTCCAACGACGTTTCTAGCTCTTGGTGGATGGTTGGGGCCTCTCATTGGCCGGCCGGGTGAATGTAGGGCATTGTGGGCGTGTCCTCCTTGTGCGTGGGTGTTTCCATTACTACCTTGTTGAGGATGTGGAAGGTTGTCCACATTGTCATGAATGTCCCCAAGTGGAACATTTTCATAGTGATCCATGTCGTTCTCAACTTCTTCTTGTCTCACACGTGCTTTCCTTGTTCTAAACCCTCGGTATGATCGATGTATGTCGTCTATTTGTTGAACTAGATTGTCGTTGCCGCGAGATCGTGTATGCATGCACCTATAGGTTTAGAGAGAGAAATGGAAAGCAAACAATAATAGTGACTTTGTAGCAAATAAAGCTTAATCTCACAAAGAGCCTAAATCTCAATGTTAAAACAAATCCCAATATGGCAACGACGCCAAATTGATACAAGACTTTTTGGGGTCTCTAGAGTCAATTCTCTAAATGCAATTGTAGCATAAGAGGTTATCGAACCTTATCGGGATTTATCCTAATCACTAAGAATGCAAGGAGCAATTGTAAGTTAAGCTAAACAAGTGTGTTGTGATTAAGTAACCAAATTAAAGCAAATAAACAACTAAGAAAGATATAAATCAATAAGCAAAAGCGGATTCAAAGATAGGATTATGGATATAAGATGACCCAAGTTCAATTCATGATGTTCATTCACTCAAACAAGCTAATTCCTAGGCATAAGATCCTAAACTTGACTAATTCTCTTTCAAGCAATTAATCACTATGCTAATCACCTAACCCATTAACAAACTCTCATTTGTGGATCATTGATTAGCAAGCATTAAGTTTAAATCAACAAGATCAACCAAAAATACACCCTAGATAACTATTGTCATACGGTAGGAATGTAAATCTCTTGTTTAATTCATCAAGGCATTTAATCAAACACTTGGTGTGCATGAAATGCCTTATGATCTAAATATACTTTTTTAATCTAGATTTATCCTTAAGAACATTAAACAAGAAAGGATATAAGAAGATCTAACCCTAAACATCATGAATCAAGCCTTGGAACATCCTAATCTATCCCATCTCTAAACCCTAAAAGACTACTCAAGACCCATGAAAAGCCCCTCAATTAAAATCGATTTGGATAGGAGAGGTTTTCATGGATGAATCTTGAATAGATAAGATAGAAAGAAGATTAGATGGATTCAATCAAGAAAACAATACTCAAATTGCATAAACCAAAAGGATCAATCTCTTACAAATCACTCTTAGAGAGGGTTTTTGCTTAAGAAAAAGACTTAGCCCCTCAAAATTAGGTTTTTGGGCATAAATAGTGAATAGTAATGAACCGGGTCGACCCGGGATAAACCGGATACCGACCCGGTTTAGATGGATAAAATTTTTTGATTGGTCAATACCGAGGTCACTCGTCGGTGCAACACCTCGGTATTGAGCATGGGTTTGTGCACCGACGAGGAGTACCGAGCAGTGGCGTCGGTATTGAGGGGAGATTGCTTGGTGATCTTCAATGGATACCAAGGTCACTCCTCGGTATCGTTACTCGGTATTAAGGGATTTTCCCCCGGGTTTCCTCCAAGAACAGTACCGAGCAGTTGCACCGAGCAGTGACCTCGGTACAATCCCCTGAGGCTTCGATACCGACGGCACTCCTCGGTGTTGCACGTCGGTACTGGGGTTGTCTTCCTCCGTCTTCTATACCGATCAGTTGCACCGAGCAGTGACCTCGGTGCAACCCTTTTGCCTTCAATACCGAGGACTAGTACCAACCAGTGACGTCGGTACGGTCTATGTCTTCTCTCCTCCGGTCTCGAATCTCCTCTTTAGCACATGAAATACGATCCAAAACATGCAAGAACTCTCTAGGACTAAATGTGGACACATTAGACTCCTAAAATGACTAAAATGCTAAAGAGATAACATGAACTATATGCACATGACTCGAAACCTAAGTGAAACGGATGCTAGAATGATTCAAAATATGATGATATCAGTGTATTCCCCTGAGGCTTCAATACCGATGTCACACATCGGTGTTGAATAAACTGCCTTGGCCAGACGGACATGTCTTCAGTAAAACGGCCATATCTTCCAAAGCACAAGTCCAAATCCCCTGATTCTAATTCCAGTGGCTAGCTAACTCACTCCTCTACAGCTTTCATGAAGGTCATCCAAGCTGATTCATAACGTAGTACCTCAGTCCAGCCACATATTTCCGGTGTATCAGATGGACCTTGCACTCTACTTTGGTCCAATTCTCCAAATATGCCCAAATTGCCTCCAATCATCTAGAAAGTACTCCAAAACATGCAAGAACTCACTAGACCTAATGCAATATGTCCTAATCTCTAAATGAGACCTAAATACAAGACAAAACCATGATTATGTATGTAAATGACACAAAACTCTAAGTGAGATGCATGCTAAAACATGCAATATATGAGTATATCAATTCCCCAAAACTTAAAAATTTGCTTGTCCTCAAGCAAACAAGAATAAAGAAATGGAGAAGACTAAAAATGGGAGCTCAAATCCAAAAGTACCATGAAAAGAATTCAACTCAATGTCCAAGTTACTAGCTCTAAGATGCGATCAAACAAGTCTACTCAAAAAGAGCTAGCCATATTCTTCCCTATACGAATCAAATTCAAGCCTTAACCTATACAAGTATTCATGTCATCCAATCCTTTAACATTCATTAATTGTTTCAAGTGAATCATGCTCATGCAAGGCAAGTGAATCCATTTGGCTAGGGTAAGGTCTTGACACTAAGATGATCTCAAATGTACGGGGTTTCACCAATGCAAGGGATCTCTTAATGAATGAGCAAGCTTTAGCAAAATGCTAAGAGTAAAAGGCAATCTATGCATACAAGGATAGACTTACATCAACCCAATTCCAAAATCGTCTCTAACCCTAGCATATATACCCATGAAGTCCTCATCCTAAGCTACCATTTTCTCGCTTGGCCTTTTTGCCTTCATGTCCCATACGTGAACTTCTTCTTCCACTTCATCTTTTCTCACTTGGGGAATTTCTTATTCTTCATTGAATCTTGTGGTTTCGTGCTTCTTTTTGTTGTTTCTTTAGCTCTTCTTTCTTTCTTTTTCTTTGTCTTGCCTCATCATTTACCAATTGATGCCTTAGCCAATTTTTGGCTTTTTCCTTTGTTTCTATGAGGCTATAGCTATCACTAAGAGCTATTCTTGATAACTTGCACTAACTACATCACAATATTGCATTCCCTTTTCACCTTCACTTTCTCCCTTTTGAACCCACTTCCTTCTTATCCACAATTCCATTAGTCACACATTTTCATTCACACCAAACCCAAAACTTCCCTTTCCCATGAGCCTAGCCTAGTCTAGCCTTTGATGTTCGTCTAGATCTACATGCAATCCTATCCTTGTCGCCCTAAACTCAACACTTTTTGTCAAGCTTACTCAAAACATTAGGCCTCACATACGCACACTAAAGATTTTGACTTGAAAGGAGGGTAGGTTAAAGGTATGGTAAACTTTGTGTAATAGAAGCTTAAGAGAGAGTTAAATGATATGCTCAAATTAACACCCTAAAAGTACTAAGTAGTAGTTGCAGTAAAGTAGGGGTCGAACACAAGGACTCACAGAGACACACAATAGATTATAAAGATGAGAATTAAGCTAAGCGATCAATGAAATTGAAAACAGAACGTAAATTAAAACAGTTGTAAATTCAATTGGAGAAAGATAGGTTCAGGATACTTCTCAGAAAATCAATGAATGCAGATAAACTAACTAACATGATTCAGATTTAGCGCGGTTCTTGAACTCAAATCACTAAGGTATAATTAACCAACTCTCGTTGCGAGAACTATCTAAATCTAAATCCTAGGAATTCCAAATCTCTTTGCGAATCCTAAAGTCTAAATCAGCTTTTAAATCAGGTTTGATTTGTTCACAAAACAACTAAACCAAATCTCTTTGCGAATAGTTATTTTGCTCACCCTAGGTTCTGTCAGGTAATTAATCGCACTCTAGTACCTAATTAATTATCCTAAGAACTAAGTTCTAGGTGATCAATCTAGAATTAGCTTTGGAAACAACCTATGGTGAAGAACTAATTCGGATGGTGAATCCTAATAACTAATCAACCTAGCATTCAGACAAAACTCTTATGAGAACCCTAAACCTAAAGTGGATCTACTCAGACATGGAGAATGAAAACAACATGATTGAATAGATCATCAAAGAAATCAATAAGAAACATGAGTTCAGAGTTGTCTCTCCAAAAACCAAAGTAAAATCAAGCGTAATGAAAGCGTAGCCACCAAAGTGGTTGAAAAACCTAATTATAAAGCTAAAACATGTTTTGGGGCTTATGGTAATTATTAAAGTCTTTTGGACAAAGTTGCAAACTTCAAACTTGTAAAAAGTCACGTTTCCTTCTTCCTGAAGTCGGTATCGGTCGATACTCATCGTCTGTGCCGACTCTTCTGCTCGCCAGACTAGACTGTCTTCACGAAAACTGGCATAACTTTCGATCGCACCGTTGGAATGGCCTCAAACCACTTCAAAATGAAAGATAATCCATTGATCTGTCTTTTATACAAATTTGAGCTCAATCCATCGATGGGAAGTTCTTCAACGAATGCCAAATTTCTGACGTCTATGCATCTCCATATGCTCATTTTCACCCAAAACGGCTCATTTTCTCCAATTGTGCTCCAAACGTGCTAAAACCTGAAAAGACTCTAAAAGACTACGAAATAGTAGAAAGACTCTATAAAATTGACTTATATCATGGCTTAAACGGGGTAAAAACTATGATATATCAACTCCCCCAGACTTAGCCTTTGCTTGCCCTCAAGCAAATTGAAGACTAAACCAGAGAAAGAGGTTTGAAAACATAGAGACTCACCTGTTCTTGAAACATTGCAATGACCATTTTTCTTAGTGCTCCACATATCACCTAACCAGTTCCAAGTCTAACTACCATGTACTTCTCCGTAGACATTCTCAGCTTCCCAGACTACACACATTATTTCACAGCATCGTTCAATCAAGCCTTCCTCGCCAGTTTCATCGCTGTGATTAACATCAAGAACCTTCTAGATTCTTTCCCATACAATATCATGATAAGGAACCACCTCTTTTTCGCACTTTTGGTATCATTTTCTCTCCCCCAGACTTATTTCGTATTATGTTCTCTTTTCTCTTTTTAGATCTGCATATACACATCAAGGTATGAGACACGAGTATTGATGGTGTTTACCACCAAATCCCCGGTTCTTCCCTCTCAAAGTATCAAAGGATGTAGGCGAATAATGGCATCATAGGAAAATCCTAGCCTCGCTTCCAATCCTTTGTGTGATCATTCCTCACCAAGTAGAATAATGGGATCGCTGGAAATTTTCCTAACCCTCTACTCAGGAGAAAATCATCTCATCTTTTCATGTACTTATGTTTCTAACTTATAACAGGAGAGAGAGATACTATTACTTTAAAACGCATGGGTTCATTTGTCAGATATGAATGAGGAATCAAGCTCTATGAATACTAACCACATCGATGAAGTGCAAAATTTTGGCTCAGACTTTAAAGAACTTTGCTGGAAACATGAGTGTCTTCTAGTTAACTGGTCAGCCTTTGGATTTTTCATTAGTCGATCTGTAACTGATTATGTAACAATGGTCACTTAGAAGAAATGTCATATCAATAGATTCAAGAAAAAGATCACAATCTCCAACAGATTTTGACTCAATAAAACAACGAATGACTCAAAAACGACTGACTCTAAGAAAAACAAAAACAAAAACAATGTCAGCGACTACCTCCCCAAGACTTGATCAACATTATCCCCAGTGTTATTTAGCCTAAGGTTGGTGAAAGAAACAAAAGAACCAAATGGATTGTGAAAATCGAAAATCTTACATGTGAAGCTGATGAGTATCGATTGATACAGACTAGTATCGATCGATACCAGTTATATGTCGACACACTGATTTCAAATCAGTGGCATCGAGTTGCTTAACCCAGGGAAAGTGATCCAAAGTGTTAGAAGTTAGCACTGTTAGGAACACTCAAAAACAGGTTAATAGCAACAAGATAATCAAGCATAAACCCATGAGTTCAAATGCAAAAAATAAAAAATAAAAATAAAGCTGACATAAGTGTAACACAAACGAAAAATAAAAACAGAAATAAAAGACTTATGTACAGACTCACCAGTGGGTTGCCTCCCACCAAGCGCTTGTTTTAAGTCAGTAGCTTGACTTTGGCTCAGGTGATCAGTCAGGAGAAGATTGAGAACTTACTCCCAGGCAAGTTCTACATCTAAACACTTCGAGCTTCATAGTTCTGCTCAACATGCTCTCCACAATCTCATTTCCTTTCTCTTTCAGCTCCGAAGTAAGAATGACTCTATCCTTAGAGAATGGTTTTGAGGTTCCTTTGCATTTCACCTTGTATTCAATCGAATTCCCATCGCACTTATGAGGGATTAAGGTTACATGTGTAGCACTCTCGACTCTTTTGTTCTTCACCTCCTTCTTTGCCTTAGTCTTTTTGATGACTTCCTTGGTGATGATAGAAAAATTATCTAGAAGGTCTACGACAGTTCGCTCGTCAGGAGGCTCTTCCAAAAGATCAACTACCAACGTCTCTCCTGTAACAATGGTGATGCAAGAGATATGTGTGGGAGTTCCTCTAGTAGGAATGTCTTTGTAGTACACCTCCTTGTCAATGTACGAGAATGAGATTCTCTTGCTTGGTGTATCCATAATGGCACCAACCGTAGCCATGAACGGTCTTCCAAGAATCAACTGCGTACGAGAGTTTGCACTCATCTCCACAACCTGAAAATCAGTATGAACCAGGCAATCTCCTACGTTAACCAGCAAATCAGGGATTGTACCATATGGAAGTGAGGTGGAACAATCCGTGAATGTGATAGATCTCTTGGGAGGTCGAATATCATCTCCCAATATCTCTGCAATTTCCCTTGACATGACGTTGACGCTAGCCCCCGAGTCAACGAGAGACTCTTTAAATTCAACTCCAAAGATAAAGCATGGAACGAAGAATATTCTTTGGTCTTCCCTCTTGGTCAACTGCCTCAGCGGTAGTGACTTGCTTCTTGCCTTGATGAAGAGTACTTCGATCTCTTCCAGATTTTCTCTGCAATCTCGGAAGTGACTCAGCAGAGGGCGGTACTCTAGAGCTTCTTCAAAAGTCACTGTGAGGGGAATCCTTCTTACCATTTTCTCAAAGCCAAGTAGCTGTTTTGGAAAAATGGGGTCTCTAAGGTGTCTGGGTGGTATGGGATATGGTGCTTTGGGTTTGTAAACCCTTTCTGCACTTAACTCGGGTTTTGTTTCAGCAACTGAACTTGTATCGACCGACACAGGGGTGGTGTCGATCGATGCATTCGCTCTGGAATCGTCCTTGGCAGAACTTTGGACGTGTGTCGATCGATACAAGGGAGTATCGGTCGACACAGGGGTAGTGTCCGAAATCTCATCGTCATTCTTGGCAAGATTGACGAAAATCTTTGCAGTGGAGCTCTTCTGCACTCCTGGGTGTACCTCTCTTCCACTTCTCGAGGGGATAGCAGTGACGTATTCGTTCTGTGAATGAACCATCAGTCCCTTGATAGTTGTTGTAGTCTGAGCTACCTGAGTTTCCAGTATCTTCTGCTGATTATTAATAGCGTCGATCCTTCCACTCATATCATTGTACAAGACATCAATCTTTCCATTGAATTCCACAGTTAGCTTCTGATGTCCTTGAAGAAGGTGTTCAAACATAGATTCAATCTTGCTCTCAGAAGTTCTGGGTGGTGTGGGTGGGCATTGATACCTTTGATCTTGAAATCCAACTCCATCAATGTGGTTAACAAATTCCATTTCATCCTCTTCAGTAAGACGAACAGCCTTCTGCCGCTTGTCCAACAACAAATTATGCACCGAATCCAGCTTCGCATGCACTTTAGCAATATGCGATCCATCAACACCTCCGTGCAGCCTTTTTCCGCTCGAGATCAGCACTCTTGGCGCTATTGCTAGACGCCAAGTTCTCAATGAGCACATACGCATTGTCAGGATACCTCGTGTAGAAATTTCCATTGCTCGCAGCATCTAGAGCCATCTGATACCTCCAATCAATCCATCCGAAGAAGATTTCCAGCAACCGAACCTGAGTGAATCCGTGATGTGGACAATCCCTCTGATAAGATCTGAATCGCACCCAATCAGCCTTAAATGCCTCAGTCAGTCCCTGAGAAAACATGGAGATCTTATTCCTAAGCTCCTCGGATCTCGCATAATCATAGAAATTATTCAAGAACACATTCTTAGTCTCACCCCAGGTAGTCAGCGATCCAGGTGGCAACAGCTTAAGCCAATAAGCTGCATCCCCACCAAGAGAGTATGGGAAGAGCTTACAGAAGAGGTAATCATAGGATACTCCATGGCACTTGATGCTTGTAACCAAATCCTCAAACATCTCTATGTGATCCATCGGGTGTTCATTGGAAAGACCATAAAAAGGGTGCTGGCCCACAAGAGTGAAGTATGCAGGTTTCAGCTCAAAGTCATTCCTCTGAAAAGCAGGAGGACGAATCGCTGATCGATTGGCGTAGAACTAATCATGCCTATTGCATTCACCAATTGTTCTACCACGGTCAACCGCAGTGTTCTCAGCATTCACAGTAACTGCAGGGACAATGATATTTTCAGCTTCATCAAGTCGCTGCCCTCTCTCATTGCACAATTGACCCTCTTGGTCTCTCAAAGCTCCAGCATCATCATGAATCAAAATCATTGTATTGTTCATCTCTGCTTGCCTTTTTGCTTTTCTGTTTGTACGTTCCAAATTTGCTAGCTGCTCGTTTGAAAGGTCAACTAGCGGAGTGTTCTTGTTCCTTCTGGTTTCACGAAGAGGCATGCACCTGAAACACAAAAGTCAAGAATGTAAGTAGCCAAAATTCACGATGGGTATCGACCGATACCACTAGGGTGTCGATCGATACTCAACGATTTAGACAAAATTCTTAGCTAAAATCTAATGGCGAAATTGAGTCCCCGACAACGACGCCAAATTTGATATGCTCAAATTAATACCCTAAAAGTACTAAGCAGTAGTTGCAGTAAAGTAGGGGTCGAACACAAGGACTCACAGAGACACACAATAGATTATAAAGATGAGAATTAAGCTAAGCGATCAATGATATTGAAAACAAAACATAAATTAAAACGGTTGTAAATTCAATTGGAGAAAGATAGGTTCAGGGTACTTCTCAGGAAATCAATGAATGCAGATAAACTAACTAACATGATTCAGATTTAGCGCGGTTCTTGAACTCAAATCACTAAGGTATAATTAACCAACTCTCGTTGCGAGAACTATCTAAATCTAAATCCTAGGAATTCCAAATCTCTTTGCGAATCCTAAAGTCTAAATCAGCTTTTAAATCAGGTTTGATTTGTTCACATAACAACTAAACCAAATCTCTTTGTGAATAGTTATTTTGCTCACCCTAGGTTCTGTCAGTTAATTAATCGCACTCTCGTGCCTAATCAATTATCCTAAGATCTAAGTTCTTGGTGATCAATCTAGAATTAGCTTTGGAAACAACCTATGGTGAAGAACTAATTTGGATGGTGAATCCTAATAACTAATCAACCTAGCATTCAGACAAAACCCTTATGAGAACCCTAAACCTAAAGTGGATATACTCAGACATGGAGAATGAAAACAACATGATTGAATAGATCATCAAAGAAATCAATAAGAAACAGGAGTTCAGAGTTGTCTCTCCAAAAACCAAAGTAAAATCAAGCGTAATGAAAGCGTAGCCACCAAAGTGGTTGAAAAACCTAATTATAAAGCTAAAACACGTTTTGGAGCTTATGGTAATTATTAAAGTCTTCCGGACAAAGTTGCAAACTTCAAACTTGTAAAAAGTCACGTTTCCTTCTTCCTGAAGTCGGTATCGGTCGATACTAGGTAGTATCGGTTGATACTCATCCTCTGTGCCGACTCTTCTGCTCGCCAGACTGGATTGTCTTCACGAAAACTGGCATAACTTTCGATCTCACTGTTGGAATGGCCTCAAACCACTTCCAAATGAAATCTAATCCATTTATCTGTCTTGTATCCAAATTTGAGCCCAATCCATCGGTGGGAAGTTCTTCAACAAATGCCAAACTTCTGACGTCTCTGCATCTCCATATGCTCATTTTCACCCAAAACGGCTCATTTTCTCCAATTATGCTCCAAACGTGTTAAAACCTGAAAAAACTCTAAAAGACTACGAAATAGTAGAAAGACTCTATAAAATGGACTTATATCATGGCTTAAACGGGGTAAAAACCATGATATATCATTAAACAATGCATGAAAGAAAGAAAAAGATATGATTCTAAATGCTATTCACAAAGTTTGGAGTATTACCTTGGAAACGAATGGAGGGAACGAGAGTGATCACCTCAATCTTACACACCTTTGTCCTTAAGTCCATGACCATTAGACCATCAAGAACCTATTCACACTAAGCAAACCCATCAAAAAGGACAAGAAAACATAGAGAAACATAAAAAGAAAGTATGTACAATGATAAGTTTGGAGTGTCTCCCAAGAGCACTTTGTTTAAAGTCACTAAGTTTGACTTTGGTTACCCTTTTAGGAGGGTGAGAGAGGAGTGTGAGCACTCCATGATGGATCCTTGATATCGAGCTTGAGCACCTTGCTCATGACTTCCTCAAGACCGGCTTGCCCTTTTTCTTTGAGTTCGGGAGTGAAGATTGCTTTGACCGAGGCAAAGGGCTTGGATCGGCCTTTGCATTTGATCTTGTACTCAATCACTCCATCCTTGTGCTTCCATGGAGTGAGATTCATCATAGAAAGTTGGCTTGGCTCGGACCTATACCCATCAAGCTTGCTTGATTCATTCTTAGCAAAGGAAAAAGGGGGATGCGTGTCTTGTTTCTTCATTTTGGCTTTAGTGTCTTCACCCTTCTCTTGCTTCCTTTTAGTCTCACTCACGTCCTTCATTGTGGTGGGAGGAGGAGATACCCACATACCTCGCTTCTTCTTCACGAAACTCATCATCTTTTATGGTAATTGTGCCACAAAGCTTGTTGGAAGAAGTCCTCATTGGGTAATATACCTTATCATCCACATTCAAGAGAACTACCCTTTGATCTTTGAAATCCATTCTAGTGCCGGTGGTAAGTAGGAATGGGGTTCCAAGAAGAAGTGGGAGCTTGTTGGTCTTCTTGATATATCATGGTTTTTACCCCGTTTAAGCCATGATATAAGTTCATTTTATAGAGTCTTTCTACTATTTTGTAGTGTTTTAGAGTATTTTACAGGTTTTAGCACGTTTGGAGCATAATTGGAAATATTGGAGCTTTTAGGAGCATTTTGGATCAAAGCAGAAGGTCGTGTAGCTGAGTACCCGATTCAAAGCATCAGTGTCGATCGATATTGCCTAGTATCGGTCGATACTCATCGAAGTAGACACAGACCGCGACTTAAATAAAGAGTTGAAGAATTGCAAAATTGCCCAGAAATCTTTATTATTTACAAGAAGCCCCAAAACGTGATTTAGGTTATTTAATAGGATTTTACAGCCACTTTCATGGCTATGCTTTATTTTATTCTGGTTTTATGAGAGAGCTTTTGAATGGAGACAAGTCTGAAACTTTGTTCGTCCGAGAGAAGATTTTGAACCCTCTTGTTACTCTTTCTATTTTATTTGATGATTTATTTAAACATGTTTATTTCTTCAATTTCCATGTCTGAGTAGATCTCTTGTTAGGTTTAAGGTTCTCATAAGGGTTTTCTCTGAATGCTAGGTTGATTAGTTATTAGGATTAACTATCTGAATTAGTTCTTCGCCATAGGTTGTTTTCAAAGCTAATTCTAGATTGATCACCTAGAACTTAGATCTTAGGATAATTGATTAGGCACGAGAGTGCGATTAATTACCTGACAGAACCTAGGGTGAGCAAAATAACTATTCGCAAAAAGATTTGGTTTAGTTGTTTTGTGAACAAATCAAACTTGATATAAAAGTTGGTTTAGACTTTAGGATTCGCAAAGATATTTGGAATTCCTAGGATTTCGATTTAGATAATTCTCGCAACGAGAGTTGGTTAATTATACCTTAGTGATTTGAGTTCAAGAACCGCGCTAAATCTGAATCCTGTTAGTTAGTTTGTCTGCATTCATTGATTTCCTGAGAAATACCCTGAACCTATATTTCTCCAATCGAATTTACAACCATTTTAATTTACGTTTCTGTTTTCAATTACATTGATCTCTTATCTTAATTCTCACCTATACAATCTATTGTGTGTTTCCGTGAGTCCTTGTGTTCGACCCCTACTTTACTACAACTACTGCTTTAGTACTTTTAGGGTATTAATTTGAGCATATCACTTCTTCATCTCCATGACAACGAAGTCCGTTCGGACTATGCAATCCCCAACTTTAAGCGGATAATTTTCAAGAAGACCAAGTGGTTTCCGTGAAGAAGAGTCTCCAAAGGTGATAGGTGTTGGGTGATATGTGAGGTTTT
Source organism: Eutrema japonicum (assembly GCA_030161315.1). Classification (NCBI taxonomy): domain Eukaryota; kingdom Viridiplantae; phylum Streptophyta; class Magnoliopsida; order Brassicales; family Brassicaceae; genus Eutrema; species Eutrema japonicum. The sequence continues at coordinate 32,970,479 of BSQW01000012.1, forward strand.
TTATCCCTAGATTATTGAACATCTCATGGGACATGACATTTACACTTGATTATTGAGGTTCATGAACCGGAGTCACACAAAGCATCCTCAATCTCCAAATCTCCAAGAGAGCAAGCTATAGAAAACTTACCGGGATTACCAAGCTTGGGGAGAGACTTAGGTTCGATCCTAGTTGTGCTTGGTGAATCTTTGCAATCAACACTACCCTTGTTTTCAACCAAGGTCACGTCCTCATCTTCCTCAAGGGTAACTCCCTCACCTTGTTCCTCAATGTCCCCATTGAGCTTCAAGGGAGCATCTCTAAGGGGAAAGTGTTCAACATGCGAGCCGTGAAGTAGAAGCTCAATTTCTCTAATGGCGGTTTCATGATCATCAATGGGACTTAATTCCTTTGAGAAGACGGCATTGCAATACGCCTTTGAGGTTTGTATTGCTTTCCCGTTTGAAGAGCTTTGTTGCACTTTGTCTTCATTGGCTTCCTTGGTCTCCATTTGTTGAACCTTTGAACTCAATGCCTCAAGTTTCTTGTGGAGATCATTGTACGAGAAAGCTACTTCGGTATTTATTTCCTCCATCTTCTTTCTCATATCCAATGATCCATTAGCTTTTCCTTGTAGAATTTGTTGAAGCATGTTCTTCATATCAAGGTCTTGAGGCATGGAGTTGTTTCCTTGAGTTTGTGGGACAAAGCTTTGTCGAAAGCCACCTTGGTTCCCTTGGAAGTTGTTCTTGGGAGCATAGCTTTGTTGGTGATTAATGGGGGCTTGACCTTGGTTGCCATAGTTGTAGTTGAAACTTCTTTGATAGCCACCAATGTTCCCAACATAATGCACTTCTTCTTAGTTCCTCAAATCTACCATTTGTTCTTGGAACCCTTGATTTGCCTCACCATTTCCAACAAAGTGGACCGCCTTTTGAGATGTAGTGAGAAGCTTGTCCAACTTGTCACTTAGAGCTTTCATCTCCTTTGTTCGTCGTTGCTCTTCAAAATCGCTTGTAGATCTTGTAGATCGATCAAACTCATCACCATATGTTCCGTCACTGAAAGCAAGGTTCTCAACCAACTCCATTGCTTCATTCACGTACTTGGCTAGAAAGTTTCCATTGGAAGCGGTATCAAGCAACATACGTATCTTGGCCAATGCTCCGCGGTAGAGTGCTTAAGAGGGAAGCATCCGTGAATCCATGGTGAGGGCATTGCGTTTTATAGGCCCTAAACCGCTCCCACGCTTGATTGAAGCTCTCATTAGGACGTTGAGAGAAGTTTGATATTTCATTCCTTAGCTTAGCCGTCCTAGAGTGGGAGAAGAACTTGGCAAGAAATGCGGTTTTGCATTGATTCCATGAAGTGATGGAACCTTGGGGAAGGCCCTTTTCCCATTGCCTTGCTTTGTCTCCAAGAGAGAATGGGAACAACCTTAGCTTGAAGCTATCCTCGGAGACTCCATTCATCTTTGTCAAACCACAAATCCGGTCGAAGTGATCCAAGTGATCAAGTGGATACTCCACCGCCAATCCATGGAACTTGTTGCTTTGTACCATGTTGATGAAGCTAGCTTTTACCTCAAAGTCATTGGACTCAACCGGTGGCGCTTGAATCCCTTGGCGGTTGACATGAGCATTGGCCGCATCACCCGCTCCAACTATGTTATGACCATTACGGGCGGGTGGGTGGTGGTTTTCATTATCACCATTTGCTCCTTGATTTGGGGCATAGGCAACGTGGTCATTACCACCATCCGGGTTCACTTGCACGTTTTCCATACCAAGCCTAGCAATGTGCACAACCCGTTCTCTATCTCTTCTTGCTCTAAGACCACGTTGTAGAAGGTGGATGTTGTCTCTTGGCTCAACAAGGTTGATGTTGCCTCTAGAACGCAAGTTCATGCACATACAAGAGAGAGCTTGAAAGAGAGATTAGTAAAAAAGAAAGAAAAAGGCTTAATCTCAAAAAGAAGTAAAATCCTAATGTCGAAAGCTAAACCCAATTGGCAACGGCGCCAAATTGATACAAGGTTTTTGTGTTATATCAATTACTCAAATGCCTAAGTAGCATATGAGGTATCGAATCCATGTGTATAAGTTTTAATCACTAGGAATGCATACAACTTTGTAAGTTAAGCTAACAAGAGGGGTTTTTGGTTTCTAAACAACCTAAATGATTCAAATTCAAACAAGAACAAGTAAGAAAAGACTAAAAACGTGATTAACAATAAGATAAAGGCAAGCTCTTGGATGAGGTTATTGATTTTATATCCTTCCATGATCCATCTAGATGTCATTTCACACAAACAAACTATTCCCTTAGCCTAGAACACTTAAGCAAGATTAAGCCACTCTCATGGTCTTAATCACTTTGTTAATCATACAAATCAAGAACAAACCATCGTTTGTGATATGATGATTAACAAGCAATAAACATAGGTTCCTATGGCCCTAATGCTCCTTAGACAACTACTCTCATAGGGTAAGATAGCAAAATCCCTTATTTGGTTCTTTGGGGAATTTCATCGAACACCTTGTGTGCATGAAATTTCCTAAGATCTAGATTAACTATATCTAGCCTAATCTAGCATTGTGAACACCAAATAAGAGAGAGAATATGTAAACTAAGTCCTAGACATCAAGATCTACAACGAAATTCACCTAATCTACCTCATCCATGAGCCTTAAGAAGAACTACTCACTAATCATGAAGAACACACCAAATCTTGTGAAAGAGGTGATGTTAATCATGATTAGGGAATAGGAATGTGAAAGATTAGATAAAGATGAAAAGATATGACCTTAAACTTGCATAAATCAAAATAATCCATGGGAAAAATCCCAATAACCCTAAAACGACAAGGTCATGTTCTAGAGAGAAAAGAGAGAGAAAAAATGGAAAAAGGATAAAAAGTGAGATAGATCTAAAAATCAGATCTCTAGAATATAAAAAGGTGTTTGCTGAGTTGGGTCGGACCCGGGTTAACCCGGGACAAACCGGGTAATGACCCGGCCGAAACTTGGATATGTTTTCAGTGAATCGGTCATATCTCCAGAACCGGACATCCGAATGACCTGAATCCAACTCCTGTAGACAGCTAACTTGTCCCTCTATAACTCTTATGAAGACCATTTGAGTTGATTTATAACGGAATGCCTTCGTTTTGCTGGTTCTTTAATCGGTATCGTCTTCTCTCGGCCAGACGGATATACCTTCAGTAAATCCGTATTATCTCCCTATCCATACGTCCAAATAACCCGATTCAAACTCCTGTATAAATCTGATTCACTCTTCTAGAACTTCTATGAAGGAAGGTGAAGCTGAATCGGATTTTAAGGTCCCCTTCTAGTTACATCTTTGAGACACTTTGGACGAGCTCGGCTGGTTCGGGTGAGAGATGTCCAACACCGAGGTCACACATCGGTGTTGGACCTCGGTGCTAAGGTTTTTTTGCTCTTGGTCACTTCAGAGAGGCAATACCGAGGTGTTACACCGATGTGTGACATCGGTGTATTCCCCTGAGGCTTCAATACCGCTGTCACACATCGGTATTGAATAAACTGCATCGGCCAGACGCACATGTCTTCAGTAAAACGACCATATCTTCCAAACCACAAGTCCAAATCCCTGATTCTAATTCCAGTGGATATATAACTCACTCCTCTACAGCTTTCATGAAGGTCATCCAAGCTCATTCATATCGGAGTTCCTCAGTACAGCAACATCTTTCTGGTATATCGGATGGACCTTGGACTCTACTTTGGTCCAACTCTCCAAATATGCCCAAATTGCCTCCAATCATCTATAAAGTACTCCAAAATATGCAAGAACTCACTAGACCTAATGCAATATGTCCTAATCTCTAAATGAGACCTAAATACAAGATAAAACCATGATTATGCATGTAAATTACACAATACTCTAAGTGAGATGCATGCTAAAACATGCAATATATGAGTATATCAATGCCTTTGATTGTACCTTGATAGTGTTATGGATTCGTTCTAGCTAGATGTTGTCAATATATTAATAAAATTACCTAGGGATTTCCAACGTACCTTCACTACAAGAAATTCGCGTATTATTAGCGCCTGGAAAACGCTATCTTACAAATACATAGCGTTTTAAAAAGCGCTCTATCATCGACCACGATAATAGGTCGGACACTTTAGATAACGTTTTTTATGCACGCTATGGTTATTGTATATACAATAACGCTTTTTTATATGCGATATATAAGAATACGATAGCAATTATTTAGTGTTATTTATTTTTATGTTACAACATAACCAAAACGTTATGTATTATTTTAAAATAGCATAACCAAAATGTTATGTATTATTTTAAAATAGCATAACCAAAATGATATGTATTTTTATGTTACAGCTTTTATTTTATGCATATATAAAATTATAAATACTCCAAATGTAACAAACTAAAGACAACTTTATAATTGTAAATATTACATTGTTAAAGTCTAAACCACACAAAGAGTTCAATATTACATTAAACTAAACCACACAAAGAGTTCAATATTACATTAAACTAAACCATAAATCCAGCCAATAGCACACAAGTACGTTCATAGACAAATTTCACCACAAACTCACATAAAAATAAGTTTCTCATTAGGCCATGCCACTGTTGTACCTAAAGCATCGGCAACGCATTCCACTTCTGAATTTGGTCTCCAAACTTTGGCCTTTCCATTCTTAATAACTTCTACCCATACTTTGCTAGCATTAGGACCTAAGGGGACAAAGTGGATCATCTCTTCCGGATTGGTTGAAGAGACTCTACCTTCTGCAACGATCTCTCCTGAGTTTTCACAATCCAACATCATGCAATTCTTCTTCTTACCACCTGATAAGCTGTTATCGATTTTGTAACTTACACTCTACCACTCACAAACAAAATTTAACAATCATAAGGACAACTCAAACACAGGATCATATAGAATTTCAGAAAATAACTTAAATTATAGTAATAGAATTATACCGCAGGTGATGATGCTTTTGGTGATGCTCGTCTTGAAGGTGGAGTACTCAAGTGTGTCTTTTGAATAGGCCAGACAACATACTCATGAAGTGCGTTACCCATCAAGTACATTTCACTAGTAGGTCTCCACAGATAAGCATCTTTCTTCACCACCTTTTCAACCTTCAGCATTGCAGCATTCGGACCTATAGGAATATTGTTGACCTTCTCTTGCGGATCAGTTGAACACATACGACCCTCGGCAACTACTACATCCTCCATATTCCAATCATACATAATGATTCTATCAAGTGATGCCTAAGTCATAAAAAAAACACATATATTAGAACATATCAAATATAACTTTATACAAATTCGTTACGATAAAGGTAGAATCAAAACATTACCGATGAACCAGAAGTTTGGTTTGCAGTTGGGGAGTCTAGCTCACTGTCCAAAATGATTCTATCAGCTGGCCATGCTATTTTGGTTCCCACAGCTTGACCAAGTGATACAACAGTTGCTGTTGGCCTCCAGACATATGCATCTTCTTTTGATACAGACTTTACAATGACAGCTGTTGCATAAGGACCAATTGGAATACGACCAACCTTGTACATTGGTTCAGCTGAGCAGTACTCTCCTTCACCGACAACAACGTCTGCCATTGAGCACCAATCCAGTAGTTGACACCTAAGAACATCCTGGGTTGCATTACTAACGAACTCCGATGCAGAAACATCATCAGGCTGTTCTCAGAAGAGTAAAGAGAATTGTAAAAGCATAAAAAGTAAAATCATAAAGCACATGAGTTAAATATTAACTAACCTTCTTCCCTTTAGCCAAGTGACGAACTTGGTTTTGTAGAGTTTCCATCTGGTTGACCAATTCCGCATGTTTTTGTTCAAGCTTATGCACATGTGCATCTCTAGCCTGAAGGAATGCTAGCTTTGTTGCAGTAACCCCTCTGCCCATCCCTCTAAGCCTTCCAGGTTTGTCTCGTCCTAACACCTTACTCACAGCGTCCTCTCTGATGTTAGTGCTAGATGTAGATGCCATTTCACTATCAATGGATTTTATTTGATCCTGACACAAATGGTTCAACAGAGTTAGTGTGAGCTATACAAATAAACATTACATACATTAAAAGAAACACATCACTTACAATAGTATCAGCAAATTCTGGTCTCACAGGTCTCCCATCTGAATGAGTGTGTCCTGCTACCCATACTTTGCTCCTACTTACCTTGCTAGGGTCTGCGCTTTTTTTCTTCTGCAAGTAACAAAGTAGCATTAGCTATGCGAGTAAATACACATGACATTAACAAATACATACCATATCATGAGCTAGTCGAATCATTCCTTTACGGCTGGTGGTGTGTGGAATCTGCGCCTTCCTTAGTTCCCTGAATTTGTCACTTACAACCTACATAAAGAAGCCCACAGTCATTAATTTTAAAGATTCAAAAAGAAACATGAATCTAGCAATAAAGAGTTGTAATACACCACCTTAAAATCCTCATTAGTCTTACACTTAACCCAATTTTTCCATGCTGTCCCAGATTGGATGTTACTTGGTTTTAGTTGCACAACTTGTTTCTTACTCGCTTTTCTGACTTGAGAGAGAAGCCTAGACTTAGATGACCGCCACAAACAACCCATCTGCCTGAAAACAACATCTTTTTGCCATTCCTCAGTCAAATTAAACCTTCCCTACAATAGTATTCGAAGTTAAACATTAGTATGCTAGGTAACAGATTCTTATAAGAAGTAATTCAGCAAAAAAATATAGAAACTACCTGGATTTCCTCCCACATTATATCTTTTATTGAACTATCCAGGTGCCTTCAGTCGTCAAGAATGACTGGCACATGCTCTCTCACTAGAGGACCGAGGAAAGACGAAAGAGATATTGAACCTTATCTTCATGGTGTTTAGCAACACCACGCATCTTAGTTGGCCCTCTGGTTTTCCTTTTCTTGGTTTTTGGTTCAAGGGTCTGAGCTTCTCCAGTTTCTTCATGTTGCGTATGGGAGAGAGGTTCCTTTTCATTGTCATGCTTCCCTGCTTCCTCTTCAGTAGGCTGCTTCTCTGCTTCATCTTCAGTGGGCTACTTCTCTGCTTCCTCTTCAGTAGGTTGTTTCTCTGCTTCCTCTTCAGTGGACTGCTTCTCTGATTCCTCTCCATTGTCATGCTTATCTACTTCTTCTCCTTTGTCTTGCTTCTCTTCTTCATATTCACTCTGTTGCTTATCCTCTTCTCCTTCTGATTCTATGTTCTCCAAAGCTTCTTCATCGTTTTCAATCTGCTTCTTAGAGGCATGAGTAACAGTCTTAGTGCGTCTGGTGATCAACTTTCCAGGGACTGGTGAGATGCCTAGCTGACGGTTACTGCGTCTTGGAATGACTTGTTGCACTTTCGACGACATTTTCATACACCTGAAACACAACTGAATGTTCAAAAAATTCATAGAGAGATAAAAATATCAAGGCAAACTACCACAATATACTAAGCCTAGCCCTATTAATCTAAACTAAAACCCCTTCACAATCTTCTCTATCAAAGAAACTCTCGTCATCAGAAGACTCGTTCCCCAAATCTTCACTCTGCGGAAAGGATAGAGGAGCAACAACAAAATCTTCTTCTGTCTCTAGCTCATGATACCCTCTTGGTGGCGCCCTCATCACTAAAGACCAACTTGATGAATCATCATCTCTGGAATAGAAAACTTGTTTCGCCTGTGATGCTAAAATATATGGATCTTGGAGATACGCAGATTGGTTGACCTTGAGATTCACAAGTGTAAATCCTTCTTCTACTTTTACCCCATTTCTTTTGTTGGCCCACTTACACTTGAATAGTGGAACCTGAAACATGTGGTAATCTAGCATAATAATCTGTTGTATAACTCCATAGTACTTAACTAAGAAATGAAAAGAACAAAAAATGCCATACCTTGGAAGCCAGACCCAAGATTTGTCCATGTTACAAAAATACCACAGCTCCACGACCAAGTGTACATACACTCAAATTAAAGCATATCAATCAAAAATACTCAATCAACAACACTTAAGAAAACAAGCATCGTGTGTATGAACTTCCCTTATTTCTGGTAGATAATTACTCACCAACTAAATTTATGTACTCCTCTGTTGAATGCGAACTTCAAAACCCTAACACTTGCCTCTGTTACAGAACTCGAGTTCTGAAACCCATAGTTATCTGCAAAATTAGAGCGTCGATTATAACTCGAGTTTTGAAACCCACAATAAGCTTAAATTGTGAGACGAATGAACCCTAAATCGATGACTCTTACAAAAACAATAGATCTAAAACACAGATTATAAGTAAACATACCTTGAGCCTAATCGAACCGTCAAATCTGTCTGCGAAACACCAAAATAAACGAATCGGGTCAATACTAAACATGTAAGAACCTTAGATCCATGTATATATGTATCAATTACCAAATATCTCACCTTCAATGTAGCAATCTTCCCAGAAAACCCTCTGCGTCGACTTCGATAATTCCAATGCAGATGATAAATCTTGAGATTAGGGTTTACGTTTGGACAGTAAAACTGAGATATCGAGTTTCAGATTGAGAAATCGAGTTTCAGAGTGAGAAATCGAGTTTCAGAGTGAGAAATCGAAAGGGATATAGAGTTTCATAGTGCTCAGGAACGGCTTGAACAAAGAGATAAAGAGTGTAAAATCTGAGTTGTGCGTGTGGGAAATTTTTTTGGGAAAACCAATTTTCAATTTTTTTGGCTAAGTCACGCGGTGACTTAAAATTTTTAGTCCCGCTTAACAATTTCACAAGCGCCAAACACTAACAATTTCAATAATAAATTTATTTTTGTTATATAAATTGTTACACAAATACTAAAAATTATATAACAAAAAACTATATAACAAATGTTGTGAAACCCTAAACCCTAAACATTAGTTTGTAGGTGTTGATCCGTAAATCACACAAAAAGGGTAAAACAGTACTTTTAATCGGAATCTCGTTTATTGATCTAAGTCGGCGGTTACAACAGAGTTTAAGTAAGAAAGCAAAGACAAAAGACTTGAGATCGGTAATGAGCTCTCTCTTGTATTCTCTGTCTCTGCGGAAGTTGTGTCCATCTTGATGAATGAACCTTCTCCTCTATTTATATTGTCTTGAGGCGGCTCTAAATGTGAATATTCCATTTTCCTTGCTCGATTAGGGAATGGAAATATTCCGGATTCCCCTCCGAGATAAGGATATATTCCTTACTCTTCGGTGGTCTGTTCGCAAGGAATATTTCCATTTCCGAGATCGGCGGGAAAGAGGAAATATTCCGATTTTATCTGTTGTAACGGATTGGGCTCGCGCTGGGCCTAGATTGTAGCCGAGATGGGCTTTCAGCGAGATTCCGAGCTCGGCCCAACGTTTTCGGGCCGACTTGTCTTTGATCCGAACCATCGTAGACCGGTCTTGATTGAACCAATCTCGGTTCGAACCGAGTTAAACCAGGGGGTGCTAATCCCCCCTCTAACAATTGGTCCCCCCCTCAGTTCGGCGAGGGAGTTTATGAGTTTGATGAATTTTTGGGGAGTATTCTTTAGCTCGGTTAAAACTGAGATCGGTACGATCTGATCAGATTCTATTTCGAGTGCGGCGGATTCTTGGGTTCGGCGAATTTTGAGTTCGGCGAACTTCTTTCGAAAGTGAAGATCGGAACTCCCGTGATCGAATAGATTTTGGAGCTTTCGAGTTCGGCATATTTTCTTCGGGAAAAGTGTGCCGCTTTATCTTCTTTAGTCGCGGAATTCGAGGAGTCGCGTGTCGATTCGTACTCTTTGGCTACAGAACTCGAAGAGTCGTCATCATTGCGTTTTTCCTTATAAATACCGCTCGACCCTCTTTCTGTTTTTTTATTTCCGCTTTGCTTCCGAAAAGAAAAGGTACTTTCTCTCTCTAAACGCTCTCCCTTCTCTCTAGAATTTATTTTTCTTTCCGTTCTCCGATCATTTCTCCGCCGTGATTCTTCCGATCTGTTTGAAGATCTTCGAATTTTCTGGGCGATCTTCAAGCTGTTCTTCGTTAGTATTCAAATTATTCTTTATCATTTCTTTCTTTCGATCGAGATGACTTCTGAAGGTGACTCTATTTCTGTTGGGGACCGATCTCCGAATCAAGACTTCCCAGACCTCAGACGTTTTATGGATGATTCCGTTTCGAGTTCGGATATGCAAGAATTATTCAGACATAACTCGCGTCGTGGTGATGCAAGTAGTTCCGGGGTCACTGCCGCTGGGCCGAGAAATCCAAGGGTTACGATCGAAGTTCCTCAGCTTATTGATGAGGACGAACTTGAAGGAGTTGTCGAACCAGACGAACAGATTCGGGCAGATCGGGAATTTGCAGCTCGGCTCGCGGAGGGCGATGAAGCTGCCTGTCCGGACGATCACGCTGTATCGCCAGAAGTTTGTCAGGGTGATGTTCCCAGATCGGCTACCGGACGTGTGATCGAAAGGCCTGCGATCATTAGACCGTCTCGTTCTACTGTGGAGACGGTTCGAGTTACGTTGGAGAGGTGTAATGCTCCAGATGATATTATTTTTAAGATCCCGAAGGAGACCGATCGTCCGTGGGATGCTCCTGCTGGGTATGTGTGCGTTTACGAGGAGTATTTCAGAAGCTGAGGTCTCCAATTTCCTATTCCCGAACTCTTCTACAAGTACTGTAAGAGACGACATATCGCGATCTCCCAGTTGATGCCAGCCACGGTAATAAACCTTATGGGTCTTACTTCTCTCGGCGAAGAGTGCGGTATCCCGATTACGGCTAAGATTTTCGAGAGGCTTTTTCGGGTAAACCTGTCGAAGGTGAAGCCTTGGTACCTATCGGCTAGCGCGAAGCCGGAAGCCGATCTGGTTACCGGGAATAAGCCGAGCAAGGTTAACAACTGGAATGCGCGGTACTTTTTCCTAAAGATTGACGAATCTTCCGTAGAGTGTCCGGATGGGAGTTACCGGACTCAGTGGAGGACCCCTATCGGTAGATCTTGGCTCTTGATTTCTATTTACCATGCTATTTTGCCTAAATTATATTTCTTCTTTTTCTTTTCAGATCGTCACACGCTAGGCTTCCTTATCACCACACCGGGGTTCACTTTCCTCCACGCGAAGCAGTTAAGTGAGGCTGGTAAAGTTCGGTGGCCTGAAGCCTACCAAGAGAAGTTTGACTTGAAAGCGAAAAGAGCTCTTAGAGGTAAATTTCGGTAGATTTTTCTTCTCAGTTCGGCAGTCTCCTTTATCTATGTTCTTTCTTTTTCCAGCAAACCCATCTCATCGTCGAAAAATGAAGTTCGATGATATCCCTGATCTCTCTGCCGAGATGGATGGTGATGAAATGGATGTGGACATTCCTCTGGCAGCCGATCAGGCAAATCCTGAGGCTATGGCTGAAAGAATCGGCCAAGGAGAGGTTCCTGTAATGGCCGAACCAGAGGCTCCGGCTGAAGAGATCGGTCAGGACGAGGTTCCTGTACTGGCCGAACCTAATGCTCCAGTCGAAGAGATTGGCCAAGGAAGGGTTCCTGCTGGGGAACGCACTTCTCTTCCGGCTGAAAAGAAAAGGAGAAAAAGACAAAAAAAGGTCTCGGCAGGCTGCTGATCCAACTGCTAGGGTCGGTACCGAGCACACCGAAGATGGTGAAGGCGGCGAGGGGAGTACCGAACCCCAAATTGCTGAAGGAGAAACAGTTGTCTTATCGGATGACTCTCCAGTGCCAAAGAGGCGTCGGGCGTCCGATCCCGAGGCCAACTCTTGGGATTATGTCGAATCGTATCGGCGCTTGAGTTTCGGCCCGGACTTCCTTCCGCCGATCGATTGCCTTCGCCAATCTGAGGCCTATAAGAAACTGGCTCAGACTACTGCTGAGGTAAACCCTTTTCCCCTTTTATTCTTGAGTTCGTCGTTCCTTGTCCTTCTTTTTTTCTAAGGTTCGTTATTTTGACAGATGGTTGCCCAGACGAACGAGATCGTCGGGTCTTACGACCGCGAGCTCGGAGAATCGCGCCGTAAAGCTTTCGAGGCGAAGGTTCAAGCGGCGGAGCTTCGCAAGGAGCTGCACATATCCGGGGACCGAGTGGAGGCGGGCGATCGTGCGGTGGACCAACTGACTCGCGAGATTGCCGCACTTAAGAGATCCAATGCCGAGTTGGGGTTGGAAAGAGACGCTCTCTCGATAAAGTTGTTCGCGGAAACTTCGCGATTGAGGGCTGGTCGTACCCAGCAGATCTCCAGGAGAAAAGCGGTCACTGAAAGGTGCCAAGTCCGGCTTCAGAAGGTAAAGGACCATTTGTCGGCGGTTGAGCAGGCGAAGAAACCGTTCCTCGTTATCAATCAGGTTCAGGGAGTACTTGATTTCTGTGAGGGCCTCAAGAAGAAGCATGGTATTGTTGTCCCTTCGTCTCGTATCGATCGGCTCGAGAAGCTTAAGGCCGAGAAGGTGAAGGAATATGCCGCGATTGACCTCTGTGAGCTGGGTGAGGCGGACTTGGTTGTCACGCCTTTTAGTGATCCGGTGCATCCAGAGGTTTCGACGTCGATGGGCAATGAGGTTCCACCATGCCTCGACGAGTTCGGATCCAATCAGGCTTCCATGTCGGCTGATCGCGCTGATGCGATGCGGAAGCAAAATGTCTGAATCATTTTTTTTGTAATATGACTAGTTTTCTCTTTGCCCGAATGGGCTTATAACCTGACCTCTTGGACCGGAGGGTTTTTAAAGTCCGGTATCCACTCTGTTGTTCGCCCGAGGGGCTTTTGAATGGATCTGACTTTTATCGATCTTCTTTTTATTTTGAGTGTTATACTTAGTTATTTCTCAAGTTATTTTTATACCGAGCTCTGATATATTTGTAGTCGTACATTATACGAACCTCTCGAATTTATCGTACATAGTGGTGCCGTAAACTGTACGGTCTTAGCCGGGTGAAGAGGATAAATTCGACTAAACCTGTTCGAGGTTGGCAATCCCTATCGTAGATCGGCTTACTGCTTTTGCGATTGTTGAGAAATCGGCTTACTTGTTTTTGCGACTGTTGATAAATCGGCTTATTAGTTTTGCGACTGTTGAGAAGTCGGCTTAGATTTGCGAGGAAGGACGTTCGGCTTGACCCTAGAGTTTAGTTTTAAGAGTACGTGAACAGCCCATCTTAATATGCTCTAGGTTTCTCACATTGAATCCGAGTGTGCGAGACGGACTTGGCTTATTTAGCTCGGATAATCTGAGAATTTGGTGCGAGACTGATCTCGGCTTTGAATGTGGAAAGTGTATTATCCATTGCACCATGAGGATGCGTGCGAGCTAAGCTCGGCTTTATCAGATCGTCTGGCCAGGACGTTGATATGTAACCGTTGGTGGTTGAAAATGCGAACTGTTGAAGTTCGGCAAACGAGAAGTTTGATTTGGAAGATACGAACTGTTGGAGTTCGGCAAACGAAAAGTTTGACTTAGAAAATACGAACTGTTGGAGTTCGGCAAACTAAAAGTTTGACTTAGAAAATACGAACTGTTGGAGTTCGGCAAACTAAAAGTTTGACTTAGAAAATACGAACTGTTGGAGTTCGGCAAACTAAAAGTTTGACTTAGAAAATACGAACTGTTGGAGTTCGGCAAACTAAAAGTTTGACTTAGAAAATACGAACTGTTGGAGTTCGGCAAACTAAAAGTTTGACTTAGAAAATACGAACTGTTGGAGTTCGGCAAGCATAAAGTTTGGCTTTGAAGGTACGAACTATTGGAGTTCGGCAAACATAAAGTTTGGCTTTGAAGGTACGAACTATTGGAGTTCGGAAAACATAAAGTTTGGCTTTGAAGGTACGAACTATTGGAGTTCGGTAAACATAAAGTTTGGCTTTGAAGGTACGAACTATTGGAGTTCGGCAAACATAAAGTTTGGCTTTGAAGGTACGAACTATTGGAGTTCGGTAGAATGCCTTGGTAGAATTTTATTAATGTTATAGCTGCGCCTTGTGAGGGCTGCCTACGTACCTTCGAAAGAAGGATCAAGCCATTCGTAGTTCATATGACATATTAGAATCGAGCGTATGTGTAGTAGCTCGGTGATCTTTTTTTTTTTTTTTTTTTTTTTTTTTAGCGCTTGAGGGTTGGCCTAGATGTAGTACCGCTTGAGGTTCATGGAATTCCACGAACGGGGAATGGGGGTTCGTGGAATTCGCTTAAATCTGCTTTGATGTCCTCGTAGAGCTCGGCTCCGATTCCTACGCATCTCTTCGGATTGAAATCGTCGATATTGACTTGGACGATCGTTTCGCGTCGCGGTAAATCGGGATCGTTTGGATTTTTCTTCTTATTGATCACGCAGGTGCGGGGAGTGGTCCTCAGTTTGCATTCGTTGATGAAACACGTTCGGGACATCACTTGGTCGCCTTTAAGGGTGAAGATTCCGGAAGGTGTTGGGAACTTGACGCATTGGTGATACGTTGACACGACTGCTTGCATTGAGAATATCCACGGCGTGCCAAGTATCACGTTGTAGATCGCTGGTTTGTTTAACACCAAGAACTTGACCATTCGGCATATTCCCCCGGTATACATAGGAATTTTAACCGTTCCTGCTGTCATGGTTTGCTCGCTCGAGAATCCGGTGAGTGGTTCGATGTTCGGTCTGATTTGGTTGTCGGGAAAATCCATATTTTTTAGCGTATCCTTGAAAATCACGTTAACCGAGCTCCCAGTGTCGATCAAAATTCGCCCGACTACGACATCACCGATGAGTGTCTCGACGACTAACGGGTCGTTATGCGGCATATGAAGTCCTTCCGTGTCGGCCTCAGAGAAGGTGATCGGCGTTCCGCAGGGTGTAGTCTGATGTGACTGTTTTGCGGCCACTGCTTCCTTACTGTATGTCTTCAGAGCTCGGACGGAGTAGTTGCATGTTTCCAACGCGCCCATGATCATGTTGATACGTTTCCGAACCTGCGGAGGTTGCTGAGCTTCCACGTTGTCCTCTCGATCCCGTTTTGGTTGTTCGTCGTCGGTTTTATTTTTAGGCTGCTCGGTAGCCTTGTTTGGTCTGGAGTTACGTCTCCTACCGTTATCGTTACGGTGCGGTCTGTTCGAGGGTTGGAAGGCTCCTTCGACTGGAACTTCCCCCTTTTTGTACTTCATCATCAGGAACTCCTGTAGATGTCGGCACTCTTCGGTCGAATGATTTCCATACCGGTTATGGAAATTGCAGTACGGTGCGGATTCAGTGGTGTCGGGCTCTTTTGGCTCATCCGACCGAACCCAAGTGTTTGACCAGGATTGCTGAGCTTGGACCGTATTGACGGGTTGTTTCGGGGGAACGCACAGTTTGTCCTTAGTGGCGGGCTGTTTCGTGATTGCGTATCGCCTATCTTTCTCGGATCTTTCCTCCTCCTCTATGATGAAGATATGCGCCCTGTGCAAGATGTCCTCCAATGTCTTTGGATTATTGCGTTTGATCTCCCTGTGAAAGTCCGATTCGTACCAGGTGGCTTTGTAAAGAGCCTCGATTGCGGCTTCGTCGTCGATCGTGCAATGGGATACAACCGCTTTGAAACGTTCCATGAAGTTGCGTAGGGGCTCGTCCTGCTTCTGCTCGAGGGCCCAGAGTTCGGCGTTCTTTGTTTTCTGCTTGATAAACATGGTGAAGCGTTTGAGGAATTTGGTGGTGAGCTCGTTATAGCTGTTTACCGAGCTTGGCTCGAGCGTTGAAAACCAATCGAGCGCGGCTCCGGATAAGTTCTCCACGAATAGTTGGCACATGGCTGCGTCCTTCTCGGTTTCCGAGCCGAAACGAAATCGGTTCATTGTGATGACAAACGAGGTCAAGAAGTGTTTAGGATCGGTAAACCCGTTGTATGATGTGATCTTGACTCTTTCCAATCGTCAGACTGGAGTATTGACGACTGTGTCGGTAAACGGCGTCCTCTGTGACTCTTGAATTACCCGGTCGATCTCCGGCGCCGAACTCGTAGCCTGATGGACTTTGGTCCGCATATCTTGTAGTTGGGCCTGGACCTTGGCGAATTCCAAATTCACGGCGGCTTGGTCCGTGATGTTGATTTCCGAACTGGTCGCGGAGGATCTTCTTGTCGGCGGGTCGATCGTGCCTGGGGGTTGAGCGTCGGTTAAGTCGGACAAGAGGTTTCGGCGTAACGTGTGTTCTCCGGCGGGCGTGATCAGGTTTGGATCGAGGGTGCCAATCTGGTTTCGGCGTTCGAAGTGGGATGCTATCAGTGAAGTGATCCGTTCTTCGTTCTTTCTGTTGATCTCGGCGAACTGTGCCGCCATGGCTTCCATGAAGACGGTCGGATCCGTGAATATCGAAGCAGCCGGAGTCTGTGGAAGAGTCCGAGATGGATTGACCTGATTGTCTTCTCCGACAGGTATGGTCGGAGGGGGTCCTCCTCCGGTTGTCTGTAGTTCGGTATCGATAGGATTGAGCTCGTCGATCCGTGGGTTTTGATCGTCGGTTTCTGAACCGTTGACGAGGGCTGCGGTGGTATCGACTGGAAGAACCATTGCCGAACTTCAATCAAACGATATCCGAAAGTACTGTTCTATCCTCCCCACAGACGGCGCCAATTGTTGATCCGTAAATCACACAAAAAGGGTAAAACAGTACTTTTAATCGGAATCTCGTTTATTGATCTAAGTCGGCGGTTACAACAGAGTTTAAGTAAGAAAGCAAAGACAAAAGACTTGAGATCGGTAATGAGCTCTCTCTTGTATTCTCTGTCTCTGCGGAAGTTGTGTCCATCTTGATGAATGAACCTTCTCATCTATTTATATTGTCTTGAGGCGGCTCTAAATGTGAATATTCCCTTTTCCTTGCTCGATTAGGGAATGGAAATATTTCGGATTCCCCTCCGAGATAAGGATATATTCCTTACTCTTCGGCGGTCTGTTCGCAAGGAATATTTCCATTTCCGAGATCGGCGGGAAAGAGGAAATATTCCGATTTTATCTGTTGTAACGGATTGGGCTCGCGCTGGGCCTAGATTGTAGCCGAGATGGGCTTTCAGCGAGATTCCGAGCTCGGCCCAACGTTTTCGGGCCGACTTGTCTTTGATCCGAACCATCGTAGACCGGTCTTGATTGAACCAATCTCGGTTCGAACCGAGTTAAACCAGGGGGCGCTAATCCCCCCTCTAACAGTAGGGTTTGTATGTTTGTAATAATTTTTGCAATGATTCTCCAATCATTGACAATCATTTTAATTTTCATTTGGTAAATTGACAACATAACATAAATAGTTTATACCCTAAATGAACATAATCTATACCCTAAACACTAACTAAATAAAATCATTAATAAACACTTAATTCTTTCTTTTGGTTTTATCTTTAAATTTTATTTTATACATATAATTTGAAGACAAAATTTTATTATATATTCTATTGTTATTTTGCAAATTACAAAGAAATTATACCCTAAACCCTATACACTAACTCAAACTGTATGCCCTAAACCCTAAATCAAAGATTCACTAACTTTTCTTTTTAATTTTGAATTTGTAATAATTTGTTATAATTTTTAATTAAGAAATAGGAAAAAATATCTTACAAGTGAAAATTCTTATACCCTATATCAAACACTCATTGATCCATAACAAATTATTATATTCTTTTATTGTGTAAAATTAATTCCTGGTGTCAATATATATTATGATACAATCCTTTAACATTTTCTTTAAGATATCCAATGAGTATACGTGTTATGTGTTAATTCATCTTACTCATGTAAGATTTTCTCCAATTGTGATGTTGCAGGTGATAATTTATCAAATTTAGTCAGTGCTCTCAGTAGTGCATTTCATTCGAGACCCTCCTTCTCCGTTTCTTTGCTTCCTAATTTTTGAATTGTGTTGTTCACAATGTATAAAACCAAAGTTGACAGAGGAGAACATAAGTTTGGTTTAGTACATTCCAATAAGACCGACCAGCATAATGCATCATGAAAATATGGTTTATTCTTTCTTTAATGTGAGTGGAGCTAAGCACATGCAACAACTCAAAAGAAAGATTTGATATGAGCTGCAAGAGGAGCTGCTCCTGAAAGGATTAGACGCAATCTTCCCTTTCTCCATGTTACTATGTTTGCTGAAAAATGTATCAAAGGTCTCAGAAAACAGAGATTCAAATTATAAGAATTTGATTTTTTATCTAACAATGATAACACTTACTAGATGAACTCATTTTTCTCGCTGAAACAGAAACATGGATGCACCTTCACAATTTTTCAAGTACACATGTTAATTAAAGTCAATAGGGAATGTAGTAGCAACTATTAGAGTACAGACACATATCAAATCTTCAAGCAGATATATAAAAAAACAAAAAGTCCAAACTTTGTTCTCTTACGCTTTCCATCCAATGTTACTAGTATGATCAATGAAGTTCAAATCCTGCGGCAAATGCGAAAATATACGCAACAAATCAAATATACAAAACACCCAACAAAAATGTCAAATCTTGTCTGAAGAATCATAACAAATACAAGATTACATTACATGTTCTCATCTTCCTAAACCCTTACCCTAACCGTAACCCTCCAATACCCTAAACACTAAATCAAATGTTTGTAAGATTGTAAATTTTATTTTAGTTAGAATTATTTATTAGATTATTTTATTTAAAATCGCCAAGAATTATAATATTATAAGATAATAAATTTTTTATTTTTAATTCTTAGTTAGAAAATTACAAAGAAATAGTATTTCATTTCAAACCATAAACCCTATATATACCCTAAAATAATATCAAGAATTCGTTTTTTCTAATTTTTTATTTTTATGTACAGATTATGAGACAAATTTATTGTTATTGTTAATAGAACTATAAAAAAATATATTTCAATTCCTATACCCTTATACCCTAAACCCCAATCTCTACGCCCTAAACCCTAAATCAAAGACATACTAATTTTTCCTTCTTATTTTTAATTTTGTAATAGTTTTTTATTCTATCTTATGTTCTTCGTATGAAACAATAATTTGTTGTGTTTTCTTTTTTTAATTAGAAAATATAAAAAACATATCTTACAAGTGTGAACCCATATACCCTAAATCAAACACTCGTTATATACTCTAACTTGAGATTAACGTTTCTTAAGTTAAAATTAACAAAATACAATTCGATTTACATTGTTAAGATCAGATTAATAATACACACAGAGGCTTTAATTTACTAGTTAGTTAGCTTCAGTGATCTAAAAATCAGATTAATCTCTCACATTCAATCCTTCTGATTTCTCCGCCTAGATCTCACCAGATTGACACAGTTTCCTTCTCAGAAACTCTCAACTTTCCCCGAACACTGGCTACCAAACTCCCGCTGCAAAGCAGCAACAACGTCAATGTGGGGAAGCCGCCGGTGGCATCGCGAGCCGGGAAGGGGAAGACCATCGAAGAGATGTACCAGAAGAAATCCAGAATCTCAGCTCGAGCACATCCCATCTGTCATTGACTTTCTCAGTTATCCTAATCTCACACAAAAAACCTCAAAAGATCAATATTAATTCCAATTCACAGTCTACTTATAGATGATCAACAAAAACGTTCATAGATTAAACAAACCTTGGGAGAGGGTCCGTCCTTGATTTATTGGCTGCACTTAGGTAAAGATCAACATAATCACCAAATGATTTAATTGGAACTCTTTTACCATTCAGCTCCACCTTCACAGTCTTTCCCAAACATCCAGCAATATCAAATACTCTTTTACTCATTATAACGCGTGCGACAATCTTCAATATGTCATGATCAGCAACCTTCCAGGAAAAATTATTTGTGGTATCATCTTCCAAAAACTGAGAATCACCTGATGCCAAGCCAAAATGAATATGGCATTAAAGCTATACATACCGTAGTCATTTAGCAAAGCTATTTCCTAAATAAGCTAACATTAAGCTATAAAACCATAAGAATCCCAGTTAAAACTTGAACTAAAATCGAACAAGACAGCAAAATACAAGCCACATCTAACACAATTACACTGTATTAGAAGAAACATATGAATGAAAGCTATAAAGAACAAAACTTTTCACAACGGGCTAACAAAACAACCTTCAGGACCAAAGAATGAAATCTATAAAAAAAAAACCCTTGTAGAATTCGAAACGTATCAAGAGGTAACAAAGAACCCAGATTATAGAAAACGAAAGCGAAGTTGAGAGGAGGAGAGGGGGGAAGGAAACCTTCGGGATTTGATTTGAATCTGGATGAAGGAGGAGAAGCAGAGGTGGAGGGAGATTGGGAGAGTCCTCGTTTCATAACAAAGTCTTAACAGAGTCGACATCGTTATTAGGGTTTAAGGTATCCTGTCCGACATTGATAGACGGTGTGGAGTGACCGATGAGGATGGAAGAGACGAGATTAGGTTTGAACACAATTTTAGGGATTGCAAAGAAGAACATAAACTCAGATCGAGAGAAGAGGGAGAACGAACGAAGGGGGAGGGAGAGCAAAAAATATTTGGGGAATTTTTTCGCTAAGGGTATGAGGCGGGCACTTAAAATTTGTTGTCCCGCTCAACTTTACATAGCGTTTTAACTGTGTATATACTATTAAATAGTAGGCGTGAAATCAGAAAATTAGCGCGTGAGAATTGATAGCATTTACTAATAAACAAACGCTATCTAAAATATGTGGTTTAGTCAACGATAGCATAAACAACAAAAACGCTATCTGCAACTGCCATCAATACTCAATTTTCTTGTAGTGCTTGTTATTTTCGGAAGATCACATTGTAAAATAGCTAAGTGTGAAATGATAAAATTTTATAAATCCCTCGGAAATCCGTCAAAAATTTCCAAGGGATATCCGACGGTTTACGGTATAGGGTATTTAACAATCGAGATAACAACGAGATCAACCATTCTTAAAGAAACATATAAATTATACTTACATTTTTGTGTTCCTTGTAGAGTTAGACTTAAATTTTACAAAATGAGAGATTCTTTAAAACATTTCCCTCAAAAACACTTGATATGTGTAACTTGTTACTTTCTCAAGAACAAACATTTTCAAAATTGTTAAATTTGAGGTTTTTATACCCTAAAATATGAATCTGTCGAAATTTTCCGAGGGATTTCCAAAGAATTTTGAACGGATTTTATGAAATCCCTCGAAATTTCCGAGGGATTTATTAAATCACATGTTTAATCTCAAATAGCACACGTTTTTAAAATGTTCAAAAAATATCTAAATCCTTTGGAATTTTTCAACGGATTTCCGAGAGATTTAGATATTTTTTGAAAATTTTGTATGTATCCGAATTATTCGATACTATATGAATCCGTCGGAATATCCTGAGGGATTTCCGACGGACTCATATATATTTTGTAATATGTTTGTAAATCGAAAGTCTTCTAATTTGGAAATTTTGTAAAATTCAAGAACATTTATCAAAATGTTAAGTCTATTAAAATTTAAAAACATGATATCATAATTCAAAAAACGCTTATCAAACTATGTTTTAAATTCGAAATATATAAAAAATAAAATTTATTACAAAATTAATTACTCCGAGTCTGATGAATAATCCGAAGTAGCTGAATCAGAATCCTCGTCAAATTCGCCAATCTCTTCCTCAGAATCCTGAAATACCTCATAATCTCCGTCCACGGTGAAATCAACTACAAGGTCAACTTCAAGAGAATGTTCGATCGAACATAAGTTACCAATTGCGTTTTCCTGCAAAAGGTCGTGCTCGGAAACACCATAAACCCTTCATCTTGGGTGTATCGACGTAACTGTAATCCAAAGATCTTGCTTGTTTCTAACCCAGGGGTATCGAATGTAGGAAACCTGATCCGCTTGTGAAGCAAAAATGAATGTATCGTATTTATGTAGTCGCTTTCGAAAGTGGACATATGTAACACCGAATTCATCCTGACGTAGACCTTCCACTGGATCATACCAATCGCAGTAGAACGTAATGCACCTCAAGTCGATCATTCCTGGATAGTGGACCTCTAATATTTTGCGGAGGACACCATAGTAGACAACTTTTCCAGATTGATACGATATACCAGAATTACAAGTTGTCTTTGAGCTTTGTTCCCGATGAGTCTTTAAAGCATACCCTCGCGTGCAATACATCGGATAAGACTTTGCAATAAATGTCGTGCCTTTCACCATCTCAACTAACCACGTCGGAAGTGATACCACTCTAGTAGTCATCTCAACAACATGTAAAATTTGCATGTGGACAATAATCAACACAATGTTTATATAAGGAAGTACAATTTAATTACTGCTCCATGGCACCATCCCCATTGTTAACACCCTATAAGAGAAAGGAATTTTGAGATATTTTGGCGGTAGTTCAACTAATATGTGTGAAGATTGTTCAACAAGCATTAAAACAAGATCCATAATAACCAATAAACATCTTAGACATCTATTTATATAGGTTAAGAATGTAGATCACTCATTAGGTTCATTGGGGAATTTCATCAAACACTTTTCGGACATGAAATTCTCTAAGCTCTAAATCAACTTGATCAAGGCTAATCTAGTATTAAGAACACCTAATAAGCAATGATATCAAACAATCTAGACTCCTAACATCATGGATCAACCTAAAAATTGATCTAATCTACATCACCCAAAGATCATAAGAATACTACTCACTAATCATAATAAAACCAACAAAACCCATGAGGAAAGTGTTAATAAACATTAAGAATGATTAATGAAAGATATATTTAAGAAAAACACTTAAGATCTTGCATTAAACTCTAAAGGTCCAATACAAAATGAAGGAAGGACCTTACAGGGGAAATTTTTTGCAAGAGAAAAGAAGATGTCTCTAAAATTTAGGTCAAATCATATTTATAGCCAAGTGGGTCGGACCGAGTCAACCCGGTACAAAGTGGTTATTGACTCGACGGGTTTGGGCAAAAAACGGCTTCTAATCGACTGGCTGGTCGATTGCCCAGTCGATCGGATCTTATTTTTGCATGCGATCGACCGCCTAATCGACCATATGGTTGATTGGGCGAACCAGTTTCAATCGATCAATCGGTCGATTGTCTGCTCGATCGACCTCCCAATAGACTGTATGGTCGATTGAAACTATTCCTTCTCCCTCCTCTTTGGTCACTCTTGATTAACCTCCATGCTTCATCAAGCGTCCAGAGCTCCAAAAGGTACCTAAATTATATCAAAATGCTCTAAGACTCCCTTGGACAACCCTAAGACTCAATAAACTCAAACACTACAAGAAAACAGGCAATTTGCAACGAACGATATCGTTGTAAAATCGTTGCAAAAGAGGGTTTGCATCGAATTTGCGACGAAAATGATATCGTTGTTAACTGATCGTCGCAAACAACAAATCGTCGTAAATTCGTCGCAAAAGTACGAGGGAAAACAATTCGTCGCTAAATCGTCGCTAAATGTTCGTCGTAAAATCGTCGTAAATGTTACATTGAAATTACGACGAATATGAATACGTCGTAAAATCGTTGCTAATTCGAAGGAAAATCTGTCATTGTAAAATCGATGGAAAAAATTATCGTCGTTAATCCGTTGCAAAGAAATCGTCGTAAAATCGTGGCCAAATAATCGTCGTTAATTCGTTGCAAAGAAATCGTC
This sequence comes from Eutrema japonicum, assembly GCA_030161315.1. Taxonomy (NCBI): domain Eukaryota; kingdom Viridiplantae; phylum Streptophyta; class Magnoliopsida; order Brassicales; family Brassicaceae; genus Eutrema; species Eutrema japonicum. The sequence continues at coordinate 32,994,078 of BSQW01000012.1, forward strand.
GTAAAATCGTGGCTAAATAATCGTCGCAACATCGTTGCTAATAAATCGTCCTAAAATCGTGGCTATTAATCGTCGCAATATCGTTGCTAATAAAATCGTCGTATAATCGTTGTAAATAGCCACGATTTTATAACGATTATTTAGCAACGAATTACCATCGAATCACCGACTATTCTATATATGATTTTTATTATTATTAATTTTAAAATTTTATTAATTTCGAAATTATAAAATAAAAATTTTAAAAATATTATATAATATAATTTTATTAAAAAGAAAATATAATAATCTGTTACAAAAAAAAAAAAAACCAAAATTAGAATTCGAAATCCTAAATCTAAATAACTATATCGTAATCGTCGAGATTGACATCGTCTTCGGGACGTCTCGACGAACCGGATGTGCCTGCCTCTGCCTCTGCCGCTGCCGCTGCATCTGCCTCTGCTCGGAGTCTTCGCTTTTCCCGTAGCATAGCCTGCATTGTTGGGTTCCCTGTTGCCAAGATGTCGAAGAGTTCGTCATTCTGCGTAGCATCCAGTTCAACCCGCTGCTGAAGACTCGCAATCTTCGCCTGATATACCTGAGACCGAGTAGCCTCGGTCTCAACCCGCTCCTGAAGACTCGTAATCGTGGCACGTAACACGACTGGATCATCTTCTGGCAATCGGCGTCGCGGAGCATATGAAGAAGCAGCCGAGACATCTCGAATAGATCCCATCCCGACAATCTTCCCCTTTCTCTTAGGGGCAACCTATATTTAAATTTTTCATTTAGAAATTTTTAAAAAATCATAAACTAAAAATTAATAAAGAGTAACTATTCTATATATATACCTGCTCGAAGATCCGGTCAATATCGGGTGTGGTCAACCCTCCAGACATGACCGACGAACCACCGGGAGAGAGCTGTTGAGAGAGTTGTGTCTCTCGATCGGTGACTCTGGAAGTCACCTCATTGAAGATGTGCTCGGCAGTCTCGGAAACAAAGGAACCATCCTTCTTCCGGTGCGTCCGCTCAAAAACCCTGGTCAACGGAGGGAGTACACCTCCTTCTTCGGCGGCCTAAAGAAAAAAACTATGTTATTGGCAACGTAAATTAAATAAATTAATTTAAATAAATTTAATTACCATCTGTAGACGAACACCCGCAAAAGGTGTTTGCCCAGCTGTATGAGGCAGAGCCTTGAGTCGCCCGTCCGAATCAACGGTGTTGCGGGAAGCCGAACACTTCTCAGCAATGATGATGGACTTCGGTTCCAGCCAATACCGCACCAAGCCGTCCCAAACGGCTTTATCCATGTAGAGGGGCTTTGCTTCATCGCCATCTTTCTTCCATGCTTTCTTCCACTCTCCAACCACGCCTTGGATACGAAACTTTACCCTCTCGAGAAATAAAGTTTTAACCTCCTCATGAATAGAAATATCCCAATGATATTTTTGCTGCACGAGAAACAAAAATAATTACACATTTTATAAAATAAAATTAAATATATATTTAAATATAATTAAAATAATTAAGAGAAAAAAAAAAAAATTTCCATACGTACCGCAAACATCTTGAACCATGTGTCCTTGACGTGTTGAGGAAGCTGGGAAAAATTGGTATGCGGCTCGACAAAATAAGACTTGATGATGTCGGAAACGGTGCGTCCAACTTTGGATTCAACTCCAAACCTGAAACAAAAAATTGTAAAATTTTGAATTGTTAGAAATAAATATAAATATGTAATAATAAATGTAAAAAATAAATATTTATATATATTACCATTCCGACCCGTCAGTATGATCCGGATCTAATCTTTTAAGCCTATGACGCCCCGGCTGTGCAAGCAAATCATGAACCGTCATGTGTGCATACGGGGCCGGGGCATGTCCTCCAGATTGCGGAATCTGAGGTGGTTGTGGAGGCGGCGGAGGTTGCGTCACAGGGACGAAATCCGTCTCTGTAGCCTCAGAAGACGGAGGCAACCCGGGACCCGTAGAATCACCAATATCTCTCAAAAACTGAGCGTAATGTGCACGACGCTGGCCCATCTGCATAAAAATGAAAAAACATTACTATCTATAAACATCCGGGCAGTCTGCTATTTTTCCTAATTTGATTCCGTTTCTACCGACCTAAATTATTTCATTTTTATCTATACTAATTAATTAAAAACATAAAAAAAAAAAATTTACCTTTTTTCGCAAAGAATTCGGAAGGAAATTATGATCAGTTTTTCTTTAGATTTGTTGGTAAGTGAATTAGCAAGGAATTCGCGTGTATATATAAGATTACTTGTCGTCGCGAAATCGTCGCTAATCAGCGACGATTTCGCGACGAATCGTGGCTATATCGAGGCAAATTAACCGTAGCTAATTCGTCGCTAATTTTGCAACGATTTTGTGACATTCAAACACGCGGGAGTTTAATTGACCGACACGCGCTATATTGACCGACACTCGGTATATTTTTTGCCAGATCGTCGCCCAATCGTCGCAAAGTAGCATCGAATTTGCAACCTTCGGAGTTTGCGACTATTTAGCCACGATTTGTCAATATTCGTTGCCAAATCGTCGCGAATTTGGATCGATTTTGTGACTATTTCTTTGAAAAATCGGTTTTAGGATTTAGGGTTTAGGTACGAAATTGTAACGTAATGTCATTTTGGGTTTAGGAGTTGAAAGTTGTTTACCTGCTTCTGATGTTCCGGCTAACAAATAATTCTGGGAATCAAGTTTTCTATATTCATAAAGACCAACCACCATAAGTGAAAGATACATAGAATTGGACATATCCTTATATTATGTAGGATTTACATAGATGTCCAATTCTATGAATCATTCACCTATGATAGTTGAAGACTGTCTTTACTTGAAAACAAGATCTTACAGAATTATTTATTGGCCAGAGCATCAGACAAGCAGGTATACAATGATCAACATAAAAACTTAAAGAAAAGTGGATATGAATTTATTTTTTGAGTTTGCAATGAAGGTGTGAAAGGTATTTATAGAAATTTTTTAGAAATTACCAACGGATTTGCAACGAAATATTACAACGAATTTACATCGTCGCAAAGTAGCATCGAATTTGCAACCTTTGGAGTTAGCGACGATTTAGCCACGATTCTTCAATATTCGTTGCCAAATCGTCGCAAATTTGGATCGAATTAGTGAGGATAGTTGTAAAATCGGTTTTAGGGTTTAGGGTATAGGTACGAAATTGTAACGTCGATTGCAACGTTCCAAAAACAACTTGACATGTTTACCGTAAATCCAAATTCATGAAATTATCAATAAGTTCATCGATATTGAAAAATAAGTAAAACATATAGTTTGCGTATATGTTAGATATAATGATTCAGTTTGTGGAAATTATTGTGATTCGCCGAGTTTTCATTTCCGGACAATTCTCTAAAGTCACGATCAATTTCTTTGAAAGATGCATAATACAATGAAATGGTAATACGTTAGGGTTTAGGGTTTAGGGCAAAGGGTTTAGGGTTTAGGGTTTATGACAGATCGTCGCCAAATCGTCGCACAGTAGCATCGAATTTGCAACCTTTGGAGTTAGCGACGATTTAGCCACGATTCTTCAATATTCGTTGCCAAATCGTCGCAAATTTGGATCGAATTAGTGAGGATAGTTGTAAAATCGGTTTTAGGGTTTAGGGTATAGGTACGAAATTGTAACGTCGATTGCAACGTTCCAAAAACAACTTGACATGTTTACCGTAAATCCAAATTCATGAAATTATCAATAAGTTCATCGATATTGAAAAATAAGTAAAACATATAGTTTGCGTATATGTTAGATACAATGATTCAGTTTGTGGAAATTATTGTGATTCGCCGAGTTTTCATTTCCGGACAATTCTCTAAAGTCACGATCAATTTCTTTGAAAGATGCATAATACAATGAAATGGTAATACGTTAGGGTTTAGGGTTTAGGGCAAAGGGTTTAGGGTTTAGGGTTTATGACAGATCGTCGCCAAATCGTCGCACAGTAGCATCGAATTTGCAACCTTTGGAGTTAGCGACGATTTAGCCACGATTCTTCAATATTCGTTGCCAAATCGTCGCAAATTTGGATCGAATTAGTGAGGATAGTTGTAAAATCGGTTTTAGGGTTTAGGGTATAGGTACGAAATTGTAACGTCGATTGCAACGTTCCAAAAACAACTTGACATGTTTACCGTAAATCCAAATTCATGAAATTATCAATAAGTTCATCGATATTGAAAAATAAGTAAAACATATAGTTTGCGTATATGTTAGATACAATGATTCAGTTTGTGGAAATTATTGTGATTCGCCGAGTTTTCATTTCCGGACAATTCTCTAAAGTCACGATCAATTTCTTTGAAAGATGCATAATACAATGAAATGGTAATACGTTAGGGTTTAGGGTTTAGGGCAAAGGGTTTAGGGTTTAGGGTTTATGACAGATCGTCGCCAAATCGTCGCACAGTAGCATCGAATTTGCAACCTTTGGAGTTAGCGACGATTTAGCCACGATTCTTCAATATTCGTTGCCAAATCGTCGCAAATTTGGATCGAATTAGTGAGGATAGTTGTAAAATCGGTTTAGGGTTTAGGGTATAGGTACGAAATTGTAACGTCGATTGCAACTCTTTAGCCACGAAGAAATACCCCGTAGTTGGCAGTAGCTCTTTGATTTCCGTATTTGAATGTATGAAATATATATCCGCGTGTGCAATACATGGGTGCACTCGTTATCTTCGATATGGGGCCTTTTATTAACTCATGGAACCATAGTGGATATGCGGTATCCCCATACTCGACCTATATCATTAATTAATTTAGTTACAAAATAATCAAAATATGTATTAGGTTAATTGTCCAAGTTAGTAATTAATCAGATCACTTAAATTTTTACGTACTTGCGTCTTCAACCACGGGGCAAAATGTTGATCTTTACGCTTGTTGATTTCATCGTCTGAGATTACTTCAATGACTTCTCGGACTTGTCTAACAAATTCACTGCATACATAAGTATTTGTAATTGGTATAAAGCTAGCATATATATAATTTAGCCATATATATAAGACGTATGTTTATACACTTACGTCTCAAATTGACTAACTTCTTCGCAATTTAAGAGGATATACGTTTGTGCACTATGATGGTCTTTTTCATTGGCAAACCAAACTGACTTCACTCTTCCACATAATCGACCGATTGAAGAAAAGATATCTGGGACACCTTCATTAGCATATGTTCGGCCTACACCTCCATCATCATATCGCCGTGCTGCCCTTTTCCGTGTGCGAACCTTCGAGCCAAAATAGTACCCGGTGAAGTGAGAAGTTTCTTCTGTTAAACTTCCTGCTACTATTGAGCCTTCAACTTTGGCTAGATTTTTAGCCTTCCGCTTCAAATGTCCCATGAATCGCTCGAATGGGTACATCCATCGATACTGCACAGGTCCCCCAAGTTCTGCTTCGTGAGGTAGATGAATAGGTAGATGTTCCATAACATCAAAAAAGGCTGGGGGAAATATTTTCTCCATGTTGCACAACAAAATAGGAATACTAGCATCAAGTTGTGCAATAACATCTTCTGACAAAGTACGGGTACAAAGATCCCGAAAAAACCCTCCAATGCCTGCAATTGCTTCATGTACATTTCCTGGTAGAAGTTCAGCAAATGCAAAAGGAAGTAGTCGTTGCATAAAGACGTGACAGTCATGACTCTTCATCCCAGAAAACTTTTGGCCATTCTCAACACATTTAGATAAATTAGATACGTACCCGTCCGGGAACTTCACATCAGATGTCGCCCATTTGAACAAAGCTGACTTTTCTTCCGCACCAACTCGAAATATGGGGACAGGTGCTTTCCCATTGCTTGTAATATGTAACTCATTCCGACAACAAAGATCAGGCAAGTCTAACCTTGACTTACCGCTGTCTTTAGTCCTTCCACGCACGTTTAACAATGTATGCATGATGTTATCAAAAAAGTTTTTCTCAATGTGCATGACATCCAAATTGTGTCTAAGCAAATGATCCTTCCAATACGGAAGCTTCCAGAATATGCTTTTCTTATGCCAATTGTGATGCTCCCCATATCCATCCGGCATATTAGCTGGAGTGTGCCAATTTCCACCACGATTGACTGTTTCCAATGCACCATAATGATCAATTTCTGCTTCTAGATCTTCCCCAGAAATATAAACAGGAGGAGGAACACGAACAGTTTTGTTCTTTCTAAACAACCGCTTATTTCTTCGATATGCATGATGAATCGGTAGAAATCGGCGGTGACAATCAAACCAACTTGTTTTCCGACCATGTTTCAATTGAAACGCATCTGTCCGATTGAGACAATATGGACAAGACAATCGCCCATGCGTAGTCCAACCTGACAACATCCCGTAAGCAGGGAAGTCGCTTATTGTCCACATAAGCACCGCACGCATTGTAAAATTTTTTTTCCTTGCAAAATCATATGTCCGAACCCCGGTATACCACAACTGCTCCAATTCCTGTATCAGAGGCTGCAAAAACACATCAAGGGAACGCTTCGGATGCTTCGGACCTGGTATTAAAATACTCATGAATAAAAATTCCCTTTGCATGCACATATCTGGGGGTAGGTTGTAAGGCGTTAGGATTATTGGCCATAAAGAATATTGCCTACCAGACATACCAAACGGACTAAATCCATCTGTGCAAAGACCAAGATACACATTACGTTTCTCTCTAGCAAAGTCTGGATGTACCGTCTTAAAGTGTTTCCACGCTTTTGCATCTGAAGGATGAGTAACCTCCTCATCTGTTTGCAAATGATCTGCATGCCATCTCATCGATGCAGCTGTCCTCTCGGACTGATACATTCTTTTTAATCTATCAGTTATAGGAAGGTACCACATCCGCTGGAACGGTACCTTACTACGACCAGAACCTTGCGGCTTATATCTTGGCTTATGGCAAAATCGACATTCCAGCAACTTATCATCATCTTTCCAAAAAAGCATGCAATTGTCAACACAGACATCTATCATCTCAGAAGGCAACCCAAGACTATAAACCAGCTTCTGTATCTCATAGTAAGTTTCAGCTGCTAAATTGTCCTCTGGCAAATACTCTTTAATCAAATCAGCCCAATCATCCATGCAAACCTCAGCTAAGTTATGATCAGTTTTAATAGTCATCATCCTAGCCGCCAACGACAATTTAGAATGTCCTTCTCTACATCCATCGTAGAGTGGCTGATTTGCAGCATCTAGCATATCATAAATTTTTTTTGCATCTAGATTGGGTTCCTCATCATCATGATGATCATGTGCAAATGTACTTACGGTTTCATGAAATGCATCCGTAACCATGTCATGAATCCTATCATTATCTTCACCATGCTGCTCCGCATGCTCATTAAATTGATTAAAATTATTTGATTCATCAAAATTCGATGCTTGATAATTGCTACTACTACTAGCTGCATTTCCCCCATGACCCTCTCCATGATAATACCATATATAGTAATGCGGCATAAACCCTCTATTTAATATATGCGACCACACCTTCGAGATAATGATAAATTTCCTATTCAAGCATCTGGCACAAGGACAGTACATCTTACCACTGATAATCGTATTATGTATACTTCCTGCCTGATGCATGAATCCCTCCACCCCATCACTGAACTCCTTTGTTAGCGATCCCTCTGAATCAAGACGATTATACATCCATCTTCTAATTTCGTATATTGACATTTTTTTTTTGGTCAGAAAGAAGTAAATATTGTTTTTGAATATGAAATTTTAATTATGAAGTTGGTCACTATATATAGATTTTTATTTTCACTACCATCGAATTACCTACGATTTTACATCGATTTCGCATCGATTTTACAACGAATCTAAAAATGTTTACATCGACTTTACGACGATATTAAACTTGTTTACCTAACTAAACACCGTGGATTTAAAACGTGCTCACCTAACTGATTAATCGTTGGGAAATCGATGTAAAGTTCAAATTATACAAATCATTGCTAATTCGTGGGTAATTTTACGACGATATTACAACGTTTTATATAAACGTCGTAAAATCGTCGCTACATTACAACGATTTTACGACGATTTTGATAATCGTCGTAATGTCGTCGGTAATCGTTGTATAATCGTCGCTAATTAGCGACGATTTGACAACGAAAATTATCGTCCCAATTTTGCGACGACTTTACGACGACTTCAAGAATCGTCGTAAATTCGTCGCGAAAACGATGGAAATTTGCAACGAATTAAAATCGTCGCAAAAATTCGTTGCAAATTGCCTGTTTTCTTGTAGTGAAAACATGGATGCAAACCTCAAGAAAACCACAAAGATGCATCTAAAAGACATGAAAATGATCCTAAATGATTGAAAAAGTGATGTAAATAATGCAAATATCAAGTATCCACACCCAGCAATGCCATTTTCTAATGTCAAGATTTCCATTCCTACCGAGCTAAGAGATTCAAGTGAGGAACGAATCAAAAAGATGGTCGAAACGACAAAAGAAGTTCTCCGGAATGCAAAAGTTCTTAGGAACAAGGATGGAGACAAGGTGCTGAAACAAGGAATAGGCGATACTCATCCAAAGAACGAGGAACCACCTCCATTGGAAACATAACTCAATTTCCTATATTATGTCAAAATTATAGCTCAATTGGACATTTCTAAGACCTTCATCCGAGTCGATCTTTTGGACGCATCGTCTTGACTCTGCACATCGGTAAGTTGTATTGGTCTATAGACCACCATGATGAGCACTAGAACATGGATCTTCACTTGGTGCTTCTCGCCAGCTCTCTGCATCGGTCCATCAACGATGCAGATGTCTCCAGAGACTTGGTCCATCTTTGCTTTCTCGTACTCGTCTCGGCGCATTCATGCATCGGTCTCGGCGCGTTCATGCATCGGTCCAGTGATGCGTATCGGATTCGTCTCCGAAACTTCAGGTCTTAAATTTGTAAACCTTAAAGCATGCAAGTGCACATATGTGCGTTGTAGTACTTGAGGTATCGATCCACATAAAGAGGGTACTGTTCTATGAGACTTTAGACAATGTGTAGTAAATAAACCTAGAACGAATATGAGTTTTATATGGGTTTTTGTCACAAAATTGTAAAGAACAAAAAAACAGAAAACTACTACTAATCCTAGACTAAGAAAATCAATGGCTATCCTAAACTAAGAGAATCTAATTGCTAAACTACACTAAGAAAACGGTTTGTAACGATGTTAAAACGTTGTTAGGTCGAGAGAAATATATCCCAGGGGATGCTCGATTCAATTACACGGTCCCTAGCTCTTTAGTAACCGGTGTTTCTAGATTTCAACTCCACGAACTGAACAGAAAAATGGCGTAGTCTACTCCCGTATAACATATGCACCAACGTATCTATACACTCGACCAATAGCTTTTGTCTCTGGCCACACAGAACAATCGTGATGAGCCTACTAGTTCATATGTTCACGGCACTCTGTAAGTATACTTTCAAAATCTTACAACGCGCACGCTCTTATGGATGCACTTTTCGGATGTTTAGATTCAGCACTCTTGTGGTTCTAAACACCTAGAATCAGCCTCTAGTTTCCACTAGATTCATGCATTAACAACAATCCATAAGAAAGAGCTCTAGAAATCGGGTAGAGTTTTACTGAGCAAAATCCTTATCGAACATAAAAATTTTCTTTGATAATCTCTTTAAACCAAATAATAAAACTACTCACACATAGATGAGATGAAAATCATGATTAAATAAATTGCAGGAGATTGATAAAGGAGCCTCACGATTTTAAGAACGAAGTCCGGTGAGCACCTCTCCACCAATCTCGAAAGTAACGAACAAAAGTCTTGCAAAAACTAAAAGAAAGCGACAAAATCTCTAAACTAATCTCTCTGGTCTCTCTCTCTAATTGAGTTTGTAAAATAAGTATAAATAGGTCTTCAACTCGTTTTGGTCGAGTTAGGATTTGACGGAAAAGATGGTTTTGGCCTCGGGTGAAGAAACGACTTTAATTAGGTGAATTTGGCTTGGCCGCGGGTCCGTTCTCTCCAGGAGTGGCGAACTGGGCTCTGGTCGTGGGTCAATGCTCTCAAGGAGTGGCAAAGTGGTGTTTGGCCGCGGGTGGGAGCTCTCGACCCGCGGTGGACTGCTTCTCGGCAGCCTCGTTGGTCTTCGGTGCTTCGAGTATATTTTAGAATCCAACCATTGTATTGTCTCTAATCCAATTGCATTTGAAAGCTGGTTGTCTCTACTTTGTTGTGTCCAAATTTGGTTATGATCAGACGGTGAGAAGGCCTCCTATGATGGCAAGACTTCTGAAGATCCGAGTTTATCCAAAAACGTACTTTTGTTCCGGAATGCACTCTTGTACTCCGAGTTACCTGAAATGTCTTTCAAAGGACTAAAACATGGAAATAATTTGAAAACTATTGAAAACGGAGTTAAAACACCTGTAAAAGAATATGAAAGTGATCCATAAAAATGGTCAAAAACTGGTGTTATCATCCAGCAACCGATGAAGGCCTCTCTTCTCTTGTTGCCTCCTTTTCTTTGGATCTTCTTCATCTCCATGCTTTTCTCTACTAATCCTCTTCTCCTCTTGTTCCAAAAGTACCTAAAAACGACCAAAATGCAAGTGGAAATGCAATATATACATCCTAAGACTCTAATATGTATGATGAGAGAAATCTATACTAAAATGCATGAATGGTGATGAAATGGACGCAAATATGAATGAAAAAAAATAGAAAAGCTAGGTGAAAATGATGCAAAATCTACACATATCAACTGCTCATATGTGGTTGTTTCTCTATGGGTCCCTAAGTCCTTTTTCCTTATATTAGCCTTGATAGCTGTCGCAGTTTATGTGCGTATAAATTTTGTGGTGATTTGTGCGCTGATAGATTAATATCCGGTGAGTTTTGAGTTTCCGCTGATATATCAAATGTTGTTGATCCATTAATGGTTTGTTGAGTGTTGTGGTTGCAGTTTTGTTTGATTTTGGGCCCATGATGATTAATTTCAGCCCATTTTGAAAAGGAGTATGGTTGGAGGAAATATATATAGATGATATAACCCTTTTTTACACATTTTAAGACATTATTTCAAGATCGTTTGCATGTGTTTTAACTCAATTTTTAATGGGTTTCAAGATGATTTCAGTTTTTAAGCGTTTCAAAAGTCTTTTCATGTAATTTGGGCTTAAAGAAGCACAAAGTGGAGCAAAAGTTCTGTTTTTGGATAGTTTCAAACCGTCAGAAATTCGACACCAGATGAAGACATTCTCACCGTCCGATCAATCTCAATTTTGGATACAAGATAGAAGGAACAACCATCTTTCACCTCCAAGTGATTTGAAGACGATCCAACGGTTCAGTCTCAAGAACCATTCAGATTACTGAAGCCCCGTTAAGCTGGCAAGTAGAAACAGAAACATGGAAAAATCACTCATGGCCAAGACCAGAAGACTCATGCCCACGGCCAGAGAGGCTTTTGCCGTGACCAGAATAATTTGCCCAACTTCAAGCCCACTTCAAATATGTTATTCGTTTTGCCAAAAGACGAACCCTAGACGTCTCCAAAGACCAAAAGGCGATATAAATACCTCGTCTAAGACCAGAAAGCGTGGGGGTGACACCATAGAGAAGGAGGCCACACCATCGCTTACCATCAACACCGATTCATTATCCTTGTTCTTTGTTTTTTATTCTCCTTTTATTTGACTATTCTGTAATTCTTATTAATCATGATGATGAATTGTATGACTATGTATGAGTAGTTTTCCAGTTGGGTTTAAAGGGTTTTTCAAAGGGATTTCATGGTTTAATTTGATAGGTTGTTAGAAAAATTGATTAAATACGTTTAGGAATTCTTCGTTATATGATTGTTCTTATTGCATGATTCTTTGTTGGCCACTTAGAAGCTGGAATTAGGAAATTAAAACTACTATCATGCTGAATTTATCAACCCGAACTAGTGTAGGCGAGCAATTGCGCTATAAGATACACAAGCATACTTAGAGAGTGCTGTGAACGTTAATTGAACTTGAATTTACCTCTGATCTAGCAGCGCAGTTACCAACAAAAGCTGAGTAATTGAGTCGTTTAGATTTAGATATTAGGTGCTGCGGAAGTAGATATAGTACGTTTTTGCGTTTGAGTTCTAGAATTACCGTAATCGATTACCCTTATCACTGTTTTAACTTGTTAAACCGATCCATTAATCCCTATGAATTCTCTAAGACAAAATGTTTTGTTTAATTGTTTACATCCATCTTTTTTACTTGGTTATTACTTCGCTTACTATTTTCGTGACACTCAACTACAAACACCCAAATCGATTTGTTCTAGTTTGATTATAAGTTAGAAAATTTGTATTGAAACAACTTGCAGTTGCAGTTGTATTTGTTGTGCACTTGCAGTTGTGTTTCTTAGGGGTAAAACATGAGTGTATCACTAGGGTTTCTATTTTGGAGGAATACAAACATTTATTGTCTCTCATTAATTCTTTTTTCGTCTCCTCTTTCTCTCTCTCTCAAATCGGTTTTTGTCTCCGGCAACGGTGAATCATGCAAGCCATCTTCTCCGGTCTTTCTCACTTAGTGGGCAATCAAACGCCTTTGTCACCATCAAAGCCGGACTCACCGCAACTTGATGAGTCTCCAAATGGTGATTTGTGGAAAACCAGAATGGACATGCAAGATAAAGGAAATTAGTTAGTGATTGTTCCGTGTTGGAATATGCGAACTTTTCCTCTCAGATCAGCACCCTCGTCCAATCAAGTGCCGATACAAGCATCTGATTCTCTGGCTATTGGTGTTCCACCACATTCGGCGAAATCTATTGGTCAAGCTCATACGATTTTTTAGTCGACAACCAGAAAGGTGGCTGCTCAGAAATCTGTGCAGTCTTGACGTGCTTCAAGCAGGGCCGGCAAGGGCATGGTTGCAGAAGCCTAAACCGTCACGGAAGAAGCCCAAACGACACGAATCCACAGATTAAAAAGTCGTTTGATTTGTTTCGAATCATGTCAGCCGCCGAGGACATGTATACATGATGCGGTCAGATTGTTCTCCGAAACTTCAGGTTTTAAATTTGTAAACCTAAAAATTCTGCAAGTGCACAGACGTGCATTGTAGTACTTAAGGTATCGATCCACATGGAGGAAAATCTGTTCTGCGAGACCTTAGAAAGAAAGTTAGTAATAAAGTCTAAAACGAAAATAAAGTTTATGGTGTGTCACGAAACGAGTGCTAGAAATTTAAACTAAATTAAGCGAGAAAATAAAAAAGCGAGCAAGTAAATAAACTAGTAAACAAGCGAATAACTAAAAGAAAAAATAAGAAAACAAGCAAGTAAAATAAACGAATAAGCTAAGCGAGGATGTAAAAAAATAAACTAAGCGTTGGGAAATCGGGAACTCTCTAGGGATCATGGCCGAAAATCATAGGAATTTTGCTAGGGTTTTTAATGCGACTTTTTCATCTTTTGGTTCTTGAACTTGGAACACGGACACTGTATGTAGCCTACTTTCGTACATCTTACACACCGATAACTTTAGTACTCGACAGGTAGCTTTCATCTCCGGTCGCACAAAAAGTTATAATGATACACAAAGGTCGTTAACGCTCACAAACCCCTCCACAAGTATACTTTCGTATCTTGTGACGGTTTTGCTCGCCTACCCTAGGCCAAACATATAGATCCAGTACTTTCGTAACTCTAAAAATATCTAAGATCAGTTGCAAGGTAGATAATCAAGCAAACATGCATTAAAAATAAGGATAGAACTAAGAACCTTAATCGATACTCTAATCTAAAACCTAATGATGAATCGATCCATGAGAGCCCCTTGAGATTCCTTTGCCCAATAAGAGAACTACTCATACACGATTAAAAAAAGCAAAAACATAATTAAATTAAGAGCAGGAGGTTGGTGAAGGAGCCTCTCGAGTTTAAAAACTAAGTTTGGAGAGAACTTCTTCACCAATCTCGAAAGTACGAACAAAATCTTAAGAAAAGTAATGCAAAAAGTACACTAAAAGGTGTTCTATAGAGGCTATGAAATTGTGTCTGAAAAACATGTATTTATAGGTCTTCAACTCTTGATTTGGTCATCCTTAGGGCTTCTTTGAAGAGAAAACGAAGTGGGCTTGAAGCGGGCTTCGAATGAGCTGTTTTTGGGCAGAACCTGGCTGGCCGCGGGTTCGTGGGCTCGACCTGCGGCCAAAGGTGGTTTCACAGCGGCTGGAGAACCACTTCCCGTGGCCAGGAGTATCTTCGCCGTGGTCATGGTTCCTGGACCCGCGGTGGTTGGCATATGAGGTTGAAACTTCAATTCTTCTCTTGCTTCTTTCGCGAGACTGCAAAACATGTCTTCAGTCAATTGGATGTTTCTTGAGATAAAACTGTTTGATTATCTCGAAACCAACTGAGTATGAAAGGTGGTTCTCCCTTCTATCTTGTATCCAAATTTGGGTGTGATCAGACGGTGAAAAGGTTTCCATCGGATGTCGAACATCTGAAGGTCCTAAATTGTCCAAAATCTAGTTTTTTCTCCAATTTGCGTCGTTATGCCTAAGGAACTTGAAAAGAATCTTGAAACTACAAATTTGTGAAAACTACGATAAAAACATGTAAAAGCAAGTGAAACACTTATTTAAGTGTTCTAAAATAGATAGTAAAATAGGTAAAAACACGGTGTTATCACACCCTAGACTTAAACTTTGTTTGTCCTTAAAAAAAACAAAACCAAAGCTCGGAAATATCAAACAAAAATCATAGGGAACTAGAAATCTATTGAGAACCACAACTTCTAGTCACATCTTCTTGCGTAAAAATGTTGCCCTTCCTCCTTTTTCCAAAAATAGAAGTTTTCTGTCATTCCCACAAACTTATAATTTTTTGTGGGCTCAGAATGACATACTTCTCATAAACGAATCATGGATGCCTCATAAGTATTTTGGCCAACATAGACTCTTTTTAGGCTCTAGTTTCCTTTCCCTTTCGATTTTTTTTTCGAAAGGGGGAAACGCTTTTAATTGAGATAGAGTTGTAGGGGCACAGAATTTTACCATGTTTTTGAGTTTTCCAAGGCATAACCAAGTTATCGTCTTTGTTGAATTCACCTCCACCGATCGTGTATAATCTCCGTCTTTATTGACTAGAAACTGTGTCGTTCCTCCCTCACCGGCGTTTTTGCACATATCTACACATAAGATACAAAGAGAAAATGCATGAGGTCTGAACAATGGTTAAATTTTGGGTGGGGTAACAACTAAAGATGAGCTGGCCATTCAGGTATGACAAAGTGGGGTAAAAGGTCAAAAAACGTTTTGAATGTATGATTTCTTATCTTTGCCTAAACCTATGATGAGAAAATCAAGTCAATTTAAAGTCCAAGTATAATAGAGCTATTATATTCCATCCTAAGGAATATTTACGGTCAAAATTCCTCTGGGAATTTCGCATTCACAGAAACTCTAGCTACCACCTAATCTAGAACTAAATTACGAAAGAGTATGTTACTAGGAAATAGCGTAGAAGCATAATGGTCGGTTATCGTCATGGATTTCTTTCATCATTCCCTCAAAACGTATTCCTACTTTTATTTAAAAACTTGAAATTTTTTAAAGAAATCGTGAAAAATGCAAAATGCAAAGACTCATGAAAGAAAAATGTGATTAGTAAGGGATGGAATCCTCTCCCAGACTTAAATCACATTGTCCACAGTGTGAAATAAGTCGAGCAAGGACGAGAAATAGATGTATGTAATAAATGAAAAAGTGTAAGGAAAAATAAAACTTACCTGGAAGTATTGGGGAATTGATGTGGGAATGGAATGGTGGGGGATGGGGATGGTAGATGGTGTTGTGATGATGGTGAATGGGTGTGGGGGTGATTGGGAATGGTTTGGGATCGATCGGAGATCGAAGAAAATCAATCGGGATCGATAGGAAGTTGGATGCGGGTTAAAGTGCTCCGACCGCGACCAAAGGGGGCTTCGCCGCGGGTCAGTCGAATGCGACAGCGGCCACATGCTGGTTCGCCGCGGGTCGAAGTGCTGCACCCGCGGTCGAGCTTCTCTTTGCGGTCAAGTGTTTCTTCGCGATTCGGGCTGGACCGAGCAACTTCGAACCGTGATTTCTTCTTTTTGTCATTTCAATTTTTTAATTTTTTCGGGGTTTTTATTGAATTTTTTAAAGCTGAAACTAATAAAAAGAAAACATTAATAGGAAAAGAAAGAAAAACTAAAAATAAAAACGTACCGAAATGGGTTGCTTTCCATTGAGCAATTTTGTTTAAAGTCGTTTAGCTCGACGTTGGTAGCTAGGTGAGCTCAGTCGAAGAAATGTCTTGTCCGTAAACAAGTTTCCTTTGTCTTAACCTTGTAATCCTTCATATAAAACTTATCACGCCATTTACACTTGGGATTTCTGTCATCAAGTTCAAGGTGGTGATCTCCTCCGGGATCACAATGGAAAATCAGACTTGGAGCTTTCTTGGAGTATGATTCGTCAATATTGTTTGTGCTTGGCGAACATGTTGGATTCTTATATGTTGAAGTGTATGAGGTTTGTGTCACGTCATAAGATCGAATCATGTTGAAAGATGCATGGGGGAATGGTCATTCATGATCTGAAGTGGTGAAGCATCCAAGGTGAAGACGGTTTGCTCGAAGGGATGTGGCAAGTGCGAGATCATTAATGTGGGTGATTTCTTGAAGGGGTGTGGCAAGTGATTTTTTAAAAATTCTGAAGGAGGAGACTGATTATCATTTTGCTCGAAGGGGTGTGCAAGTGATTTCTTGAAACTTTTGAAGGAGGAAACTGATTATCGTTTTGCTTAGATGTGGGTGGATTGATTAGGTTTCTTAGGGCTTCCACATGAGAGTATAGGTGATAGGTCAGTGATTTTCGGGATTGAGGAGGAACATGAACTGACTAAGGGGAAGTTGTAAGTCGAGTAGTCGTCTAAGGGAAAGTGGGAAAAAACATCCGATCGATTCTCGGGTACTACCCGAACCGATCCGAGACCCAAACTAAGTTGAAAGAAGACCCGATCATTTATTTAGTCATATCTGAAACATATCCAAACCTCTGTTTTTCGGGTCGGTTCGGTTCGGATTTTCGAGTCCGGATAAAATGCCCATGCCTAACCCGAATTACTCGAAACCCAAAACACTTAAAACCAAACCGAATAGAATACCCAAACGCCCGGCCCTCTAGTAGTTGAAGGCTTGAAGCAATTGCGAGTGGGCTTAGTGGTATAGTAGAAATTAACTTCACATAACTATCGGTTAATCAAACCAGTTCGGTATACTGTCAAATCATGGATGCAAACCGAATCTAAACCAACATTCTTCTTCCTGCTTATCCTTTTTATTTTCTTTTTTTTTTGTGGTCGAAATCCTTTTTATTATCATCTCATTATTTTTACTCACCTCTCCATACACATAACTCTTTCTCTCTCTCTCTCTCTCTTAACATCAAGAAGGCTCTGCTACTGCCATCATGAAAGATAAATTAAACAAACCTCCAAACTCTTTTGAGTTTGAAAACAAGTGAATCCTCTAGTTTTTAATTAGATCAAGCGATTCAGTGTTGTACTCACAGATCCTCTACTCTCTATTTTTTTTCTTGTCAAGATTCTTCTCTTATCCATTGTGTTTTCAAGAAATTTTTTTTTAATTTATTCTTATTTTATATTTATATAAAAAAAAAACTTTTTTAGTTGGGGGAGAGCTTGCCTGTGTCGCCTTCTTCTCTCTCTAAGAGTTGTGCTTAATTTACGGACATGTGAAGATACTTGCTTTTCCCTCATCAAGGCCATGTTAGCCATATCTCTTCTCTTCTTTGCCTTTGTGACTTGTGAGCTCTAAATCTTCAGAGATACAAATCAAGAAAGAGAGAGAGAAAAAAGGACAAGTCTTTGGTTTTTCAGATAGATAGATCGGGAAAAATGTGGTTGCTTTGTACCCTGATGCAAGGTTTGAAGTAATCAGGTGTTTGTGTAAAGGTTTGCTATGGATTCTTTGAAAGGATACAGATTAGAACCCAAATGGGAAATTGATCCTCAACTTTTATTTGTTGGGCCAAAGATTGGAGAAGGAGCTCATGCCAAAGTCTATGAGGGAAAGTAAGCTCCTTTATCTTTTTCTTCTTCTTCTTCTTCTTGTTTTCTCTTTTCACTCTTAGCTGATATTGAGAAAGTTTGGATTTTGATTTGTGGGAAAGTGAAGTTTAGTGTTTGTTTATCAATGGGCATTAACATGATCGCAGACTCATCTTTCTAGATTTGCCTATGTAAAATAGTTGAAATTGGATTTTGATTTGTGGGAAAGTGAAGCTTAGTGTTTGTTTTCTATGAGTATGAACAAAATTATGTTTGGTAGAGTTTGAAATTGGGTATTCCGAGGTTTGTTAATGGATCTCTATTGTTTTGGTGGCTATGATCCGAGATAGATACAAGAATCAGACAGTTGCTATAAAGATAATTCACAGAGGAGAAACGCCTGAAGAGATTGCAAAGAGAGATTCAAGATTCCTAAGAGAAGTAGAAATGCTCTCACGAGTTCAGCACAAGAATTTGGTCAAGGTTCTGTTTTGAGATCTATGGCTGATTTTTTGCTTAAGGTTTTATCAGCAATGGCTTAAAGATTTACATGAGTCATTGTTGTTTTTATCTCTGAACAGTTCATTGGTGCTTGCAAAGAGCCTGTAATGGTGATAGTCACAGAACTTCTTCAAGGCGGTACACTGCGTAAATATCTGTTAAACTTGAGACCCGCATGTTTGGAGACCCGTGTGGCTATCGGTTTTGCGCTTGACATTGCTCGTGGTATGGAATGCTTGCATTCCCATGGGATCATTCACCGTGATCTCAAACCTGGTAAAAATACCATTCTTATCTCTCTTTAAACAGATATGTTTCCATCATTTAATGATGTGCTTAAAATATTTGCAAAACACCTTGTTTCATGGAAACCACATGGTCAGATCTCAATCACAAAGAATCTTTCTTTCTTTTTGTCTGACACCACACACGCTTCAAGTGCTTTTAATATTCTTGTTATGATTAGATTTAACCTCATCTGGTTAAAGGATCTTTTGTTCTCTCCTGCAGAAAATTTGCTTTTAACTGCAGACCACAAAACAGTAAAACTAGCAGACTTTGGATTAGCAAGAGAAGAGTCACTGACTGAGATGATGACGGCTGAGACAGGAACATACCGATGGATGGCACCTGAGGTTCTTTATTATTGACATATTTTGTTCATTTCTCGTGCTTCTCTTCAGTTACTTAAAGACAATCTTGGTGGATATCTCAGTTGTACAGCACGGTTACTCTTCGATTAGGAGAGAAGAAGCATTACAACCATAAAGTCGACGCATATAGCTTTGCAATCGTTCTCTGGGAGCTTTTACACAATAAATTGCCTTTTGAGGGAATGTCGAATCTCCAAGCAGCATATGCAGCCGCCTTTAAAGTGTGTAATACTACCTTTTCTTTGCATCTTTTGGCAAAATATTACTCTTTTGTTTGACATATTTCTTTTATAGAATGTGAGGCCAAGCGCTGAGAGCTTACCCGAGGATTTGGGCGACATTGTAACATCATGCTGGAATGAGGATCCGAACGCTCGGCCAAACTTCACTCAGATCATTCAGTTACTACTTAGCTATCTCTCCAAGGTTGGATCTCCGGTATCCGCGATTCCACAACGGATTCTTGCTTCTAAGAACACATTATTGCCACCGGATTCTCCTGGAACTAGCTCTTTGATGGCTACTAAGCTTGATGAATGTGGGGAAACTCCAAAGGCCAAAAATGAAGACAAACGAAAAGGTTTGTTTTTCTGCTTCAATCAGTGTTATTAACCTTTGATCACAGAGAGAAACAGTTTTTGCTTTGCTCTGGATTAGGACCAGAGATTTGGTTGACATCACTGAAATTAATGATGTAATAAAATCCTCCCCACCTCAGATAAACTCCATATGAATTTTTTTTTTAAAATGTTCATCTATATAAATAAATAGTTATGTAATTATGTTGACTTACAAAAGCAGAAGTAAAGAGGCTCTTGTTTCTATATGCTTTAAATAAGAGAGATTTAGTTATGTTAAATTTACCCTTTTGTACCTTTGTATCTCTTCTATTACCAAGACTCGATGAAAAATATGAGTGAACTCTTCATTTTCAAATTATTATTTTTTGAAATTTTCTTTTAACTTCTATTAGACGAAGTTGAACTTTGGATTTGATATCTCAAATGCCACCGAACAAGTGACGGTTTACAATACATTTGATGTGTTAAGTGGATTAGGCACGCATGTGTCGCGACCGCTTTATGAGACAATAGGGGTACATAGCAAAAAAAGGAAAACTTTATTTGATCCAAAAGGGAATATTGTTATAAAAAAACATGAATTTTCACATTTTGGGCATTCGTGTAAACACTTTAAATTATTGGTTGATTTTAAGTTTAAATCACGAATTTTTGTTGACTGAGTTAAATTAGACATAACGTTAAGTTGGTTAACAGAACGATTAAACGAGGTTAAAAACTCGTTGTAAATCTCGGTTAAACGAAACGATATCGTCCCATATTTCTCCTAAACCCTTGCGAGAAGAGAATCATCACATGTTTGAATTGAGGATTTAAGAAGAAAGAGGGAACGACGTCGTTTTACTTACATGTGATTTACAATGGTTTTTAACCCCGTTTAATTGTCCATTTAAACAATTTAACGATGTGTATAATTTGGCTTAGTCAACCAAAGTTTCTGATTTAAACTGATCACGCGATAGTTCATGTTTTGAATGATCAAATTTTGAAAGTTGATGTTTTTTTGACAATTTTCACTTTGATCAAATAATCTCTTCTTTTTAAAAATAGTTTAATTTTTTTTATTGAAATATTAATAATTTACCAGAAATATATTGTTTACGTTTTCCTAATTATTGTTGTTAGTGTATTAGTTTGTAATGTAAAACATAAACTTGACTACTGTATTCGTCATCATGGCTATGAATATTCCGAGAAAACAGCTTAACGGTCACAAGAGCTAAGTGAAAACCAAAGGAGGCAAAGCTATGCGCCAGTTTACTAAATTAATGCCAAGACCATATATAGATTCCATAAGACAAACCATAGGCCAAACATGCAAACACCATCCTGAAAGTTAAGAACAACCCTGAAGAACTACAACAAAGACAGAAACCCCCTTCCCAAGAATCATGAACTAAATCAAATGATAATTAACAAATGTCATGAGTTGTCATAAAAGAAAGTTCCATGAAAGTCTTTTGTTCCCTGAGTTTTGATAGAAAAACCCTAGCCGTAGCTGAATGCTCCCTCCGAAACTTTCCTATTTCTTTCTCCACATGTTAACCAACTTCGTGAAGCCATGTCTTACTTTTTCAGTACATGACTCTAAGGTAGCTTGTACTTGCTCCAAGTGTGGTTTCGTTGTAGTCATAATTCGGCTTACCTAGAAAAATAAGACACTGGTCACATTGTTTTATGTAATGTCGAAAGAGAAGCAGAGGAGTGAATAAAGATGGAAACATATATCAACCTCAAGATAGTAGTATGAAACATCGAATCTTTGGATGAATTGTGGTGTCCAAGCCTGGTAAGACGTATACAACACCTCGATGGACTTGTCGGTTAAATATTGAACTTTTGGTTCAAGATCAATGGTGAATGTTACAAAGGCATCTTTGATGCTTGGAATCCATTTCTGTGATATCAAGGGGAAGAAGTCTCAAGTAAATAAGTGTCGGTAAGAATTGAAAAAAAAAAGCACAAAGGACTTGGAAAACCAAAACTTTTAATTGTGAATCCAAGACAAACCTTTTGAAGAGTGATATGCAGAGTTGGACCAAGATGCTGATCCCATAGATTCATTAGGTATGCCTTCAACAATGAAAAAGAGGGTTTTTGAAAATTAATCTCTAAGATTGTGGGATATATGCATCTTCTTTTAGAATTACCTGAGTTTTATTAGGGTTAAGACCAAGCTTAGATAAGAACCACTTCCCATCGATCTGAAGACAAGAAGAAAAAGTACAATAAGCTTTTGAATATGTAATCAAATCCCAAAGACACCATATCTCTCTTACATTCTCAAGCTTTGAGCTAAGTTCCGGAACTTTCTTCTAAGTTTCCGCTTCAAGCCTTCTCTTGTGTTGCATTTCCACTTCTCGTCTTAGTTCAAATATCTTCGAATGCAGAAAGTCTCATTAAAAGATTAAACTAAGGTAATGAGGCAAAAAGGAAAGACACAATTCAAACTACAAAACCAACCTGTGTCTGAAGTTCATAATCCTTTTCTTCTGCTTCACTAGCGTGCTTCACCGGATTCTCAGACTAAATAAAAGCATTAACAGAAACAAAAGCAGATAAAGTTTCTTCTAAATCTTTTGAAAAAATTAATATCTCACTTGGGAAAAATCTATGTCACTCTCAAACAAGAAGGATTTCTTCCGGATAAATAATTCCAGTCCTTGGATTATCTCTTCCTTGGTAAGCAATTCTTGGTGTTTTTCTTTGATGATTGATTCTTCTAAAAACACAAAAAAGCAAAATAACAAACACATCAAGAGAAGAAACATGATGCATCTGGGTAGATTTCCAGAAACAGAACGGTTGCTTAAACGTCTCTCCTTGCATGCAAAAATATTAACCCTATAAAAAGAAATTCAATTTCTTTCCGAATTTCGACCTATATTTTTCGCAGAAACCAAACAATGAAACATAACTTCATATGAAATCCCGTGAACCTGTACCCATTTCTTCAGAAATTCCTAAGCAATGCAACGAATAATAAAAATAAAAATAAAAAAAACAATTTCTCACATTAAGCTAACCGTTGAGAAATTTTTCTAAAAATAAACCTTTACATAACCACTGAAGCTAGAAAAATTTCATAATTGTTCCGAGAAAATCTGCAAAAATAAAACAGAACAAAACAGTAACCACAAATCGAAAGAAAATAAATGGTAAAAGAGATGTGGTGGCTTACGGAGAGCGGAAACGGTGGATTTGAGTTTATAACAGTCATTGTTCTCTGAGGAAGAAGCTTCTTCGTTTCTAGTGGATGATAATGGAGAAGAGTTACAAGCGATTTCCCCGGAAAATGGAGAGCGATACCACTACAAGAAAACAGGTGTATTTCCGACGGCAATTCCGACGGTAATAATTCCGTCGGAAATTTCTGACGACTTTCCGACGGCAATAATTCCGTCGGAAATTTCTGACGACTTTCCGACGGATTTCCGACTAACTTCTCATCCGTCGGAAATCCGTCGGAAATATTAACCCGTCGGAAATCCGTCGGACACTTTTCGACAGATTTCCGACGACTTTTTGACGAATTCTGATGTTGCCGACATACTGCCGACGGATTTCCGACGACGTTCATCCGTCGGAATTTTCCGACGGAATTCCGACGGATTTCCGACAGATGCCGACATGGTTGCCGACATGGTTGCCGACATGGTTGCCGACATCGATAATATCTACTTTATATCCGTCGGAAATCCGTCGGAAAATGCACAAAATTTTCCTTATAAAAACGTTTCCACGCTTCATTTATAATCACAAAAAAAAAAAATCTATGTTATCTAATTCCTTACGAAAATGTCTTCTTCAAATCCTTATAATTATTTTCGATCATGGATGGACAAGCCTCATCAAATTCCGGACACGGGCCTAGTTACGGAGGAATTCAAAAAAGGTCTACAGGAATTCATGGCATTTGCGGGTATGCAGAAGAAAGCAAAAAAAACCGGTAAAATCTATTGCCCTTGTACCAATTGTGGGAATCGTAGATTTATCGTGATAGATGAAGTATGGTCACACTTGTATTGTCATGGGTTTATGCCGGGTTACAAGATTTGGTATTATCATGGAGAAAATGATACAATGGTGGATAATTATGCTAGTACTAGTGAACATTATATTGGGGATAACACTAGCTTAGAAGAACCCGCAATGGAAGAACAAAGTATTGTAGGTCATGTTCAGATGGTGAACGATGCATTTCGTGAAAGTATACCATTGGTTGCTGAGTATGGAGATAGGGGAGAAGAACCTAATTTAGAAGCTCGGAGATTCTTTGATATGTTAGACGCTGCTAAACATCCGTTATATGATGGGTGTAGAGGTGAACATTCCCCTTTATCAACTGCAACAAGGATGATGGGTATAAAGACGGATTTCAATTTGAGTGAGGAGTGCGTGGATGCAATCGCTGATTTTGTGAAAGAAATTTTGCCAGAAGATAATCTTGCACCGGCATCATACTATGAGATACAGAAACTTGTTCAAGGTCTAGGATTGCCGTATCAGATGATAGATGTATGCATAGACAACTGTATGCTCTACTGGAGAGAGGACGCAGATCGTACGACATGTCGTTTTTGTCGCAAACCTCGGTATAAGGAAACATGTGGAAGAGTGCCAGTGTCATATAAACGGATGTGGTATTTACCGTTAATAGAGAGATTGAAGAGGTTATATCAGTCAGAGCGCACAGCAGGAGCAATGAGATGGCATGCAGAGCATACAACAGATGGACAAATCGCCCATCCGTCAGATGCAGGAGCATGGAAACATTTTCAATCCATTTATCCCAGCTTTGCGTTTGAGGCAAGGAACATATACCTTGGATTATGTACCGATGGTTTCAGCCCTTTTGGGAAGCACGGCAGAAAATATTCTTTGTGGCCAGTAATTGTAACACCTTACAATTTGCCGCCATCTTTGTGCATGCGAAGGGAGTTCTTGTTCCTTAGCATTCTCGTTCCTGGACCAGAGCATCCGAAGAGATCACTTGATGTGTTTTTACAACCATTGATTTATGAGCTGCGAATGTTATGGGACCAAGGTATTGAAGCGTTTGATGTTTCTTGTCACCAAAATTTCATCATGCGGTCGGTACTTTTGTGGACTATTAGCGATTTTCCAGCATATGGCATGTTATCAGGATGGACAACGCACAGAAGGTTATCGTGCCCGTACTGTCAAGATAACACTGATGCGTTCCAATTGAAGCACGGACGGAAAACGTCTTGGTTTGATTGTCATAGGCGATACCTACCTAGCGATCATCCTTATCGTCGGAGCACCACATTGTTTAGGAAGAACCGGAAAGTATTTGACGGTCCTCCTCCTGAGTTAGATGGTGAGTATTTGTTGACTCAGTTTAGAGATTTTGGTGCAGAGAGGACCGTTGATTGTGGTGGTAACGGACATCATCCTGTTGATGGTTGTGGCAACGTTCATAATTGGCACAAGAGGAGCATTTTCTGGGATTTGCCTTATTGGAAGAACCATCTTTTGAGGCATAATCTGGATGTCATGCACATTGAGAAGAATTTTTTCGATAACATTATGAACACCGTTCTCAATGTCAAAGGGAACACGAAGGACAATCTGAAGTCTAAATTGGACTTGCCAGACATTTGTTCTCGTAGAGCGCTACATGTGACAGGGAACGGGAAGCCTCCGGTCCCGGCTTTTCGTTTCGATTAACCTTCAAAGGCCGAGTTTTTTTACTGGATTACCGAAAGTGTTAGATTCCCGGACGGATACGCATCTAACCTTCGGAACTGCGTTGATCATGGAGAAGGGAAGTTCACTGGGATGAAGAGTCATGATTGTCATGTGGTGATGCAGCGCCTCCTTCCATTTGCCTTTGCATGTCTTCTACCACGTAATGTCCACGAAGCAATTGCAGGTACAATCATGAAATTATTTATTTACTACTTTATACAATATATACTTCATTATTTAATTATTCATTTGTTATCCATATATTGCAGGGATTGGTGCATTTTTCCGAGATATATGTTCTCGCTCTCTTACATCAGACGGTATCCGCAATCTTGGGGCTAATATACCTGTAATCCTTTGCAATTTGGAGAAGATATTTCCTCCTTCATTCTTTGATGTTATGGAACATTTAACAATTCATCTCCCTCGAGAAGCAGAGCTTGGGGGCCCGGTTCAGTACCGTTGGATATATCCTTTCGAACGGTATATGTTACATCTAAAGAAGAAGGTGAAAAATTTGAGTAGAGTGGAGGGTTCTATCGTCGCACAGACCATCAATGAAGAAACCTCACATTTTGCCGAGTCCTACTTTCCATCACAAGTCAAAACAAAGAGTCGTAGAGCAGCTCGACATGATGACGGAGGCGTCCTACCTTTCTATCCGGTCGATGTACCTCATATATTTTTACAGATTGGACGACTTAGTGGAAAAGGCAAGAAGAGGAGACTTTCACCGCGAGAGCATTTGCATATGTATATTCTCACAAACTGCGACGGAGTGGATGAATATGAAAGGTATTATATATTGAACTTAATTTTTAATTACTTATTGGGTTCTTGATTATATATATATGTACTAACGTGATAATTGTTTCAATCTCACAGGATGTATATGGCTTATCAACGTTTTGCATTTCCTGACAAAACAGAGGACGAGCTAATCGAGCTCAAACAGGAAGAGTTCGGACGTTGGTTAAGAGATTATGTAAGTATTTTAATTGCCTTGTTTTTAGCAATCATCATATGTAATGAAAGATTTAATTATTTGAAGTATTTTTATTTTAATTGTGCAGGTGACGACAGAGAAGGCTAACGGACAAACATTTCCCACGTGGTTAGAAGAAATTGTGAGATTTCCACTAGCAACCGTGCAGTCACATGTGATGTATAGCACACGGGGGTACGCTTTTAAGATTCTTCGGGATGATAGGAGTGCGATAACTTCAGATTACGGTGTATCAACTCAGTCAGGTGATCTTGTATACTATGGTGTCGTACGTGAGATTTTCGATGTTCAGTACCCGGGAATGCTCGGTCTAAGATGTGTTGCATTTTTATGCGACTGGAACGACCCATTAGTAGGAAGGGGTGTGCGACACGACCAATTTGGTGTTACATCATTACATAGCAGAAGAAAACTCCAGAGATACTAGCCATTTGTACTTGCATCACAAGCAGACCAGGTTTGTATTTCTTTTACGTTAATTTTTAATTTAGTTTTGTTGCATTCCCGTGGTTAAATTTTTACATGGTGTAGGTATGCTACATTCCCTATCCGTGGGTGACAAACAAGCAAGACCCGTGGGTTACAGTCACATCGATAAACCCGAGAGGTAGAGTTCATGGGATGTCTGATCATGAACCCCACCAACAAAGCTCCGTAGGTTTGGGTTCAATCGAGCATTCCCTTGAGGTCGACCTTGTCGTTGATTTCACCATACAGTCAGACGATCGAGTATTTGAGGATTCAGAAGAAGAATTTGACGAATTTGGGGAACCTTCCGATTCAGGGGAATCAGATTACTCATCATCGGATTGACAGTAGTTTTAATTATAAAATTTGCACCGTAAAATATGTACATATATTTGAACTAGAATTGTAATGTGTAATATATCAGTTATGTCGAAGTTTTATAAAGTTAGACATTTGATTAAGTGTAACAAAATCGGAATTTTGCCACAAACAAAATTTTGGTTACAAGGTTAACCTATATTATAACTTCTATATAAATTCTATATAACACATTTTCTTGATGTATATACAAGGTTAACCTATTTTATATACATCATACAAGTGTTTGTAAACTTTTGCCACAAAAACCACAAAAACAAACCTATACCCTATACCCTAAACAAGATTTTTGAATATCCGTCGGAAATCCGACGGTTTGAGTTGAATCCGTCGGAAATCCATCGGAAAATTCCGACGGATTCAGCTGCCTCGGATAAAGCCTGGGTTATATCTGAGGGATTGATTTTTTAGCCGAGGCAGCTGAATCCATCGGAAATCCGTCGGAATTTTCCGACGGATTTCCGACGGATTCAGCTGCCTCGGCTAAAAAATCAATCCCTCGGATATAACCTAGATTCAACTCAAACCGTCGGAAATCCGTCGGAAATTTCCGACGGATTTCCGACGGATATTTAAAAATCTTGTTTAGGGTATAGGGTATAGGGTATAGGTTTTTTTGTGGCAAAAGTTTACAAACACTTGTATGATGTATATAAAATAGGTTAACCTTGTATATACATCAAGAAAATGTGTTATATAGAATTTATAAATTTTGATGGAAGTGTTTGTATAAGTTATAGTATAAGATATAGTTGATTTATGTGAAATGATATGTTTTGATGTTGTATAATTTTTAAACTAATGCAAAGCCTTTAATATTGATGAACTTAATATATATATTGAATGAAACATGTAAATAACATGTCCCTAAATCATATAAAGAAACCATAAACCCTAAACCCCAAATATACCCTAATTCCGTCGGAAATCCGTCGGAAATTTCCGACGGATCTGAAAAATTAGACACGTGCTTGTTGACTGACCAATCGACAAACATGCAAGGAATATACCTTATCCGTCGGAAATTCGTCGGAAATTTCCGACGGAGTTTCGACGGATATGAAAAATTAGACACATGCTTGTTGACTGACTAATCGACAAACATGCAAGGAATAAACCTTATCTTCTCCAATCCGTCGGAAATCCGTCGGAAATTTCCGACGGATTTCCGACGAACTTTGATATTTTCGAGACCGCGGGAATATCAACCGCGTAAATGAAATTATTTTTCTAAATCCGACGGATTTCCGACGGACATCGAATTATATCGACGAAACGTAAGTTTTTTTCCTTATTTCTCTCTTATTCCTCTCTCTCTTCCGTCGCTTCTTCTCCCTCTTCTCTCTTCTTCTTCCTTACCGAAAATCTCTTCTTTTCCCTGTTCTCTTCTTCTTCTTCACAATTTCAGTTTTAATCTTCAATTCATCAACTCCTCTTCATCAATTCCTCAATTCTTCTCCAACAAAACCATGTAAGTTTAATCAATTCCTTTAATTTTTTTTTATATCATGTTAGTTTTAGGGAATATATTAGTTAGGTTGTTAGAATTCTATTTATGTGAATTGTTAAGTGGTTATAATAGAATTTGTTATTTAGAATAATATTAGTGTTAGGGTTTATGTGTTTAGATTGTTGATTTAGAATTGTTAGATCTAGAAAACAAATTTTTGATCTTGTTTTATTTTCTAAAAATATTAAAATCATTTTTAGATCTTGTTATATTTTCTAAAAATATTTTAAAAACATTTCTAGATATTGTTTGAATTTTTAAAAATATTTGTATATATTAAAATCGTTTTTAAAATATTGTTTAAGTAATAAAAACGTTAAGACAATATTTGTATATATTAAAAACGTTTTTAATATATTTGTTAAGTAATAAAAACGTTTTCATAATATTTGTATATATTAAAATTGTTTTTATATTTTTTTATAGTAATAAAAACGTTTTTATAATATGTATATATATTAAAATCGTTTATAATATTTTTTAACTAATAAAAACGTTTTAAAAATATTTCTATATATTTAAGTTGATGTTAAAATATTTTTTTTAATAATAAAAACGTTTTTATAATATGTGTATATATTAAAATCGTTTATAATATTTTTTAACTAATAAAAACGTTTTTAAAATATTCCTATATATTTAAGTTGATGTTAAAATATTTTTTTAATAATAAAAACCTTTTTTAAATATTAATTTAGAAATAAAATCGTTTTAAATATTTTTTATAGTAATAAAACGTTTTCTAAATATTTTTATATATTAAAACTGATTTTAAAATATTTTAGCAAATTTTGAAAATTTTTGAAAATTTTGAATTTTTAGTAAACTTTGAATTTTTCGGAAAATTTGAATTTTTTGGAAAATTTGAATTTTCCGGAAAATTTGAATTTTTCCTGAATTGTTTTCCGGAAATTTCAAAAATTTTGGTAACTTTTGAATTTTTTGTTAATTTACTAACAATTTTACCGTTTTTCGCAGGGATCACGACGAAGTTCTTCAGTTGGGAGGCGGCAACCAAGGACGCCGTTCTCGGGGTTCTCGGTGTACGCCTCCTCCGGGACCAACGAGCTCGGGAACTCACATCCCAGATTCCTAGCAATCCGCTGCTCGGAGCCACATTGAGATCGAGGAGCTAGTCCGGCAGCCTAACCGGGGCCATTGCATTCGACTCGACCCGAAGTTTGAGGACGGCACTTGGTAAGAAATTTTTTGTACATTATTTCAATTTATTTAGATTTTTAAACTTAACATATTTATATCTTTTCATAATGTTTTCAGGTTTAAGCTGTCGACTCAGATCACCAAGGCGCGATATTACGAATGCTCCACAACATGTTGGACAAACCGTACGAGAAGTATTCGGACATGCCTACCGAGGAGAAAGACGTGTGGCACCGGACTTTCGCGGTAAGTTATTTATTGATATATTATTTATTTTGAATTTCATTTTGTCAATTTTTCTTTTTGATATGTAACATATTTTTAAAAAAAATTGTAGCAAGAGTTCACGTGGGACTCTCATCATACGCACAAAGTCATTGACACATTCGACAAGTATGCCGCAAACTCGTACTCGAAGCACATGTACGAGTGGAAGCAGAAGTGGAAGCACAACAAAGACAAGCCGAAGGACCTTGACGACGACGTCTGGAAGGGCTTCTATGAGTACTGGAGTAGGCCTGCGACGAAAAAGACCTCCGAGCAACAGTCGAAGAACCGAAATAGCCAACGAGGCAGGAAAGGGGTCTACATCCACAACACGGGCGCAAAGACCATCGAACGGGAAGCGATGGAAATGGTAAGTTTAATTTAAATTTTTTATTGTTAATTCTGTTTTTTATATTTATTTAACTTAACAAATTTTCGCAGGCGAGAGAATCTGGTTCTGAACCCGATTATCTTCAACTCATCGAGCATAGACACACCAACAAGAAAACCGGTCAGATACAGGACTTGGGGATGCGAGATGTTGTCGAGAAGAGCAAGAAGACGAAGCTGGACCGTGAACTATCAATATCGCAGCTCACTATCGAAGGATCGACGTCCTCGAACTCTTTGTCCTGGGAAGAGATAAACCAGATTGTACTTGAGGTAAGTTTTAATTTCATTTCGTTTTTTTTTATTTTCGTTATTTAATTATTATCGGTTATAATTATTCGCAGCAAACCCGGCAAGTGAAAGGTCGATTCGCTGGGTTAGGCACCCTTCCGACCTAGGAATCTTCTTCCTCGCTTCCTCGTTATCCTTCGGAGTACCGGGTAGAAATCGAGAGGCTCACCCAAACGGTGAAAGACCGTGACCAGCAGGTTGAAGAGCTACGGACGGAGCAACAGACTACCAACAAGAAGCTCTCCTGCTTGGAGAAGATGATGGAGAAATGCTTCCCGCATATGTTTCGGGATAATAATCCCGACGACGGAGATTCTCCAACCGTTTAAATATTTTCTTTTAATGCTTTTTTTTGAACAATTTATTTTAATGTGTAATGAATTTTTTAATTTTGTTTAATGAATTTATATATTTATTATTTCTATTTTTAATTTATATTTCAAATTTATATAATTTTAATATATAAATTTCAAAAAAATAAATAATTAAATAAAATTCAAAATAAAATTCAAAATACTAATTCCGTCGGAAAACCGTCGGAATAAGTTACCGTCGTAAATCCGTCGGAACCTATTTCCGACGAAGAACCGACGGACTTCCGAGACAACTTCCGATCAAATTATCCGTCGTAACTCCGTCGGAAATAGTTACCGTCGGAAATCCGTCGGAAATATCTTCCGACGGATTTACGACGGACTTCCGACAAATTCATCCGATCACCATCCGTCGGAAATTATGTCGGTAATATATCCGTCGGAAGTCCGTCGGAAATTACCGACGGATAACCGACGGATTTCCGACGGCATTTCCGACTGAATATCCGTCGGAACGTACGCGGTCGGAAATCCGTCGGAAATGTCTAACGGCTTTCCGACGGCAAAAATCCGTCGGATGCCGACGGAAACCATATTTCCGACGAACTGTAACCGACAGCTTAAATCCGTCGGAAATCCGTCGGAAAATGCCCTTTCCAACAGATTTCCGACGGAATTGGCCGTCGGAAATACCCCTGTTTTCTTGTAGTGTACAAAGAAAACAAACAAAAGTGGCTTAGAAAACGCCATTGGTTTCTCTCTGCCTCCTCAACTCTCTCTGTTGCATGCGAAGTTGATATCGAAGAAGAAGACTCTTCGACTCTCCATGCCGATGTTGATATCGAAGAATTAGACTCTTCGACTCTCGTCTTGGGCTAACTGTTTTGGGCTTCTTCGTTTTGCTTAAGCTCTGGTCAGTGGTTCTTCCATAATAATGATTTTAAGGGATTTTAGGTATAATAATGACAAAATAAAGTGTTAGTAATTGAGCAAATGACAAAAAATAAAATTGGTCAGACTATTCTATATAGTTTCTCTTACTGGTTTAATATATTCTCTTCCTCGCCATTCATTTTATTAGTTTCAATATTTTGAAAACAATGATTCAAGTTCAAAATTTTATTGGAAAAACATATATATATATATATATATATATATATATATATATATATATATATATATATATATATTTTTTTTTTTTGTATATGACATATTTTGAATTTTAGAAAATAAATATATTTTTAAGAAAATAAATATTTAATGTTAAAATAAAAAATGCCGTTCTATATAAAATGAAATCATATAGAACACAATCACGGTCTATTCTACTTATATTGCGATGATAAATACAATAACATATATAGATGTAAGTTTGAGCTTAGTTCTTGTGAAGTGGAAAACGATTTGTGAATTTATTTCAACTTAAGGTTTACATGATGTTCTTCATGAGCATTTATACAAAAGAGATGAGGAAGATAAAACTCTACTGACTCAATACAGATGTCAATATCCTGTTTCATCTTGCCAATCAAGGGCTGAGATTCGATTCTTCATAACGAGCTCCGTACGAACATGCTTTCCTTGATTCAGAGGCGTTCTGGTTTCGTCTTCATGTAGAACAGAAGTTGAAAGCGATGGTTGAATAGTCTTGGGATCACATATCTTGTTGATCATACTATTGGGCTTATTATCAATTTGGCCCAACATTATTTTCCCTTTATTCAGTCCTCTGTCGTTTTGCAGGGTGTCTGATGCAGATGAAGTCTTCACGCTATTATCCCTTCTCAAACTCGGTGTTGGTGGGGTGTCTACACCGAGTTTGAATCGTAAATTGCAAAAGTCATTGTAGGGCAAATACTTTGTGAAAATATCGGCAAGCTGCAGATGACCTGGAATGTGATTTACCACCTAAGAACCCAAGGCAACTCGCTCCCTGACATAATGGTAATCCAATTGAAAATGTTTTGAGCGCTTGTGGTAAGCAGGATTCGCAGTCAAATAGACCGAGGAGAGATTGTCACAACGCAGTTCTGGTGTAATTGGTAACGGGACTCCGAGTTCTCGCAAGACAGCGCTGATCCAGGTCAGCTCCGAGGCGGTTTCAGACAAAGCTCGATATTCAGCCTCGATAGAGCTTCTCGACACAGTGGCTTGCTTCTTTGATGACCAGGAAATGATGTTGTTACCCAGAAATGTGCAAAACCATCATGTAGATCTTCTTGTGACAGGACAACCAGCCCAGTCACTGTCACTGTAAGCACTTAGTGTGCAATTCGTGTTCTTGTCAAAGGAGATTCCCATGGTGATTTTTCCTTTGAGATATCACAGAATTCGTTTGAGATTGGTGAAGTCGGACACAGAAGGAGCGTGCATCTTTTGGCAGACATAATTTACTGCAAATTGAAGATCGGGTCTAGTAAGTGTGAGATATTGGAGCTTACCAGCCAAGCTTCTGAAGTAAGTTGGATCCGAGAAAGAGGTGTCTTGGTCAGGAACTCTGTTCAACTGAAAAGGCAGTGGAGTAGGCATTGGGGAGCAATCAGCAATTGCAGCTACAGCTAGTAGATCCTCAGCGTATTTTTGTTGGAAGAGAAACAAACCAATTGTTGGGAGAGAAACAACCCTTGGTTGTGGAACTGAACTTGTAATCCCAAAAAGTAATGTAATTTACCCATATCAGTCATTCGAAACTGTTTTTTTAGCTCATGAAGCAGCTTTTTCCATCGCAGCGGAACTATTTCCTGTTATAGCCATATCATCAACATATAGCAATATCATGATCACATCATTGTCGTGAGTATAGACAAAGAGTGACGGGTCTTTAATACTGCATACGAAACCAAACTCCAAGAGAAAGTTACTGAAGCGATCAAACCATGCTCTTGGTGATTGTTTCAGACCGTAGAGAGATTTGTGGAGAAGGCATGATCTGGTTTGGTTTTGTCCACAAATCCAGCAAGCTGTGTCATATACACTGTTTCTGTTAAGTCTCCATGTAAAAACTCATTCTTGACATCCATTTGCTTGATCTCCCATTGCATAATAGTAGCAAGATGAAGGACAATTCTTACTGTTGCAGATCGCACCACTGGACTATATGTCTCTAAGTAGTCAATCCCCTCTTCTTGACTAAACCCTTTTGCTACTAATGGAGCTTTGAGCTTGTCTAAAGAACCGTCTGCATTTAGCTTTGTTCGAAAAACCCACTTGCTCCCTAATTCATTCATGTCAGGAGTGCGGGGAACCAAAGACCAAGTCCTTGTGATTTCGCAGTTGTTCATTTCTTCACCCATTGCGTTAGTCCAACCTGGATCTTTTAACGCTTCTGTAATAGTTTTTGTTTCAAGATAAGAGGCTCTGCGGGTTAGAAGGGCATATCGTGGATTCGGTTTGCGTATTCCCACCTTTGATCGAGTTACCATACGATGTGTGGCTTGTGGAGCCGTTGGGTCTGATGCAGATGAGTTCATGTGTGTGATGTCTGAATTATCTGTCCTAATTGGAGGTGAAGACACGATGTCGCCTATAGGTAAGAAATCTAAGCTCTTCGTACGCTCAGAACATGCTTCATTTCCATTAGTAGATGGTTCATGCATTACTCTTTCAGTGGACTGATCATGACTGTGTTGCACAGATGTCTGAGACTGCAGAGGTGGGAAGTCTGCATCTGTGAATAGAGGACTGGAGCCAGCTGATGTAGTTACAGATGGGGATGATGAAGGTGTTGTCTCAGATGGTAAAAAACTGCTTTGCCAAGCTTTGAGTGATGCAGTAAGAGCTGGATCATGGAATCTGCTATAAGTGTGCTCAAAAGGGAATGATTTCTCATCAAACAACACATGTCGACTGGTGTAGACTCTGCCTGATGGGGGATAGAAGCATCGATATCCTTTGTACTTCTCATTATACCCCATGAAGACACAATGCAATGACCGAGGATCAAATTTGTTTGCTGCATATGCTCTTAATGTTGGGTAACACAAGCATCTAAAAGACCGCAAAGAAGGGTAGTCAGGTTTCCTGCCATGAAGAACTTCATACGGACTGTGTTTATCACTGTGAGCAGTTGAAGGCAGGAGATTGCTCAGAAAGTTGGCTGTAAAGAATGCATCTACCAAGAACTTATGAGGCATTTTACTCTGATACAACATTGTCAAACCCAGTTCAGTGATTCTTCTATGTCGCCGCTCTGCTAATCTATTTTGTTCTGGAGTATGTGGGCAAAAAATGTATTGTTGAATGCCCGAATTTTGCAAATGAGAGAGAAATTTTTTGCTTATGAATTCTCCACCTCCATCACATTGGAAAATACCAATCTTTGAACTAAAGAGATTCTCGACAAGCTTCTGAAACACAGTGAATATGGAGAAAAAGTCTGATTTATATTTCAAAGGGTAAAGCCAACTAAATCGAGAGAAGTTGTCTATAAAGACTACATAGAATTTGAATCCTTGACAGGACTTTATTGGAGAGGGACCCCAGAGATCACAGTGGATTCTCTCTAAGGGTCTGGAAGCAACAAAACTAGAAGAACCAAAAGGTAGCTGACTACTCTTCCCTAGGCGACATGGTTCACACATCTTCGAGGTACTTTTATTGATGAAAATAGAACGCTTTTGCTGGAGAAGTTGCAGGATCTGAGAATGTGGATATCCAAGCCTTCTATGCCACACTTCATCACTTGTGGAGATTTGTCGTGTAGAATAATAGACTTGAAACTTCGGATTCTCAAGCAAATACAGACAATCACGAGCTCTTCCTAATGTTAGGAGCTGTTTTGTTTCCTTGTCCTTAACACGAACACCATCCGAGTCAAATTTAAAATAGCATGGATAGTCGGAGGTGAGCTTAGACACATAGAGCAATGATTTATCAATATCATGACAAACTAAAACATCTTTGAGTGGAAGAGTACCTGACGATGATGGAAGATCTACTGAGCCAATATGAGTGATGGGTAAAAAATTTCCATCTCCAACCAAAACCGCATCATTACCTCTGTATGGTTGAGCATGATTCAAATGTTGAGTTGTGTTTGTGACATAGGCGGTAGCGCCGGTATCAGGATACCACTCTTGACCGGAGTGTTCAGAGACATCTTTAATCCTTAACGCAACTAAAGCAGCAGGAAATTCCTCATCTTGATAGCTACTATTGAAGCGATGCCAGCAACGCAAAGCTTGATGGCCTGGTTTTTCACAGATTTGACACATCGGTCTGTCATCACCATCAGAGATGGAGGAGCCACGAGAGGAGGAAAGTTGCTGATGGAACCCTCTGCCTCGTGTGGAGAAAGAACCATGACCCCGGAAATCAGAGCGACCCCTACTGTTGTATTGACCTCTTCCACGACTGTAGTAAGAGCCTGAACGAATGGTGTTGTAGGCCAAGTGAGGGGTGATGTCAGAAAAAGTAGAGTAGCTTTGGAGTCTGTCGTCATAACCAGTTAATCGTGGAAGAATATCGTCCAGGGAGATATGAGGTTGAGTATCCATGGAACCTTCAATGAACGTTTTGATGGGTTCATACTCTTGACCCAGCCCATGAAGAGTTGCCAGAATCTTCATTTTCTTTGTGACAGGGCTCCCCTCACATTCTAACTGGTCGCAGAGAAGTTGAACTTCCTCAAGGTATTCATTCATGGGTTTTACACCTTTGGTTAGAGTCTGAAGTCTCCTCTATAGCTCAAAAAGGCGAGAGCTGGAGATTTTGTTGAAGTGAGCAGCGAAGAAGAGCCAAACATCCTGAGATGTAGTGCAGTGAGAAACAAGACGCATAAGAGATTCAGAGATCGATCCTAAGAGCCATGAACGCACCACTTGGTCGATCTTACGCCATAGCTGATACTCGGGGTAAGATCTCTCTGTTTGAGTGTTGTTGATGCCGGGAATGAGGATGGTGGGATCTGGACGAGAAATGGCACCATTGACGAAGCCTAGCAGATCTTGACCATCAAGAAATAACTCGAACTGGGATTTCCAGAGAGTGTAGTTCTTTGCCGTAAGGGTCACAGTGACATAGTTCGCGATGATGAGAGAAGGAACCGATAACATTGCCAAGGATCCTTTATCCATAGCTCTGATACCATGTAAGTTTGAGCTTAGCTCTTTTGAAATGGAAAACGATTTGTGATTTTATTTCAACTTAAGGTTTACATGATGTTCTTCATGAGCATTTATACAAAAGAGATGAGGAAGCTAAAACCCCAGTGACTCAATACAAATGTTAATATCCTGTTTCATCTTGCAAATCAAGGGCTGAGAATCGATTCTTCAGAACGAGCTCCGTACGAATATGCTTTCCCTGATTTAGAGGCGTTCTGGTTTCGTCTTCGTGTAGAAGAGAAGTTGAAAGCGATGGTTGAATAGTCTTGAGCTCACATATCTTATTGATCATACTATTGGGTTTATTATCAAATTGGCCCAACATTCTTTTCCCTTTATTCAGTCCTCTATCGTTTTGTAGGGTGTCTGATAGAGATGAAGTCTTCACACTATTAATAGAGTCATACTATTTATTGTATTATATATAAACTTATACTATATATAATGCAACTGCATTTTGTCTATATATTATTATGTTAAATAGAATCATATATATTTACTTTGATTCACGTATCCAATTTTCATAAAATTTGTTTTTGTTTTAAATTCAAAATTTGACGCATGGTAAACATCGCCTACCATGATTTATATATTTAGATGTACTATTAAAGTCATGTAGCTTTACTACATATGGTTGGACTTATGTGACCAGAAAATAGGAGCGGCCAGTAGGAAATGGTTACTTCGTTGCCGTTCACCAACAGACTAATTAATATATTAATTATATTTCTACTCAGTGTACTATATGTAACTGATATAGTTTGGAATAATGTGACGTCAAGAACTCTATCTCAACGGTTTCTTCACGACGTGCAAGGAGAAGTTAAAATCGTCTCTTGAAGCCTGAAATGATTAGTTTCTTTGAGCTATAAGCAGAAACCGGTAGATAGCCATTTCTATATATTGTCATGTTCTGAACCTAAAAATCATAATATCTCAATATGTAATCAAGAAAACGCATAATCCGTATTCATAGGCTTCTCATCTACGGATATAACTTCATAAAAGTTTCAATGAACTCTGAAACAATAGATTTGAGTCGCACAAACAAACTTAATTTGTGGCTCGCAAGAAAATAGTAAGTCGCATACTAGACTCAATATGAAAAGGAACACACACACAAGAACTCGGTTCTTGAAAGAACAAAACTCACACGATTTTACTTAATCAAAATTCAAAGGTATTTTACAATGAAGGAAAGGCTGAGCTTATATAATGCTCTAGGCTAGACAAAAGCAATGGTCTAAAAATTCTAAACAAGAAACAAATCAAATTCGCACCAAAAACTAGTTGTTGGAATTGAATGGTGATTTTGGCCGAAATGGGAAAGTCTTGATGTGCTTGATCCTTGACAACTTGGGGGTGAAGGTTAAGTGTCTAGGTGCATCCTGGTTGCTGCAAGGACCTTCAATTCGTGGTTAGAATTTAAGGAATAGAGCCGTTGGAGAGTAATGACTCTAAGTGTGAATGCATCCGAATAAGAAAAGTTGACTTGCAAGGGGATCCGCTTGATCCTTTGTGTGCCGGTGCATGGGAGGATGTTTCTAAGCTTTTTTAGTTTTCTTAGAATCTCTCCTGGTCGCCAT
The DNA here is from genome assembly GCA_030161315.1 of Eutrema japonicum. Classification (NCBI taxonomy): domain Eukaryota; kingdom Viridiplantae; phylum Streptophyta; class Magnoliopsida; order Brassicales; family Brassicaceae; genus Eutrema; species Eutrema japonicum. Next base: position 33,033,120 of record BSQW01000012.1, read on the forward strand.
AGATATGTTTGCAAAGTGTAGCACAAATTGGATATAGGACTTTCCTTAAACAAAACAAGTCAATCCGTTTTGGGAAATTGAGTGTAACTTGAGGATCTGATGAGCATTTCCTTAGATCTTGGACTTGTTGGATCCATAAGAGACCCACTAATATTCTCCAAGTGGTCATGGGTCTAGATCGTTTCTGAGTTGGGCTGTGTAGCACGATCATTGGCCTATCACGGAATTGGGTTCGAAACAGGTCCATTAATTTGTAAAATCAATAACTTCCAAGTCTTAACCGTTTTTTTGAGATGAATCCAATTCTCGGTTTCCCTCTGATGGATCAAGATTCCAGACCAAGTCGGTTTGTAGCTTAATTCCTCCTGGTTTGGTCAGAAACCCTCAATTAAGGCGTGTATGTCCAACTCGGGTAAATTGGGGATCACCCAATTTGTAAAATGCATATCTCCTTCGTCTGAGTTCCGATTGGGATGATTTCACTTCAAGGCACTCCTATGACGATGGTTCAAGATTACAGAACAACTCAGCTTCTGGCTGGAAATCCTCTTGGCTTGGCCAGACGCCTTCAAGAGATGCGCCTTCTTTCATTTGATGGGTGTTGGGCGATAGTAGCGTAGGAGCAACTGTCCCAACAACAAGAAATGTCATGCTGTCGCCAATATGATCAGTATCTAAACCTGTCGTACGCACAGTAAAGCTCCTCTCTGAGGTGGTAGTAGTTCCATGCGCTTTCACATAGACGATTGAAGCCTTGACAATCGTCTTTTCTTTAAAATCGGCTATGACATATTCATCCGTGTGCATCTTCTCCTTGATGTGGTCTATATTGGTTCAGATGTCCTCATCAATGGTACAAGAACACTTTTAAAGATAAGTTTGGATTTTGACTTATAAGATATTGTCGTGGATTGCCTTGTTTGGATTGACCAAACACGCCGACTAATAAACTCGGCTATATGTATATAATATTCCCTTTTTCGTATTTTCATGGATAGGTTCTAATGGACAGTATATGCTGGACATTCTCCAATGGATAAGATATCGTAGACATGTTTAATGTTTGGTGTGATCAATATTTCCATACCACACCTCGAAATTATTTGATGGATGAATAGTATCATGGACATGATACCGTGGACACAATTAGCATTTTCAAAAAGTACGTTATCCATATAGACGATTTTAAATGGACATGTTTGTATGGTTATGTATCACCCTGTTTATAGCAAATTTGAAGCACAATCTGTTTGTTATGCTTTGTTGGAGCCTGCAGGACCATCTAAACAATTTCATTTTGCTAAAAAAACGTATGACTACAGTAATATCACAAACACTTGGTAGACATGAAGCAATTACTTTCAAAACAAAAACAAAAACAAAAACAAAATACCCAATTTTTGGTAGAAATCAGACCACTCAAATGAATTTGTAAAAGGCGAAATATAAACCTTCACAACAGCCTTTGATCACAATTCCAAAACTGTATGATGATTGATGAAATCACTCACGTCAGAGAGAGATAAGTATGCTTTGAGAATCCGACACATCAACATCGAACACCACTATCTCTTCGACGTTTCTTCATCTCTCTGATTTTCTTCTCAATTTCACTTTTCCCTAATTACCAAACAGAAGAATAATCGAATCAACAACCAACGAAAACCGATTTTTTCCTCAAAATCATCAGAAAAGTGGATCCATAAGAGATTTTGCAGAAGATGATTAAGGACTTAATGGGCAAGATGTGATAAGAAAACAAATAATATTAAGTCTCCAGATTAGAGAGCAAGTCCATGAACTCCTATAAAAATAGACATTGATCTCTCATTCTCACACAACTAAAAAAATAAGAGCACTTAGTGAGAAATCAGAGAGAAAACACAGTTTTAGAGTGGGAGAAGTCAAAAGAGAAGGATCGATCGAGGAGAATCGCATGAATCTTAAACACAAAATGCTAGAAAGTTCAGAATCGTCAAATGTTTTAGATCAACTAAGGTGAGGTGACTCGTGGCAACGGAATGTTTCTGAATCCTCCTTTGATCTATATTTCGATATTTAGTAACTTATTTTGATGTTTATAGAAAATTCATTCTTTGGTCATTGAAGGTGATTCTTCATGACTCGGAGTACGTTCTTACGCTTATGCATGATAAATTATGGGCAATGATGGCATGATTAAGTAAAAATTGTTAATGAGAGAAATTGTAGCTTTGATCCTAAGTAATTGTCGCATGAGAAGTTAGAACGTTAAAGAAAAAAAATGAAAACATTAGATGTTAAGTTAATTAAGTAACAAACGGATGAAATTATAATATGGGATCTTTGGATTGTATGGGACTTTTAGGTCGATGGGCTTTCGAAGCCGTGTGGAAATTTTGGGTCGATGGGTATTCGGAGCCGTATGGGATTTTCAGATCTTATGGGATCTTCAGATCGTAGGGGACCTTCGGGGTTGATGGGCTTTCAGAGTCGTATGGGATTTGGAATCGTATGGGACCTTCGGGTCGATCGGAGCTGTACGGATCATAAGGTGGCTTTCGAGGCCGCGAATGTGTAAAATGGCTAAGTAATATGAAACAAAAATGGTTAAGTAATGAGAACGGAAAACGGATAAATAGGTTGCTAGTATGGAATGTATAGCTTGCTAGAATTATTGTTAACATTGTGTTTGCATGTGGACGTGTACGAGTGTCCTCACTGTGTAATTTATACTCACGCTTCTTTTGTGATGTATGTGAGGACTAGTTGTTCGAATTGGAACACGAGACTTTAGAAACCACTAGGGATTTGGGTGTTTCGGACTTAGAAAAATTTGTTGGATTATTTCAATAAAACGGTATTGTAACTTCTGGGCATTATAAATTTTTTGTCTCAGATTTATTTAATAAAATCTCGGCATTTTTTTATTCTTAATTCTGCTGCATTTTACTCGATGAGAAAGTTTTCTCCGACGTCAACCTTGTATTGAGGCTTCGGAGCCCCTCGTTAGCAGACGAGGCACTGGGCATGTTGCTTGGATTCGTCGATCTTAAACCAGGTAGCTCCAAATAATTGGTATCCACATGCAGGGGCAGATGTATTCTTTATGTGGGAGAGCACTTGTCCACCATGAATTTTTTTTAAATTAGTTTAAGTTTTATATGGTATTTAGTTATGCTCCCCTTGATATATTATTTTATGCCCCAATTAATATCATATATGATTATTTAAATACACATTTAAAAATATTTGAAAGTCCATATCATTTAAACACAAAACAACAGCCCAATTCAATTTTTTTTTGTCTACAAACCCCATATAAATACAAGAAAAAAGCCCAAAATAATTAAGGTTTGCTTTCTTTAATTAAAAATCTAGGGTATTCTCTGTTTCACATAACCTTTTCAAATATCGTCTTCTAGATTCCCTCTCTCGTTCTCTGTTTCAATTTCTAGCCAAACTTAGATTTCGTCTGCTCTCATCGTACCAGTCCATGTAATTCTCTTCTTTATTTTAAGAATTTGATTTGGTTCCTATGTTTTAGATTTTTATTTTCATATCCTCTTGTGTTTCTTCTCTTTCTTTTTTTCCCTTCTATTTTACAATCATTTATGTTTAGCTTTCTGCGTCCGTCAACCGTCATTATGATTAAAAATCCTAGTCTTATAAATATATATGACGTATCATATATTAATATGCTTGAATTCCGATATTTAGTGTTTTGAAGACAAATTAATGAAGCCATATTTTAAAAGAAAGTCACCTTCAAATTCTGAAAGTAATTTGGATGATTTGCCATGGGATCCTGCTAAAAGAAAAAGAATTTTGGATTATCATCCAAATCAAAGGGACGAGGTAAGACGAAAGTACTTAACTAGAGGTCCATGTCAACCATATGGTCATACTTTTGAAAAAAAAAATTGGAAAGGCAATGAGGCGATTTAACCCAGCTTGGTTTGATAAATATGGTAGTTGGCTAGAGTATAGCGTATCAAAAAATAAAGCATTTTGTTTGTGCTGCTACTTATTCAGAGATGACATACCAAACCAAGGTCGAAATTATGTGTTTGTGACGGAAGGCTTTTCTTGTTGGAATAAGCATGAGACTTTATATGAACATGTTGGTGGAATCAATAGTTTTCATAATATTGCTGTTAAGAGGTGTGATGATTTGATGAATCAAGGGCAGTCTATTTTGCATGCTTTGTATAAGCAGGATGATGTGGTGAAAAATGAGTATCGTATCCGGTTAAATGCTTTAATTGATGTTTCTAGGTATTTATTGAGACAAGGATTGCCGTTTCGTGGTCATGATGAGACGGAGGATTCTAGTAACAGAGGAAAGTTTTTGGAGTTAGTGAAGTACCGCTGAACAAAATGAAGCTGTGAGTAAGGTTGTGCTAAAATTTAGCTCCATAATTCAAGAGATTGATCATGATGTGTTTGCTCTGTTGGTGAATGAATCTGCTGATTGTTCTAAGAAAGAGCAGATGGCTATAGTTTTTTGTTTTGTTGATAAACATGGTATAGTGAAAGAGATATTTGTTGGTCTTATCCATTTGAAGGAGACATCTTCTTTATCTCTGAAATATGGAATTGGTTCATTGTTTGCTAAATATAGTTTGTGATGCAATCTTGAGAAGCAAGGACCTAAGCTACAACAACACTTTACGTCTCAAGAAAACAAATGATATAATATGAAGACACTTTCCATTTCTAGAAGTGTTCTCACTGTCCAAAAGAGCGTTCACACTTAAAAAGAAGACATGTTTTCCTTTGTTGACCAACCATAGAAGAGTCTTCCATGCTCTCACACGTTTTATGACCATAAAGGAAAGAGAAGACACAAGATCACATCTCCATTCACTACATTCCTCTTTTGAAGATTTGGAAAAGCAATCACACTAATGGCTTAATAACTCGTCAATCAATCACCCACTAATTTAGTCATTAATATTCTTGTAATAATTAGTTTTCCTTTCATGTTGAGACTGAAAACTCTTTATAAGGTTTTCTTCTTCATTTTGTAAAGATATACATATTTTTGGAAAATAACGAGAGTTTCTCTTTTAAAGCTTAGGCTTTGTTCTTCTTTGTTTCTCTAAGTTTAGATGGATTTCTTTGCTTAGGAGACGTTTGAATCTATGTCTCTTGTGTGGATTCACTGAGGCTAGATTTGTGAACTCATCACAAGGGTTTTCACACCCTTGAGTGGCGTTCTTCGTTCCATCAGCACACCATCAATCTAGGCTCCACACGAGAGAAGCGACCGCCATCGTGTCAAGCCGACTCCACCTTCGACCATCTTTCGACTAAAGGAGAGGGCGACCGCCTGTCTTTAGTCTCGCATCTATCCGATTAAGCTCTCACCACCGAGGCTTACATCATTTTGGTATCAGAGCTAAAAGCTCCTATCCTCTATCGTTTTCATTTTTTTGTTTCGTTTTTGTTTCATCTTTTTATCAAAAAAAAAACAAAAAAATGTTTTGATTCTGTTTCAATTAAAAAAAAAAAAAACTATAAAAAATTTTTGTGTGCTTTTATCTTCCTTTTTGTTCTTCTTTGAAAAAAAAAAAAAATATATATATATATATATATATATATATATTCGGTTTTTTATTTTTGTGTCATTTAAAAACCAAAAAGAAAAAAAAAAAAAAATTTCGGATTTAATATTTTGGTTTAAACATTATCAAAAAAAAAAAATGGACACAATTTTGGTGGTAGCAGAGTGATATTTGTGGAGTAGGCATTAAGGTTGTTTTGACCCAAGGAAAGCAACCTAAAGATTAAGTTTTGAGGACAAAACTTCGTGAAGAAGGAGAGAATGATGCAATCTTGAGAAGCAAGGACCTAAGCTACAACAACACTTTACGTCTCAAGAAAACAAATGATATAATATGAAGACACTTTCCATTTCTAGAAGTGTTCTCACTGTCCAAAAGAGCGTTCACACTTAAAAAGAAGACATGTTTTCCTTTGTTGACCAACCATAGAAGAGTCTTCCATGCTCTCACACGTTTTATGACCATAAAGGAAAGAGAAGACACAAGATCACATCTCCATTCACTACATTCCTCTTTTGAAGATTTGGAAAAGCAATCACACTAATGGCTTAATAACTCGTCAATCAATCACCCACTAATTTAGTCATTAATATTCTTGTAATAATTAGTTTTCCTTTCATGTTGAGACTGAAAACTCTTTATAAGGTTTTCTTCTTCATTTTGTAAAGATATATACATATTTTTGGAAAATAACGAGAGTTTCTCTTTTAAAGCTTAGGCTTTGTTCTTCTTTGTTTCTCTAAGTTTAGATGGATTTCTTTGCTTAGGAGACGTTTGAATCTATGTCTCTTGTGTGGATTCACTGAGGCTAGATTTGTGAACTCATCACAAGGGTTTTCACACCCTTGAGTGGCGTTCTTCGTTCCATCAGCACACCATCAATCTAGGCTCCACACGAGAGAAGCGACCGCCATCGTGTCAAGCCGACTCCACCTTCGACCATCTTTCGACTAAAGGAGAGGGCGACCGCCTGTCTTTAGTCTCGCATCTATCCGATTAAGCTCTCACCACCGAGGCTTACATCAGTTTGAGTCTGAAAAATGTGAGAGGACAAGGTTATGATGGAGCAGAAAATATGAGAGGTGAACTGAATGGGCTGAGAACATTGATTTCAAGAGAAAGTAGTTATGCGTACTATGTGCACTGTTTTGCTCACCAACTTCAATTGGTTGTTGTTGCAGTTGCGAAGAAACATTTTGAAGTTGGAGATTTTTTTGATAAGATTTATGTGCTAGTGAATGTGGTTGTAACTTCTTGCAAAAGAAAGGATAAGATGAAAGAAATTCAGCGGGATACAATTAAAAAGATAGTAAGTAATGGTGAAATCAAGACTAGAAAGGACTCAATCAAGAGTCTTCACTTCCAAGACCATGAAATACATGTTGGGGCTCTCATTATAAAACGTTGTTGCGGTTAGTTGATTTGTTTTCTTCTGTGATTAAGGTGCTTGAATATGTCCAAGATGAAGGTGTAGACAATACCCAAAAAAGTCAGGCAAATGGTCTTCTCAAATACATTCATACTTTTGATTTTGTATTCTATCTACACTTGATGCTGCTTTTTTTGGGACTCACATAGAATTTATCAATGGCATTACAAAAAAATATCAAGACATCCTAAATACTGTCACATTAGTGTGATGATGGATGGGATTCTTTCGTGAAGAAGGTTTTAGATTTTTGTGAGAAACACAACACTGAAATTCTCAATATGGAGGACAATTTCATCGATCCAAGGAAGCCACGCAAAAAGACCAACATGACCAACTTGCATTATTACCAAGTCAATTGTTTTTATACTGTTTTGGATATGCATCTTTAAGAATTTAATGACCGCTTTAATGAGGTAAACTCTGAATTACTCGTTTGCACATCATGTTTAAATCCCAATGATTCATTCTGTGAGTTTGATAAAGAAAAGTTGTTGAGATTGTCTGAATTTTATCCTGATGATTTTAGTCGTGTGGAGTGCATATCTCTTGCGCAGCAACTTGACATTTATATTGATAATGTACGAGAAGATGAAAAGTTTGCTGGTTTGAGAAATATTGGGACTTATCACGAGTGATGGTAGAAACCAATAAGCATCTTTCTCATCCTTTGGTTTATAGGATTTTGAAGTTAACTTTGACTTTGCATGTAGCTACCGCAACCGTCGAGAGATGTTTTTCAGGAATGAAGATTTTCAATACAGTATTACGGAATCGCATCGGTTACCAGTTTTTAAGTGATTGTCCTATTTGTTTTATCGGAAAAAATATATTTGAAGATATAACAAATGAAACCGTGATAAAAAGGTTTTAGACTATGAATGAACGTTTTTTTGGTAATTTATAAACTACATTTTTCATTAAAAAAAATTATGCCCTCGATAAGAAAAAGTTCTGGCTCCACCACTGTACACATGTCATGATCGGATGGATAACCGGAAAATCACGCCTAACAACTATGTTTCCGATGTATACACATCTATTTATAGTTCAAAATTCTGAGGTATAAAAAAATTATTCACCAAAAAAAAAAAGTTTGCACTAAACCAAAGTGCAATGCTTATTCCTTATATTCTTTCCAGAAAAATATATTTTCTAACCGATTAAGTTTATCTTCTAGAGGATTCATAGGGGCCGATACAATTAGAATATGTAGAGTATCTTGCTGGTGATGTGTCCATGGATTATAGAATTGTATGGAATCTCAAACTGAATTATTCAGATGATAAATAATAAAACAGAAACTCATATCTCATCCTTTGGCATGTTTAGGGGCCATCATCTCAGCTGGACGGAGACAAACACAGACACTTGTGCCAGAGAGGGAACACAATCTTCCCAAGTCTTCAAAGGGTAACCTCAGACCAAAACCGTTGACTTTGTCCCTATTAATTGTTTATGGTAACCCCAAGATATTTTGATACAATAAATCACTATATAAACACATAAATGTGCACCCCACCTTTCTTATCAAACATAAAAGTCAGCAAAACAAAGGCATATTCCTCTTCTCCTCATAAGCCTTAATTTCCAAATATTCAGATTCAAGGATCTCCATGGCGATCCACAAGATCCTCTTCGCTTCACTTCTCATTTGCTCACTGATCCAATCGAGTCATGGGGCTACCAAAGAAAGGCTCTTCTCCGACCTGGAGAAGGGTGCATTTGAGGTCACCGTAAAACCCAGCCGAGAAGGAGAAGGTGTCGGTATGTATATTATATCTTTTAAAAACATCCATCATTCGGTCCTTCATTTCGTCATACCTTTAGGTGCTCAAATTTGCTGTTTCGCTGTTAGATTATGAACTTTTTGAAAATGTTCGAAGACCAATGTTCGAGTCATCTTGGAATTGGATCGGAGATTAGTTTAGGTTTCGGCTCGCAATCCTCGTTAAAAAAGCATGTTATAACTACTTTGAATACTACTTTGAAAAAAGATTCAAAATATTTAATCAAATAACAGTTAGAAGAATTGAGTAACTACTAACATAAAGGCTGATCAATATTGGATGTATGGTTTCTAGTTTTGGATGCAGGAATTGACAAGTTGAGCATTACATGGAAGCTAAACTTGACAGCAAAGGAGGCTGAATTTAAGACCATTAAAGTAAAGCTATGCTATGCTCCCGTCAGCCAAGTTGACCGACCATGGCGCAAGACCCATAATGAGCTTTACAAGGACAAGAGCTGCCCACACAAGATCGTGGTCAGGCCCTATGACAGCACTGTCAAAACCGGTCAATCATTTGATTACACCCTTGAGCGCGACATTCCCACCGGGACCTACTTTGTTCGTGCCTACGCGATTGATCACAACGATCATGAAGTTGCCTTTGGACAGAGCACGAACGAGGCCAAGAAAACCAATCTCTTCAACGTTCAGGCTATCAGTGGCCGCCACAAGTCCCTAGATATTGCCTCCATCTGCTTCAGCGTCTTCTCCGTCTTGGCTCTGATTGTTTTCTTTATCAACGAGAAGAGGAAGGCCAAGATAGAGCAAAGCAAATGAGTCGTTTACTTTGCGTATTTGCGACATTGAACACAAAGGCGTTGACTTTGAATTTTCTTTTGTATCAATTACTTTTGTTTTGTTTCTTACTTCGTCTTTCTTTTGTACTTTTAACCTTTTACTTACGTGTCTGTATTATTATAAGCCATTCACATGGAGCCAAAAACTAATCCTACGGTGGTGATGCGTTGCGTGCTTGCTATATTTTTTTACACGTTTTCGATATATTCGAATAAACTTTATTTGTGTTGAAAAATGGATAATTATCAACACTTACTTTCATCGTCTCTTAAGTCGGTAACTACACCGTTTCTTAAGTCAGTAACTACACCGCCTCTTAAGTCGGTAACTACACCGCCTCTTAAGTCGGTAACTACACCGCCTTTTAAGTCGGTAATTACACCGTCTCTTAAGTCGGTAACTACACCACCTCTTAAGTCGGTAACTATTATTATTATAAATAATTATTTTTCTCTATAAATAAAAAGACGTATACTTATAAGATGAGATATACAAAAACAATAAAAAAATAAGAAAGCTTTTACTTTCTCTTATATCTCACGTCGCTCTCTCTCACTTCAATAAAACAAATAAACCCTCACCTAGTTATATATACATATCTCACCTCATATATATATATTATACCGATAAAGTATAACACGTTATCAGCACAATCGTATTCCGATCCGTTTATATATCATAAAAGGTTAGGTTTAATTTATGTTCAATATATTTACTTTTATATATTATTTTCGGATGATAGGCGTTGCCTTCCTTGAACCGATCGTATAATAGGCTCTGCCTTCACGATCATGATCATATGGTAGACTATGTATCCTCATATCATATGGCAGGCTCTGCCTCCATAAAATGAATGTAAGACATTCTCAATTTCGTCCAAAAAGACGAAAATTTTACAGTTATTATTATTGGAGCGCGGCTCGGCCGCTCCATTAATAATTATTTATCGCACTTTATTTATTGTCAATATTATATTGGACGGCTAAACCGACACATATTTTATCTTCTGTTAATATTTGTTTATATTATGGTTTTTATTTTATATTCATATGCGGTTATATATCTTTTAATTGCATTATTTATTACGGCGTCTCCTATGTTTTAAATTGATATGTATTTTTTGAAATAGCAATATTTTATTTAAATTTATGATTACTAAAATATTAATTTATAATTACAGTAATCATGTCAAACTTGGCAAAGCTCGAGATTACTGCCCTTGATATTTCTGGGAATAATTATATGACATGGACAGTAGCAGTAAAGATGCATCTGAGAGGAAAACAACTCCTTAATACCATCGATGCGTTAAAAACGATATCAGATGAGAAAATGCACAATCTATGATATTTTTGTGCCATCACATCCATGATAGTCTAAAAGACCAATACATCACAAAAGAAGATCCTGCAGATCTCTGGAAATCACTCAAAGATAGGTTTGATCACCAAAAATATGTGATCTTATCAAAAGCCAAACATGAGTGGCTTAATCTCCGATTTCAGGAATACAAAAGTGTGGGAGAATATAATTCCGCTTTGTTCGGAATTACTTCCAGGATGGTGTTATGTGGAGAAAAAGTAAACGATTATGATATGATCGAAAAACTCTCCAAACATTTCATCCAGAAAATGTAATCCTGCAGCAACAATACCGAGCAAAAGAGTACACTCTTTACTTAGAGTTAATGCAAACTCTTCTTGTTGCTGAACAAAATAATGAGCTTGTGATGTTGAACTATCAAACTCGTCCAACTGGATCAGCTCCATTCCCAGAAGCGAATGTTGTAACATCCAGTTACAATAATTGGCAACGACATGGACCCGGTAGAGGTCGTGGTCGTGGTCGTGGTTGTAGACATGGTCGAAGCCAAGGAAGAGGATTTTATTTTAATAATTTCAATACCAGGAGAATTGATAAAAATTCTCAAGAAAATAAAGTTGGTAAAACTGTAGACAAGCATTGTGAAACAGCTTGCTTCAGATGTGGCATGAACGGACATTGGTCCAATACATGTCGTACACCAAGGTATTTGGCCGATCTGTATAAAAAATCCCAAAAGGGAAAAGAAAAGGAAGATCAAACCAACTTCATCTCTGATTAATCCGGACCCTCTTTCGATGGCATTGATAATGATGCACATCTCGATCTTTCTGATTTCCTCGTTGATCCCGAGGATATCAACGCCCAGCAAGTTGACTGAAATAACTTATATTTTCTTTTTATAAATTTGTGTTATATGTATATTTTTTTTTTAAAGTATGTTGTAAAATAAGTTATTAATGCATTTTTATGCATAATTTAAATCCAGAATATGTCAAGATCTGAGATTAGGGATGGAGATTTATGTCTGGCAGACAGTGCTACAACGCACACAATACTTAAAGATAAAAGGTATTTCTCCTCCCTAAATTTAAAAAATTCTGCTGGAAGCGTGAATACTATATTTGGGAATGCAAAGATTATTATGGGCTCTGGAAGAGTTTGTTTTTCAATGCCAAGGGGAACAAAGTTTGAAGTGCAAGATGCACTATATTCTCATGAATCTCTTAGAAATTTAACAAGTTTCAGGGATATCCGCATAAATGGATATCATATTGAGACTATGAATAAGAATGACATTGAATATCTTTGCATCACATCACTAATTATGGAAAGGAAAGTTATATTAGAGGAACTACCAGCATTACCCACCAGATTATATTCCACAAAGATTCATATAGTTGAATCATATGTTACTGTAAACCCAAAGTTTACTAGTACATTTAAAGTGTGGCATGGAAGACTTAGCCACCCTGGTTCAGTCATGATGAGAAAGATTGTGCAAAATTCGAATGGCCACCCGTTGAAAAACCAGAAGATTTTTCAATCAGGAGAGTTTTCATGTAATGCATGTTCTCAAAGAAAACTCATAATTCGGTCATCATCAGCCAAAATTGGGAATGAATCTCCAGTATTCTTGGAAAGAATACATGGTGATATATGTGGGCCTATCCACCCACCATGAGGGCCATTTCGATATTTTATGATATTGATTGACGCATCCAGTAGATGGTCAAATGTGTGTCTATTGACAACACGAAATACGGCTTTTGCAAAATTCATTGCCCAAATAATCAGGTTGAAATCACAATTCCCTGAACACGCCATAAAGAAATTTAGGCTTGATAACGCTGGTGAATTCACTTCACAAGCTTTTAATAACTATTGTATGTCAATGGGAATCGATGTTGAGCATCCGGTCCCCCATGTACATACACAAAATGGCATGGCTGAATCTTTGATTAAGCGTCTGCAACTCATTGTTAGACCATTGATATTGATAACAAAGCTCCCAATTTCTATATGGGGTCATGCTATCTTGCATGCTGCTTCATTGGTCCATATAAGACCAAGCGCATATAATAAATATTTCCCTTTACAATAAATATCTGGCCAGGAGCCAAATATATCCTATTTCCGTGTTTTTGGTTGTGCGGTTTACATTTCTATAGCCCTACCGCAAAGAACAAAAATGGGGCCACAAAGAAGATTGGGTATATACGTTGGTTATACATCACCAAGTATAATTCGGTATCTTGAACCACAAACTGGTGATATGTTTACGGCTCGTTTTGCCGATTTCCATTTTAATGAAGATGAATTTCCAGCGTTAAGGGGAGGAATTGAAGAAATTCCAAAAGATGTTACATGGTGCACACCGTCTTTGTTGCACCCAGATCCCCCTACAAATTAACGCGAACTATAAGTTCAAAAAATCGTATACTTACAAAATATGGCGAATCAGTTACTTGATACGTTCACTGATACAAAAAGGGTGACAAAATCATATATCCCTGCTGCAAATACTGCATCAAGAATTAATGTTCTTGAAGAACAAATTGATGGGAATAGAGCAAATGAACCTAGAGTTCAGTTGAAAAAGGGGAGACCAATTGATTCTAAAAACAAAAGTCCCCGAAAGAAAAATAAATTGGGAGAACAAAATGAAAAAGTTCCCGAAGAACCATATAAAGAAAAATGTCAAGAAGACATACATGAAAATGTGGAAAGAGAACCACATAAAGAGATTCATCTAGAATATGAACATGATACAGAAAATATGAGATTTCCATTAACTATGCCTAAGACAGAAAATTATGGGATATATATGAAATAGAAGATAATGATGGAATTTTCTCATTCTCTGTATCCAAAGAAATTGATTATGAAAGTGACGATCCAGATCCAAGGTCCATATCAGAATGCCAGAAAAAATCTGATTGGGAGAAATGGAAAATGGCCATAGAAACTGAATTGATCTCCCTCAATAAAAGAAATGTTTTTGGAACTATTGTCACTACATCCAAAGATGTAAAATCGGTTGAGTACAAATGAGTTTTTGTACGAAAAAGAAATGAGAAAAATGACGTGACAAGATACAAAGCTCGTCTTGTTGCACAAGGATTTTCTCAAAGACCGGGAATTGATTATGAAGAAACATATTCTCTGGTTATGGATGCAATAACATTCAGATTTTTGATGAGTCTTGGGGTATCTAAAAATCTAGAAATGTATCTTATGGATGTTGTGACAGCATATCTATATGGATCACTTGATAACAATATCTATATGAAAATCCCACAAGAATTGAAAATGCCTGAAGCATTAAGTTCAAAATCTAAAAAAATATGTGAGGTCAAATTACAGCGATCATTTTACGGATTAAAATAATCCGAGCGCATGTGGTATAATCGCATAAGCGAATATTTGCTAATGAAAGGGTATGTGAATAATGCAATTTGCCCTTGCGTTTTTATTAAGAAATCCTCATCAGGATTTGTGATCATTGATGTATATGTTGATGACCTGAACATAATTGGAACTCAAAAGAAAATTTATGAAGCAAGAACTTATATGAAAGAAGAGTTCGAAATGAAAGATCTCGGAAAGACAAAATTTTGTCTTGGATTACAGATAGAGCACTTCCGAGATGGGGTATTTGTGCATCAATCAAATTATATCAAAAGGATCTTACAACGTTTTTATATGGATAAAGTGAATCCTTTGAGTATTCCAGTGGTTAATCGATCTCTCGATATTGAAAAAGATCCATTCTGACCTTGTGAAGATAACGAGGATGCATTAGGTCTTGAAGTACTTATGTATCTTGTAAATTTTACCCGACCGGATATAGCATTTGCTACAAATATAGTTGCAAGATTTAGTTCGTCACCTTTGCGCAGACATTGGAATGGAATAAAACATATATTTCGTTATCTTCAGGGAACAATTGACTTGGGTTAATTTTACCCTCGAGACTCCAATTTCGATTTAGTCGGTTTTGCAGATGCAGACTATTTATCAGATCCACATAAAGTTCTATCGCAAACCGGATACGTTTTTATAATTGGAGGTGCTACAATCTCTTGGCATTTTCAAAAGCAGACTTTAGTCGCCACTTCCTCAAATTATGCAGAAACTATTGCGCTTCATTAAGCATGTAGAGAATGTGTGTGGCTCAGATCTATGACTCATCACATACAACAATCAAGTGGTATAGTCACCAATAAAGAGCCAACGATATTGTTAGAAGATAATGTTGCATGTGTCGCTCAACTCAAAGAAGGCTACATCAAGAGTGATAGAACGAAACATATCCCTACAATATTTTTTTCTTACACTCGAGAACTCGAGAAAAATCAAGAACTCGATATCCAGTACATTCGTTCAAGTGACAATGCAGCAGATCTCTTTATGAAGGCGCTTCCCACTATAACATTTAGAAAACATATTCAAAGTATCGGAATGCGTCATCTACGAGATTTATGAAGAGAATGCTATATCCATCATTTCAGGGGGAGATTGCGTCACTGTACTCTTTTTCCCTTGTCGTGATTTTTATCCCATTGGATTTTTCCATGATAAGGTTTTTAATGAAGCAGTATGCAATACGTTAGTAGTGATGGATAATTAAGGGAGAGTGTTGAAAAATGGATAATTATCAACACTTACTTTCACTGCCTCTTAAGTCGGTAACTACACCGCCTCTTAAATCGGTAAATGTTATTATTATATGTAATTATTTTTCTTTATAAATAGAAGGACGTATCCACGTCGTTCTCTCTCACTTCACTAAAACAAATAAACCCTCACCTAGATATATATACATATTTCACCTCATATATATATATTATTATACCGATAATTTATAACAATTTGAATGTTTTTATGGTAATAATATTCAAAATACCATATATATTTAATTCATTTCTAACTCTGAGATAAAAATCATAACTAAAGCTAAATAATAATTAGTATATAAGATACAGGTATTTGAAACTATCATATAAATTTATGAAGGAAATTCAAAATATCAATATGAAAGAATAAGTAAACCCTTTAGCAAAAACACCCAAAAAAACATCTAAAGGCTAAAGCCTAAAACTTCAAAATTTTAAGATATGAATGGAGTATAATAAAATAAGAGTATATGGCTGCTGAATTCAAAAAGAATTTTGGTAATATACTTTAATTTGTACTTGCAAAGTTGCAAGGAGATGAAACAATAAATGTTTGTCATGTGATTGTGTGAACCTGAAAATTTGATACTGTTTTTTTTTTTTTGTATCTGAAAAATTTGATACTGTTATTAAATTTAAAAGTGATAAGCATGATGAATTGCTGACAGCGATCCTGATAGGTTCTAATCAAGATCTAGTTTGGAGTTACTTAAAATGTCAAATATGTCGACATATAATAAGATTAACATATTTGTAGTAAATAATAAGATAATAGATGTACTGACGTCAGATAATATGTGTGGGAGTATAATATACTACTATTGAGCAAAATGCATACCAACAATGAGGCGACAATGTGAATATAACTTTTGTCCAAGTTAAACAAAATGAACAAAAGTTGTCATAACACTCATGCAAAAGTCGTTGTTATGCCGCCGATTGACAAAATTGGTTCTGTAATAATATAAAAAGAAATTATTTTTTTAAGCACGAGGTGCTTCTCACCGTCTTTCTCATCTACCAAATTGAGCCACTTGTTTAGATCACCAAATGGACATAATCAATAGTGCTTATCAATACGTTGTCCTAGTTATTACTATATTCCATCTAGCAGAATCACCAAAATAAATATATGCTAATTTATTATTATTACTAACGACACATTTGACTTTTCATACCCATTAGAGACATGGAGCCAAACAAGGGCACGTTCACAAGGTTAAATTCGCTGTACGATGCGAATCTTTAAACGGTAATAGCAATGGATAGCCTTACATAAATGGAAAATTAGTTTTTTGGTTTCGTCATTATTCATTAATACTATTGACAAAAAAATAATATAATTTTGTCCCTATGCTATTAATGATATAGGTTGCAAAAGTGGATAAAAATACAACGCTTTCGAAGTTAGTGTAAGAGATAAATCTTTTTATTTGGATTTAGTATATATTTTTTTTATTTCTAAAAGTGCATGGAAACATAAGTGAGAAACCAAATAACAACCGTACAAATCGTGACCCCTCGTTAACCTTTAGGTTTTCTTCCACAAAGAACTTCTAATTTTTCCTGTTCAACAATAGTTGCTCTTCAGTATCATCGAATTTCGTCCCCCGAAACAAAACTATACAAATCAAAACGACTCTTTATTATCATCGATTTTCCTCCCACGTAAATCAGATCCGTCTGTATCACGATTTGGAAGGTAACAGTACAATCGATTTCTGGATTTCATATTTTTAATCAGATTATGTCTAAAAATAAAGAAGTATGATTTCTAATTTTTTTCCTTCACTATTCGCCGCGGCTCATTTCTTCATTTCTTCTTCAAATGAGAGATCTAAAACTCTCTAAGCAAATGTTCGCTACCGGTGAAGAGCCCGACCGAGTCCGAGTAAATCTTTACCATAAGATGTCGCTTATCCATCAACCGCCGGAGTTAAAGTTTATGAAGCAATAATCTCTTGGCAAGCTTCTAGATTTTCCGTCCAAATCGGCGGGGTCAGCGTTTTTCGGACTTTTCCTACTATCCCGGCAGTTGGTAATAATAAAAAACGATTTGGGTTCTTTTTGCCGGTGTACCGATTAGATTCTCCCTTAGGGAATTCAAAATAATAACAGGCCTTCTGTGTAGAAAATATCCCGAGAAGAAGCAAAAGAAAAGAAAGGAAAGGAAACCTCAGGAGTCTCCACCTCCTTCTACGACATCATGTTTGGCGGTGAAGTAGATGTCACCATCCAACATGTTCTTATGATGATGCAGAAGAAAACTGTCAAAGACAGTAAAATGAGGCTTTGGATGGCCTGCTTAGTTCTCGTAGACGCCATATTGGTTCCGACACAACACTTTCCCAAAGTTAAGGTAGATGTCGAACACGCTGAGATGACAGAATATCTGGATGTTTTCCTCAAATTACCATGGGGCCGTTTATCCTTTGAAGCCATGATGAAATCGATCAAAGATAGAGACCTCACAACGATGATCACATCCAATTTCTCGGTGCAAGGTTTGTTTCTCGCACTTCAGTGGGTTTTTCTCGAAGTTGTTCCCGATATTCAAGAAGGTCCGTCAACAGACGCCGATGTTGGAAGTGACTCTGATGAAGATGCTGCACAGTCAGGATATCATCGATATGGCTCAAACTAAACCAAGGTAGAGAACTGGATGCTGCATGTGAGGTAAGGAAAGAGTTGGTTTGTTATTGTTGCTATCAATTATGTTAGTTACTCAGCTAATATGGTTGTATAAAATTGGTAGACTATTATAGTAGACAATAGCAGTCTGGATAAAGAAATTGAGAGATATTGATAACTAGTTAGCCATTTAATATGGTTGTATAAAATTGGTAGACTATGAGAGTAGGTAAAAGCAGTTTAGTTTCCTGGATAACAAAATTGATATATATATATAGATAACTAAATTCACAGAAAACTAGGTTATGTACATAATTTAGTTTTCTAAAAAGGCATTATTGATTTGGTTTGTTATTGTTGTTATCGGTTATGTTAGTTACTCAGTTAATATAGTTGTATTAAATTGGTAGACTACAGCAATATACAATAGTAGTTTCGTTACCTGGATAACGAAATTGATAGATATAGAAGCAAATTCACAGAAAACTATGTTATCTATATCATTTAGTTATTACTTTCAAATTCGTCACTATTGTATCTAATATACTCATGTTCTTGAATTTGTAGGTTGAGGTGACTCCAATCATTTGCTCTGATATTGAATTCGACACGGATGAGGAAGATTTGTAATGGTCGGACGAGGAAGAAGATCTTACTGTTGATAATCTCGTCCAATTAGTTAACAAAGGTTTTCAATTCAAGGACGACATGTTTGTTGGAGGATGCAAGCCGTCAGAGGTTGGGATGCCGAGAGGCAAAAAAAGAGGCCTTCAAAATCTCTTAAATCTAAGCATGTCATTCAAAGGAAAGTAAAACGTGGTCTTCCTAAACCACAACACCGCATAAGGAGCAAGAGAGCCCACGAAGATGAAGATGAGGAGGATGATGAGGGACTCACTGTTCGAACTAGATTATCCATGTTGTTGGATAAGAAGCTGCTTAACCATGCAAACATGCTTAAAGGTACGATTAAGGAAATCGTAAAGGTGGAGATTGAGGCTAACAATCTGATGCGAATCGTATTCGTCTCCGAAACTTCAGGTTTTAAATTTGTAAACCTTAAAGCCTGCAAGTGCACAAATGTTCGTTGTAATACTTAAGGTATCGATCCACCGGGAGGAAATGATGTTCTGCGAGACCTTAGACACTGTATAGTAAATAAACCTAAGATGAATATATGTTTATAGGATTTTGTCACGAACTCAAAACTAGGAATCTAAACTATACAAAACTAAACTAAGCGAGAAAATAAGAAAGCGAACGAGACTAAACTAAGCTAAACTAACCGAATAAATAAATCTAATCTAAGTGAACAGTAGCAAGCAATAATTATTTTGAGGTTGTAAATCAATTAACGAAGCGTTGGGCAATCGGGAATTCTTTAGGGTTCATGGCCGATTTTCACCGAGAATTCGCTAGGATTTCTAAAGCGATTTTTTGTCGTCTTTAGGTTCTTGAACTTGGAACACGTACGCTGCATGTAGTCTACTCCCATAATCCTACACACCTACTCACTTCAGTACTCGGACGATAGCTTTCGTCTCCGCCCGCACAAGTAGTGAATGATACTCTCAAAAATCGTTTACGCCCACAATTCCTCCGTAAGTATACTTTCAAAATCTTACGACGGATTTGCTCGTCTACCCTAGGTCAAGTGATTAGATACAGCACTCTTGTGGCTCTAAAACACCTAATATCAGTTGCTAAAATGGTTAGTCAAGCAACGCATTAACAACAAGGATAGAACGAAGAACCCTAATCGGTATCCTAGACTAAAAACCTAATAAGAATCGAACCATGAGAGCCCCTTTGAACCCCCATACCCAACGAGAGAACTACTCAACCACGATCATGCAAAAAAAATCAAGCTTCTGAATTGCACAATCAATAGATAAAAAATCAAACAAGAGGGTTCAAGGGAAATCCCTATCTCCCTAAACAAAGAACAAAGAACAAGAGCAAAAGTTTGGTGCAAAACAAGTCTAAAAGTGTAACCAAATGGGGGGGGGGGGGGGGTGCGAAATTCTGTCTTAGAACACATATTTATAGGTCTTCCACACTTGATTTCTTAGACCTTATGGTTTAGTTGAAGAGAAAACGAAGGGGCTTGAAGATGAGCTTTGAAATAGATGGTCTTGGGCCGTTTCTGCTTCACCACTGGTGCGAGGCTTGGACCCGCGGCCAAATGGTGTTTTGCCGTGGCTGGAGAGCCTAGACCAGCGGCCAACGGTGTCTTCTCCGTGGCCAGGAGTGCTGGACCCGCGGTGGTTGGCCTATAGTTTTAAAACTTCAATTCTTCTCTTGCTTCGCTTGCGAGACTACAACATATGCTTTCAGTCAATTGGATGTATCTTGAGATCTAACCGTTGGATTGCTTTGAAACCAACTGGGTACGAAATGTGGTTCTCCCTTATATCTTGTGTACAAATTTGGTCGTGATCAGACGGTGATAAGGTCTCCATACGATGCCAAACTTCTGACGGTCTAAAATTGTCCAAAATCTGGATCTTCTCCAATATGCGTCGTTTTTACCTAAGGAAACTGAAAAGAGTTTTGGAACTACAAATATGAAAATATCATAGTAAACGTATATAAAACCAAGTAAAACACTTATTAAAGTGTTCTAAAATAGATAGTAGAATGAGTAAAAATACGGTGTTATGAACTCCCCTAGACTTAGACTTTGTTTGTCCTCAAACAAAACAAAACCAAAGCTCGGAAAGCTCAAACAAAAATCATAGGGAACTAGAAATCTCAGAGACCGTCCTTCTAAACCATAACCATCGAACTACATCAATCGCAATCTAGCCTAGAAAATTCTCACCAGAAGTTTCAGTAACACTCACTACAAGAAAACACAGTTTTTGCGACCACCAAAAGAGTCCCAAAATGGTCGCAAATGACTCATTTGCGACCATTTTGGGACAAAAAAAGTGGTCGCTAAATAAAGTAGTCGCAAAACGGTCGCAGATTTGAGACTGATATGTGACTATAATATCAATCTTAATTTAGAGACTGATTTGCGACTACTTGTAAAAAATAATTAAAAAAACAAAACAAAAATTACAAAAAAAAATATTTTTATTTATTAAATTAATTAATTAAAAAATTAAAATTAAAAAAATTAAAATAAAAAGATCGATCTTCTTCTTCCTCACCGGCGGAAGATCTTCTTCTCCCTCACCGGCGGCGACCTTCCATCTTCGATCTTCTTCTCCCTCCATGGCCAAGATCTGCTCCTCCGCCTCCATATCGAGCATCAGGGGTTTTCACGTTCTCTATCCCTCCTCTCTCCTCCAAGCTCACCTTCCACGTCTCAGCAATCTCTTTAGCTTTCTCTTCGACTGCAGTAGCCACCATATGCGGCTGGATAACTGACTGGAGAAGCTTGGTACGACCCATGAACCGCCTCTGGTGAGTATTGGTATGGAGGACTCCTGTTGCTGTAGATGGTAGGTGGGGATGTGGTGTATGCTGGTACACCGTACTGAGGAGAGTGGCTTGGAGATCTGATGAATGTTGGTGGGGCCGGAGGGAATGAGGAGACATATGCGTTTGTGATACGCCCTGTTTTGGCTGGTGGCATTGGACCGTTGTAGCTTGCTCGGGTTCTCTTGTTAGCGGGAATAGCTGCTGGTTTTCTCTTCTCGGTTTTGCTCTTCTCTAGCTGATCCAACCGCTTCTTGAGATCCTCAGGCGGGAATTTTTCCTCGAGTTTGTATTCTTCTATGCACTTTAAGACAGCTCGGAGTGCTGATTGCTCCTTGCGCGCCACAAGATGCTAGGAAACACATAAACAAGGTCTTAGAAGCTTTACAGATTTACCCATAGGCATTGCTACGGACTCGGAAAAACCCCTGCAAAAGGATCAAGAAATGGAGGGAAATACCGCAGCTCTGCCGGGATTGTTGTGGTCCTCTGTGATTGAAGCTGTTGCTTTCTTTGCATCCCTCAGATAAGCTTTGAGCAGAGGAACAAGAGGGAACTTGTGTACAAGACCGACTTCAAAAGTGAAATGAACCGCATCAAGCTGTTGTCCCCTGATGATTAACTCTTCAATCATGTATGTGTAACGCATACAACCCAAAACCATCACTCTCTGTTTCCAGATAATACTCACAAGTTCCCATGAAACAAAAAAAAGAGAGAGCTAAGACAACGACACTTCTGGTAACAACATCTAAAGTTGGGTTACATGAAGTTGAACAAATATTCACATGGACTTGTACTAAACTAATTCATTCTTTACGAGAAGTAGCATACTAGGTCCCATGCCAAAGCTAGACAGAAGTGAGAAGAAGTTACCAGGCATTTGGTCACCCAAACCAACTGAAACAGCGAGTTTGGCATCTGTTTGCGCCAAGCTGATCCAACCACAAGTTTCCTATAGAGAGCAAGATCTTCCTTTTTAACGATTCCAAAAGTCACGAGATGCTGCAGAAACGTGTGAACATCATGGGTTTTCAGGTTCTCTATCCCTCCTCTCTCCTCCAAGCTCGCCTTCCACGTCTCAGCAATCTCTTTAGCTTTCTCCTCGACGCTCGGTGTTACAAGCAGCCGAGATTTCCCCATCACTGGCTCGACCATTACTGGTATCAAGCTCTCCAGAATCAGCACACAAGCCCATCCAAAATCGTTGGTTACTTTCTCTCTGGCGCCTTCAACGCCTCTTCTGTCAACCTGAAAAACCTCAGATACGGCCTCAAGTACTAACCTCGGCGGATCCACGCAATCCACCAGCACCACCGGAATCTGGGACCGGAGATTCTCCAATTCCTTCTTCCGCGCGATCACGAATTCCGAGAATCCTCTTGCGTCCATCCTCAGGCAGATCATTTTCAGTGCGGATAGAAGCTTTCATTATAAAAAAAATAAAAAAAAATAAATAAAACAGTTTAAATACTCTACCGTTGGTTTAAACCAATCAACGGTGGAGGATCTCGATCCTCGTCACAAGGAATTAGCCAATGAGAAACTTTCATTATTTTTGTCACTTGGTCGCAAATTAGTCGAAAATTTGGGACTATTTTGTGACTACTATTAAAAAAATCGACCGGGGTTGCTAAACAGTCGCAAATTTGGAACTTTTTTGTGACAATAAAAAATCTTTACCCTAAACCCTAAACTTTAAGAACCTAGAAATTTTGAATATGAGTTTACAATGATTTTGTGTATATACCAGTTCAAAAATATGTTAAAACTTAAAAATAAATAATTTTTGAGATAATTTTTATCTTTCAAAATCATTCTTTATAAAACACATGTAACACTTAATAGATGTTATGATTAGATTGAAATTTTTGTAAGTGTTATATTTTTTTGTTTATTATTTGATGTTTATGTGTAAGATCTAGTTTACAATTTAAGATTTAGAGTTTATGAGTAAGGGTTAGAGGTTTAGGGTTTAGAATTTAGGATTTATAAAAGGATCATATTAAAAAAAATTGTAAGTGTTGATTTTTTTGTATATTATTTGATGTTTATGTGTAAAATTTTGTTTACAATTTAAGATTTAGATCAAGTTTATGATTAAATGTTAGAGGTTTAGGGTTTAGAGTTAAGGGTTTGTGGTTTGAGTTTAGAATTTATTGATTTCTATAAAAAAAATCAAGTGGAATCGCAAATTTGGGACTATTTGTGACTACTATTAAAAATTAGTCTCAAATTAGTCCTAAATTTGTCACAAAAAATGTGTTTGCAAATTAGTGTACATGTTACCCTAAACCCTAAACTTTAAGAACATATAAGGTTTGAATATCACTTTACAATAATTTTGGGTATATAGCTGTTCAAAAATATATTTTACAATTTAAGATTTAGAGTTTATGATTAAGGGTTAGAGGTTTAGGGTTTATAATTTAGGATTTATAAAATGATTATATTTTAAAAATTGTAAGTGTTGAATTTTTTTGTATATTATTTGATGTTTATTTAAAAAAAATCGAGTGTAGTTGCTAAACCGAAGCAAATCATTCACAAATTTGGGACTACTTTTGCAAGTCCTTAAACAGTCGCAAATTTGAGACCCTTTTGTGACTCCTCTGTTTCGTTGTTAATTTGCGACTGTTTTGCCACTGCATTGCGAGTAGTTGCAAAGTGGTCGCAAATTAGTCACACTTTCATCCAAAAACCAGGTCAACTAGCTCTCTAAACTCATTAAGTATAGGCCTGCGTTTCTCATCAAAAGGATTAAACCAAGACAATCGAGGCTAGGTATTAAAGGCATTTAGATGTGCGGTTAAGAGTATTTCGGATTACCGTAATTTCACCAGAGGGTGCAAGATATTATGAAAAACAGCAAGAGAGGAAGGACCTATTGATCACCACAATTTCTAGTAACTTCTTCTTGCGTAAAAATATTGCACTTCATCTTTTCTCCAAAAATAGAAGCACTACAAGAAAACACAGTTTTTGCGATCATTTTGGGACCAAAAAAATAGTCGCAAATATTTGGTCGCTAAATACATTGGTCGCAAATTTGCGACCATAGAGTGACTCCCACTATCAGTCGTAATTTAGTGATTGATATGTGACTCCCAATATCAGTCGTCATTTAAAGACTAATATGTGACTTCCACTATCAGTCGTAATTTAGACACTGATTTGTGACTACCACTAAGAACAAAAAAAAAAAAAAATTAAAATTCCGATTCAATATCCAAAAATTAAAATTCTAATTCAATATCCGAAATATCAAAACCAAAATATCCAAAAATATCAAAAAACAATTACAATTCAATATCCGAAAATTAATATCAAAATAACATAACAATCCACTAATCAAAAACCACAATATCCTAAAACAATCCAACTGTTAGATTAGGAAATCGAAGGAGCATTCATGCTGAACCCCTAAAGTTTTGATAGTCTTCTTGTCTGCACATTACCCCTAAAGTTTTCCTCAACCTGCAGAGGCGATAAACACATGTATCAATATAAGGAAAGATAAAACTGATCCATAAGAAATGGCAGTCTCTATGTTGTGACAAGATGTGAAAAACTTACAGTTAATGAAGGATACTTGTGGAGTATCTGGGACTTTCTCCTGAGAGAAGTTGTTCCCACAACGCTTCCAGCTGGAAGATCGGCTTACGAGGCTGCAGTCAAAACATATGAACGCATCTCGAACTTGAGCAAGTGTCTAGAGAACTTGAGCATATGAACGCATCCTAGTATTATACTTAATCGTAATGATAAAAATGATATCGACAACTATAAAGGTGGAAAATTCCATCAACAGTAAGCGTCTTTATACTTTCTAATAAAATTCATGTATAATCAGGGCCGTGTGGCCATGTACAATAAAATGAAACATCAGCCTACGCGCCTACATTTTTATGAAATTCAATATTTTAGAGTAGGGAGACGTGAAACAACCTTTAATAAAAATTCAAAATAGTTAATGAAAGTTTAAAAAAATAATAACTAATTATAAATTAGAAATACATATTGGAAAGGTAATATACACAATTCGTCTAATCAATTGTTTTCATTTTGTACATTCATCTTTTTACCTATTTTCACTCGGGGATAATGTTACATGGATGGCTTATCGAATATTATAGACGATTTTAGTTTCACTTGCATCTGCTGAAAGAAGTTTTTCAAAGGTGAAGTTAATAAAATCATATCTTCGTTCGAGTATGTCACAAGAAAGATTGAGTGACTTTGTTATCTTGTCTATCGAAAGATCGAAAGAGAGTTGGTTAAAAGTGTTGATTTTGAAAGATTGGTTAGTGATTTTGTTGGAAATAAGGAAAGAAAAAATATGTTTTAAAATTTGTTACTCTGGTTTTTATTTATTTATTTAGGATGATGATTGTTATTATTTGTTTTATATGAATTTGAGACGATAATTGTTATTATTTGTTTTATATGATTTTGATTGGTTTTATATGGATTTGAGACGATGAGAGTCTTTTTTTTGTTTACTCCGCTTACGGGTTCCGTATGTCTAGGCACGGCTCTGTGTATAATGTTGTTTACCTTGTAAACAACCTCTTTGTTAATCACAACCTAATATGCTTGCTTGGAATCCTCGTCATCGCAGCTTGAAGAATCACTATCATCCTCATCGTCAATGTTTTCGTAGTCAAGAAGAAACCGAAGGGAAGATATCATGATCCTGAACATGTTAAAAAAGAGAAGTTAGTAATTTGACCAACCAAATCATACCAGAATATTCCACAGTAAAAGACACAAAGCTAAATTATATTATCTACTACTATAATCGCATCATAAACTCAGTTACACAATCCCATGAAAAGGGAAAAGAAAAAGAGTTACCTCCAACATAGTGACCACAATCTTCTGAAGTGATTTGTGCCTTGGATCAAGGATACTCATCTTACGAATGGTTTGAACGATGTGAGAGAAAGCATGCTTTCGCAAGTTTCTATCACCAAGAGTCTGAATATCCAGAAACAGAGCCAGCAAATCCTCGATGACAAGACTCTAAACACACCAAGAAAACAGCAAAATGGATTGAAAATTTAACTATTAATCAGATTACGAGCAGCCCAGATTCCTATCAATCACATTAAAACACATACCTTTCGATTCATCAGAAGAATCAGCGCTTGCGCAACATGGTTCTGAAGCCCCGACGGCATTGCCAGGCATGAGGTACGAAGTAAATCAGTCAAATGGAAATGCCGCCAGCTGCTTCGGTAAAACGGAGTGACATGCGCCTGAAACATGGCTCGGTCGTCGAGGTCCTTGGCAACGGAAGGGTCGGAACCGATGCATCCGATGAATCCATAAAAATAAAAATATATATATCATGAAATCTTCATGCATGGCCATTCGCCGTCAACACATCATGTAATTCGCTAACTTCGGGAAATTGTGGCTCCAACATAACATGTGTACAATTCGAGACCGTTGTAGCCATCATACCAACATATAATTATAAAGCAAAAAGCAAAAAAGACATATACATGTATCAGACCAATAAACAAAACATCCAAATGAGAAATAACCATGATAAATTGTTTAGAAAAAATTACCTTGATAAAATTTAATTTTTGCAAATCGTATGATGCATATGATAAATATTATCATCACAATGTGCTATAGAATCAAGGAACCCACAACCATAACACTTGAACAATCGACACGGTAAGCGACACCCTCTACAAATTTAAAGAATATATATAAACACATTAAAGTTATGTATAATTAAGTGTATATCATAAAAAACAATAAGATAATAACCTTTGATTCTCCAACTCTGAATAAATTTCACCGATTATGTAACTTTCAAAAGGTTTTTTCGGATCAACAAAATTTCCAACACTCATAACGCGACCAATTAAATCTATAATCAATTAATGAAAAATAAAACAAACAGTTAGTCACATTAAACCATCAACCTTTTGTACCAAAATAAACAAAAAACAACAAAAGACACTCACCCACACAATACTCAGGATGGTAAAATACAGTCACGATACTTTCGAACTCAACAAAAGAGAAATAGTTATTAGGGATACCCGAGAAAACTTTGATAAAATATGTTTCTGGCTTCCACACGGTTTTAAAAGGATGCGAAACAACTCTAAAAGAGGATGGAATCATGGGAACCAAATCAAAATTTTCCAAAATAACTCAATCACCCTCAGCGAATAACGGAGCAAAGATACGCGCAAACTCAATATTCATCGTGGTCTGAATCTTATTACCCTACCAATAAACACATAGAACAAAATTAATCAAGCAAACATCCATGAAACCGATCAAACAAATATCCGAGCAAAAATAAATAGAAATATACCTCTTCGTCAGACAATATGAGATCAAGAGACACATCACAACTATCTAACTGCTTATATTTCCGGAGTATTTTAACTCGGATCCTCCATACATGCTTCAAAGGTGCCAAGTCAGAAACTTTATGAGAACACATCTCTGACGGTCTACGATTAGAAGCCAAGAGCACCGAGGACAGCACGAAACCTAAAGTCAACCAATTACATGAGCATAAATAACAAAAAGAGCGATATTATATACCGTGACTTACATCAATAACCAAGTTTTATTTTTTTTCCTTTTTTGCCGTGATAAACATAAAAAAGGAACTTATCCATATATATTTAATTTTACATTAAAAAACCGACAATGTATAAAAAAAAAATGCAAAGCTCGATTTTCACGAACATCAAAGAAACATAAACTGCCATAAACAATCAAATCACTAACATGTCACAACCCAATAACAATGATCAACTAATAACCGACTGATTCGTTATCATCGCTCGTTACAAAAAGAATCCATAACATCACCAAAACCCTCAAATACTCAAACCAACAAAGGAAGATATATATATATATATATCTTTGGCAACACCAGTAAAACTCGCATGTCCCCAGAATCAAATTTTAAAGATCACACCATCGATCATTATAAATAAGCAAATGAGCAACAATCTGCACATAATATTGCAAACAAAAAAATAATAATTGTATTGAGAGGAATGATAAGACATAAACAAAACATATTTTTTTTAAGAATCCATATCCATAACGACTATTACATTCACATTATAAAACAAATTGCTATCTCTAAATCAACTAATGTCGAAATAATAGAAGACCGCTGCCCGAACAACAAATCAATCTCCACCCTTATTGACGTCGACGCCTAGACACATATTCTTGCGCAGAAGCCTGTCGAAACACACAAAAAACAAACCAATTACTGTTGATGTTTTCATACGAATTATACAAAATCAAAACAATAAGAGACAGAGATCACTTACATCTCTAAAAATCATCGATCTCGGGAATAGAAGAATTCAACTCAAACCAAATAGGATGAGTAGATGAGATAGTTATCTTTCATGAATAAGAAACACAAACGAAATAAATTATAATACAAAATATTTAGACCTTAAAAGAAAATAGACATTTCAAACAAATTTACCTGCAAAATAATCGATAATCGCTCATCTAAACACACATACAGCTACACCACCACCGCATATCCTCCAAGACATCCAAAAATCTTTAGCCATCGAGCCAGATAGTTCACAACTCAAGTCAACACCACTTTAACACATTCAAACCACACAAAAAGTCATCACCGACAAATAAAAAAACGATAACAATAAAATATTAAAAAATAAACATTTAATACCATGAATCTCTCAAACAAAAAGATACGATTGAATATTCACCCCATGTCTCAGGCTCCTCATCGTCAACGCCAGCACACCCACACTGAGACATAGATTTTTGTCCCGCGAACAAACCACCCCAAGATTTAGAACGTCTAAACTCAACAACATGACCTATTAGATCTGAAAATAAAAGTATCAGCATAATTGAAACGACACAAAATCAAAATAACGAAAAAGAAAATAACAAACGCAAAACGAACCAACTAAATAATCATCGTCGTGAAAACGATCCAAAATCCTCTGAAAATCAACAAAACTAAAAAAAATTGTTTTCATACGGTCGCGAACACTTATCGACTGTAGACGACGGAAGAAACACTATCTTGTAGCGATGCGAGGTAGCTCGACAACAACCAACCTAATCGATTACAACAAAGCTACCAATATCATACCAGCTTTCCATAGCTAACCGCCCACCAAAATTAATACTTTGTTCACCTCTAACAGAAACCTGAATTTTCAAACCCTAAAAGCAAATAACATACACTTAATAAATAAAAAAGGATAATTTAAAATACAAAATAAAAGGGTTAAAAATAGAGTAAAAATATAACAACATGTTCATCCGCCAATATGAGCTCCAAAGAACAACAGTTCAAAGCCGACGTTTGCGACCACTTTTGTAAAACCTTAACAAACACACGAATTCCAACCTTAGAAGGCCTCAAGCGCGCAACACCTTCCCCACGACAATCTACATTAACCGGAACCGTATAGGACCAGGTAAGTAGTCCACCATCGAGATGAGCTACTTCTTTTTTCAAACAAACATCTTTGAGATCAACATCGCGATGATCAACCAAATATCCCCCACTATCCAAGTCATCCTTATCAGACGACGAAGAAGCATCCAAATCATCGTCTAAATCTTTTTCGCATTATGTATCTTCATCATCTCCAGAGAAATCAACATCGAGATCCACATCTAAATCTTCATCACGTTCCGAGTCCTCGTCATCATCACACGAATCATAATCGTCATCCTCATCATCACAATCATCCACAGAGAAATCTTCTGATCCATCAGAATCATCATCTCCATCGGTGGAACCATCGCCGATATCATCGACCTCCGATTCATCGCAACTTTCAGATTCACATCCCAAAGCATGACCTGACCCAATATAATCAGCAAACCCATCGTCATCATCCGTGCCACGTCCAGACAATGTTTCACTATCTTACAAAACACTATCATCTGCAAAATTAAAATAATCATTAATACATAC
Organism: Eutrema japonicum; assembly: GCA_030161315.1. Classification (NCBI taxonomy): domain Eukaryota; kingdom Viridiplantae; phylum Streptophyta; class Magnoliopsida; order Brassicales; family Brassicaceae; genus Eutrema; species Eutrema japonicum. Next base: position 33,063,730 of record BSQW01000012.1, read on the forward strand.
AACATAAAAACCAAGACATAAACAAAAAGGACAAAAACATATTAAAAAAAAAACAAAACTATAAAACCAAACACTAACAAAACTAAAAGGACAAACAAAATAACCAACCTTCAATTATGGCATTATACTGACTCAAACCGCGAAACTCAAGCCCTGATTCCCAAAGTAAACGACATGGATACCCTAAAACAAACAACAAATTAATAAAACAAAGAAAGAGAAAAAATATAATAAACAATCATCACCTGATCCAACACAATCAACAAACCCATCGTCATCATCTGAAACACTACCATCTGTAGAATTAACAAAATTACTAATACAGACAACGGATAAAACCAAGACAGACACAAAACAAACGGCAACAAATATAGCGCGAACAAAAAAAAAAAAAATTTAAAAACCACCTTCGGGTTCTAAATAGTCTTTGCGTGCAACCCAAGTATTTCTCTCAAAGTCCCAAATGAAGGTGTTAGGAAAAAGTGGACTCGGCTCTACCAGTCCAAAACCTAAACAACGTTGGTTGAGAACCCAGATCTTGAAGGCAGAATCTCGATCTACATCTTAAAAAAAAACATAATAAATAAGAAACCGAAAGAATTACAAAGAGGACACCAGATATTTGAACCACCTTCAATCACCGGGATGCCCTGACACACAATCCAAGACCGAAGCTCCAAATCCCAGACAAAATGACACGAAAACACTAAAAGAAAATATCAATCAGAAAAATCAAAACAGAACAGAAAAGACAAACGTCTGAAAACACAAACATTTTTTCTTATAAAAGTCGATAAAAACGTATGGAGTCACGAAAGGACGTCTTAAACTATTAGTTTGAGCCTCGTCGGAGCCAAAGAGAGGAGATCTGAGACCGCTAGCGTCAAAAAAAAACTATAGCAAAAGACAACTTAGAAATACCTAACGAATTACACAAACATCAGATAAACTAAAAGATAAAAACACAAAACAAAAACGATTTAACATATAAAGGACACTGTTAAATGGTACCTAATGACGTGCGGGGAAGCTCCCAACTGATCATAACTTTCGATGGATTAGAAAACGCGTATCTAGAAGAGCACATAGATAGATTAGCTTCTAAACAAATAAACATGCTAGAGAAAACAAAAACGGACGTTCTTCAATTGGAACGCATTAGTGTTATCTTGACAATACGGACAAGCCAACCTTCCATGTGTCGACCATCCATATAGCATACCGTATGCTAGGAAATCACTTATGGTTCACATAAGTACCACACACATCATAAACTTTTATTGCATGGAAACATCGAACGCTTCAAAACTATTTTTCCACAACATTCTAAACTCATAAATTAATGGCTGCAAAATATATCGAGGGATCTCTTAGGATGCTCTGGACCGGGGACGAGGATCGTGAGGAACAAAAACTCTCGTTTCATGCACAAATTTGGCGGCAAATTGTAAGGTGTGACGATTACTGGCCACAACGAATATTGCTTCCCATGCTTTCCAAAAGGGTTGAATCCATCTGTAGATAACCCAAGGTATACATTCCTTGGCTTACACACAAAACTAGGATAAACCTCTTGAAAATGTTTCCATGCTTCTGCATCTGAGGGATGCGCAATCTCTCCATCTGAGTTATGTTTTGCATGCCATCTCATAGGCCCTGCCGTGCGCCCAGATTGATATAACCTCTTCAACATATCAGCTAGGGGAAAATACCACATCCGTTTATGTGGAACAAGTACTTTGCCACATGTATCATTATACCGAGGTTTGTGACAAAAGCGACACTTCAACCGGTTTTCGTCATTTCTCTAGTAGATCATACAGTTGTCAATACACACACATCTATCATCTGATACGGTAATCCAAGACCAGCTACAAGCTTCTGAATCTCGATCGTAGTATGAAGTCGGTGAAATATTATCTTCAGGTAAGATATCTCTAACAAAATTAGCTATCGGATCAACACAATCCTCAGCTAAGTCGTCTTTATAGTCATCAACCTGCTTGTAGTTGATAGAGGCGATATTCCATCTCTACATCCTTTGTATAATGGCTGCTTAGACGCATCTAGCATATCAAAAAACTTATGTGCTTCTAAATTTGGTTCCTCTATCCTATTATCATCCTCAACATGATACGATGCTATATTTTCAAGAAACGCATCATTCACCATCTGAGTGTAACCTGCATTTACATCTACTTCCGGTGTTGATTCCTCTAATCTAGTACCCGAAGTATTACCAAACCTATCCTATGTGCTACCATAATTACCATAATATTGCACCATTGAACCAGTATCTCCGTGTGTATACCAAATCTTGTAACCAGGCATAAATCCAGTTCTATATAAGTGCTTCCTTACTTTCCTAACCGAGACTAATCTATGATTCCGACATTTAGTACAAGGACAATACATATTACCGAATTCCGATGTCATGCTATTGATTGACGCAAAGTTCATGAACTCCTCCACACCTTGTGCGAACTCATCGGTCAATTCTCCGTCGCGGGATCACGCGGAGGTTTGTCCATACACGATCGAAAATAAGACATTGTGTAATTTTGTTTTGTTTTGTGTTTGTTGTGAATGAGGAGGAGAAATATTTATACAAAAATATTCAGCGATTTTCCGACAGATTTCCGAGGGATTTCCGACGGGATTTTAAATTTCAAACGGCTATATAACGGCTAACACAACGGATATATTAACGTATATATATCCGTCGGAAATCGGTCGAAAATTACCCACCGATTTCCGACGGCCTTGAAACGGTCGGAATTTTCTGACCGATTTCCGAGGGAATACCGGCTCGTCGACATTCCCTCGGAAATCCGTCGGAATGTTCCAACCGTTTTCCGAGGGATTTTAAACCGTAGAAATATTCTTACCGATTTCCGAGAAAATTCAAGCCGTCACTATTCCTTTGGTGTTCCGTCAGAAATTTCCAACGGCTTGAAATCCGTTGAAAATGCGCGTGTTTTTTTGTAGTGTTTGGATTAAGTGGCTTGTAATCTCTAACCTCTTTGGTTAAAATTTGCTACCTTGTTTTTATTTATTTTTGTCAAGGTATCAATGTAAAGGTGAAGCTTCATGCATACCCAAACTCTTCATTAATATGAAAATTTACAGTTTAGCAAAAACAACTAATAATTCCATAAATGTTTGGTAGTCTAATGGTAGATCAACGATAGCTATTTTACATGGTTTTTCTTGAGACATGTAATGAAAGTTAAATTCTATGTTAGTCAATTATTTTTTTCCAAAATTATATTAAAACACAAAACATAATGAATAAAATGTTATTAAAAATGATAACATGGCATCTCTAAAAATCAATTTATTTAATTTTATTTAGATTAATCTTTTTAAAGTTTTGTCTACAACACTCAAATTAATTGAAAACTAAATTAAATTCATGCAATTGTAATTCAACTTGCAGAAAACTAAAGTAATTTGATTAGTTGTTCGGTAGTAATCCCTTTAATATTCAGAAAATTATAACTCAGTTTCTAACCAAAATCTTCAATTTTGTATAACCTGGATAATCGAAAACGTTTTTTTTGTTAAACTAATATAATCACTAAGTTATTAGATTAAAAATTATATAAAAAACAGCGTATGTACGTAGGTATATTCACCTACTAGAAATAATAACAAATTTTATTTTTATTTTTTAATATGACGAAAAAGGTTTTCAATAAAAAATTTACAAAATCTAGTGCTCTTTTAATTATAAATTTGTAATTTTTTAAAATGTTGCTTTGTGCTTTGTCACTTCATTAACAATTTACCGAAATACATTAAAAATCATATAAATCTTTATAAAACAAAAGATAAGTCCATAACAAATAGTCAAAGCTGGATTTAAAATTGATGATGTTTTTTTATATAAATTATATTCTTTTGGTTTAAGTTTCCATATCGGGGTCTTAATTAATTAACTGTGGTTAACAATAGTATCGGACTCTAAGTCAATAACATATCCTACCGCATATGGTCAAACATGAATCCAAATAATCTCTCTCTCTATATATATAAGCTATTCGGTTTCACACTATAAGAAATATGCTTATTGATAGCATATTATTATAGCACATTTTTCGTAATTGCTATTATAGGTGATATCAGGAGTTGAGTTGATTTATCATAGCATTTCAGAAATGCTAAGCATGAAAATACTCAAGTGGGAAACTAAAATCACTTTGGCTCTCATAAAATCACTTTGGCTCTCGTTAAAATCACTTATACCGCCAACACTTAACCAAAAAAAAATTAACTTAGCGCCCTATATGTCGAGAAACCAAAAAACACACACACAAAATTTGGAAAAAAAAAATTGGTTTAGGGCATATCGCCATAGTCATCGGTCTCCCCAAGCTAGTCGCTGCCTTCTTCAACCTCCAGCATCAGCGCCGTGCGTCGCCTCCTCGTCTCTTCTCCTTCACCGCTCCTTCTCCCATCAAATCAAAACAGAAATATCAAAATGACTTCATCAAGCAAATGTATTTTCTTTGCGTTCTTGTGTTTGGCAATTCTCTTGAATCTAAGTATGCAATTAATTTTTTATTTTCTATTTGATATTCTATTAGTTGTCCATTCAAACTTATAGTGGAACATATTATATACTTTTTTTTTTGGTGTCAAAGTATATACCTTTGTTTTTGTTACATGATATTGGGATATTGTATTGTAACTAACCAAAGAGGTCCATGTTTTTAAATATCTCACTAATTTGTTTTGAAAATATAAACTCAGATCTTGCGGAAGCTGAAGATAGGAGTAATCTAATTCCTATAGGTCCTTGCGCACAGATTCCGAATTGCAATGAGACATGCATTGCATCACAATTTATAGGCGGAAAATGCATCAAATGGTATCCTGACTCCATTAAAGAAACATGCTTGCTTTGTAAAACATTCTATATCGCCTATTTAAGAAAATGCTTTATAACTGTTAAAATTTTCAATTAAAATGTTGTAAAATAAATATATTTTAAATAAAATATTAGTTTAATGTAATTCTAATGATGCACAACCATTAATAAAGAAAACTTTATTTGATGCAAATAACAAATTCATTTTGATTTATAGTTTAATCTCACTGTAAACCGTTATATGAACATATTATGCATCAAATAAATTGATTTGAGCAAAGGTTACAATAAAAATCGTGTTCATAAATTTTTAATAAAAAAATAAACAATGAATACAAATTCTGATTGTCTATGTTTTGGCTGGTTCTTTTTAATATGACCTGTTTTTTTTTAAGCCCAAAAACCCAACATTTATGCTCATTAAACCATTAAAACTCTATCCCTAAAGTTCGGGTTGACTCTGGTAATATATAACTTTTTTCGATATACATCTCAGACTTTTCGTCTCTTTTCTACACATCCCAAACAAATTCATTATTGACAAAACATCATGAAATTTGTATTCTCTTATAATTACAAAATAACGACTATAAATTTTTGTTGAGTTTAATAAATCGATTATCGCTTTTAAAAAACCATGATTAAGATAATCTGACCCGTTAACCCCTAACACGACTCATAAGATGTAAGAAACAAATAAATGAGAACCTCAATTTGCCTAGCGATACATAGAAGTCATTACCAATTTAGATCGCTGCAATTCCAGTTACAACAATTTGGCACTAGAAGGAGGGGGATAGGCAAGTCTAACTCCAACGCAGAAGAACCACCATGGAAGAACATGCAATTATGCGTGAAGTTGTGGATAAGGTCACAAGTGATCTAACCGCATTGATAGAAGGGGAAATGACCACAATGAACCAAAACCTTGAGAAAGTCGTTTCGGATCAAGTGGCATTGGCCCAATCGTTCGTTGAATTCCGCTCGGAGGTGGTGGTAAGAACGCAAGTTCCACCACCGCAAAGTGTCTTACCGACATCGGCGCCACAAGGTGTTTCACCAATACATATTGTTCCGCTTGGAAGTAACCGAAACAGTAGCACATCCCCGAGTGCACCTCACTTAAGGAATGGTCTGTTCAATCAAGGCCAGGGCAGTGGAAGTGCACAATTACCTTCGAGGGATGGAGTACAGGTCGAGCCATCGACATTTCCTCCACCATAACCTGTTGATCCATCGAATCCACAATTCCGGACCCCGGATCAAAGGTCTTGACCCCGGACCCCGGAGTCCGAGTACAGAAATGGATAGGGCCAGACGCCAGTGCGATCCTCAGAGGATTGATCCCTCGAATTTTCCTCCACATAGTCCTCTTGATCTGATTAATCTGCCTCTACGGAACCCGAATCAAAGACCCGTCCTGACCACGAATCACGAGCGAGTGAACGGACAAGGCTAGTATGGTCCTCAAATAGCAGGGAACCACGACCGGTTCGTCGATAATCCTGGAAGGAATATGGATCCAACATGATTGGAATATATTCATCGGACTTTGGCAGAAAATAGTGAAGGATTACATGATGTAAATTCACGAGTCCATAGTGCTACTAGCGCAGCCCCCGAGATTGATCGCGTGGTCAAAGAGACTAAGCGAACTCCGTTCTCAATTCGTATTGAGAACACACCCATTAGATATGTGGGAAAGCTTAAGCTCCCAGTTTATGAAGGAATGCCGGATCCTAAATCGCATTTAACCGCGTTCAAGATCGCAGTCGGAAGAGCTCATTTTAATGAGTATAAAAAGGATGTCGGGTTGTGTAAACTTATTGCAAAATACCTCGTAGGGCATGCCCTCGAATTGTTCTCAATATTATTGGAACAATCTATTGATAGTTTCTCCCAAATCTTGGTCAGTTTTCTGAAGCAATACTCAGTATTTATTCAGAAGACTGCTTCGGGAGCGGAGCTGTGGGCTTTATCACAAGAACTTCAAGATTCACTTCGGGCATACCTTACAAAGTTTTAGAAAGTTATTGCTAGAATTCATGTCGTTCACGATGAAACGGCTATGGTGGCCTTAAAGATGGAATTGTGGCATGAATCCAAGTTCAGGGATGATCTCGTGGTTAACACGCCGGCCACAATCGAGGAAGCACTTAACCGAGGTGCGGGCTTTGCAACAGCCGAAGAAGAGTGTCTCGCACTCACAGAACGCTACAAGAATTCAAAACCTCAATCTTATGGAATCCCAACTGCTCCCCGAAGTGAAAGGAGGGAGCACAAGGATAGAAGACAGACTAGTGGACTACATGCCTTCGCTGTCCAGAAAGAATCCAAGAGAAGCAATGACGACCGACCTCTGAGGTCTAACGACACGTTAGGCAAGGATAAGGAAGCATATTGCGATTACCACCAACGGTATGGGCATTTAACCGCAAAATGTTACAGGTTGAAAGATTTGCTCGTTAACATATATGCAGAGGGAAATCTTGGCGAAGTGAAGATCAATAATCTAGGGTCCGCAAAGTCAAACGACGAGGATCCAGATGAATCCGAACCAGCAGAGCATGAGCATAGTCAAAAGAAGAAAATAATCAACTTAATTATAGGAGGATCAAGACTCCTTGGAGATACAACTGGATCGATCAATAAACATCAACGACGAGCTGAAACTGAAAAAGCAAACGGTGGTGGGCTATTTCACGAAGTGGAAACATCATTTTTCGAGAAAGACCGTTTCGTTAAGGAAGCTCGCGAAGATGACATCATGACTGTAAGTCTCGATATTGGAGCTAATTGTGAAGTTTTTTGAGTCTTAATTGATACATGAAGTATAGCCGATGTCATATTTCTGAAGATCTTAAAACAAATGGGGATAGAGAAATCAGACCTCTGGGGTCCGAGATCAACACTAACAGGTTTCAGTGGTAATACTGCAAACTCAATCGGAACCATTGAACTGCCGGTCTCAACAGCCAGACTGATGGAGATGGTAAACTTCGACGTAGTGGATCATGAAGTTTCCTATAATGCTATCTTGTGAACACCTTGGCTAAACTTGATGAAGGCAGTGCCCTCGAATTATCACCAATGTGTTACGTTCTCGACTTCGGATGGAGTTGGGGTCGTAAGAAGGATGAAGTCAATTCGTTCAAAGAATTTATAGAATCATAACTTTGCGGATAACACCACATATAGAAGTCATTACATGGCTAGGTAATGATGTCCCGAGTTGATGAAGGGAGACAAATGAACTACAAGGTGGCTTGATCCCGAAATGGGTATGTAGGCAACTTGTGAAGTCAAGTACAACTGCTAAAACAAAAGATATCTTTTATTCCATATGAGTAAAGAGAGACTCTAAGAGCAATTTGTTGTTCAAAGAGAAGTAAGGATTCCAAAGTCAAATTCTCAAGAAGGAATAAAAGGAATTCAAAAGCAAAATTCTTTATTCATCAAAGGATAAAGGAGGACTCTAACGCTAGGTACAAATCAAATCACTAAGTCATTACTACTAAAAACAGTTGTCTATTTGTGTCTTGTGAGGAAAGCAAAAATGGAATCCTGATGAGGCGGATTGAACGAAAGTCATCCTCTTTTGCTATCGACGGTGAAAAACGAGTACCTCTCCTCCACAAACACCGGAGTGAAAGGGATGAACACTCCTTTTCAACCTCGCCAAATCTCTCATCTCGAAAACTTATTCAGCTCCTCGAGAGCTGACTTCTTTGATAAAGAGGATGAGAGAACTGGATGAGAAATAAAGAGTCCGCATCTCAGTTTTTTCCTCAGAAAGATGAAACAGTCCAAGAAAGTAGTGCACACTACCCGGACCAGATTCATCTACTTCTCGAGCTTCTTCCCATGTCTTGCATGAAGAAATCCCTTCTTCGAGAACTTCAGATATCTAGGGACAAGGAAAGGAGATCATAAAGGAGAAAGAGAAACATGTAAACCTTATTTAAAAAATAAAATCTTACCTTGTCCACAAGATCTACATTTTGTAGGGAAACCCTCAAAGCACAATCCAGAGGTCACAATGGTTAATCTCAAAACCAATACAAACGGATCCGGAAGAAACTTCATGAGATCTATCATCTAAATCAAAGGATAATGGATCATCAACAAGAGGAAGATCATATCCCGAAGAGAAGGGGAATGATTGTGAAGTCTGAAAAAGAATGAAGGGCTCACTTCCTTTAAATACACGAACGGGTGAACCTAAAAGGTCTCTCGAAAACATAATTATTTAATGCGAGAGAGACCCTCCATTTTCCCAAAAGTAATTTACTCTCCGCAGTTAAAACAACCAATACTGGGAGACCCCACACGACTCGGTGAAAATCAAACGACGTGAAAAAGGGGATCCACCATATTTGCGCGGTTAAGTCCGACACATGGGTAAAATGTGAAAACCCAATGAGCATTGATTCTCCCCTTAAACTACGGTAAAATAGAGCAGGTGATCTAAATTATTCCGGAGCTCTCACCTCATACTACGATAAATTGGAGTAGAGTGATCCGGCCCGGCCTATGTTCTTACCTCATGCTACAGCAAAAGGGAGTAGAACGGCTAAATCATTTAAATTTCCCATCTCATGCTACGACAAAAAAAGGAGTGGAATATCAGAGTTCTCACCTCATGCTACAGCAAAAGGGAGTATGATTCTTTGAAACTATTTTCATATTCTCACCTCATGCTAAGGAAAAAAGGAATAGAATTCTATGAAACAACTTCATGTTCTCACCTCATACTACGGTAAAAGGGAGTAGAACAGACGAAGTTATCCTTAATTATCATTTCGTGCTACATCACAAGAAAATGAAATTCACTTTTAAACAAGCTATGCTTGAAAGAAAAATGAAAGTCCGAACTCATTTACATCAAAAGATGGAAGAGAAAATACTCTCTACCACATCTCTGAATGGAAGAATAGTCTTGTCAATAAAAGAAGCCTCATCAGCAAGATCAGCGACTTTCCCTTGGCAAATGTCTGAAAGCAGTAAGGAGTTGGCCTCAACTTGGCTGAACAATTACAACTTTGAACAAGCATCCTTAAGGCAATTGATAAGGGCTTGAGCTCGAACCAAAGTCGGACTAAACAAAGCAAGGATGGATTCTCTGCCAGCCCGAAAAGAAGAGGAGCTTGCTTCCTCGAGCTCCTTAGAATGACTATGGTCCCTAACTTTCAACGCCTCCTCCAACTCAGATATTTTTCTCTCAGCCGCAGAAAGTTGTTCCTTTAGTTACAACTCGGATCCTGCCAAATGGTCTCTTTTAGCATTCAAGATGGAGATCTACTCATTTAGAGCCACTCGGACTGATGTAATATTAACATGGTGAGAAAAGGTATGATCATGATCAGGTAAATCAGACTCATGATTCCCGGGATGGAGAGTAACTTCAGGTAGGGTTTTAGGAGTCGTTTGTTGCTAGAAAGGAACCCCCTCGGCTATCCCAGAGGTTTCTGCTTCACACGAAACATAAGCAAGTGCATAAAGATTGGCCACCTCTTCACGCTCGGAAATCTCAAAGCCGCTGGTCGTTGGAAGAGGAAGGTGATTACCAAGAACTTCGACCTTGTCACGAGGGGCCGAAGCATACACATCATCAGTGCACATCAGGGCATATGAGAAGGGAGGAGCAAGGTCTTCTCATCCAGTTCTCTCATCAGTGCCCGTTTGTGACGCTTAAGCGAAACGATATCTTCATCCGAGCTCTCATCTTCAGGCGCCATAATCCGGAAAGATGAGGAGGGAGGAGCAAGGTCTTCACAATTTTCTACCTTGAAAATTCTCAACGGAATGGAGGCACCAAAAGCGTCACAGGTAGCGGCATTCCTATCTTAAGGAGAAAATAGAGAAGGATCAAGAATTCTCCATTTGGATACAGAAGAAAGACGACGAAATCTACCTCGCTTAAGAGTAGCCCTTGATGATGTGCAAGGTAAATCTTCGTCAGAGGAAACGTCTGAAAAATATAAGAAGACCCATATTAGGATAAATGGCAAAAATTAGTGAAAAAGAAGACAACAAAAGAAGGAGCAATACCTTCAGGAAAGCCTTGGGCAACCAGTTCATGTTGTTCTTTGATGGAAATAGCAATATTCACCAGGCCGAGGGCATTCCACTTTTTGGCTCCCACGCTCAACTTCTCAAGGAGAATTGTGAATCGTGGAGAATCACTAAGAGCCGGGGTGACTACAAAAAGGAAGAATGAAATATGTGGGCGATGGCGATAAGTCCTCCACGGCGATTAGAATGTTTCTTTGGAAAGTCCAGGCGGTGAATATCACGTAAATGCATGGAAGTGCCTAATCTGTGGGCGATGGCGATAAGACCAAGCACTTAACGGAGGAAGTTAGGGCAAAGTTGAGAAAGACAAAGACATGTCTCAGAGAGATATCGGACCAGAAGTTTCGGAATGGAAAAATGCAAACCGCAATGGCCGAAGAATATCTTGTAAGCGCAACAATACCCCTCAAGAACCCTTTTTGGATTCTCTTGCGGCAAATGGATAATGATATCGACTCCCTCGGGAAGGTTTAAGTTTTCACGAAGATGTTTTATAGATTCCGAAGTACAACTGGTCTTCGACCAAGGGTTAAAGTTGCCGACAAAAGAACGAATGGACGCCATGGAAAAGGAGGTGAAAAGTCAATAGAAAAAGGAGAGCGAATCAATCAAGGCCGGATTTTCGTCTATGGGCGATTGGCGAAGTGAAATTCCCTAAAAGAAGTCTAACCTCCTCGTTTAAGGAATTGGGGGGCTAACTGTGGGCGTGAAAATCCTGGCCCAGTAAATTGGGCCCAATAAACCGAATGGTAAAAATGGCCCGAAAGAATAAAAAAAGCCAGACGAGGTCAAGGACATTTCTGAGGTGATGGGATGAGTTGGAAGGCCCACCGGAGTGAAACTTATGGTCAAAAGGGGATTAAATTCAGAATTTTTAATCAACCCCACCGAGACCAAAGACTCATTCAAACCGGTGAATTAAGGCGCCTGGACGTAAGCCTCGGAATTAAAGACAATTTATGGTAAATCTGGCGGAGTAAATGGTAAATTTAAACACGATCTCGGAGTATAAAGGAAGGACGAGGGCAAAGAGCAAATGACGGACAATTCTCTCTACACATTCACTATTAGTTATACACTCAAACACTTACCTTCTCTTAACTTTTAAGCTATTTATTTGTTCTTGTTCTTGTAAAATCACTCATGAGAATCGAAATACTAAACCCAGTTTATCCCTTAAAAACTTTGTCCAAATCATTTTTGAATCCTATTTTATCTCGTCGAGCAACAAACTTTATGTTTAATGCTCGATAGACCCTCGGTTCTTCTTTTATTAAAGATAACCCAAAGTTTTTCATTTATTCTTATTTATAAATTAGACCGTTGTAATTCCAACTACAACAGTTACAGAGAAGATCATTATTCTATGTGTGGACTGTTTAGCATATATTTTGATTGACTAATAGACCTAAGTTTCTCCTCTTCCTCTACACGTGAAAGAGATGGCTTCGAAGTCCATTGTCCAGCATGATAAGTTTCAAGGATAGCGATGGTTTTCTAGGGATTGGAACACATTTTGAGAATCAATACCAATATAACGTCATGAGAAAACTCGTCATGATTTTAGTAAGAGAATTAGGACGAGTCTTCTCATGACGTTATATTGGTATTTATCCTACCTATTTCTGCTGTGGGATTCCAATCTAATGCGAACGGGATTGAATGATCTCTGATTACGTCTCCTCCGATTCATGTTTGTATTGGTATGACGCGCGAAAGTTTTTTCATTTCGAAGCTCTATATCTGAGATTAAGGGGTAAAGCAGGTTCTGATATTATATGAGAATCTCTGATATGATCTTCTTTTGTTTTTTTCTCCCTGATATGATATGATCTTTTGCTTGTCAAAGACAGATAAAACAAAGTGCTTCTTCCATTATATGTGAAATGTTGACCGTATCCTTGTTTGTTGTGTGTTTTCAATTTACTGTCTTTTTTTTTTTTTTATTGAATGTTAAATTATATTCAAACCCAAAAACAAACCGTTTTTACAACAAACTTGTGAGGCTAGTTTTAGAGTTCCGAAAAAGAAAAAAATTGAACAATTAAACCGAAGAAGTGTTTAAGGACGAGTCCCGAACCATGCTTGTAGAGGGGTTTTTAGCTCGTTAACTCCCATCTCCCTGATTGATTGCAGACGAGCGCGAACTAGTTTGTCGATGATCCCATAGATCCGAGCTGATGTTGACTGTTCTTCCCCGTGCCGTCTATTATTTCTTTCCCTCCAAATGCAATAAACTGTTGTTTGGAATGCATATCGGAACAAGAAATTGCCTGGTTCGATCTAGTTGATTATCAACAATGAGATTTGTTAGAGAAATTCAGTTCCTCCTGAAATATTGTTGTAGCAAGTTCTTCATCACATTTGCCCAAACTTACCCGGTGAAAGGGCATTCGAAGAATAGGTGGTTTCGTGATTTCATTGGAGGTTTCTTTGCTGCTTTTGTGCTGTTTTTGAGGGGTTCTAACGGATGATTCCTTTTGTAAAGGAAGAAGTGGCAATTGGGGAGGGAGGAGGGTTGGTGTGTGTGTGTTTTGATTACTGATGTTTTCTGGTGGAGAGGGAAAGAAATGGATTTGTGGGAATGCTGGTGTGCTACGTTTGCAAAAAGTTGATTCTTTTGTTCGGGATCTAAGCAGGCCTTGTCTTTCACACTCGGGGATACAAGTTCTTTTAACCGTAAGACCCTTTCATTCACCTTTTTCGTCTTTTGGCTTCAAATGGTTTATAAGAAACATGCTTTAGGGTCTTGAAAGTTGAGGAATGTTTCAGAGTCCATTGTATATGTTTCCTGCTAACTCTGTCAATTTTTGGAATCTGAATTGCTGTTTCTCATTCTCATGTCTACTTACTGCGTTTTGCTTGATCACTCAAGCTAAAAGTATCTATATATGCAATCTTTTTCTATTTAACGCTTTTATGGAATATGTACTCCTCAAAGAAGAGATTAAATGTGCTTAGTGTCAAATGTACAGATCGGCAGATGGATTTCGAAGAAGGGTTTGGTAATTAAAAAATTCATGAATTAACTATGCAAACTACGTTTTTGACAACTTTTTGAGGTAATTCATTTTCTTTTGATGTAATATTCCCAAAACTAGGGTTTGATGTAATTCATGCTTCAAATGGTCCATCGGAGGCTTTTTAACTCGGTCATTAGTATCTGTAAAACTCGAACACAGTGGGTCTGTTCGTTTGCATGATGCCTGCAGCTGCGACCTGCGGCCAGACGCAGTGGTTGTTGTTCGTTTGGCAGCCGTGCGGCTGGTCGCTGCGACTGATCGCAATAGTTCCAGACGCAACGCTGGATTTTTTCAGCGACTAGAAATTTCGAACGCATATCGCAGCGGCTGGACGCTGCTTTTGGCCGCAGGAGGCTGCGTCTGGTAAACGAACATCGGTTGGCCGGCCGCAACCTTCTGCGGCAGGCAAATGAACAGACCCAGTAACATGAAACAAGCTGATCGTGGGGAGGGTTTATACGTGGATGACCATATACGATAGGTAGGCAGGGCCGGCCCTGTGTTAAAGCTGGTAAAGACCATGCTTTAGGCGCCAAAAATATACATACAAGTTAAGGGTATCAATTTTTGAAAATGTAGTGTAGTGCAGTGGCTGATCATTAAAAACTTGAGTCTCTCGTATTTGGTTTTAGTCCTAATAATGTTATTTTGTAGGGGTGAGACGGATCCGGATATCCGGAAATTTTAGGATATCTGGACTTCGGATATCCGCGGATAACCGGATCCGGATCCGTAAAAAAATAAAATTAAATATTAAAAATAATGATAAAATTAAAATTTTATATAATATTTTGTAAAAAAAAAAATTGTTATTATAAAAAAAATTATTTTATTTTAATTATTTATATATATAAATGTCAATATATTAAAATATTATTAATAAAATATAAATGTTTAATATATTTAAAAGATATTCGAACCTTATAATTTAACTAGGCCTTTTTGCAAAAATATCCTACAATTTGAAGTCAAAGCTAAAAATGCCCCCTTCCTCTCCTCTTTTTCAGAATCCCACGAATTACCCTTTAAGAATCTGGGTATTTACGCAAATGTCATTCCTCAAACTGCTGTTAGAGTCTAACGTTTTTTTCAAAAGACAAAAAAAATTCAGATCTAACTTAATTACCGAAATGCCATTGCCATCAATTCTCAACCTCCACGACAACACTCATCGTCAACGAGTTAATGCAGTAACTAACCCATTTTCGCCATTAAATCCCAAGAATAGAGCTCAGACTTACTTTTCGCGAGTTCTCCTCTCCGATTTCTCTCATTTCCCCTCGATTTTCCGATTCAAGCTTACCGAAATCATTTTTATGGCATAAAAACGGCAAAAAACGACTGGGCTTGCAGGATTTCGGTGATATTAGACGTTCTGGGCGCTCGACGAGGGTGAAAACAAACTTTAAACAGATATAGGTACGAATTTTTGCATATCGTCGATTTTCAGATCTGAGTTGTATACTCAGACTACTTTAGAAGTTTGATGAAACCCACATGGTCAACGAGAGGGAAGTTTTGCAATTGACTTTTAAATACTCATATTAAAATTGAAGTCTGGTAATTTCATTTGAAAACAAAAAAATCAAGAAAAATCCTCTAATCGAGGCATAGGGTTATTTTGCAATTGACCGAAAACTTGACTTTTTATTCAGACTTCATATCCAGTATGAAGGAAAAATGAGCGACTTTGACCGAAAGTTGACTGTTTTTTCAGACGGAATCAGAAGTCTAAAAAAAAAACAGAGTACTGGTAGTAATTGACCAAAAATTTTCAAAAGTTGACCAAAATGGGGGAAAAAAATATCATACTTCTTTGGCAGTCTGAATAGGAGGCAAAAAATTTCAGACTTCTATGGCAGTCTGAAAATGATGAAATCTTTCAGACTGCTAAAGAAATCTGATATCGAAGATTTTGGTCAACGCAAAAAATATACCAATTTCTGTCAGACTTCTATCGCAGTCTGAATGATTTCTTCATACTGCCCTGGAAGTCTGGGAACGAAATTCAAACTTCGGTCAATTGCAAAACTACCCCATAATTTTTTCAGAATGCAGGAGAAGTCTGACAAAAAGTTAAAATTTTGGTCAATTGCAGAAATACGTTTTTTCTTCTTGTCAGACATCTAATGCAGTCTGACAAAAAAGTCAAAGTTTGGGTCAATTGCAAAAATACCCTTTTTGTCAAACTGCGATAGAAGTCTGCTTTGATAACTTTTCGCCATACGGCATCCGCAGTCTGCTTTGTAACATTCTAATTGCAAAAATACCCTCTTTTTCAGACTGCCATAGAGGTCTGACGTACTATTTGTCAGACTTCTGTAGCATTCTGGATTGACAAAAAATTTTAAACCGTTTTTTTTATATATTTGTGATGAATTTCGTTGATTTTAAATTTTTTATATGTGTGTTAGTTGTATATTTTCCTCATGCGTTAGTTTTACATGCTTATGTTCAGTAATTATTTTTAAATTTTTTTTTTAATAATTCTGGCAATGTAGCTAATAGAATCAAACTTCGCGAAGAAGTCTGATATTTCCATTAAGATCGCTAATGTAGTTTTTCCATGATTGTTTTTACAGATAATGGTGCATCTACCTGTTAATTTAGGTGAATGGGTTGTGAGAGACCAGATTTGGCATTTTGTGGTAGATACTCTCAAAGGAGGGCGGTTTATCACTTTGGGCGATCGTTCTACATATTGTGAACTTGTTGAGATGGTACAAGATGATTATATGCTGGACAAGAAAACCGAGTTGGTGGAGTTATCAAATTCGTTACCTGAACCACTCTTGCAACAGATCGGTCCGGATAGCCCTCCTATTTATGTCACAAATGATAGGCAAGTAAGGAGCATGGTCGAGTTAGCTAGTGAGCATTTAATCCGTCTTTGTGTCTCGAGCCGATCCGGTTTGGCATATCAAGATGCGGGGAATCACGATGTAAAAGATGAAGATGAAGATGACGAAGACAAAGACTGGGAAGACGAAGATATGTGCTCAGTATCAGATGATTCTATTTGTGGTGGTGGTGGTGGTGGTGATGATGGTGGTGTTGGTGGTGGTGGTGATGGGCCAGAGCAAGTTTTCAAGAAACACGCTGAGTTTTACTATGATGGTGTAGATTATAGCTTGTATGGGAAAGTGGGAGATGAAGATGAAGATGATAAAGAAAATGAAGATAATAAGACTTACGAGTTGCAGCGTGTGGCTGAACGATTTGCTGGTCGAGGAATAAATTGGTCTGACGGCATCTTTCTCGGAAAGTGTTTTGATAGCAAGCAAGATCTTATATCAGAGCTGCGTTTGACGGCGATAATGAGGAAATACGCATTTACAGTAGATAAGTCTGACAAGAGCCTGTTTGTTGCTAAATGTCTTGTGGAAGGATGCAACTAGAAGTTTCGAGCGGCTGTCAAGAACGAACCAAACAAGTTTTGGGTGATGATCTACAATAGAGCCCACACATGTTCAACGCTGGACCGGAAGGCTAAGAAAAAACGTCATACTCCGCGTTATATTGGTTGGTTGTTTCTAGAATGCTTTGGAATAATTGAGAAGATTACACCAAAGCATGTCTTAGTATCAATGAACAAGCAGTATGGGATTAAGATGAGCTACACAACCGCATACAGAGCGTTGTTACATGCTCAAAAGTTGGTGAGAGGATCAGCGGAAGATGGCTATGAGAGACTGCCTGCTTTATTGCATGGAATCGAGCAAACTAACCCGGGAACGCAGACTGCTCTAGAACTAGATGAGGAGAATAGATTTAAATATCTATTTCTAGCATTTGAAACTTCCATAGAGGGATTTAAGTATCTTAGAATAGTCATTGTGGTAGATGGTACGCATCTTACGGGGCCGTATGGAGGTGTTATGCTAGTGGCGGCCTCACAAGATGCCAATTTTCAAATATTTCCGTTGGCTTTTGGCATTGTATACTCTGAGAATGATGCCTCTTGGGAGTGGTTTTTCACAAAGCTTAGAGACTGCATTTCAGACCAATATCCTCTGGTCAGAGTCTCAGATAGGCACACCTCCATCAAGAATGATATTGAAAAGGTTCTTCATTGGGCAAAGCGAGGGATTTGTTATTGCCATCTACAAAATAACGTAGTCACAAAGTTCAGGGGAAAACATCTTTTGTACTTGGTGAAAAACACGGTGTACGCATATACGATGTACGATTTTAACCGATACATGGCCTCCTTACGAGCGATAAATCCTGACCTTGCTAGATACTTGGAGGAGGCGGATCCGAGTCTATGGTCACGCGTTCATTTCGATGGAGACATGTATAATCTGAAAATGCATTTTTCTTATCAGACTTCTTGTGCAGTCTGATTCGTCTTTATCATACTTCTATTGCAGTCTGATTTTTATCAGACTTCTATTGCAATCTTGTTTTCACCTGCGTTAACCGCGTTCACTTTGTTGGAGAAATGTACAACATAAAGATGAGCAACATTGCCGAAATTATAAACTCCGTAGTCAAGAAGGCAAAAGGATATCCTATCTCTTTCCTTGTGGAGTTCATACAAGAGAAGCTAGGGACGTGGTTTTGTAAAAGGCGGCTAGATGTATTGAGTCTCACAACAAAATTTAGCCGAGGATTTGAATATTTGATGTCTATTCGTGAATATTATGCGGACTTCATGACGGCGGAACGCGTTGATGGGTATCGATTCATTGTTAAGGGAGGACATAGGGATTGTGTGGTCGACTTGCACAACCGAACGTGTGAATGTGGTGTGTGGGATTACGAAAAGATACCTTGCTCACATGCAATCTGCGCTGCACCAGAACTTGAGCTACACCCATATACGCTGCCATGCCCATCATACGGTAGGGGCTATCTGTTTCAGGCATACGCAATGAACATCCTTCCGAAGAACTGTACTATGAAAGCTCCTGACACCGTACGTGTCCTTTCCCCATATAATCTTCGTCCTTCTGGAAGACCTCAGAAGTCGAGGTGGCAAACTTGGCTAGAAATTGCCAAGACAAAGGGCAATAAACCACGGAAGCTTCCCAAGCAATATACTTGTTCTAATTGCAAACAACCAGGCCACAAAAAACCAAATTGTGTAAGCTAAATCACCTTACACTCACCTGTTTTATAGTTGTTTTCATCTATCTACTGTATATGAGAAGTTGCTGTCTTTTTCGGTGGAGACAGGTAACCAAACTTGAGAAGGATTAGATCTGGTGGAAGTCTGATGTACTGACGAATGCAATTTAGAAGTCTGATAGAGAAGTCTGAAGAAAATCTGAGAGGAGTCTGTTGGTGTCTTTCCAATACAATATTTTGTTTCCAAGTCGTTTTTTAAGTTGTCTAAGTCAAAGAACTTGTTGTGTTAATCGTTGGTTGTTGTTGTTGGCTTAAACTTAATTTGTAGTACTTATGTGTTTGCTGCATCTCGTCAAGTCTAAATAAGTCTTAAGAAAATCACACCCTTTCCAAACTGCAATATAAGTCTAATAACAGAAATTCATTACAAAAGATAAAAATAGAAGTCTGACACCAGACTTCTATAGAAGTCTTAAACCAATTACCCTAGAAATACCCTGCCTATGCCCAACACGCTTTTGACATCACAATTGGCATGGCACAAAAAATTCCCGCAGAAAGTAAGCCAAAAGATGGATGAGTTTTTCTTACATCTACAAAAGATAAATATATGCAAGAATCCATTGTTCTCGGGAATCCAAAAGTTAAAGACGAACTCTCATACGCAAGCTTCTCTCTGCAAGTCTTCACATGTTCGGCAGAGCTTAGTTAATATCTCATACGCAAGCTTCTCTCTGCAAGTCTTAATGTTCTTATCACACAACCACTTCGGAAACGGCATCCCAAGAGAATGGAACTCAATGAACTTCAAATAAAACACCCCACAATCACCTATCTGGATGTTTTGGGGAAGTTCCGGGATCCTTACAATCGTGTAGGTGTATCGCTCAAGGGGATAATTCCACCTATCATCTACTGGGGCCAAACAATGCATCACGAAGGGAAAGATCTCACAAATAAGTGCCACTGCCTCTCCTACCACATCATCGGTTTTCGGTCCAATGATGTTGTCCCATATGGTTGCGTGCCTATCCGGGATATAAATCATAAAAGCTATCCAATGATTTCCCCCAATGTTCAAGGCAGTGTATATGTAATCAATTTCCAGCCCCCAAGTCTTGTTTGATTTCAGGAATAAGGGTAGTTCACCAGTATGGTAATCCCATACACCAGGTGGCAGCCTCCTTGTCGTGGGCATCACATTTTCTCCTTCGCCGCTCTCCACAAAATGATCATAATGTTTCTTCCAAAAGTTACCCAGCAGTGTGTCAATGAAGGTCAGCCTCTCGGGTGTTCGTGTTGTCGAAGCCTCATTAGATCAATCCCAACATCTATTTGCTGCATTCAGTCAACATTGTGCAAAAAATGTCAGACTTAAACAGAAGTTTAAAGAAACTCTAAAGAGAGAACACCAATGCCAGACTGCAAAACAAGTCTGAGAAAAGAAATTCTTTCACCAGACTTGAAAAGAAGTCTGACACCAGACCTCTAAAGAAGTCTGAAAGAAGTCTAAAAGAGATAACAACAATGTCAAACTGCAAATCAAGTCTGAGAATAGAAAATCATTAAATCTGAACAGATTATATACTAATCGTGTCATGCAGCCATTCCTTGGGGGTGCGCAGATCGTAGTACCAAGATATGGATGTGTTCACCTCCCTCTTCGGATAACCCCTACAGAATATATTACGCGTGTTAGACATCGAGCTAATTATTCTAGAATATAGGTAGAGTGTGACGACATACGACAGTTTTTTGACGTGATCATTAAGTGTCTTCACTTCCGTCCTGGTTGCCGGAGCACAAGGATCATATGTCGGTGTGATCTGCACTTGGGTTGAGCTCTTTATATCCTTCTTATCCTGCTCTTTCTATTTGAGTTCTTGAGCCTTCGCCTTTACATAAGCTCCAGCAACTGCCTGCTTAGTGTCTTGTTTCGACATATATGCAGCATCGAAGTTTACGCCCGTGGCCGCCTTATCGACGATAAGAACACTCTGTTCGCTGCCCACGACACTACTCTGCATTTACAAAATAAAAAAACCCACCTCCGTCAGACTGCAATAAAAGTCTAAGACAAATAATCTAACACTATCCACGCCACCTATAGACTGCAATATAAATCCAAAACACAATCAGACTTCTAAAGAAGTCTGACAGAGATTAAAATAACACCAAAATCAGATCTAAATCTCAGTCTAATACCAGATAACCATGTTCATATCAAACACAACAACAAAGCGGAATAACTAGTTTTTAGTTGCACATAGGTTCATGTTTTTACAAACAACTATCACACTTATACTGCATATTAAGCAACGGCTTTGTGCTTAAGTCTTCGACTACTTCTCATTTCATGAACATTTTTTGGTAGAGGGTTTGGGACACTAACCCCAACATCCACCACAGTCTGAATCTTGGCCTCAGACAGTTGGGCAGGGTTGTCTTCAGCCAGAGCTTCCTTTGCATCCTCTACCGTTGAAGCTTCTTTTTCAGGTCCTTTTTGGTCTGCAGCTTCAACAACCGCGGCAGGCGTAGGAGGCTTCACA
Organism: Eutrema japonicum; assembly: GCA_030161315.1. Taxonomy (NCBI): domain Eukaryota; kingdom Viridiplantae; phylum Streptophyta; class Magnoliopsida; order Brassicales; family Brassicaceae; genus Eutrema; species Eutrema japonicum. Next base: position 33,085,323 of record BSQW01000012.1, read on the forward strand.
ACAATTTTTTTGGGTGTAATATTCTTCCGCGGAGCCTTTTTGCGGTTCTCCGCCCCAACGTCACCACCATCATCAACCTTACCACCATCATCAGACTTCTTCTCAACACCACCATCAGACTTCTCAACACCAGATTTCCTCCTCTTTTCTCCCCTTAACAACCTAACTTCCTTCTCAAGTTCATTCTTCTTCTCACCCACCTGCTTAAAACCTTCTTTAACAAGACTAAAAAGTTCATTCATCTTCTCACCCACCGACTTGATCAAGTAAACAACCTCACCACCAACATCACCGCCTGATTTTTCTCGCTTCTTGTCATCATCAACATCCTCACCATCATCATCAACAACCTTCCTCTTAATACCCTTTCCCTTGGCCTTCTTCAGACCACCCTCAGACTTAACCACCTCAGACTTAATAAGGGGCACCTCTTTCTTGACAATGGCAAACACACCTTCAGACTTCCAGTGTTTAAAACTCCACCTCCAAGGGCGCTCAAACTCACCCAACATTTCTTTCACAATGTTCACAACTTTCTCATCATCCTCACAATCGTCCCACCGGGGGAACATGTCCTCAAACGCTTTGATGACGAAGTTGGTAACGCGGGTCTGCAAGTACAAGTCAACGAGCAAAATGTATATTAGTATGTAAAAAAAAAAAAAAATCTACCAGACTGCATATCCCGTATGGTACAAAGTTTCAGACTTCAAAAAAGGTCTGACTTCAATATTTCATACTGCAAATTCAGTATGGCAACAACTTTCAGACTGCAAATTAAGTCTGGGAAAAATTCAGACTTCAAAATTAGTCTGATAACTTATCAGACTGAATTTGCAGTCTGACATAGAGCAATCAAAGGTGAATTTTAAGGAAAAAAGGTCAGTAAAATACCTGCTTGCGCAACTCTAAATCGACTTTCTTCCGATTCCTTGATCCTTTGTTAGCCAATAGCGGTGGGGCTAGGTTATCTTGCAAGTGCATTCCATAAAGCGTAGCAATCCCCGGATAGGCCCAATATACCCATACGTTCAAGACCTCAGCGAAGCCCTCAACCTGATAGTTTTTGTCATCTTGGAGTTTTTAGTTTGCCTTTGTTTTGACAGAGTCTACCAAGATTTTGAAGGCCAGTCTTCCCCATGGGTATGTTTCTAACGCCCCTGGAGACAGCAGTAGCTTAGTCAGTCCTTGCGGAAACTGACCAGTGTTGAGCCTCAATGAAGCTCGTGTAGATGGCTAGGTAGCCCAACCAAATCCTATCTTGTCGTTCCCAGCCTCGACATCTGTTGCAAGCGTCCAGTAACTGAAAATAACTTGGCCCTACCTCAAAATCTAGCCCAAGAAGCTCCCACATTGCTCTCATATCGGCTGTATACTCCACCTCCGGGTACTTCAGATTCTCAACATAGTCGCAATTGAGTCCGGTTATCTGTTGAAACTCATAGAGGGAAAACCCCACTGGTTGAAGGCCAAGAAGACACCAAAGCTCATGCTTCTGATCTACCTCTAGTTGCATAGTAAGCATGTAGTGCACCATCCTTGAACACCATACGAAGTTCAGCTCATGCCACTTCACAAAAACCCCAAAGGCTGAGTTGCAAAGCTCTTCCCACTCATCATCATCCAGCGCTTCTTGGAGAGCGTCCATGAGATCTCTCTTACCGCTGAAGTAGTGTATGCTTTTGTCTGGTTGAGGCTCATACCCGGTTGTGAACATCCTTGGAGGGAATTCACGCTCTGCCATTATGTCTAAAGCCTGCATCAACCACAACCAGACTCCATTAGCAGTCTGAAAACTTAAAGTCAGACGTCATATGCAGTCTGACTACTCAAATTCAGACTCTATTTGCAGTGTGACGAAATATAGTCAGATTTAACTACGAAGGCTATTCATGAAGTAATCGGACGAATCCCAAAAATCCACAGAACACATTACAACTCAAACCCAAAGATCTAAACAGTATTGCTCAATTTGAATCTTGTACCCTCTATGGAAGACTTGAAGGAGCGGTGCCAACGGCGAGGAGAGAGAAACCAGATCTGGAAATAAAAAAAGATAAGAGTTCAGCGCTAAGTTCTAGAAATCAGTATCGAGAAGGTAACGGTTTACGGCGAAGAGAGGAGTAGAAGAATCTTACCGTCGAAGGCACATGATACGATGTAAGCAACGAATTCCGGCAGCGACAACGAGAATCAGTGCTTTTTTTTTGTTATTTGCTTTGGTAACTGTAAAAATGAGGGGATAAAAACCCCTTTTATATGTGTTCTAAGAGGCGGTTAAAAAAAACGGTTTTACCACATAAAAAAAATGCTTTCGCAATCTGATGTCAGACTTCTTAACGCAATCTGATATCAGACTCTTTTACCAGTCTGATAGTGATGAGCTAATTGAGCGAGAAGTCTGGAAATTTTGGGCGGCTAAATTCCCGCTTTTTCTGCGGTTTTTTCTAATATTTTTAATTGCCGCTTAGAAGTATTTCTACTGCCAGACTCATTTTGCAGTCTGAAATGGTGATATTTTCAGGACCATACTTGTGAAAGTTTTCAAAAGTTTAAATTTTTCAGACTTCGAAAGAAGTCTAATAAATTCGGACTTCATAAACAGTCTGACATAGTAAAGAAGGACACATATAAATTAAACCGACTTCATAATCAAATATCTCGTTCCATGGAAAAAATAGAAATTTTGGTTACAAATTGTCACATATTACAAGAAACCAAAACATATAAACATGATCAGGACGATAATAATAGCACCAGCGAACGTCAGACTCTTCCACTCGACGCCACGCATTATCTGGCCACATGGCTTCTCCGTCAATCGTTCCTTCAATTGAGCTATCTCTGCCTTCGTTACCTTGACGTCATCGAGCAACGTGGACAAATACTTGTCGCTTTGAGCATTAGAAACGAACATGCCATCCATTAGTTGACCATGTTGGTCAACATACAACTTTACAACGTTAAACTCCTCAGTCATAGCCTCATCCCACCACTTCATTATATGGTAACCACCACATTTATACAATCATATTAAGATCCCAAATTATAATAATCAGAAGAAGAAAAACAAACGAACCACATGACATATAGAGGCCATTACATCATAGTTACGACATCCGAAGAATCTTCTTCCCGGATTATCGGCAGTAGTGGATGTTCGCATGACGGGCTCCAGACCGCATAAGCATTTCTTGGGGAATTTGTAGGATGATCCGGATCGACGTTGACCTGTTGAACATGAACTACTCGACATTGGAAGGTGACTGAATCGCCCCATCCTGTGTACCAGAAAACAGTCGCAAAAATTAAAACAAGTCTAAAGCCAGACTTCTAATAAAGTCTAATTTAAAATCAAGTCAAAATTCAGACTTCTAAAAGAGTCTTTTTCGGAAAAGTCTAATAATTATATAGAAAACTTATAACAAACATCAAACTCGTTTAACTTAGTCACAAACTAACCAGTATATGTAAAAAAAACATAATGAATTAAAAATTTAGAAACTCTAAATCTAACCCTACAGATAAGAACAGGATATCCAACTTCATATGTCGAACATAGACAAAACTCTTGTTTTCTTTGTTATTTGCATAATGCAATATATAACTCGATATTCACACTCTTTTATAGTTAATTACACTACAAGGGCAAACTTTGAACCCTAATCCAACAAATATTGAGCCCGTAAACCGTAAACTCTTACCTACATGGTGTTTAGATCCAAATTTATCTCATACTCACTCATTTTGACTAACTTTTATGTAATTTAAATTTATATACATCTACAATGATTATGTTTAATTTATGTATCAAAAATTTGTATGAAATATAATTTATGTATCAAAAATTTGTATGAAATTTTTTTAAATTATTTTTTAATTTAAATTTTCATATTAAATACAATTCAGACTTCTCGGAGAATTCTGAGAAACCGTAAACTTGTGTTTAGATCCAAATTCATCTCCAATGATTCAATTTGATTAAATTCATCTCTGAGAAGTCTGAGAAACCACGACAACCACCATCGTCGATGAGTTAATGCAGTAACTAAACCGTTTTTTCCGCCATTAAAGCTAAAGAATAGAGCTCGTAAACACTTTTCGTGACTTCTCTCTCCAATTTCTCCCATTTTCCCACTGATTTTCCGATTCAAAGGTACCGAAATAAGAAATTATGGCTTAAAAACGGCAAAATACGACTGGACTTGCGGGATTTCGGTTATATTAGACGTTTTTGGCGCTAAAAGAGGGTGAAAACAAACTCTAAACGGATATAGGTACGAATTTTGCATATTGTCGATTTTCATATGGGTATGACTGCATAAAACCCCCTCTACTCATAGAACCCTAATTTCCCCCCCCCCCCCCCCCCCCCCCAAACTATTTACCTCTTTATAAATCCCCCCCCCCATCTCTAAACCACCTAATCTATCTTCTTATGCTTAATTCCACCTCTTTAATCAAAATCATAAAATTGAGTTTAAGTAGCGTTTAAGAAACAGTGATTGCCCATAATAAAAAAACCCGATCCGACTTGAAATAACCCGACCCGTTTGAAAAAAAAATGTTTTGTTTCTGATTATTTTGAATCCCTTCCTCATCGTAATGAGGATCGTCTTCACTTGCTTCTGATTATTTTTCTTAATTATTGTTTGTTTCTTATGCAAGAGGAAAAAGTTGTAGGCCCTGTTTGTTTTTTTGTGGACTATTTTGGTCTTAATTAAGAGGGGGAAAAGTGATTGCAAGGAGGATACAAATTGCAGGGTGAATATTGTCGATAATCGGATCTGACCCAGATTTTTTTTTAAAATTTAGCATTTGTGTTGTACTCTGTTTTATCGTGTGCCAAGATGGTTAAAATGTGTGTTAGCATTTGTTGTAATGTACCAAGAGTTGGATTAAAGATGTTTTGCTGTACCTATGTTTATCATTTTCACTCCTTTTTTGGTTTCTTCAAGATCACGTTGAACTACTAACATTTTGATTAAACTAACATCTCTATTCTCTGTTTCATCACACACTCCCTTATCTCCATTTTCTATTTCAAACTCGGTTTCATCTTTGTTGTTTTCAAACTCGGTTTCATCTCTGTCGTTTTCAATCACCAATAACCAAAACTCAATAACGAAAATGGAGGAGAAACAATAAAAAACAAAATCAAACAAAATCTTATTCATACCTGAGATTCTCCATCACATTGTCTCGGAAAGTAAGCAAGGATCGTTGAATTTCAAGAAAAGATCAATATGTGATTTCAAGCAGATATGTGACACAAAAGTGGAAGACAAAGGTGTTGCAGAAATTGTTGTGAGTTGCAGAAAATTGTCGTCAAACTCAAACTCTGTTTTCACCAATTTTTATCGTGAAACCTAACTCATGTCGAGTCGAGATTTTTAAGGCGGGTCGGATCCGAAACTTGAGTTTCTGGATCGGTTTTTTTTTTAATTCTGGGTCAAATCCGATTATGGACAATCGATGTTTACTAAACCTAACATTTTTTTTTTCAAAAACGGGTCAGGTTATTTCAAGTCGGATCGGGTTTTTTATTATGGGCAATCACTGTTTTTTAAACGTTACTTAAACTCGATTTTATGATTTTGATTAAAGAGGTGGAATTAAGCATAAGAAACTAGATTATGTGGTTTAGAGATGAATATTATAAGTTTGGAGGGATTTATAAAGATGTAAATAGTTTGGGGGGAAATAGTTAGGGTTCTATGAGTAGAGGGAGTTTTAGGCAGTCATCCCTTTTCAGATCTGAGTTGTATACTCAGACTGCTTTAGAAGTCTGATGAAACTCATATGGTCAACGAAAGGGTAGTTTTCCAATTGACTTTAAAAAAATCAGATTAAAATTGAAGTCTGGTAATCTCTGAGAAGTCTGAGAAATCCTGATTCTCTCAGACTTCTTCGATAAGTCCAAGTAACCCTAAATCTAATATTTAGCACTTATGAGTGACAATATTAAAACATAACTTCTAGGAAGCATCAAATTCGTGAAATATATGCACATTACAACACATATGTGAAAATTTAAAATTTTAAATGTAAATTTGGTAAACCATGAATCTAACCCTAAAGTTATATGTAAATGTTTCCATTACAAAGCATGTTTGGAGGTTTACAACCTACTTTGCCTTACATGTTTTTAATTTGATTCAATTTTACGAAATTTAATTTTAATACTTTGAAATCGTCTATATTTAATTTATGTATAAGAAATTTTTAACAAAATAATTTTTTACAATTTTTAAATTTAAATTTAATAATTAAATATGTATAAGACTTCTTCGAGAAGTCTGATATTTATTGAGGTATATGCATAATTAACTAACCTTGTTTAATTTGATTCAATTTTATGAAATATTAATTTATATACATCAAAATCGTCTATATTTAATTATTGTAGAAAAAAGTTTTAACAAATTTATTTATTTTTATTTTTAAATTTAAATTTACTATTTTAATCTGTATCAGATTTCTCGAATACGTCTGAGAGAAGTCTGGTAAGAGAAATCAATCAGACTTCTATTAGAGTCTAAATGTCAGACCTCTATAGAAGTCTGACATGTCGCGAAGGTTAAAATGGTAAGATCTGCAAAATTATCGAAAAGAGAGAGATTTCAATGAACCAAAATTATCGAAAAATTATCGAAAAGTCGAAACTTTTACAAAGCAGCAGTTTTTATGAATGCCCATGTCAAGAATAATCATAACTGAGCGGAAAAAACTGTTGAATTGGATTACAATCAAAAGTGATGGAAAAAAGCCAACTTTGATCAGAATGCAAAATCGAAGAGGAAAGACGAACCAACTGTTTCGGGGATGTTAGTGGCGGTGTAATGAGACTTCTTGAGGAGACCTTGCATGTGAGCAGCGCTCCACACCGTCCCCAATGGACCCTTTCGAGCCAAATGAGTATGCGAATAAAACATTAACTTCCTTCAAAGTATCCGATGGAGAAATCAAGTAAACAAGCAAAGAGCAAGGTTCTTCCGAATCGCGTTGAGAGAGAAGGATTATCGAAGGTCAGAGAAAACCAGTCAGTTTCGAATACAGGGACGAAGAGGTTAGGGTTTTTTTAATGTGATTTTGAAGAAGATAGAGGTTTATAGAGGCGCGGGAAAAAAAAATTAGCGGCCCGATGTGTTGAAATACAGGAAAAAGTTACGTGGCATTTATTTATTTTGATCTCAATGACAAAAAACTATATAATAAAGGGGGTTGTTACAAAAGTCCATGTCACAATAGTTCGCAGTAAAACTTGTAGAAAATCAATCTATAAATAATACCAATGTATTTGATCGATTGTAAGACACAATAAACATATATACATTACCACCCTCAAAGTTATCTCTCTATCTCCCTCTTCAAGGTTGATATTTTATCTTCACAAATATTATATAAATAATATATAATCTATTATAGTATTTGCGAAGTGAATCGGGATGTGATTGAAAGTTGAGATTTCTACAATTACGTTAATACCTTTAATGAAAATAACTTATTATGATTGATATGATTTATTTAATTAATCGGTTTTTAAATAGAAAAAAGAAATAATTCGTAATTAGAGAAAACGAGATGTGGATCAGGGCCTAGCCTTGCCTGAAGGGAAGTGTCTCAAATATGTATGTTTTGATCGGCAATATAATATATATTTAGCGACAGATTGTTTAGAAAAAAAAAAATGGTAACTTTGTGTTGGTTAGATATCCGATTTTTTATCCCACATGTGGCAAGTTCGAATCCTTTGACTCATTTTGTCGTGTTTTTTTTATAAATATTTTAAAATTCATTAATCTGTAATTAAATATGTGATTAAGTAAGGAAATAATCCGTCGTTGAAAAAGACAATATATGGATCAAGCTCTAACCTGGAGAATAGCACCCCAAGCCCATGTTTTTGTTCGTCAATATAATATATACTAAGCGACTGGTTGTTTAACACAAAAAAATCAGTAGTTATGTTGGTTAGTGACCCAATTTCTTATCCCACCTGGAACATAAAACGTGTTCGAATCCCTGACTCATTTCATAATGTTTTAATTTTTGAATTTTTTTACACCATTACATTTATTCTATTTTTTGCGATTAAAAAATAAGGAATATGTATGCGATTAAAAGCGGAAATATGACATATATTTGTTTCGTTGTAATCCAAAACGAAAGTTTTTTCATTGTAAATAATTAAATCTTTGATTAATGAAAAAATAATGTCGTATATATGTTTATCGGGTTATATAAAAAAAGAAATACGCGTTTCGGGTTATATAAAAAAAGAAATACGCATTTATAGTAATCATAAAGAAATATTCGCTTATGTTTATAGTTATCATATCCTAAAAGAAAAAAGGACTAAACACCTAAATCCTAGATCGTTTTTTCTCTTATAAATACTTTGTGTCTCTTTTCATCTTCGTCACGTTCTCTTTTTTTTGTTTTATTTTTTGTGCTAGGGTTTAGTCGATATCTCTTCTTCGAGATTTTCTTCTAGCATGTTTCTTTACTTGCACGCTAACCTATCTATGTATTCTTCTTAATATAGTTTTGCTCATCCATCGAAAATTATGATCACTTGGGAGATTCCTCGCACGTCATCAAATAACCTATCTAGTTGTGTTATTTATATTACATATTTTCTTTTTTTATTATTTAAACGTGTGTGACGGTTCGGATCACCGGAGATATCTCTTTAGAGAAGATGTGAAACAAACTGATCAATCTAATAATCATTATGTTACTCCTTATGTTTTCATCGATATCGCTAAAAAAAGGTTAAAATTTTGTATGTTATTTCTCTTATTAATATTTACTTTTTTTAATTGGTGGTTTGTTTTAGGGTATCCGTGTCGTTTTCTTTGAGATTCAGGGCTTGAATCTTGGCGTGTGTGTCAATATGATCCAATTATTAAAGATTGGTCATGGTGTTTACCTTTTTCCGTTTTTTGTGTTTAGTTGCATATGTTTCTCTTTTTTTCCCTTTTTTATTACCATTTTTTCGTTTTATTGCATTTGTTTATTTTTTCAGTTTTTATGACCTTTTTTTAAGATGTAGATCGGAGTTCTGCATTTCATATATCAGTTCTCAACTAAAAGTGTTTGTCTTTTGAAGGTATTACAGTGTGTGGGATGATTTACGGTTTTGTTATTATGTTTGTTTGTTTTTTTTTTTGTTTGCTATGCTAACACATTGTTATTAGGTTTTGAGCATCCAAAGTTGAGGACTCGCTCTCCTCATATTCGTTTGGGATTTTGGGGCCAAGGCTTGGGTTATACGCAAGAGCCGTCTAGAGTCCGATGGTATTTTATATTTGTATTTTATTCAAATTTTGTGCTCATCCATTATGTTTTGTGTGTTCCTGGTTTTGTATTTTTCTTGGTTTTGTTAGTGATGTGTGTTATTATATTTTATTTTTTTTTGATTATGCAGTTGGTAGTGGATCAGATGATAGTGAGACGTTGTCTGGTGATGATACGTGTTTTACCACATCAATTACCCTAATGTGTACACTACCGCAATCATAACGGTATGTCCTTTTAGCACTTAGGGATCAAATCAACAGAGAAAAAGATTAGCACAATAAGAATACAAGAAACTACTCAAGTTAAGCTAAACGTTTTTTGGTTTTTGTTTTTAAAGGACTGATTACGATAAAACTAAAAATAAAAAATCAGAGAGTAAAAACATACAGGACAACTAAAATTATTGCAAGCTAGTTTTAAGAACACATAATTAAAGAACACAAGACACTAAAATCGAGTTTTATCAAGGAGATGAAGATATGGATCGTAGGAAATGGTATTCGATTAGGAGTATTCGATGATTCACTAATGATGTTTCTAATCACTCAATGAGCTGAATTTTATGGCAAGGAACACATGATAACACCGGTTTTTGACCATTTTTATGGATCAAAAGTTTTGACTCCAGTGTTTTGCATGTGTTTTGACTCCATTTTTAAAAGTTTTCAAGTGATTTTCATATTTTAGAGATTTGAAAGACGTTTCAGGTAACTTGGAATAAAAGAGTGCATTTCGGAGCAAAAATACGTTTTTTGGATAAACTTGGACCATCAAGAAGTCTTGCAGCTAATAGAGATCTTTTCATGGTCTGATCATCCTCAAATTTGGACACAACAAAGTAGAGACAACCAGATTTCTAATGCAATTGGATTGGAGGCAATCTAATGGTTGGATCCTTAAATATACCTGAAGCACTGAAGGCAAATGAAGCTGCCCTGAAGAAGAAGACACCGCGCCTGGAGGAGCTGGAGCTGCGGCCAACTGCCATTCCGCCACTCCTGGAGAGTCTCCACCCGCGGCCAAGAAGTGTTTCGCCACTTTTGGAGAGCCCGCACCCGCGGCTAGGACCTGTCGCGACCAAATCGACTTGTTTATTCACCAAGGCCAAAACTGTCATTTCTCATCAAATCCTAAACGTAGAATACCTCTATAAATACTTATTTTATGCCTTTTAGACGGACACATTACAATTTTATCACGCTAGAAGGCAGAAGCGAAGCTCTTGTGACTTGTGCACTTGTTTTCTTTGGTTTGGAGCAAAGGATTCTCGATTCTTGTTCTTCGATAGAGAAGCTTTCTTCATCCCTTTTTACATACTGTTTTTATTTGAATTTATTGAATATGTTTACCTCAGCTATGGCTGAGTAATCTCCTTGTTGGGTATAGGGGCTTGAAGGGGCTTTCATGGTTCGATTTTGATTGAGTTTTTCAACTAGGATACCGATTAGGCTTCTTCGTTCTATCCTTATTGTTAATGCGTTTGATTGACTAACCGTCTTAGCAACTGATATTAGGTGTTTTAGAGCTACGAATGTACTGAAACTAATCGCTTGACCTAGGGTAGACTAGCAAAACCGTCATAAGATTTCGAAAGTATACTTGTGGAGGAGTTGTGGGCGTAAACGATCTTTGAGTATACTCACTAATCTTTTGCGCGAGTGGAGACGAAAGCTACCGTCCGAGTATTAAGGTTGTAGGTGTGTAGGTTATACAAGAGTAGACTACACACAATATCCGTGTTACAAGTTCAAGAACCCAAAGACGACAAAAAGTCGCTTTAGAAATCCTAGCAAATTCTCGGTGAAAATCGGCCATGAACCCTAAAGAATTCCCGATTGCCCAACATTCGTTAATTGATTTACAACCTCAATATAATTGCTCTCTTGCTACTGTTCACTTAGATTAGATCTGTTTTCATTGTTTAATTTAGTTTATTTTTCTTGCTACGACGTGACAAAACCATAAAAATATATTTCCCGTCTTGATTTTAGAACTGGTTAGAAATTGAACAACGTCGCCCCGTGGATTCGATCCTTAAATACTATTGCGTGTGTCGTACACTTGCGGCCTAGTTAAAGGGTAAAACCCGCACGCCGGGTTAATCCCGGTGTGTCAAGTTCTTGGCGCCGCTGCCACCGTGGATAGTATTGCTTGTTTGATTTCGTATTCTAATTTCTGCTCTAGACACTTTTTCCTTTTTCTTTAGCCGATAAAGATCACCGTTGGTTGAAATCTTTGCCCGCAGGATCTATAACTAATTGGGAAGAGTGCAAAGCCGCCTTCCTAAATCATTTCTACACCAAGTCGAGATCCAACTTGTTGAGAAACAAAATCCAAAGTTTCAATCAACAACCGGTGGAGTCTTTCCATGAAGTGTGGGAACGTTTCAAGGAGTACGAGAGAGATTGCCCTCATCACGGTTTCTCCGGTCCGAATTTGCTCAAAATTTTCTACCGAGGATTACTACGGAAATATCAACTTTCTCTCGATACGGCCAGCAATGGAGACTTCTCCATGAAGACCATCAACCAAGGAAGAGCTCTCATCGAAAATCTTGCTATGTCGAATATCAACAATTCTCCCGACTACGATAGATCGATCAGATCGAATGTGTCGGAATCCATGGAGATAGCCGAGCTAAAGAACATGGTGAACCGACTTCTCAACAACCAAAATCGCCAAGTACATGCTTGCTAATCTACTGTTGGAGGCGAAGACGATGCTTATTACGAACCCGACAACAACGGTTCGTATTTTCAAGAAGAAGAAGTTAACTATGTGGAAGCACAAAACGCCTATCCAAGCCGATTCAACAATGGATTCAACAACAACTTCCGCAACGCCAACTTCAATAATCTCTCGTATCGAAACCCGAACGTGGAGAACCCTCAAGATCAGCTCTACCCTCTACAATCGAAGCTTTTTCAAAACCGGTTCCAAAACGGGAACTATGGAAGAAATGGGAACTTCCAACCGAGACCGCCCTTCAACGCTCAAGCCGCTCCTTACAACAACTAAAACACGCAGTAACAATGTATCTCTAACTCTCAACTTGCTGCCCAAATAGCGAAGCTAGAGTAATCAATCCAACTTCTCGCTCAAAGCAACGAGAAGACGGCGAATGATTTTAACGTCAAGGTCGATTGTATATACAACAAATTGAATGGGAAATTTTAATCTCTTTCAACCCATGTCAAAAAGTTTGATATGCAAGTCTCTCAAACCGCGGACTCTACTAAGAGACTGAGCGGAATTCTACCTGGAAGAGTGGAAGATAACCCAAAGAGATTTTGCAATGTGATTTCCACCATACCCGAGAAGGAAGTCGATGCTAAGATGGGGCCTAGAGAAGTTCCGAGATTCGTGCCATTCTATGGACGAGTCATTACCGAATCCAAGATGATCCAAAAATCACCATTCGAGGTACCGAAACTAATCCCGCTTCAAAGGCTAAGAAAAGTCGATGATCCGAGACGTTTTTCTTTTTCTTGTTGGATTTCGGGAATTTATTTTGCAGATTGTTTGTGTGATTCCGGAGCCAACGTCAACATCATGTCTAAGACATTTGCCGAGAACCTCGGTATAATGACTCTCACGCAACCTACCGTGAGCATAATATTTGGGGACTCATCACAAAATAAACCCGAAGGAGCGATCCATGATCTTCAAATACTCGTTGAAAACAAGATCGTTCTCAGTGATTTTCAAGTTCTCGAAATGGAACGAGACAAGGATAGACCGTTGATTTTTGGTCGACCCTTCTTAGCTACCGTTGGCGCCATCCTTGATCACGCCAACCGTCAAGCCGTCTTCTTGAATGTGGATCAAAGGAGTGTCTATCCTACTATCCCGGACAAAATTCCAAACCCGAGGGACGAACATAAGATGAAAAACTTCATTTTCCCTAAAGGAAAAGAGAAAGATGAGTCGACTAAGACGGAACCCCCAATGGTAAGTCCACCATTCACTTCTAAACCATTTGCAAAAGTTAAGATCAATATTCCACCAGATTTAAGAGATACCAAGGAAGCACGAGTGGAAGACATGGTTGAGAAGACGAAACAAGCTCTTTGAGAAGTGAAAATTCCGAAGAAAAGCGGAAAGGATAAGGTGATCCCGAAGAAAGGCGAAACACGTCATAAACAAGATGATGCCAAAGGAACATTTGTTCCCAAGACATCTACTGCTCGCGTATAGTCTCACCAAAAAGTCGAGCTAACGACTTTAACCAAAAGGGCTTGATGGGAGGCAGCCCATTTGGTACGTTTTTCTTTCTTTTTCTATTGACGTTTTTCTTTCTAGGATTCCAGGCTTTATATAAAAACCAAAAAACCCAAAAACATTCAAAAAAATAAAATTGAAGAAGGTGTTCGAAACAGATCGTGGAACGCCAAAGGAACGAAGGAAAAATGACCCGAGGACGAAGGCCACTCGGCCGCGGCTGGAGCAGTCCGACCCGCGGCGAGGAAGCCATCGACCGCGCCAGCGTTGGTTGGTCACGCGGCCGAGCAGCAATCGCCCGCGGTTGGAGCTAGCCGACCCACGGAGAAGAAGCATTTGGCTATGGTCGCGCATGCTCGACCCGCTGCCAGCCCATTCCAAGCAAAAAAAAAACCGATCCCGACCATTCCCGAACATGTTGCCAACATGAAATGGAACCAAACCCGATTTAATTCTCGTGTCCCGCTAAGGTAAGTCACAAAAGCTTTTGAAAAACAGAAAACTTCTCTTTACATAAAAACAATTTTTCAAAGACAAAAAGAGAATTTCAATATTCAAGTTATTAGGTTTTGAGCAAGAACACCTTTTTCAAATCAAAAGCTTCTCTTTTTTTGTTTGCTATGCTAACACATTGTTATTAGGTTTTGAGCATCCAAAGTTGAGGACTCGCTCTCCTCATATTCGTTTGGGATTTTGGGGCCAAGGCTTGGGTTATACGCAAGAGCCGTCTAGAGTCCGATGGTATTTTATATTTGTATTTTATTCAAATTTTGTGCTCATCCATTATGTTTTGTGTGTTCCTGGTTTTGTATTTTTCTTGGTTTTGTTAGTGATGTGTGTTATTATATTTTATTTTTTTTTGATTATGCAGTTGGTAGTGGATCAGATGATAGTGAGACGTTGTCTGGTGATGATACGTGTTTTACCACATCAATTACCCTAATGTGTACACTACCGCAATCATAACGGTATGTCCTTTTAGCACTTAGGGATCAAATCAACAGAGAAAAAGATTAGCACAATAAGAATACAAGAAACTACTCAAGTTAAGCTAAACGTTTTTTGGTTTTTGTTTTTAAAGGACTGATTACGATAAAACTAAAAATAAAAAATCAGAGAGTAAAAACATACAGGACAACTAAAATTATTGCAAGCTAGTTTTAAGAACACATAATTAAAGAACACAAGACACTAAAATCGAGTTTTATCAAGGAGATGAAGATATGGATCGTAGGAAATGGTATTCGATTAGGAGTATTCGATGATTCACTAATGATGTTTCTAATCACTCAATGAGCTGAATTTTATGGCAAGGAGATTTTGAGCAAGAACACCTTTTTCAAATCAAAAGCTTTTACAAAAATTATTTGGTCCATTCTCTCTCTTTTTCAAAGGAGATTTCAATTCCACAATCATCTCATCAAATCCACCAAGGTATGATCCTAAATCTCTGCTTTTTCATTGAGCTAAACCCTAAGGTTTTTCTTAAATTCATTAGATTCATGTCTAGGATTGCTATAAATGGTTAGAGAAC
Organism: Eutrema japonicum; assembly: GCA_030161315.1. NCBI lineage: Eukaryota > Viridiplantae > Streptophyta > Magnoliopsida > Brassicales > Brassicaceae > Eutrema > Eutrema japonicum. The sequence goes on from BSQW01000012.1 coordinate 33,100,384, forward strand.
TCTAGATTGAACTTCTAGAGTGATAGAATTTCAGTTTTAACACTTAATTATTAAGGATTTGAGATTTTTTTGGAACTTGAAAATTTCAAGCTTAAATAAAACGAATTTAGAGATTAATTTTGATTAATTTGAACAAGTGTTGATATATCGATAATTAGTAAACGGTAATCTACTGAAATTGCATGAAGATGAACTTAAAATCTATGATTAGAATTTTTTTTATGCAAGTACGTCACAAACCCGAAATTTACAATTATCGTCTCGATTTGTTTGATTTATGCTCGATGTTTCTCGTTTTTTTATTGAATGTGTCTCTTGATACTCGATTAGTATCCTCGCGCATTGAAATTGTTCAATTACAACCATATTCATACTTTTGCCGAGTTGATTCTCAATTTTGTAGGAATAAATGGACCACCTGAGATCCCGCATAATGCGCTCTCAGAAGAGCGGATACGTAGGAGAGACTTCCCGAAGATCATTTTCTATTCAACATGAGGAGAGCCAAGGAGGCTCGGACACCGGAAGCGTGGAAAACGACACAAATATTGGCGAGTTCTTTGCAAGTCGACGACGATCGATTAGAATTCGCGTGCCAATTCCTCGACGTGACCTAACTCCTTCCCCTCCACGTGAACCAACACCACCTCCGGAACGAAGACCAAAAGTACAATATGTCGGGAACCCTATGGACCCGAATATCGATTACCTTGAGAAGCTCAACAAGATGGTTATCAAATCAACACCTCGCATAGATTACTCGACTCTCGACACGCTCAGGATTAGAGAAGACGTGATTTGGTATCTTGACGCACTTAACCTTCGACCTTTCATGGAGCTCAATCTCCCTACCTACGAAGATATCACCAAAGAATTCTTATCGACCGTCACCATGTGCTACAAGAGATGCTCTAATGCAAGAGCGAACGACGCTTTGAAGCTTCAATATCTCGATGAGATTCACCTTGAGGATAATCCCGATGAATATCTATGGAGCGTAATGGGACAAGGCATCTACGACAACATACGGTCCAAAGCCGCCCTATTCACGCATCCCGCTGTCCGCTATGTACACAAGCTCTTAGCGCACACCATATTCTCGAGAGCGAACGAGGGGAGTGTCTTCAAAGGCGAGCTTGTCACTCTTCAATTACCTTTCACCGAAGACCCTACTACTACCTTCGGAAGCATCAACACGGCGATTCTACAAGCCGTGCACTTCGATTTCTCGGACGAGGTTCCACTCCAAGGAAGATGGTTCGACTTGATGCAATTCTCCTGAGACCGCACGATCTCTCGCGCTTCACTCGAACCCGACAAATTTGGTTACAAATATTTCACTAATGTCGGTTAGTCTTACATTGTTTTCTTACCTTCTAACTTTGTCCCTAGACTCCGAGAAAGAGCAGCACCTAGATGGATACCGAAGGCGATGGACTATATACCTACAGCCCCACGCCTACCGTACACGATTGGATAGTTCCTAGTGGCCAAGGCCAACCGAGACGCCGAGGCAGAGCGTGCTCGATTACTTCAACAATCACAGGCCCGTGCACCATCCGCGAGTTTATCTCACGCACACGGACCAGAATAAGCAGCCATGGAGAAGAAGATAACACGAAAAGAGAGACCATACATGTGCATGATGCGCTTCCTTGAAGAGCACCACCAATTCGATGGCAACACGCCCGGCACCGAGATAGATGGCTCAGGCGACGCCTAGCCATGCACTTCACCACCACGGTTTAATCGATCTCTTTCACCTTATCTTTTATTTTAATGACTTTACCATCCTTTCACCAACTTTTTCACACTGAGGACAGTGTGATTTAAGTATGGGGGAGGATGTTTATCCGTTACTAATCTATTTTTCTTTTCTTTCTTTGGATTTTTTTATTGCTCGTTGAATTTTTAAATTCTCATATAATATTTTTATTAAGCATTTTCCAGGAACATATGAACTAAATCTATGATGATTTAGACCAGTGTGCTTCTACGCTATTTCCTCGTGCCAGCTCTTTTGTGGTTTGGTTCTAGACTAGGCGGTAGCTAGAGTGCTTACAATGCGACATCCCCAAAGGATTTCGAGCCATAGAAGTTCTTTCCGACATGATATACTAGCTCATTCTATTTGAACTTAATCTATATTTAATTTTCTTATCAAAAGGTTTTAGGGGAGACAACGAGTCATACATCGAGGATATCTTTTTCTTTTTACCACTCTTTGTTGTCCTAGATGGCCAGTTCATTTTTAGCTGGTACCCCACCCAAAACTTAACCCTTGTTCAAACCTCATGAAACTCTCTTTGTGTCTTATGTGCAAATATGTGCAAAATTGCCAGAGAGGGAGGAACGACACAATTTTTAGTCACAACGAGAAGAAGGAAGACTAGACGAATTCGGTTATGAAGGTATAAACAAATCAAGCTAAAATGTCGCCTTGGAAATCATCTATCACTAGTAGTTTTCGTACTCTCTAAGACTTCCGCCTAAAGGCGTTTCCCCTTTCGAGTATAAAAGAAAATAATAATAATAATAATTGAAAGGAAAGGAAATAAAAACCTAATAGTCTTAGAGTAGTCGATATTTTTATACCAAGGCGACTGTGTTTCATGTATGGAGAGTAAGAGGCCGTTCAAATAATTACCCGGAGAAAAATCTAAATCTGGGGGAACGGCAGAGAAGTTCTGTCAAAGGGAGAAAAGTCCCGAAGAAGGAGAGGTTTGCAATTACACTTATGTGAGTAGGAAGTGACTGGAAATTGTGGATTTCAACAGCTCAATTTGCCTTTTGGCTTGGCCTTCCAAAATTTGTTGGAACATACTTTGCACATCATTTTGTGCACCTTGGTTCGATGAACCTCCTTGAGCTTGATTGTTGTTTGGCTTTGGTTGATAGTCCTGCTGGTAGTTTGAGTTGTAGCCTCCTTGGTTTGCTTGGTTGACTGTTTTGGGTTGGAATCCTTGCTGGTTCTGTGGAGGATAGATTTGGTCTTGGGGGTTCTCCACATTGTTGCTCCTATAAGACAAGTTGGGGTGATTCAGAAAATTATGGTGAACCCTCCTCGGTTCCCTTAAAATTGGTTCCCAATGTATTTTACTTCATCTTGGAGTTCTTCACTCCTTTCTTGTGCAACGTCTTGTTGTCCTCCATATTCTCCAACAAAATTGATTGATCTTTGATTGGCAAGTAAGACCTTGTCTAACTTGTTATTGATGTCTTTGAATCTTTGATCATCATATTTCGTGTCCCTCACCGTTCGATCATAATCTCCCTCATAGCCTTGGTCACTTTAAGCCAAATTCTCAACTAGTATCTCTCCATTAACAACATCTTGGCTATCAAAACTCCCATTGCTTGCCGTGTTCAAAGCTAGTTGGTATTTATCTAAAACCCCTCTGTGTAGGATTTCGAGAAGTGCTTCTTTAGATACTCCATGGTGAGGACACGCCCTCGTGTAACCTTTCAATCTCTCTCATGGTTCATAGAACGATTCATGCTTCCTTGTTTGAAGCTTGTGATGTCGTTTCTCAACTTTGCTGTCTTTTGTCTCGAGAAAAACTTTGCCAAGAACTGCTTCTTGCATTCCTCCCAAGTCGGTATGGTGGTGGTGACCACACTCTTCTCCCACTGAGCAGCCTTGTCTCCCAAAGAGAATGGGAAAAGAGTTAACTTGACAACGTCCTCTGAGACTCCATTCATCTTTACCATCCCACAAAGACGATCGAACTGATCGATGTGATCGATCGGGTTCTCCAATGGCATTCCCAAGAACCTCGAGTTCTCCATGTTAATGAGACTTTACTTGATCTCAAAGTTGTTGTTCGCACATGGTGGTGGTCTTATCCCAGTTCGAACCCCTTAGGTTCATCGAAGGCACCAATCCTTTGTGTCTGTCTAGGAGGATGGATTGGCTGCCTCGGTCCTTGGTTTTGTAAGCCCACTCCTTGGAATTCATCTAGTGGTGGTGGCGGTTGGTGATCTCCTTGGTGAGGAGGATCATTTAGCTGAGCATCCATGCCTAAACGCCTCACGTGCTCATCACGTTCTCTGGTTGCTCTTTGGTTGTCTCTTTCGAGTCTTCGAATATCTAGCAAAAGTGTACAAAGTACAGAAAAATACTTAGACTCAATTAGAATTCAAATCCTAATGGCTATTGTTATATCCCCGGCAATGGCGCCAAATTGATGATACATGTTTTACCACATCAATTACCGTAATGTGTACACTATCGCAATCATAACGGTATGTCGTTTTAGCACTTAGGGATCGAATCCATAGAGAGAAAAATTAGCACAATAAGAATACAAGAAACTACTCAAGCTAAGCTAAACATTTTTTGGTTTTTTTTTTAAAGGACTAATTACGATTAAACAAAAAAAAAAGACAGAGAGTAAAAACATACATGACAACTAAAATTATTGCAAGCTAGTTTTAAGAACACAGAATTAAAGAACCCAAGACACTAAAATTGAGTTTTATCAAGGAGATGAAGATATGGATCGTAGGAAATGGTATTCGATTAGGATTATTCGATGATTCACTAATGATGTTTCCAATCACTCAATGAGCTGAATTATATGGCAATGAACACACATATAGCTTAACTCACTTTCATGATGCTAAACCTTTTATTGATAATTTGAATTAGCTAATCTCTCAATTGCAACCAAATTAATAACAACCATAAAACGTAAGTCCTTTTAAGCCAATTAATGATCCTTAGTCACGATTCTCATCTTGCTAAGCATCAAAAACATGTTTAGAAATCTTGTAGACAGTTTACCAAACCTCTCTCAAGTGTAATATGTCCATGATCTAGAAATTGAGTAGCTAGTTCAATCATATCTTTGAGACCACTTCTAAACATGAGAACTTCTATAATCTTGTCCTAAACATCAAAAGATCATCATCTATCCCTCTAAATCAATCATTCCCACAATCCATAATAAAACTACTCACACGTAACTAAATCACAAAATAAAACCGAACAAAAGCAAGACATAGTGAAAATAAGAAGATTGATGGAAGAAAATTAAGGAAATCTTCACTAATATTGTGTAGATCTTCAATGATTCATCAAAAAGTGATAAGAGAGAAGAAGAAGACTTTAAACAGTGGAAAGAAGCTAAAGTTGTCAAGAATTCGTCAGTGGAGAGTTGTTGAAACTCAACTACTAAGTGTGGAACTTAAACAAAAGGGGAGGGACCCAAAGTCAAGTGGAAAGTTTCAAGACAATCTTGATCGGTTTGGGGGGTCGGTTTGAAACCGATCAAGACTGGATTTGTTTTTCTGGACACGCTCGCGGTCGTTCTGGAAAATTGGTCGGACACGACTTCACTAAATTGGCCATTATTCTTGAACCACAGTTCAGAATAGCTGGAAACCACTTCCATTGGAAAACTAACGCAATATCCTATAACTTTGATGAAGAGCTCCAAAGCTAAATCCAAAGGAAAGGTTTACATCCGAGGTTATATTCCAGATGCATATTATTGATGCTTTTATCGGTCAGTTCTTATCGGTCAAATGGCCGATAAAATGGCTTGGCAGGAGCTTGACATTCTTCGAAGCGAGATTAGTCATTTTATCGGTCATGTTTATCAACCACATGGCTGATAAAACCGATCATCAGGGACTCCATCATCTTTTTCTTGTCTTTCTTTGCCCGTTGGCCCTCAGTGATGATTACTCATTCTCCTCTAACTCCAGAAGTACATGAAAATGACTCAGAAGTACATGCAGATATACACCCTAAGACTCTAGAACATACTCCTAAAGCTAAATGAGTCACTTATGCATGAATATGTTACAAAGTATGCATGAATGAGGATAAAACACACCAAAACAATGAGGCTAAAACATGTAAAATGTGATGTTAACATCTGGACGTGGTACTGATAATGATTATGGGTTCGAAAGCTACACTGGAACAAATGTTGAGCGATGTGAAGAATCTGATGATTCCGACGAGGCTGATCGTACCGAGTCAGATAATGATTTCATTTATGATGTTGATGGTTCTGATGGATCAGAAGAAAATTCGGATGGTGATCATGGTGACGATGAAGACGATGTTGATTCGTCTGATGATGATGAAAACACAGATTCCGATGAAGTTTTGGATGAGGATTGTGATGTTGAGAGGTTTGTGTGAAAAAAAAAGTGTCTCATCTCGATGGTCATGTTCGCAGTTGGTCCTATTCAGTTCCAGATAGTATGGATCGTTGTGCTGGAGGTGTCTCACGTATGAGGCCCTCAAAGTCTGGATGTCGTGTGTTCGTTAAAGTTCTGCAATCGTGGTCGCAAACATCGGTTTTGAATTGTTTCTCTTTGGAGATCAAATTAGCCGATGAACAGGTAGCTCTATTGTCTCTGGAATTTACATTTTTAAAATTTTTTTTATTTTTTTGATTTTTTTTAAAATGATCTGTTATTTTGGTTTTTTGGGCGAGAAAATTCAGGTTTCTATTGGAGGTGAGCAGCGTTGCGTGTTTGGGCCACAAAAGGTTGTGGGGAGTTGGGTTGTTATAGGTAATTTTGTTGTTATTGATCGGCTTGGTTGTTGTCGTTCTACTTCCCATCGCCACGAGAAAGTATTCCTCCCGTCGACTACTGTTAATAAAAGTTTGCGGCAATGTGAAAATAATTATTTTGATTTTATCGACTTCCAAAGAATATTGGACCGTGAACACGACGATGATTATTTAGTTGGTTCATTTTGTCTCTGCTAATTTTAGATTCTCTTATTTGGTTTTGTTTGGTTTCGTTTATGTTTCTTTTTTTTATAGATTTGATAGGTCGTGTTGTCGATTTTAGACGTTCTGAATCTTGGGGAGGTTTGTTTTCAAGTCAAAAATCATTTCCTCTGTATGGGAGTCTTGGTACCGCAATATTAGAGTTTGAAGTATAGGGTGAATATTGAATCATCTCTTTTTGTTTGAAGGACGCAAAGTATGGTTTTTCCTTTTTTTTTGTTTTTACTTGATTTTTGTTATTTTCATTTTTTATTGTTCGATAATGGTTGTTTGTGTATTTTGGTTTTGTTTTAGTGGTGTTGACTTGCGGTGTGAGCTATCCGGAATGATGGCTAAAGACTTTTGCATGTTTTGGAGGCGTTGCAGTCAAAGTACAGTTGTATGCGTGTTTAGATGGGCGCTTATCGATTATTTTGCAGGTGGTATTTGACAAAATATTTATTTTGTTTATGTTTTAGGTATTTTTATTTCTAATCCATTTCGATATTTATTTGTTCAGGGAAGATCACCTTATCATCTACTCACCCTACTTGGTTTCAGTTGAATCCTCTTATTCCCGAAGTTGATGAGTTTTTGGATATGTAAGTAGGTATTTGTATATGATGATTTCTTTTCTTTGTTTAGTCGTATAGAAACGTCAATGATATAAGGTTTGTTTTTGACATGCGTCGGCAGACTCCCGCGTAAAAAGATGTGTCCACGTTTGGCCACATGAGCAAATGTATCCGTGTAGTCATCTCCATAAGTTTGAGTGAAGCCGCGTGCCACCAAGCGAGCCTTGTATCGTTCAATGTCTTCATTGCTCCTATATTTGATGGTGAACACCCACTTAGAGCTAATCGCTTTCTTTCCGAAAGGAAGATCCGCTTCATCCCAAGTGTGATTTCGTTCCATAGCACCTACTTTTTCCCCAACCGTATTACTCCATTCCTATTTTTCCTTGGCCTCCTCATAGCTTGTAGGTATCTTGTCTAGTTCAATTTCCACAAGAAAATCTTGATGATCAGTTGACAAAAGGTCAAGAGAACAAAACGATTGGATGGGGTGAGCTACAGCTTGGTTGTTGTAGTAGACACGGGTGTTGATCCACTTGGATGGCATTTGGATCCTAGTGCTGCGTCTAAGTGGCGTTGGAGTAGAATCTTCTTCTTCCTCCTCATGAGGTATAGACTCCTCTTCTTCCGTATCCAAGTGATCCAAGCCTTGGTTTTGGTCTTGGTCGTTGGACGGTTCCAGGTTGCTCGAGTCTTGGTCGCGGCCTTGGGATAATTATGCGGCCTGATGTTGAGCTTGGTCTTGTTGATCAGCTCCCAATTGTTCATTCAGATCCTCATAACTACTTAGTGTGCTTGCCCTCTCCCTTGTTGTCCCATCCGTGTTTGCTTGTTCTTGGGAGCTTGATTTCCTAGATGATCTAGGAGGAATTTCAAGCTTGTGGCTCGGTCGGAAGTAGAGTGAGATAAGCCTTTTAAGCTATCCCAATCTTTCTTTTCATAGAAACTTCACATCGCGAGACACATAGGTTCGATTGTTGGAGAGGTCGTAGCACTTGTACCCCTTTTGGGTTGTTCAATATCCGAGGAACATACACTTGGTGCTCTTTGCATCTAATTTGTTCCTTTGTCCACATGGTACTAAGACAAAACAAACACACCCAAATACTCTTAAGTGGTTAATAGATGGTTTTGCTTTGTTAAGTACCTCGAATGGTGATGAGTCTTTTAAGACTTTGGTTGGAGTCCGATTGATGAGGTAGCATGCCGCCATAACCGCATCACCCCAAAAACGTTTTGGTACATTGGTGTGGAACATCAAAGACTTTGCAACTTCCATGAAGTGTCGATTCTTCCTTTCCGCCACTCCATTTTGTTGTGGTGTGTAAGGACAACTCGTTTGGTGTATTATTCCGTGCTTAGCTAGGTGTTCTTTGAATTTATGGCTTACTAGGTGGCTGCCCGTGCCATGCGCGGGCGTGATTTCGTAGAAAATTATTTATTTAAACTATCTAACCATTCAATTGAAAATATAATTATAAACAATTCACATAATCATACACAGACTAAATCAAAATAATACAAATAATAACCAAAACATTATCTATAACAAAAAGGTATTATTCTTGATACGATGATGGTTATTGATGAAAGATTATTCGTGACAAAAAAAAAACAAAAAAAAACACGTCATATATCGTCCATTGCATTAAACCACGAAAACTTCATAATAAATTTAATAAAACAGACAAAATACGAATCAAACAATTAACCAAAACATACGACGATGTATTCGGAAAATCACAAACATAACTAACAGAGTTCATACAAATTTAAACATAATTATAATAATGTCAAACATATATAGTAAAACATAGGGTAATATAATTGATACATAATGGAAAAACATAATTCATTTTAACTATTAATCAATAACCGATCCACGGTCTGTCTTCAACAAAAACCTGTAAAAAAAAACAGAAATGCGAATAAATCCTTGGTATCTGCGAACAAAAAAGAAACAGAAATGCGAATAAACCTGTAAAAAGAAACAGAAATGCGAATAATTAATTACATTTGTCTTCTTTGTCTTCTATGGTTCCTTATTCTTCTGATTTTTCTTAGCTTCCTTCCGCATCTTCACATTCTCAGAATTTATCATCTTCATCTTTCGGTCTCCTTCCTCATCTTTAACGTCTGGGTCCTCGTATTTTTCGAATTCTTCTTCATCAGCTTCTTATTATTCTTCCCCATTATCTTTTTTACATCTTCCTCGTCTTTTCCTTCTTCTTTTTCTTCTTCATCGTCTTCGACTTCTACTTCTTCTTCTTTATCGTCTTGTCTTCTTCGACTTCTTCTTCTTGTTTTCTTTCGGTTTTTTCTCGTCTTCTTTCTTCTTAATGTTGTTATCACTTTCAAGTTGATAATCTTCTGAGGTGTCCAGAGATAATATCTAATTAGTATCACCATAAGATTTTCAATGTGACTCCTCAAATATTCTATATGGTTTTTCTTCTCCAAATTCATCATCCTCTTCCTCTTCTTATTCTTCAACATTTTCGTCTTTTCCTAATTTTTCTTATTCTGATTTTTATCTTTATTTTCTTCGGTCTTCTCCCTCTCGTCTTTTCCTTCTTCTTCTTCACGACTTCGTCCTCCTCTTCTCCCTCCTATTCAACTTTCGGATTTTCTTCTTCCTCGTCTTTTCCTTCTTCTTTTTCACTGTCTTCGGCTTCTTCACTGTCTTCTTCTTCCTCTTATTTGTCTTTTGATTTTCTTATTCCTCATCTTTTCTTTCCTCTTCTTCATCGTCTTCAACTTCTATTTCTTTCCCTCTTATGATTTGTCTTCTTCTTCTTCTTCTTATGCTTTGTTCTACTCGATCTTCCTATTATTTATCTTTTGGTTTTGTTCTTCTTCATATGTTTTTTATTCTTTTTCCGGTTATTATTCATCTTCTTCTTCATTCTCCAATTTTAAATATTTTGTTAGTTCCTCATCTTTCTTTTTCATTGTCTTTGACTTCTACTTCTTCTTCTTCCTCTTATACATCTTTTGATTTTCTTATTCCTCACCCTTTTCTTTCATCTTCATCATCGTCTTCAACTTCTACTTCTTCTTACTATTCTGTTGTGTCTTCTTTTTCTTCCTCTTTTGTTTTTTTTTCTTTCTCGTATTTTCCTACTTCTTTGACTTTTTCTTCATCATCTTTGAATTCTCTCAGATCTTCTTATTCTTCTTTTTCGATTTTTATTAGCCTTCTTCATTCTTTGCTTCTTATTCCTCCTTGGTCTTCTTTGTCTTATCCAAACTCTTTTTCTTATGGTTTTTCTTCGTCTCTTTCTCATCTTCACCTTCGTCTACTTTGTATTATTCATCTTCTGGTTTTCTTCCCTTTCTTTATTCTTTTTTTTCTTCCACGTATTTTCCTTCTTCCACTTCGTCTACTATGTATTGGTTTTCTTCTCCAACTTCTCTGACTTCTTATTCTGATTGTTTTTTTTCTTCTCCAAATTCGTCATTTCATTCTTCTTTGTTCACCATCTTCGTCTTCTCCGACTATTTTTCTTTCTTCATTGTCTTCATTGGCTTCGTCTTTTTCGTCTCTGTCTTCTTTATCTTTTAGTTTTTCATATTTTTCGTCTTTTCCTTATCCTCCATCGTTTTCAACTCCTACTTCTTCTTTATCGTCTTCGTTTTCTTTGACTTCCTATTTTTTTGTTCATTCGGTTTTTCTTCGTTTTTTTCTTCTGAATTTCTTTGTTTTGTTCTTATGATTTTCCTTCTGCTTCATCCTCTCCGTTTTCTTCTATCGTCTTTGTATTCTCCAACTTCTTATTCTTCCACATCTTCTACTTCTTCTTTGTGTTCTTCTTCTTCCTTTTATTTAAATTTCGATTTTTCATCTTCCTCGTATTTTCCTTCTTCTAATTATTTTTTGGAAGTTTGGAATTTTTCGGACGTATATTTTCACATTTTTATGGGCTTACCTATCTTTACACAAACGATCAGTTTTAAAGAATCTTGTGAAATAAAAGCACATAGATAACATGGACACATATTATCCGACTGTTCTAACATGAACCCTCCTCTTGAAACGAAGGGAAATGTAATAAAAAAGGAAGATATAATAACGAAACAGTCATGAAAAGTGAAAATCCAAAGACATTCCATCGAAAATAATTTGTTTCTTGTCGCATAAGCGGTTTACCAGCAGCCTCTTCATCTACATCATCTTTCGGTTTTCTTATTCTTCAACTTCGTTTTCTTCATCTTCCAGTTCTCTTATTTTTCTTCGTCTTTAACTTTTCCAACTTCTTATTCCTATTTTTCTGGTTTTCTTCTTTTTCTTCAACTTTCACATATTCTTATCCGTATCCTTCTTCATTATTTTTTGTTATCCATTTTTTTTTCTTCCGGATATGACTTTGTCTTGGTCTTCTTCCTCATCGTCTCTTTCAACCTTTTCGTCGTCTTTTTGACTCTTTTTTTATTCTTCTTCTTCTTCGTCTTCGTCTCCTTCTATTTATTCTTCTTCTTCTTCGTCTTAGTCTCTTTCTATTTATTCTTCTTCTTATTCTTCCGGTTTTTGTTCTTCTTATATTTAAAATTTTGAATAGAAATTATAATTGACAATTGCATGTATTTGTACATAATCAATTTCATTAAATGTAGTATAATGTTTTTTTTTGAAATTAGGAAAGAGAGCATGAGATTTTTGGGCTAACATATTTTTTGTTACTATCCAATTTTTGATTTAAAGGTTTTTAATGTTATTTAAATAATATAATTTCTCGTCGTCCCTATTCTAATCTTTACACTTTTCTAAAATTGTTAGTCTATATTTTTTACTATTCAAATTTTAATCCTTTCATAATTATGATATTGACATTTTTATAATTGTTATTTGAACGAATTACTTTTCCATTGTTATTTTGATTTTTATCTTAATTTCTTTAAAAAATTATTAGTTGACTAATTACTTTTGTTGTTATAATGTATCTAATTAAAATTATACAATGTTGTATATATTTGAAAAAGACAATTAACAAAGACATAGATTAATCGATCGAATTGACTAAAAAGTTATAATTAACCGATTGAATTGACCAAGAAGTGAATAAAACCTGTTTAACTTAATCGATCAAATTGAATAAATTGATAATAGCAATGAATTATAGTAAGATTATTCCATTAGGAATTAATATCTTGATCCAAAATCTTCGGGGACATCCGGTAAAAAAAAATAGAGTAAAAATTCCCCCCACTCTTGCCAATAATGGTTACTTGCCGGTAATGGTCACTTGCCGGTAACGGTTACAGCTCTGTTTTACCGTTTCACCATCAGTTAAAAGATTCACCGCAAAATCAATTGAACATATCCGATTTCTAATCAAACGGATATAATAATTGATTACAATCATAAGAAAATGCAAAAGAGGACCAAAGAAGCATACACAGAAATTAAGATTTTTTGTTTTTGTTTTTAAGTTGAACGCTTGAGCTTATTAATCCAAGACGTCAAAATCACACTTGGACCCCTTATTAGTATTTCGTCTGGATTCATTTCAGTTTCATGTTACAGGTTGATGTATCTTTTATGGGTCCCAATCACAAATCGATCCGTATTGAGTTTTAATCTCATAAAGAAACAACAAAATAAAATTATTAATTGAACATGCAGTCATTAATATCAACCCTTTAGATGAAGAACTAAGCCAATACTAAACAACCCAATAAGGAGCGTAGATACATTTTTTAAGAGAGATCATTTGCTTAGTTTAACCTATTGACGTCTTGTCTCTCGCCTTGGCTTGAAAGAAATCCCAAATTTCTTCTTCTTTTTTCTTCCACCGTTTTGTCCGGCAGTCAAAACTGGTTCAGGCCATGGTTCAAGAAAAACCCTGAATCTTGGCATCAAAAGAAAGTTTGCTTGAGAATTAATTACTTCTGTTGCAACTTGCAACACTTGTATGGCTTTGTTCAAAAAAAATCAACACTTGTATGGCTTAACAGAATCGATTCGGGGAATCTTGTAGCAGGTAAACTACCGAAGGACTTGCTCTCGAAAACTCTCCTAAACATCAATAAGTATGTAATAATGTCTACCATCTTCTTCCTTGCAGCAATAATCAATCAAGAGTGATGTATTGCATCTGCCAAAATCAGAGCATCAAGAATGGACCAGAGAAGATCAAAAGGGGTTTGTTAGAACCATCAATTGAAACTTTTTGGTTGAAAAGAAGGTTTTACAGCTGTTTGAAAGAGACAATTTACCTGTAATTTGGGTTCAGGTGAGGTAGTAAAGAGAGGGACTGAGAACATACATGGCAAGGAGGATCCGACGGCTGGAGTAACCATCTGAAATCGGGGAGTGCACCATAGCAGCCTGTTCGATCATCAATAAAATAAACGAATAACAACGAACAACGCATAAACAACAACACACGATCGAAGAACACTATCTACGAATTTAGAAATCAAAAGAAAATAAAAAATATAATCACAAAAAAAAATCACAAAAGGGAAAGATGAGAAACGATGCCACATGATCCAAAAATAATAACATCAATAAAAGCAGAATAATACAAACGCAAAAAAAAAAATACAAAGCCTCAAACGTGAGAGCCAAGAAGCTGATACCTCGCTAGAGCAGGAAAGATGGAGACACCGAGCAAATATCCCAAGACTTAGACCCACCTACACCAACAAAGCAACACAATTAATTGATCTTAGTAACGCAGAACAACGAACAATGCATAAACAACAACAAAAAAACGAAGAACACTATTACCGAATTTAAAAATTTTATAAAAAAAAACAAATGGAGAGTAACAATCACTACACAGAAAAAAACCCGAAGAATTAAAATTACATAACAATATGCAATGCATAAACAACAATGAAAAACCGAGAAGAAAATCACAAAAAGGAGAAAAGAGACAGCATAGAAAACCAAATTATAAGATAAAGGTCAAAGGAACCAAACCAACAAAAGCAAGCCTACAAAACAATCCAGAACCACTCCACGACCACCCTAATAAAATTCCAAAACCAAAGATAGGTGATGACAACATACGAAAAAACAAAAATCGCAAAGAGATTGAAAAACTTATGCAAACACAAAACTGATATGCTCAATTTAATACCCTAAAGTACTAAAGCAGTTGTAATAGTATAGCTAGGGGTCGAACCACAGAAGACTCACAGAAACGCACAATAGATTCTATAGTGTCGAATTACGCTAAGCCAAACAGTTGTAATTAAAAGCAGTGCAGAAATTAAAAGAGTTGTAAATCAATTGGGAAATATAGGCTCAGGGTTTTTCTCAGGAAATCAGTGAATGCAGACTAACTAACTAACAGGATTCAGATTTAGCGCAGTTCTTGAACTCAAATCACTAAAATATAGCTAACCAACTCTCGTTGCGAAAACTATCTAAATCTAAATCCTAGGAATTCCAAATCTCTTTGCGAATCCTAAATTCTAAATCAGCTTTAATATCAGGTTTGATACGTTCACAAATCAATTAAACCAAATCTCTTTGCGAATAATCAATTTGCTCACCTAGGTTCTATCAGGTAATTAATCGCACTCTCGTGCCTAATCAATTATCCTAAGATCTAAGTTCCAGATTCGTCAACCTAAGCGAAGAACTATAATTCAGATGGTGAATCCTAAAAGATATTTAACCTAGCATTCAAAGAAAACCCTTATGAGAAAACCCTAAACCTAAGGTGGATCTACTCAGACATGGAGAATGAAACAATCAACATGTTTGAATAAATCATCAATAGAATAGAAAGAAGGGTTTAGAGATCTGATCTCGGACGAAGGGAGATTCAGACTTGTCTCTCTAAAACCAAAGTAAAATCAAACACAGAAAATAAAAGCATAAAAAGGCATGAAAAGGCATAGCCTAAACAGGTGGCTGAAAACTCCTATTTATAACCTAAAACACGATCTGGGGTCTTCTTGTAATTATTAAAGACTTCTGGGTACTTTTGCAATTCCTCAAGTCTTGGAAAACTCGCGGGTCGTGTCTTGCTGCGATGGGTATCGATCGATACCAAGGGGTATCGATCGATACTCGACGTGAATTCAGGTTCTCAGCGACACGATCTTTAGCTCTGCTACAAACTGCTCCAGAAAGCTCCAATACTTCCAATAATCCTCCAAACGTGCTATGACCTGTAAAAGACTCTAAAAAGACTCCAAAATACTATAAAGACTCTATAAAAAGGACTTATATCATGGCCTAAATGGGGTAAAAACCATGATATATCAACTCCCCCAGACTTAGCCTTTTGCTTGCCCTCAAGCAAATAGAAGACTAAACCAGAAAAAGAGGTTTGAAAACGTAGAGACTCACCTGTTCCTGAACCATCGAAAAGACCCTTTTCCCAAGTACCCAAATGTCACCTGATCAGCTTTCGATCTAACCACCATGTACTTCTCCGTAGACATTTGCAGCTTTTCCAGACTCCACACAAAATCCCACAGCATTGTTCAAGTAAAGCCCTCATCGCCAGTTTCATCTCTGCAGCTAATATTTAAGAACCTTCTAGACTCTTTACCAGACAATATCTTGACAAAGGAACCACCTTTTTTCACACTTTTTGTATCAATTTCTCTCCCCCAGACTTATTTCTTATTATCTTCTTATTATTTTTTTTTCTTTTCTTTTCAGCTTTGCATATACATATCAAGGTATGAGACGCGAGTACTGATGGTGTTTGCCACCAAATCCCCGGTTCTTCCCTCTCAATGTATCAAAGGATGTAGGCGAATAATGGCATCATAGGAAAATCCTAGCCTCGCTTCCAATCCTTTGTGTGATCATCCCCTCTTAAGTAGAATAATGGGATCGCTGGAAATTTTCCTAACCCTCTACTCATCAGAAAATCATTTCAATCTTTTATGCTCTTAATCTATCAACTTATTTCAGGGGAGAGAGATACCATAATTCTAAACACACGGGTTGCTTTATCAGATATGAATGATGAATCAAGCTCTATGAACACTAACCACATTGATGAAGTGCAAAAATTTGGCTCAGGCTTCAGAAGAACTCTATTGGAGACATGGATGTTTTCTAGTCAACTGGTCAGCCTTTGGATTTTTCATTAGTCGATCTAGAACTGATCCTGTAACACTGTGTACTCAAAAACAAAATCAAATCAATAGGTTCAAGCACAGGATCATCATCTCCAACAAATTTTGACTCAATAAAACAGTTTTGACTCGATAAAACGACTGACTCTAAGAAAAACAAAAACAATGTCAGCAGACACCTCCCCCAGACTTGAACAACACTGTCCTCAGTGTTATCTAGCCTAGAGTCAGTGAAAGAAACAAAGAAAAAGGATAGAACGAAGAGAAACAAGAAATTACCGTTCTGGAACAGTCGGTGTCGATCTACACACGGCATGGTATCGATCGATACCATGCTTAGATCGACTTTGTGAATTTTCATCCGTGATTGGTGTCGATCGATACCATAGGGGTATCGATCGATGCTTAGGCGATTTCGAGTTGCTCCTTGTTCATCCTGACACAGACTCAAAACAAACGAAAATAAAAATAAAAACGAATCAAAAACAGACTCACAAGTGGGTTGCCTCCCACCAAGCGCTCGTTTAACGTCAATAGCTTGACTGTAACGCCCTTCAGGCTGGATAAGAATGAGAGCTTGCATCAAAACAGGCTCCATCACTTGACATTACTAGCTTCAGCGTTCTGCTTAGCATGCTGTCCACAAACTCCTGCCCTTTCTCTTTCAGCTCAGAAGTGAGAAGGACTCTGGCCTTGGAGAATGGTTTCAAGGCTCCTTTGCATTTGACCTTATATTCAATCGAATCTCCATTGCACTTACGAGGTATCAAGGTGACATGGGGATTCTCGACCTTCTTGCTCTTGGCCTTCTTCTGCTTTGTTGTTGCCTTGGCCTTCTTCTTGGGGATGTTGGGCGGTTCAGCTGGAACATCTGCGACAGTAGGCTCATCAGGAGGCTCTTCCAAAATATCAATCGCTAGCGACTCTCCTGTGACAACTTCGATGCTAGACACATGTGTGGGAGTACTCCTAGGGGGAATGACACCATAATAGACCCCTCTGTCAATGTAAGAGAAAGAGATTCTCTTATTAGGTGTGTCTATGATCGCGCCTGCAGTAGCCATAAACGGTCGTCCCAAAAGGATAGGCATACGAGATATTGCACCCATCTCTACAACCTGAAAATTAGTAGGAACTAGACAGTCTCCTACTTTGACCAGCAAACCATGGATAGTACCGTGTGGAAGCGAGGTGGAGTTGTTCGCGAATGTGATAGATGCCTCTGGTGATCGAATATCAGCTCCTAAACGCTCTGCAATTGCCCTTGAGATGACGTTGACACTAGCCCCTGAGTCGACAAGAGACTCTTTGAAATTAACTCCTGAGATGGAGCATGGAACAGCGAATTTCCCTGGGTCTTCCCTCTGTGTCAATTTCCGCGGTTGTAGTGAATTGCGAACTCTTTCTCCGATCACCTCAGGTGTTTTCATATCTTCTGGTCCGTTCTGCGAGGGGTATCGATCGACACCAGGTAGGGTATCGATCGATGCCATGCGATTTGAATCGTTCCTGACAAGTACATCTTCATCAGAAAGAAGCTCCACGTTCGGGTTATCCAGCATATACTGTAGTCTAGCAATCTCCCATTCCTCCCTTGTCAGCTTAGGAACCATAGGATAAGGCATCCTGGTTACATACACTCGTTCTGCAACGACCTTAGGCACCACAGTAGAACTCTCTGTTGTCTCCTCAGAAATCACCTTAGTATCGACCGATACCAATGGGGTATCGATCGATACACGGGTGATTGAATCCATTCTTGCAGACGTCTGGGCTGGTATCGATCGATACTGGGTAGTATCGATCGATGCTTGTGCGATTTCAGGAATGGCTTCGAGATTTTCTGCACGTAAGCTGATGGCATTGACGTGTGCATTGTGTGATTGAACCGCCTTTCCCTTGGAATTTGCTGCAGTCTGAGCTACTCGCGTCTCCAGCATCCTGTGGCTCGTATTTAGTGCCTCGATCCTTCCACTCAAATCGGTGTACATGGTGTCCATCTTACCATTGAAGGTGGCTGTCATCTTCTCCTGCCCTTGAACCAGGTGTTCAAGCATAGCCTCAATCTTACTCTCAGGAGCTTTGGGTGGTGGGGATTGGTACCCTCCTTGCTGAGCATTGTTGGTGAAGTTTCGATTGGAGTTGTATCCGAATCGCTGACCCTGAAAACCAGAACCACCAATGTAGTTAACATCTTCCACTTCATTCTCAGTAGCAAAGTGGACGGCCTTTGTTGTCCTTCCCAGCAGAAGACTGTGCATAGAATCCAGCTGAGCTTTCACTTCAGCAATCTGTGACCCATCCATGTTACCAGCCAGCCTCTTGCGCTCGAAATCTGCGCTCTTGGTGCTACTACTAGAGGCAAAGTTCTCGATCAACACAATAGCATCCTCAGGATATCTGGTGTTGAAATTACCATTGCTGGAAGAGTCCAGACCCATCTGATATCTCCAATCTACTCCTCTGAAGAAGATACCCAGCAGCTGCACATCAGAGTATCCATGATGTGGACAATCTCTCTGGTACGATCTGAATCTTGTCCAAGCAGCCTTGAACGCCTCAGTAGGTCCTTGAGAAAAAGTGGAGATCTTATTCCTCAGATCTTCAGATCTTCCGTCATCGTAGAAGTTAATCAGGAAGGCTCTCTTGGTGTCCTCCCAATTAGTTAGCGATCCAGGAGATAGCTGCCTCAGCCAGTAAGTAGCTTCTCCACCCAGAGAGTAGGGGAAGAGCTTGCAGAAGAGATAGTCGTAGGACACTCCATTGCTCTTAATGCTAGTGACCAAGTCCTCGAACCTCTCTACATGGTCCATTGGATGTTCATGAGGAAGACCATGAAAGAGATGCTGTCCCACTAGAGTGAAGTAAGCAGGCTTCAGCTCAAAGTCATTCCTCTCAAACGCAGGAGGACGAATTGCTGAACGATTGGCGAAAAACTGGTCAGGCCTGTTGCATTCACCAATCGTCCTTCCACGATTAACCACAGCATTCCCTGCGTTGGCGCGCCCAGCTGGCGCGACAATCTCAACAACCGCAGCAGGGACAACGATGTTACCAGCTTCATCAAGTCGCTGCCCTCTCTCATTACACACGTGACCCTCTTGGTCTCTCAGAATTCCAACTTCATCAGCTCTTAAAACCACTGGGTTGTTCATCCCTGATGTTTGCTTGGTCTTTCTGTTTGTGCGTTCCACAAACGCTAGCTGTTCCAATGACAGTTCAACTAGCTGTGTGCTCTTGTTGCTTCTGGTTTCACGAACAGGCATACACCTGCAAACAAAACACTAGGCAAAGCACGTAAGTAACCAGAAAAATACGTTGAGTATCGATCGATACCAAGTGGTGTCGATCGATACCAACGAAAGAAGACGACGCGTATCGACCGATACTACAGAGTATCGATCGATACCGACGAACTTAGTCGAAATTCTAAACTAAAATCTAATGGCGAATTTGAGTCCCCGGCAACGGCGCCAAAATTGATATGCTCAATTTAATACCCTAAAGTACTAAAGCAGTTGTAATAGTATAGCTAGGGGTCGAACCACAGAAGACTCACAGAAACGCACAATAGATTCTATAGTGTCGAATTACGCTAAGCCAAACAGTTGTAATTAAAAGCAGTGCAGAAATTAAAAGAGTTGTAAATCAATTGGGAAATATAGGCTCAGGGTTTTTCTCAGGAAATCAGTGAATGCAGACTAACTAACTAACAGGATTCAGATTTAGCGCAGTTCTTGAACTCAAATCACTAAAATATAGCTAACCAACTCTCGTTGCGAAAACTATCTAAATCTAAATCCTAGGAATTCCAAATCTCTTTGCGAATCCTAAATTCTAAATCAGCTTTAATATCAGGTTTGATACGTTCACAAATCAATTAAACCAAATCTCTTTGCGAATAATCAATTTGCTCACCTAGGTTCTATCAGGTAATTAATCGCACTCTCGTGCCTAATCAATTATCCTAAGATCTAAGTTCCAGATTCGTCAACCTAAGCGAAGAACTATAATTCAGATGGTGAATCCTAAAAGATATTTAACCTAGCATTCAAAGAAAACCCTTATGAGAAAACCCTAAACCTAAGGTGGATCTACTCAGACATGGAGAATGAAACAATCAACATGTTTGAATAAATCATCAATAGAATAGAAAGAAGGGTTTAGAGATCTGATCTCGGACGAAGGGAGATTCAGACTTGTCTCTCTAAAACCAAAGTAAAATCAAACACAGAAAATAAAAGCATAAAAAGGCATGAAAAGGCATAGCCTAAACAGGTGGCTGAAAACTCCTATTTATAACCTAAAACACGATCTGGGGTCTTCTTGTAATTATTAAAGACTTCTGGGTACTTTTGCAATTCCTCAAGTCTTGGAAAACTCGCGGGTCGTGTCTTGCTGCGATGGGTATCGATCGATACCAAGGGGTATCGATCGATACTCGACGTGAATTCAGGTTCTCAGCGACACGATCTTTAGCTCTGCTACAAACTGCTCCAGAAAGCTCCAATACTTCCAATAATCCTCCAAACGTGCTATGACCTGTAAAAGACTCTAAAAAGACTCCAAAATACTATAAAGACTCTATAAAAAGGACTTATATCATGGCCTAAATGGGGTAAAAACCATGATATATCAAAAACACTAAAACTCGCAAACGTGAATCATAAAAAAACATATACCTTTGACAGAGGAGCAACAATGCATAAACCGGACAAATATCCAAAAGAGGTAGAGCAACCTACACGAACAAATAAAAAACATAACCGAACAGTTAGAATCGCTGAACAATATGCATTTCATAATCAATAATGAAAAAGAGAGAAGAAAATGCCTAAGGTTGAGGGGATTTATGCCTCTTTTTTGGTGATTACCGCACAGAATGTAGAGCCAAAGTTAGAGGTGAAATCAGGTAGAATATCATTATGAGTCTTCAAGAGACAAATATCTGGTCCCACCTTCACGAACACAGACATTTGCAAGAGATCACTAACATATATAAATCAGATAAAAATTCTTCAAATTTGGATACCAATTTGAAGAAAACCAAGAATCGATTATTAATAATTCTAACCTTATCGGCGATATTTGAAACTTAAAATCAAATATCCAACGATATTGGTGGTTTTCTTTTTTTGAAACTCAGAGAGGGGCTACAAACTAATAGCAAATCAGAAATAGATAAAAGAAAACCACACAAAT
Source organism: Eutrema japonicum (assembly GCA_030161315.1). Classification (NCBI taxonomy): domain Eukaryota; kingdom Viridiplantae; phylum Streptophyta; class Magnoliopsida; order Brassicales; family Brassicaceae; genus Eutrema; species Eutrema japonicum. The sequence continues at coordinate 33,121,952 of BSQW01000012.1, forward strand.
TCACATGACAGACACGAAACACATACCTCGACAGACACGAAACACATACCTCGACAGAGTCGTAATGATGCACAACACGGTTTTCTCGAGAATTAGAAGTGTAAATTACCGATTATATCGATTTGCCTTCAAACCATGATTATTGTGACCTGAGAAAACAAAATGATAAAATCAGAACTACAAATCAACACCATTAAAACGCATGCTAGACGAAACTATCGAAGAATAAAAAATTGACTAAACCCTAGCAAAGAAACGTAAAAGAAAAAAAAAAGGAACACGACGATTATGAAAAGAGACGCAAAGTATTTATAAGAAAAACGATCTAGGGTTGAGGGGATTTATGCCTCTTTTTTTATATAACGATAATTATCATCATAATCAAATATTTATTTCTGATTACAATAAACGCGTTTCCCTTTTTTATATAACCCGATAAACACATATACAATATTATCTTTCTATTAATCAAATATATTTAATTATTTGCGATGAGGAAAACTTCCCGTTTTGGATTACAACGAAACAAATATGTCATATTTCTGCTTTTTAATCGTATAAATGCTTTTTAAAAAAAAACTTAATTATTTGCGATGAAGAAAACTTCCGTTTTTGATTACAACGAAACAAATATGTTATATTTCCGCTTTTTAATCGTATGAATCTTTTTTTAAAAAAAATCTTAATTATTTGCGATGAGAAAATCTTCCTTTTCGGATTACAACGAAACAAATATGTCATATTTTCCGCTTTTTATTTGTATAAATCCCTTTTTAAATCTGGATTAATTAAATTAAACATACGAATTAGGGAAGGATAATTAAATTATAACGCGATAAACATAGATTTGATTTTATCATTCCATTTCCCAAAGATTCAGTTATTTTATATTAAGAAAACTTCTATTTCGGATAAAATCTGTTTTTAGCTAAAATAATTAATTCAATAACGGGGTAACAAAAAAAACAAAAAACAAAATATGGGGGATTCGAACCTGCCACATGCGAGAACTAAATTTAGATCTCCAACCAACACAGCCATCGTATAGTTTTTGTAAAACCATCGACCGTCATAAATAAATTATATTCTAGACCAAAAAAATTGGTTTTGGGCCGCTTTATTTTCAGGCCCGAGCTGATCCATATCTCTTTTTTTTAATCATGGAATTAATTGCTTTATTTAATTATGAATCAACCAATCAGATTAAGTTATTTTCATCCACCAATCATATTCTATCGTTTTCATTAATCAAAACGACACCAAAAAGTGAGCTTTGAACCACAGCTCAAATCACTTCACAAATAATATAATAGATGTATTCTCCTCCATTATCTGTCCTTAAAACTTTTATCTTAGCATTGAATTGATTGGTGACATAGTTTTATAAATGCAGAAATGCATCAAACATACGATCCTTTGATGGAAGCAATGTAATCCAAGTATATTTTGATTTTTCATCTATGAAAGTCACAAAATACTTGTTGTTATCTCTAGAAACGCATGGTGATGTCCAAACATCCGAGTGAACTAAATCAAAACAATTTTCATAAATGGTAGAGGACTTTGGAATTACGGTTTTGCAATGTTTACCAAGATTACATGCCTCAAAACTAAGATGATCAAATGCAACATTAGATATCATTAATTCAAGGTCACGAGAATGAGGATGACTTAATCTAACATGCCAAATAGCATTAAACGCAACAGCAACACATGAATTAAAAGAAAACGATTTAGAAGTGCTTGGTGAATTATTCTCTAGAATGTAGAGATCATCTTTTGTTCCTCCTTCCCCAAGTACTTTTCCTGACTCAATATCCTGAAGAGAACAATAATAGGCCCAAATATAGCATGACAATTTAGATCATTAGTTGCCCTTTTAACTGATAGAAGGTTCGAGGTGAACTTAGGCATGTAAAAGACCTTGGAATCCTTGTTAAATAACCTTAAATTCCCAATTCCTTTCACATCAACCTTATCACCATTCACTATGGTAACATTACCTATAGCCGGTTCTATGTTCTTAAGAAGATTCAAGTTACTAATCATATGGTGAGACGCACCCGAATCTACAACAAGAGAGTTACTAGGTTTTTGAGTAAAGAAGGTTTTACCGAACTCTTTTAGGGAGGCAATGGATCGTATGAGAGCCTCCAAGTTTGATTTCCTTACAACATCATTGTGAGAAGAGGCAACCATGGCTACTTCTTGCTTGGATGAGCCGGCTTGTCCTTTTTCACCCTCTGACTCGTAGCCTTTGGAGATGTGAGCCTTTGGATCCTTGTTAAACTTGCTCGGCTTGAGATGAGGGTGGAGGATCCAACACTTTTCCTTGGTGTGACCTTTCCTCTTGCAATGATCACACACCCAAATCTTCTTCTCCTCGTGCTTGTACACCCCTTTGTTAGCCGTGAGGAGTTCTCCTTTTCCACCAAAGAGACCGAGAGAACCTTGTTCCATTTGGACTTGAGAACACACCTCATCAAGACTAGGCAGCTTGTCAGCTGTTAGGAGGTGCTTTATGAGGTCATTGAACGCCGGATTTAAGGTGAGAAAAAGACCAAACACATTGTCTTGCTTACACCGTTCATTGAGAACCACCGGATCTACGGTGCTTGGTCTCAACATCTCAAGCTCAGCCCACAAAGACCTAAACTTTCCAAAATGCTTGGTGAACTCCATATCTTCTTGGCCGAGGTTGTTAATCGCCTTCTTGACTTCAATCACCCTAGTCAAGTTTGAAACGCGTTCTCATAGACATTCTTGAGAGTTTCCCATAACTCTTTTGAGGTTTCACAATAAGAGTATGCTTCAAAGAGGGATTCTTCAAGAGAGTTTTGAATGATGGCAAGGAAGTTTTGATCTTCTTGAAACCACTTGTCTTCTTCAGCAAGGGCAACCTCCTTTCCATCTTCCTTGGTGACTTCCTTTGGAGCTTGAGCCTTCAAGACATGGCTCCAAAGTCCGCAGCCACACAATGCGGTCTTGGTGGTTCTTGACCACATCAAGTAGTTTTCTCCCTTGAGAATGACCGGAATCACCACAGGTTTTGAGTTTTCCATGGTGAAGCAACAAGAGACCGTTGGACAAATCGATTACCCAACGGAAAAAGAAAATCGAATGAGTGAGAATAGAAGAAAGAACCAAGATTTCGAAGAATGAAAGAGATTAGGAGTGTATGAATGAGGATCTATGCTCTGATACCATGTTAGAATTTGTACAGATTAGAAGAAGAGATTAGAAGAACACAAGAGATAGAGATTGAAGAATATTTTCATACATATTATCTTCTTTGTTTTACACACATATATAAACTAAAGCTAACTCTAGTTTAGGATAAACTAACTCTAGTTACAAATTCAAATTTCAAATTCAAATTGCACAAGTTGCAAAACACAAATTGTAAAGGTTGACGGATGAACAGTGTATTGTCGGATGAACAGTGCATTGCCAACTATTTCCTTGCTTCATAGTTAACTATTTTCTTGCTTCATAGTTAACTATATCTAACTTCATAGTTAACTATATCATGAATATAGTTAACTATATTCACCAGCAGACTTCAGATAGTCTTGATCAATACCTAGCGCCTTCGTCTACCACAATTTATCGGTTAGGGTTCTTAATTTTACATATAGATTTCAATTGATTGACTATTTTTGCAATGATTTTCTATGAACTTTTATGGGTCGTAAATCAAATTATATTGGGGATCAAATCTTTAATAATAATTTATTATTTGATTTATCCAGTCGAATGAAGAATGTGAAGATTTAAACAACTATTGTATACGCCAACTGGGAAGAGCAAAGATAGCACGTTCGGTTTCCTTTCTCCATGGATGTTCATATTCATCTCTAAGAATTTTTTTTCTTTTTTAAATTCTGCAAGCATTTGCGAATCATTCTGATGATTTGTGAAATTATATACATTCGGCGTGAGAACAGGCTCACATACTTTCCTTAGGCGAGGAAGAGACAAAATCATTAATACCATTGAGAAAGGAATTGGAGATTACACCAACTTTTTTGGCATGTTTAGTTAGACAGGTGTAGGTACTAACCTTTTGCAATGCTTAGTTAGACTTAGAGCTAAGCATTTTCATTATGGAAGCTTAAATAATTTTGCAAGGGAGTACATTTTTTATTAGCTAATTTGTTTGTTTGTTTGTTGTGTGATCTGTGGAATTTGAATGCAACTGGTGTAGTTACTCAGCACAATATATGAAGGAATACATACGAGCAGCGAAGCCATTATTCTCGGTTGGATAATATTGACCATGGTCTAGTGATAGTTGCATAATTTAGTCCATCTTATCATATATTTTAGTTAGTATTTTGTGACTTTTTGCATTACTTTCATGGTTTTCTTTGGTTTTGTATCCATTTTAGAGTTAATGAGTCTGAGGTTAGTTCTTGCATGTGTTTGTGCACTATGGAGTATTTTAGGTACCATTTGAAGCTTATGGAAGCATTGAAGAGCTTAGAGGAAGATCATGGGACAAAAGGAACCAGTTTGTAGCAAGAGCTATGCCCAAAGATCAAGGAAAATGTAGAAGCCATCCGAAGTACATTAAAGATCGACTCGGATGGAAGCCTTCCGTTTGGAGCTCTTCGTCAAAGTTGTCGGAAATTGAGTTAGACTTTCAATGGGAATGGTTTCAGCTCATAATGGGGTGTATGGAAAGCGTTACAGCCGATTAAGTGGACACATATCATCTCAGCCGCGAAGGAGTAGATTGTCGGATTGACCATATCGGGTTGCATATGGTCGATGCAGCAACCCGATATGGCAGGAGCACAACAGGAATTTTCGACGGTCCATATCAGACTCCTGCATCGGACTACTGTAGTCCGATGCAGCCTTGCCTCTCACTAGACGAATCGTATAAGCCATCCAAATAGCTTTAAAGATCGACTCATATGAAAGGTTTCCATTTGGATTTAGCTTCTGAAATATTCTTAAAAGTCGTAGATAATTGAGTTAGCTTTCGTGTGGAGGTGGTTTCAATACATTCCTATCAGTGGTTCAAGAGATATATCAAATTTAGTGATCACATGTCTGTAAGGCGCCCATACGGACCACCATAAGCATAAGCCATTTCGGACTGCTGTAGTCCGATGCATCCACATCTACCACATGTTGTCCGATGCCGCCATATCGAAGAGGTGCATTGGGTAGGAGTAGTCCGATGCCACTCCCCCGACTATTTCACATGACTTGCATCGGACATGCACATCGGCTTGGAGAAACCCGATATGAACCAACACGACTCCGGACAACTCCCATCAGACGCCTTTATCGGACTGGTGCAGTCCGATGCCACCCTCGCGACACAAGAAGACCTGACTCCGACCCATTTCTCTATAAATACCAAGTGACCCCTTTGTAAACTCAAGTTTTTTTTTATCTAGTTTTTGCTTGGTTTCTTGATACTTTGTGTGATTGAATCCTTTTTTTTTTACTGAAAGTTCTAGTTTTATTACTCTAATATATCATCTCTGATCATCTAATCATGAATCTAAAAACCTCCTACAAAGGATTTGTTAGGAAAATCATGATTAGTGAGTAGTTTCTTTAGAACTTTGGATAAAGTAGATGTTTTCTTGCTAAATCATGATGCTTGGGACTTAGTTTATGAAGAATCCTTACTTGTTAGGTATGATTAATGCTAGATTAGCCTTGATTAGGTTGATTTAGAGCTTAGGGAATTTTTCGCCTGGAAGGTGTTCGATGAAATTTCTCAACCAAACTTGGCAAGTGGTTTACATTTCTAACCTATGGAAATGGATGTCTAGGGTGTTTAATGGCTATTTAAACTAGAGATCAATGCTTGTTGATCATTTAATTGCAAATGAAAGTTTGTTCTCAATTAAGTGATTAGTGAATTGATTAGTGACACGGAAGTGTACTAGTCTAAATTAGTGATCTAAGGCCTAAGGATTAGCATTGTTTGATTGTTTGAGTATCGTAGTTTAGCTAGAGAATGTCCAAGTCGATTACCATCACCCGAAGTTGGTTTACTTTATTTTATCTAAATCGTTTTCATTTCGTTTCGGTTCAAAACATGTTAGTCTTTTACTTGCTTTTGTTATTTATTGTCATGTCTTTGATTTTATAGGATCTTTAGATAAAAACTTATTTGAATCGCTTAGCTCAATTAGTGTCTCGCATTCTCGGTGTGTTGTTCTCGTGCCTCCCTGTTGATCCTTAAGTATTGCAATGACATGAGCATGCTTGAGCAATTGATTACCAACTTGCAAAAGTGCTGTTATCAATTTGGCGCTGTTGCTGGAGAGGTTTAGCAATAGCCATCGAGATTGTGACTCTTTTTTAGACTAAGTTTTATTTTTCTTTGTTTACTAATCTTTCCACCTTGTTTGCTCTTATCTCTCTAGGTGCATGAACTTGCATAGGCGAGGTATGAATATGAATATAGCACCACCGGTTGGAGATGCAAATGAGAATCAATAAGAGGTTGCTCAAAGGGTTAGAGCACCGAGGTTGATTGGAGCGGGTGATTCTCCCAACACCCATGGAAATCGCGCCGGTATACATCCACCACCGGTGGAGAATAATAATTTTGAGATCAAGGCGAGTCTCATTTCCATGGTGCAAGGAAACAAGTTCCACGGTTTAGTGGTGGAGGATCCCTTAAATCTAGACCACCTTGATCAATTCGATAGAATTTGTGGAATGGTCAAGATCGACGGAGTTTCCGAGGATGGGTTCAAGCTTCGATTGTTTCCATTCTCTCTTGGAGACAAAGCCCACCAATGGGAGAAGAACCTACCTCAAGGATCCATCACTTCTTGGGATCAATGTAAGAAAGCCTTTCTCCCCAAGTTCTTCTCTACTACAAGAACGTCAAGGTTGAGAAACGAGATCATGAGCTTCACTCAAAATGGGAACGAGAGCTTTTGTGAAGCATGAGAACGGTTTAAGAGCTACACATTGCAATGCCCACACCATGGCTTCTCCAAAGAATCACTCTTAAGCACTCTATACCGAAGAGTTTTGCCCAAGTTTTGTATGCTTCGAGACACGGCGAGCAATGGTAACTTTCTTGGAAAAGAAATTGATGATGGATTGGAGCTTGTTGAGAACCTTGCCCAAAGCAATGGGAATTATGGTGAGGATTATGAAAGAGCTTCGAGAGGAAGTGGGGAGTATGAGGATCGAACAAGAAAGGAGATGAAAGCCCTTAATGAGAAGTTAGACAAGTTCATGGAGGCCACACAAAAGAAAGTGAACTATGTAGGCGATTGCATAGATTACCAAGAGGAAGTTCACTTTGTAGGAGGACAAGGCGGTTACAACTCCAATTTCAACAAGGGTTTCAACTCCAACTTCCCGCAACAAGGGTTTGTTCCTCGAAACCAATTCCAAGGAAACCAAGGCGGTTACCAAAGCAAACTACCTTTTGCACCGCAACTTCAACAAGGGCAAGGAAGCAACTCGACACAACATGATGTCGAAATGAAGGGTATGCTTCAACAAATTTTAACTGGGCAAGCTAATGGAGCCATTGAGTTGAACAAGAGGATAGCCGAGATTCACACTAAGGTGGATTTCTCATACAACACAAAATTTGAAGATCTATCCTCTAGGATCAAACATTTGGATCAACAACGCACTCAAGGAGGTTCCCATTATAGTATAACCATGGAGAAACTAAAGGGAAAAATTGATGCAAACCAAATGGAGTATTGCAATGTTATCCTCTCAAGTGACGAGATTGAAGAAGCTATACGAGAGATCAAGAGAGTTATCCATGAATCCAAAGATGAATTCGTAGTGGTTGCTAGCAACGAAGTTGTTGAGAAAAGAGATGTAAAGGCCAAGACGGTTGTGAGGAAAGAGACTTCTTGCATTGAACCTCCTCAACGTGAGCCCGAATCGATTCCCAAGCTTGGAAATCCTGGTAAATTTGCCATCTCTTGCTCCCTTGGTGATTTGGAGATTAATGATGATTTATGTGATTCCGGTGCAAGTGTGAATGTGATCTCTTACGAGATGGTAAAGAGTCTAAAAATCAAATACATGAAGCAACACTCAATCCCAATTATATTTGGAGAGGCCTCCTTAAAGCATCCACTTGGTTTTATTGAATACTATCCTCTCAAGGTTGGTGTTTGCTTGGTTCCAACGGATCTCATGGTTGTGGATATGGAGCAATACCGCGAGTGTCCTCTCATTCTAGGGACACCCTTCCTTAACATCGTAGGTGCAACCATCGACTTTCCTAATAAGAGGGTAACGTTCAAAAACGTTAATGCAAAGGTCTTCTACCCTATCAAGACCTATTCCACTGAGTTTTGTGGCACAATCACTAGTGAGGAGATGAAACCTCAAGACAAGGTCAAGATTCTGAATGAGAGGATGGATTTGGCTTCACCCCCCGGAGTTCAAGGACCTACCACGGAGTTCCAACAATCCTTCTCTCCACGCCTAAAAGGGTTTGAAATTTCAAGCTTAGTGACGTAAAACAAGCGCTCTTGTGAGGCATTCCCATGACTATCTTTGTATATATATATTCGTTCTTTCTAGTTCCTTTTGATGTTTATAGTTTTCATGGGTCCAAGATTGTGGTGTTTAATGCATGAATGTGTAGAGCTACAATACGTCACACTCCTCTCCAATCCAAAGGTATGATCCAAACTCCATTTCGTTGTAAATACATTCTTGCATATTTGCGCCTCCTCCTTGATTTTTATTGCACCGAGACGGTCCAATTCAAGTTTGGGGGAGGATTTGTGTCTTTTGATGTTGTGTTTTGTGATGTTATTTTCATTTTACATATTTGAGTCTCATGCATTCATATAAGTGCATATAAAAACCATAAAAAAAAATTGAAAAATTCGAAAATTTGAACACAAAAAGAAAGCATTTAGTTGCATTTTGCATGTTTAAGATTGAGTCTAGATGCATATAGGTTTGCATTCACTTGCACTGGGAGGATTATCCATGTAGAATATAAACTTAAGAGCTTGAATTAATACCCTCGTTATGAGTTCTTTGATACATTTGAGCGATCACGAAGTTAAGGATGATCCATGCTTTGATCTTGCGGTTTGATAATTTTTTTCTTGGTTGAAGCATGCTTTGACTATCTATATGAACTTTTGATCTTGACACATAATTATCATGTTTATGTATTGAAAAATGAATTCATGGATGTCATATACATATTTGAGCTATCTTACCCCTTTTTGCCACTCTCTTGTTAGCTCAAATAGCCAATTCCCATCTTTGGAACGGTTAACCACACTTTTAACTAAGCCTTTCCTTCAAGCCTTCCTCTCTTGTGTGTGTGTCGTGAGGCCTAATTTAGAATGAACTTAGCAAAAAGTGTTGAGTTTGGAAGGACAAGGAGTTGATAGATAGGTTGGTGGTTTGGGTGTTGATGTAAAGAAAAGAGAATGTGGAGTAAGGATAAGATTGGGAAAAAGGATAGGGGATAACAAAAGTTTGGATTGGTTTGCATGAAAATGTGAAATAGCTCTAAGTGTTGATACTATAAGTCTCTATGTGTGTAAAAGAAAGAAAGAGCCAAAAGAAAAAAAAATATGGCTAAGGCATCTAAATGATGATGGGAGACTAGTTATGAAAGTGAATAAGAGCTAAAAGGAAAAGATAAAGAGCCAATCCATTTGTTGAAAGAGAAGAAAAAAAGTGTGGGTTTAAGAAGGCAAAATGTCTTGTGATATGGGTAGTTTAGAATGGATCTTGATGGGTTTAGAAATAGGAGTGGAGTTCATATTGGGGCATTGGGTACACGGATGTCATCCTTGTACGCATCGATTGTTCTTTACTTTTGGCATTTTGTCAAAGTTCATTCTTTCGTGAGAGATCCTATTGCATTGGAATACCCACATGATTGAGATCATTTTTTTTTATCTCAAAACCTTTTTCCTAAGACAAATGAGTTCACTTGATTTGTATTAAGCATGATTCACCATTGTACTTAATGAATGTTAAAGAGTTGGAGGATATGAATGCTTGTAGATGCTAAGGCTTAGACCAAATTCATGTAGCGACGAGTATGGCTAAATCTTTTGAAGTAGAGGTTGTTTGTGCATCACATAATTACTCGCAAGGACATTGATATGAATTCTTTTGTTAATATTCTCGGATATGATATCCCGCTTTCAACCTCTTCTTCGACTTGTTCTTGTTTGTTTGCTTGCGGACAAGTAAAAGGCAAGTTCGGGGGAGTTGATAGTTGCATAATTTAGTCCATTTTACCATATATTTTAGTTAGCATTTTGTGACTTTTTGCATTACTTTCATGGTTTTCTTTGGTTTTGCAGCCATTTTAGAGTTAGTGAGTCTTAGGTTAGTTCTTGCATGTGTTTGTGCACTATGGAGTATTTTAGGTACCATTTGGAGCTTATGGAAGCATTGAAGAGCTTAAACGAAGATCATTGGGCAAAAGGAACCAGTTTGGAGTAAGAGCTATGCCCAAAGATCAAGGAAAATGTAGAAGCAATTCAAAGTGCATTAAAGATCGACTCGGATGGAAGCCTTCCGTTTGGATTTAGCTTTGGAGCTCTTCATCAAAGTTGTCGGCAGTTGAGTTAGCTTTCCAATGGGAATGGTTTCAGCTCATAATGGGGGTATATAGAAGGCGTTACAGCCGATTAAGTGGACACATATCATCTCAACCGCGAAGGAGGAGATTGTCGGATTGACCATATCGGGTTGCATATGGTCGATGCAGCAACCCGATACGGCAGGAGCACAACATGAATTTTCGACGGCCCATATCGGATTCCTGCATCGGACTCCTGTAGTCCGATGCAGCCTTGCCTCTCACTAGACGAATCGTATAAGCCATCTGAAGCGCTTTAAAGATCGACTCATATGAAAGGTTTCCATTTGGATTTAACTTTGGAGATCTTCATGAAAGTCGTAGATAATTGAGTTAGATTTCGTTTGGAGGTACTTTCAAGTCATTCTTATCAGTGTTTCAAGAGATACAACAAATTTAGTGATCACATGTCCGTCTAGTGCTCATACGGACCACCATAAGCATAAGACATTTTGGACTGCTGTCCGATGCCGCCATATCGGACAGGTGCATCGGGTAGGAGTAGTCCGATGCCACTCCCCCGACTCTTCCACATGACTTTCATCGGACATGCACATCGGCTTGGAACAACCCGATATGAACCAACACGACTCCGGACAACTCCCATCGGACGCCTGCATCGGACTGAACAAGTCCGATGCCACCCTCGCGACACAAGAAGACCTGACTCCGACCCATTTCTCTATAAATACCAAGTGACCCCTTTGTAAACACAAGTCTTTTTTATCTAGTTTTTGCTTTGTTTCTTGATACTTTGTGTGATTGAATCTTTTGTTTTTAATGAAAGTTATAGTTTTATTACTCTAATATATCTATCTCTAATCATCTAATCATGAATCTAAAACCTCCTACAAAGGATTTGTTAGGAAAATCATGATTAGTGAGTAGTTTCTTTAGAACTTTGGCTATGGTAGATTAGATGTTTTTTTGCTAAATCATGATGCTTAGGATTTAGTTTATGAAGAATCCTTACTTTTTAGGTGTGATTAATGCTAGATTAGCCTTGATTAGTTTGATTTAGAACTTAGAGAATTTCTCGCTCGGAAGGTGTTCGATGAAATTCCTCAACCAAACTTGGCAGGTGTTTTACATTCCTAGCCTATGGAAATGGATGTCTAGGGTGTTTAATGGCTATTTAGACTAGAGATTAATGCTTGTTGATCATTTAATTACAAATAAAAGTTTGTTCTCAATTAAGTGATTAGTGAATTGATTAGTGATACGGAAGTGTACTAGTCTAAATTAGCGATCTAAGGCCTAAGGATTAGCATTGTTTGATTGTTTGAGTATCATGGTTTAGCTAGAGAATGTCCAAGTCGATTACCATCACCCGAAGTTCATTTGCTTTATTTTATCTAAATCGTTTTCGTTTCGTTTCGGTTCAAAACGTGTGAGTCGTTTAATTGTCTTTGTTATTTATTGTCTTGTCTTTAATTCCATATGATCTTTAGATAAAAACTTATTTGAATCGCTTTGCTCAATTAGTGTCTCGCATTCTCGGTATGTTGTTCTCGTGCCTCTTTGGATTGATCTTTAAGTATTACAATGACATGAACATACTTGAGCACTATAATTGATTACCAACTTGCAAAAGTGCTGTTATCATCTAGACACTATAATCAAGGTTTCGTAGCGCTCATTCTACTTCATCTTATACCTTTTTAAATGTTTGACACGTAGGATTTGGTTGGATCGAATTGTAATATCTCGTTTTTCCCCTTCTTATAGATAGTCAATTGGATTGATGTCACGGGATAGCTTTTTAGATCTCAAGTTCGAGTTACTTTTTCGAATCTCTCAGTGACGAGGCCAAAATAAACGGTGAAGAAATGGATTGGTGTTCATAATCAAACATGAGTTATGTTTTAGCTTATAATTGTGAGGAGATAGAAGCAAGATGCTTTCTTCTATTGGTAAGATAAGAGGGTGGCAAGCATATGCAGATTTCTTGATTATGCTTTTGTATAAAATACTATTATTTCTATAATCTATGATGTCACTTTTGCGACATTCATGCCATTGAGTCTTTTAGAACCAACTGTACATTTTGTGAGATGCGATTTATGGTTTTACTTTGCATATATATATAATTGTGGTTTTCATTTGATAATCTTTGAGGTTATGAAATCTTTCGTTTGCAGGTGATATAGAAAACAAAAGCACCTACAAAGGAAGTAGAAGAATCGACTACAATACTATTGGATATAGCTATAGAGTTAATTCATCCATCTAACCTTACTATATGCACTTATTACTAGACTAATCTCCTATAAGTCTACCAAACTCAACTAACCTTAATCTTTTGGTTAATGTCAATTATATCTAAATGTTCTATTATATTACGGAATTGCTATTAAGTTATTTAATTTTTAGGAAATATTTTTTTTTAATGAAATAAGTTATATTATCTAATGGGGGAAAAAAACACAATCGGGAAAAAAAGTGTCTCACGCGACAACGGCGACTTTAGGTCTCCCGTCCATTCTGAAGCGATTCCGACCGTGAGACCGACGATTCCGGCCAAAATCCGGTAAGATTCTTCATCCTCTTCCCTCGTTTTGGTTTCCCCCTTTGTTTGGTGAAGTTTCTTGGAGTATTCACTACCCACGGCGAGGCGAGGCAAGGCCAGTCGCGGGGGAGGCGAGTCGAGCGTCCGGCGAGTCATCCGCCGCCGTTTCAGGGAAGATTGGTGGAGTCGCGGTGATGTTTCGGCATATATAAAGGAATTTCGACAGTTTTAGTGAAAAAACCTAACCCTAATTTGTTTTTTGCAGTGTTCGTGATTAATCTGTGGTTCCAGTTTTCATTCCGGTGTGACTGAAGAATTATTCCGGTGAGGTGGTTATGAATCCTAAACTTCTTAATTCTTTGGTGGTAGATTTCTTAATTCTTTGGTGGTAGATTTATTTATAAAACGAAAAGTGGTTTGGTGGTTATGAACTTTGTGCATGATGGTAGTAGATTTATTTGTGCATGATGGTAGCTTTGTTTGTGCATGATGATACACTTTGTAAATCAGTTATGGTAGATTTGTTTGTTAGATATGTCTGTGTGCATGACCCTTTTATTGTAATAACTGTAATTTTATTTGATGGTAGATTTATAATCATATTTGAGCTTTGTAAATCAATGATGGTAGATTTGTTTGTACATTATGGTAGATTTGTTTGTTAGATATGTCTTTGTTAGATATGTCTGTTTGTACCCTAATTTTATTATAATAACTGTAAATTTATATGATGGTAGATTTATAATCATATTTGAACTTTGTAAATCAATGATGGTAGATTTGTTTGTACGTTATGGTAGATTTGTTTGTGCACGATGCTACACTTTGTAAATCAATGATGGTAGATTTGTTTGTTTGTTTGTTAGAATTGTTTGTGCATGATGGTAGATTTCTTTTGTATATTTGTTCCGGTGCGACTGTTATGTTGTATTTGTTAGCTAATTATCAGTTTTTGGAAGATTTATTATTTATCATGGTAGATTTTGTTTACATTATGGTAGACTTATTAATATGTCTTACATTTGTGCAGAGATGGCCTCTTCTAGCGGGAAGAAGGATTACCCACCAATATTGTATCCGCCAGGGAAATCTCCTTTGCAGAAGAAGAGTTCTCACAATAACTGTAAACTGAGTGAATTTGGGATGATGAGGGACACAATTGGTGATGGTGTTTACTTTGACATCATTAACAATTCTCATGTTGGCGTTTTGCTGAAGCTTGCACTGAAGTCGTATATTTGGAGTGCGAGGATCGTTCATGATTTTGTGACGAACCAATTGGCGGTCGAGCGGCAATATGAGATGTGGTCACTCATTGGAGGTCGTCCGCTTAGGTTCTCACTTCACGAGTATGGTGAAATAACCGGCCTCAACTGTGATCCCATCGATTTGGATGGCCCTTGGGACATAGACCACACACCTTTTTGGGCAGAGATGGGTGTGAAACCAAGTGAAGGTCCTAGATATAATGAGCTAGTTGGTGTTTTGGAGAAATGCCATACATGGAGCTACGAGAAGAAGAAGATGGTGGCATTGCCTTTCATCTTGTCAGTTGGCGTATGGGGAATTCATCGTAATAGTAGACTCACGTTGATGTGTGCGAAAAGAGTGATGGATGAGGTAGCTTTTGAGAGATATCCGTGGGGTCGCCATGGTATGAAAGAGTTAATGGTTTCGATTAAAGTTGCTACTTTGGACGGAGATAGGTACACCCTTCACGGATTTGCTCATGCCTTGCTCACATGGGTATATGAGTCGGTTCCAATATTCGGAGAGAAATTTGGCAGAAGAGAAGAGAATATGAATGATTTGGATGTTCCTCTACTGAGGTGGCGTTCTTCTCATCCCCGATACACTCTTCAAACTGTTTTAGAGGAGGACAAGAAGAAATCTAAGGACAAGAAGGTATGTAGAGTTGTTTTGTAGTCTGATTTATAGCTTTAAACAATTATGGGGCACATGGTGTTAGACTTGTTTGATTGTTTTAGGTACATGGTGGTAGACTTTTTTGATTTGTTATAGGAAACGTGGTGGTAGACTTGTCTGATTTGTTTTGGGACACGTTGTGATAGAGTTGTGGTAAACTCTAAGTTTTATGTCACGATATGGTAGACTTGTTGGATTTCGTGGTGACGTGGTGGTAGACTTGTTGGATTTAGGGTCATATGTAGACTTTTTGTATCATTTGTAGACTTTTTGTATGACATGGTTTATCAATGTTTGTAGGTTCGGGTGAGACATATATTGGTGGTGAAACCTCTAGAAGAGATTTATCCTGTTTGGGAGGACGAACCCATGAACCCAAATGTTGATCCCAAGCTGCATAACATGATCAGCGATATTCTCGATGGATGCTTGGATGAGACAGCATGGGAATCATAAGCTGCTGCTACGAAAAAAATAAGTGGGAAGGCCATGGTGGAGGAAAGTGAGGATGACTTTGTTGAAAAGCCTAAAGGGAAGAAGCGAAAGACAGAAAGTGGTGGGACTTCACGTGTGAAGAAGAATAAGGAGGAGAAGAAGAAGGCAGAGTATCCTGAAGAAGCAGATGTTGTTGAGAAAAGGAAGGAAAAGAAGAACGAGAAAAAGAAGGGAAAGAAGAAGGACAAGGAAATTGGAAAAGAAGGGGAGGACGTTGATATGGATGTCTCGCTAGATGTGATTAGGAAGCAGAAGAAAAGAGAGAAGAAAATTAACAAGGAAAGAGAGGAGGAAAGGGAGAAGGAAGAGAGAAGTCTTCAATCAAAGAACACTAGGGAGACAAGTGAGATTCTAAGGGCAATTTAACAATTGTCGACCAGATTCGCCACAGTGGACACCAATGTTACCAACGTTGGAGTTCGACTAAATGAAATTGAAAGGAGGATGTCTACTCTCGTGGCAAAAGATGAGGTGAAGGAAAAAGAAGGGGACAAGCATAGCCCCGTTGAGAAGTTGGTAGATGAAGAATCCAATGCACCTGAAGGAGTGGGAGGGACAAAGGATCCGGTACGCAAGTCTCTCTTCTAATTACAGTAACTTAGCGCAAGTTAGAAGAGACGAACTAAAACTGAACATGTTGTTTGTGTTTTTTTTTAAAACCGTTGTGGCAGATTTGTTTGGAAAACGTTTTACGTTATGGTTGACTTTTATGGATGAAAAAGAAACATTATGGTAGATTTGTTCACATTGCTTTTGCCTTTTACTGTAATTAAACAGTTCTCGATGGTAGATTTGTTTACTATTTAGACTTGTTTTACTCTTTGATGGTAGACTTGTTGTGGTCTTCATGGTAGACTTGTTATGGTCTTCATGGTAGATTTGTTATGGTCTTCGTGGTAGATTGTTATGATAGTTATGGTAGTTATGGTAGACTTATTATATGATCACTGGTAGAATTAATGAAACAGTGTCACTGATTTTCAATACTGTTCAAATATCATTGTCTATGCTAATGGTGCTATGTATTATCACAGTCCTGGATGTTAGAGCCGCAAGAAATGTCCGAACCTGAGTTCCAGATTGAAAGGGTGGTTAGAACCCCGATTTCGAAAGGAAAGAGTGTTTGTAAAGTGAAAAGAGAACCGGTTGATCCAATAGTGAAGAAACCTCAACCGAAAAATAAGACACCAAAACCTCAACCGAAAAATAAAAAGAAAGTATACGAAGACTGTGTCTGTGTCGATGTTACTGACCAAGTTACACCACCTCCACGAGATAAACCTAGACCTTCATTTAAGATCCCACAATTGCAAGACAAAGATGAGGATGCAATACTGGAAGCTCTCGGAAAAAGATTAGATAAGTTGGTGGCAGTTGCAACAGCAACAACGAAAACACCAGTTCCGCTCAAAAGGGGTCGCAACCTTGCTCCCACCCAATTGTCACCATTCGTAGGAAGTTCGGTGGTCAGACGGATAATGGCTGATATAACCCCATCTATTGCTATGTACGACCCTTTCGAGAAGGTGGAAAAGCCAAAACTAGATCGATTGCTCGAGTACATAGGGACGAATTTGTAAGTCATTTCAGTTTTTTATTTATTGTTTAACATTTCATGAAGTCCAATTAATTCTATGATTCTCAGTATATATTACTTTTGTCATTTTAAGGGACAACCCATTGAAGACTTCATATGCAAGACCGGAATGCTACCTCACGCTTATGAATCCTAAAGAAATGTGGGAAACTGAGGAATACGGCTGGTTGCATGACAAGGTAAGTAAGAAACATTATGTTATGGTAGATTTGTTTGTAAAATATTTTACGTAATGGTAGACTTTTATGGATGAATAAGAAACATTATGGTAGATTTGTTCACATTGCTTTTGCCTTTTACTGTAATTAAGCAGTTCTCGATGGTAGACTTGTTTAACTCTTTAATGGTAGACTTGTTTAACTCTTTAATGGTAGACTTGATATGGTCTACGTGGTAGACTTGTTAATTTTGTAGATTTGTTGTTACATTGTGGTAGAGTTATATATTAACCAATATTTCTATATTGTGCAGCATATTATCGCATGATTTAATATGTTTCGAAAATGGTTGTTGCTCAACCCATCTCCTTATCGAGACGGAAGGATTGCTTTCATCGACCCTGTGTTCACCGGTGTTTGGTGTCTAGATTACAGAAATAAATTTCTACCGTCTGAGAAGATATGGGTATTTTCTTCGGGTTATTTCGACATGGCCAATGGGGTATATAATGAGTTATCACCTACAAGGAAGAAATGGGGGCAAGATGTGGATATCTTGTACATCGCCCACAATGTCAATAACGTACATTGAGTGGCCGTTGAGGTGAACATTCCCAAGAGAAAGGTCAGAGTTTTTGATTGCATCCCCCATTTATATAAGGAAAGCGTCGTAATTAAGTTTGTTAGGCCGTATGCGAGGATGATTCCACTCTTGTTGAAGCAACTTGCACTAATGGAGATGAGGAAAACAATGAAAGAGGCACAATATCAGATCTACTATATTAAAACAACTCCTCCTAACAAACAAACATGTGATTGTGGTGTGTATACGCTCAAGTACGTGGAGTGTTTAGCTCTAGGCCATTGTTGGGAAACCCTCAGAGAGAGCAACATTGCTGCGATTCGGCTCAACTATGCAGCTGAGATTTACGAAGAGGTACATGAACCCGAAGAAGTCCAGATGTCTGATCCAAATCCGCGTGGTGACGCGAATGACAAGTATGCACTAGAGACAGACTCTGCTAATTAAGAGAGCTGTTACGGTAGATTTTTGGGTTATATAGCTTTTGTATCGCGGTAGACTTATTTGGATAATTCTTGCTTAACCACGGTAGACTTGTTTATTTTGGATGCCGCAGATGTGGTAGATTTAAATTTGGCAGTATAAATGTAGTTGTTGATGTAACTATACTTTTAAAGGACCATGTTTTTTTGGCATTAAGTTGGTCTTTTGAAATTTTGGTAAGGTAGATATGTTGTCTAAACCTTAAATATTTTTGCTTATTTTGCATGAAGTTGTAATGCCAATCTGGGGTATTTGTTTGTTTATCACGAGAGATTTATTTCGTAACTTTGGTCGGTCGATTTGTTCTAAAAATGTTGTACAAACATAGTTCATAATAGCAGAAGGTAATACATGTTTGATACACTGATTATTATAAGGGAAATTTTCATAACATATTTAACTCTGGCAAGTAACGCGATTAAGCCCGCCTTGTTGACATTTAGAACATTTGTGATCTTTCCTTGGACGTTTCTTCTTCGCCATAGCGACCTCGAATGCACCCTTAATTCAAGTTTTCTTTGGCCTACCCGGAGGGTTGAGAACAATAGGAGAAAGACAAACTTTGTTATCCACTTCTTCCGGCACTGGTAACGCAACATCTCTTGGCATTACACTAATTGCGTAAGCATTTTGCAAGTAGTTGGTTTCATAGTATGGATGACAAAGAGAGATCGGTGAAATCTTCCTTGCTTCCGCTGCGGCGATGGCATGGACACAAGGGATTTTATCCACATCAAACCTACGACAAGTGCACGTTTTATTGGTCAAATTGACAACATGGACATATGACCCGCCCGATACTTCTGTATGATGGTCATCAATCTCTTGCACAACTAAAAGCTTAGCATCTTCAACTCTAACCTGATTACAAAACATTGTGATGTTATTAAGCCTGCCAAACAAAATTAAATAAATCTACCGTCATATACCACAAATCTGCGAGTACAATATATAATAAGTCTACCACTCATCTTAATAAATCTACCGTCAAATACAACACATCTCAGAGTTTTACCTGAATCAACCTCTCGACGGCAGGTGTAAGAGTTGTTTGCATATTCATTGCATTGCGGCGGCGTTTAGCAAACCATCTTGTCAAAAGACTCCTTATATCATCCACAAGGCGCACGGTTGGCTTACTTCTTGCACTAGAAACGACCTTGTTTATCGATTCCGCTATGTTACTAGTCGTGAAGTTGTACCTATCTCCCGGTAAATGAACACGACTCCACAAACGAATATCTGCTTTCTGCAAGTAAGCATACAGTGCAGGATTTGCAGCTTCGATCTGCGCAAAAAAGGCATTGAACTCTACAATCCTATACGCGGTTGCAGCCTTCTTCACAAGTCCGAAAGTTTCTCCACCTCTGAATTTCAACATAATGTTCTTATGCAAATGATATGTGCAAATACCATGACTAGCGAGCGGATAAACCTTCCCAATAGCATTTCCTATTGCTCTATGCCTATCAGAAATAATGGCAAGTCCTTCATCATCAGGGATAACGCGGTGTAGTTGTCTAAAGAACCATTCTCAAGACTCATCATTCTCGGTATCAATGACCGCGAAAGCAATTGGAAAAATATTAAAATTCTCGTCTTGCGTTGTGGCGAGGAGTATTGTACCTTTGTATTTTCCATGCAAAAACGTACCATCAACGACAACAACTTTCCTCATAAGGGGAACCAACGTATGCTCGCACCAAATGCGAGGAACATAAACTTGAACCTATCTTCCTCGTCAACTTCTAGCTTTATTAGTGTCCCCGGATTAGCTCGTCTAATCATGTATAAGTACAATGGAAGTTCTTCATACCTGGTCTCCGAAGTCCCCGTAACAAGTTCTCGCGCAAACTTTAGAGCACGATGGGCCTTCCAATATTCAACCTGTGAGAACTATAGCAACTACATTATAAGTCTACCGTCACCATTATTTGTATAGATGGTCAATGACATCATAAGTCTACCGTCACATCGTAGGAAAAATCTACCACCAACCACAAATCTACGAACATAAATCTACCAAACGAAGTAATACATACCTTAATTCTGTATCGTTTAGTCAGAGAATCGGACACATGATTTGGCAAAACTGTCGGCCCAACACCTCCTACGAAGTCTTTATATAGACGGTCTAGTATCTCATGGGTTGCATGTTGGGTACGTAGTGATCGCACGGTCACTGAACATGTGTGCTCTTTAATGTAAGTCTTAATGTAAAAATGTGTACCGTCTCCAACAGTTGAAGCACGAACCCTCCATTTACATCCGTCCACCCAGCACTTAACCGTCAGCAATTTGGGATTGGAATGATCCACATTGATGTCAGATTTCTGAGCTACCGAAAGAATTTTCAATCGAGTTTCCAACTCCTCTTTCGTGGCATAACGTTGGCCAACCGCTAAGTCTACTGAAATAATATCTAACTTCACAAAATCAGGATCATAGTTTGATCCCCTTTTCTTTGGTGGTAGATTTTTCAAGTCGTCTTCATCATCTTAACTTCCACCATCCGTACGTTTCTCACTCATGCCGTACTCATCGTCATCAGAACTTGCCCCATCGAGATCTTCACAGCCATCAAATCTTTAAGATAAATCTTCTTCTTCTTCATCTCCTTCTTCATCCCGATCTTCTTCATCTCCTTCTTCCACACGATCTTCACTGATTTTCCCAACTCCACCATCACCTGCTGGTATAGATGCTTTGACATCTTCGACAACCTTGTCTTTATCAACCATCGAGTTATGATAATTTTCTTTAATCTCAAAACATAAACGAACTGTTTCGTTTTCAAATTGTTTCAAAAAACTACTCAACTGTCTTGAATTTCCCACAAATACAGGAGGTGTATCTAGTGGTAAACTTCGTCGTACGCCGCTCGACAACATATAGCTAAATTGAAGCTCATAAAACCGATGATCCAAACCAAAATCTTCATACGCTATTTGAAGGAAATCATCAAAAGAGGTTTGTCGATCTACCCCTACAATTCTACATCTTTTGGACTGATCTACGACGAACACTCACCTATTTTTCTTAAAACACCAATTACCACATACCAAAATGACTTGCTCCATGCTTGAATTTGTGGCTTCGAAAGAAAAAAAAAATACAAGATCGCGATCTAGAATGAGGAAGTATATGTAGGTCAAACTAATAATAATACTATAAATAAAAGTTACTATAGTAATCCACCCTATAGCTATATAAATAGAGGAGTTAGCGTTAAGAGTACGTGGATGTTTCAGTCCGGTTCAAGAGACAAAACTTTTTTTTTGTCGGTGTTGCCTCAGTGTCGCACAAAAGGCAGGGAAGCTCGAGAAAGTTTTGGTGTAAATGTTGACCAAAAAGAAGTTTTGGTGCAAATGGTCGCTGAATATTCGGAATAATGCGAGGAAAGGTATTGTTCGAGAGATCGTTATTTATTAATTGCGGGTTTTAAGACAATGGATCAAAGAGAAGCTGGAGAACGTTTAAGAATGTTTGTTTGTATCAAAAGAACATGGGTTAAGTTTTAGATAGTTTACTTGCAATCGAAGACAAAGTTATTCAAATGTCGTTTAACCTTCTTTTTTTTGGCTAAAAATGTCGTTTCTTTTTTTGTTGTGATAGAAATGTCGTTTAAAATTATATGGGGTGTTTGTATTATTTTTCTTTGTAGATGTAGAACAGAAAATCCAGACTTAGATATTACGTTTAGAGATTGTTGTCTTTGTCGCTTGCTTTCTAAATTGTCCTTTTCAACTGTTTCTAATCTCCTTACAGAATACCGGAAATCTTTTGCCAATATTGCAACCTAGGTTCAATGATAACTCCCGCAACCTAGGTATGGTGTTCTTAACCTCAGCTTTTGGTGTGATCTCAATCCTGTAGAAAACTTTGAACTTACGAAATCACTACAAGAAAACATGACGATTCCCGACCACATTTCCGCCGGTCAGGAATTACCGACGGTTTTCCTACTGGAACCCGATAGATTTTATCTCGTCGGAAACCCGTCGGCAATTCCCAACCGGTTTGAGTTCGTCGGAAATATTGTCAGAAATCCCGACGCCTTTCTGACGGTAACTCTTTGCCGGTGGATTTCCAACGATATCCCGATGATTTTTGATCCGTTAATATATCCATTGCATTAGCCGTTTTATAGATGTTAGAAATTTTAAACCGGTCGGAAAACGGTCGGGAACCGGCGTAAATTTCATTATAAGTACTTATTCACCCTCATTCACAACTTACACAACAAAACAAAACAAAGAAAATGTCTTCTTCAAATATAAACCCTTATGATTATTTTCGATCGTGGATGGATAAATCTCGGCTTGATCCAACGACGGGTCAAGTAACGGATGAGTATGCAACGGGTGTTGAGGAATTCATGATATTTGCGATAAACAATATCATGACATCGGAACACGGTAAATTGTATTTTCCTTGTACTAAATGTCGGAATAATAGATTAGTAACGGTTAGCGGAGTATGGAATCACCTGTATAGGAATGGGTTTACGCCGGGGTACAAGATTTGGTATACGGACGGAGAAACTGATTCAATGGTACACTATTATAGCAGTACTTCGGGTAGGATAGAGGAACCAACACCGGAAGTAGATGCAAAAGTAAGTACTGTTCAGATGGTGAATGAAGCGTTTCGCGAAAACATAGCAACGTATGTTCAAGATGGTAATAGAATAGAGGAACCTAATTTAGAAGCCCGGAAGTTTTTTGATATGCTAGATGCAGCTAAGCAACCCTTATACGGAGGATGTAGAGGGGGAATATCGCCTTTATCAACTGCAAGCAGGTTGATGACTATAAAGACGGATTTCAACTTGGCGGAGGATTATGTGGATGCGATAGCTGATTTTGTGAAAGATATTTTACTTGAAGATAATATCTCACCGGCTTCATACTACGAGATTCATAAACTTGTAGGCGGTCTTGGATTGCCGTATCGTATTATAGATGTGTGCATCGACAATTGCATGATATACTGGAGGAAGGACGAAAACCGCTTGAAGTGTCATTTTTATCACAAACCTCGGTATCAGGAAACGAGTTGCAGAGTACATGTTCCACATAAACGGATGTGGTATTTGCCATTAACGAAGAGGTTGAAGAGGTTATATCAATCCGAGCGCACGGCGGGACATATGAGATGGCATGCAGAACATAACTCAGATGGAGAGATTGAGCATCCCTCAGATGCAGAAGCGTGGAAACATTTTCAAGAGGTCTATCCTAGTTTTGCGTATGAGCCAAGGAACGTATACCTCGGGTTATCTACATATGGATTTAACCCTTTTGGAAGGCATGAGAGGAAATATTATTTGTGGCCAGTAATCTTCACACCTTACAATTTGCCGCCTAGTTTGTGCATGAAACGAGAGTTTTTGTTCCTCACGATTCTCGTCACTGGACCGGAGCACCCTAAGAGATCTATTGATATTTTTTTGCAGCCACTAATTTATGAGTTGAAGTTGTTATGGAAAGATGGCGTTGAAGCGTTCGATGTTTCTCTCTAACAGAATTTCATAATGCGAGCGGTATTTATGTGGACCATAAGTGATTTTCCAGCATATGGTATGCTATCTGGATGGTCGACTCAAGGAAGGCTAGCATGTCCGTATTGTCAAGATAACACTGATGCGTTCCAATTAAGGCATGGCAGAAAGACTTCTTGGTTTGATTGTCATCGAAGATTTCTACCGCCCGATCATCCATATAGCCAGAGCACGACATTGTTTAAGAAGAACAAAAAAGTTTTTGATGGTCCACCTCCAGAGGTAGATGGGCATGATATCAAATTCTCTGACGGATACACATCTAACATTCGTAATTGCGTTGATAGTGGAGAAGGGAAGTTTTATGGGATGAAGAGTCATCATTGTCACGTTGTCATGCAACGCCTACTTCCATTTGCTTTTGTCGGTCTTCTACCTAGAAACGTCCACGGAGCTATTGCTGGTACATTTAATTATTAATATATTTTTACTTGCAATTGATTGATATATATATTAATTATCTTAATTTTTTGTGTCAATTATGCAGGGATCGGTGCTTTATTTCAGGATATATGCACGAGATCACTTACAGTAGACGGTATCCGAAATCTGGATAAAAAGATACGTGTTCTCCTTTGCAATCTCGAGTAAAGTTTTCCACCGACCTTTTTCGATGTTATGGAACATCTTCCTATTCATCTCCCTAGAGAAGCAGCACTTGGCGGGCCAGTTCAATACCGATGGATGTATCATTTTGAACGGTATATGTTCCACCTAAAGAAGAAGGTGAAAAATCTTGCAAGAGTCGAGGGTTCTATTGTTGCACAGAGCATTAATGAAAAAACCTCGAACTTTGCCGGCTACTACTTTTCAACTTTGGTCAAAACTAAAAGTAGATGACCTACACGGCATGATGATGGAGGAGTTCCACCGAGTTATCCGGTCTTAGTCCCAAACATATTTACACAAATTCGACGGATTAGTGGAAAAGGGAGGCCCCGATGACTAACAGAGGAGGAACAACGACACTTGCATACGTATATTCTGACAAACTGCGATGACGTTATGGAATATGAGAGGTACATATGTAATTAATTTGTATTTTTAAGTAGTGAATATTTTTTTTCCATAATACGTTTTTTTCCTAATGTATTTGTTGATTAGCATGATATACATGGCCCAAATACGCGAGTGGTATCCAAATTACACAGAGGATGAGCTAAGGGTTAAGAAACATGATGAGTTTAATGACGTGTTTAATGACACTCGATTTTACTAAGTTTTAAATACATGTTTATATAGACATGAAATTTTAGCTACTGGTGATGATTAATATTATCCACATTTGGTATAGGTTGGATTGATGACTAATTCAGGGGTATCGTTTCCCACGTGGCTAGTTGAGATGGTGGGTGGCCCTATGTTTATTGCAACGTCTTATCCGATGTACTGCACTCGGGGTTATGCTTTTAAGGTTTATCGTGAAGGGAGCTCAAGGATAACTTGTAATTACGGTATATCGTCTACAACCGGATGTTGATTATGAAAATCACACAAAGGGGTAAAACAGGAAATCTTGGATCGGAATCTCGTTTTATTGATTGAATTCGGCGTTACAACAGAGATTTTAAAAGAACTAAGGAAACAAAAGAAGTTGAGATCGGAAATCTGGAGCACTCTCTATCTCTTTCTTCTGTCTCCCCTCTTTCCCTCTCCTTGAATGTGTTTGTGTCCTCCCTATTTATAAGATTTAGAGTCGGTCGTTAAAAGGAAAACTTCATTTTCCTAGTTCGGTGAGGAAAAAGAAAATTCTCCCGATTTTTTTCCGAGATCAGAAAATCTTCCGCTTATCTCGGAGATCGGTCGAGTTCTGTTGTAAATAATTGGGCCCTCGCTGGGCCTCGGATGTCGGTTGCCAAGATAACTGGACCCGTTTTCAGTCCGAGGTTCGGCCCATCGAATCTTGGTTCTCTTTCTTCTGGCCCAAACCATCGCAAACTGGAAATAATCGAACCGGTCCCGTTGTGAGCTGAGCTAAATCGGGGAGTTCTAAACTCCCCTCTAACAATTAGTCCCCCCCCCCTCAGTTCGGCGAAAGAGTTTACTTGAGTTCGGCAAAGTTTCACGGAGTGCTCTTTAGCTCGGTTAGAATTGAGATCGGTATGATTGTTCGGATTTCTTCCCCTGTTATCTCTTAGATTGGAATTTTTTCGAGTTCGGCGAATTTTTCTAAGAAAGGTCGCGTCGATTCGCCTTCTTCAACTGTCGCGGAATTCGAAGAGTCGTCATCCTCGCATTTTTCTCTTTAAATACTGCTTGAATCCCTCCGAATTTTCACTTCTCCCTTGTTCTCAAAAATATATTTTACTTTCTCTCTCTAGTGCTCTCTCTTCTCTCTAGTTTTTTTTTCTTTGAAATTTTCCGATCTTGCTCCGCCGTGATTCTTCCGATCTGCTTTGAAGATCTTCAAACTTTCAAATCTATCTTTAAATAGTTCTTCGCCGAATTGTTCCGATTTTGTCTTCTTTGATCGAGATGAGTTCGAGTTCTTCTTCGCCTTCTGTTAACGACCGAACTCCATCTCCACAAAATCCGGACATCGATCTAAAATTGTTCGTTAGTTCGTCGGATCCTGATGATCCATCTGACGACGGTCTGAGTGGGGTCTGATAAGAATTGATTAGGTGCAACTTGCACCGTGCTCCTGCTGTTCCTAGTAGTTCCCGAGCTGTTATCCAGGCGCCGTGTCTTGTGGATGGGGAGAGTCGCGAGATAGATGCTCAGGTTCGAGTTGAAGATGAGCAAATTGCCGAGGATGATCAAGTTCGGCCTTATGGAGAGTTGACCGCCGATCTTGATAATAGACAATCTATTGAGGTGGGCGAACAAGTTCGGCTTGACAAGGAATTGGCCGTCGAGCTTGCCGAGGCTGAAGGAGAAAAAGTCCGTCCGACGAATGAGGTTGTTCCATTAACAGTTCGCAGAATCGTTATACCACCCTCTGTTGGGTCGACTTCATCAAAAGGAGAGATCGTTCAACGCACACTGGAGCAGTGAGGATCTTCTGACGATATTGTCTTTCGTATCCTGAACGACGATCAGAGACCTTGGGACGCTCCCAAATGTTATATATGCGTGTATGAGGACTACTTTAGGAGTTGTGGTCTTAAATTTCATCTGCCCAAGCTGCTTTACATGTACTGTGCGCGCCGCCATGTCGCGATCTCCCAACTTCAACCTGCCACGATTATCAATATCGTTGGGCTTCTAGTCCTTGGGGAAGACTGCGATATCCTGATTGATGTCCGAGTGTTTGAGAGACTCTTCCATGTGAATATTAAGAAACAGAGGTTTTGGTTCCTGTCGGCTAACGCGAAACCGGAGTATGATCTTGTTACGGGAAACAAGCCAAGCAAGGTTAACAGTTGGAGTACTCGTTACTTTTATCTTCGGGTTGACGATCTCTCTGTAGATTTTCCCAGTGCCAGCTTTTTGTGTACACTGTGCTAGCCAATCGGCTATCTCTCGGGCACTGAGTAACCTATATAGATGTAAATCTCATCATATAAGAAGACGTCATAAGACCATTAGACATTTGATCTCAACTGGTGTACTTACGATAGATTACATGAAGTCGGCGGATAACTTAGCGGATCAGTTCACCAAAAGTTTGCCGCGAGATCAAATTCCAAAATCATCAAAAGGAATTGGTTTAAAGCCTATAGACAAAGATGAGGTTTGACGGACACCCTACCTATGTGACTGGAGATCCCAAGATCTAGGTTCAAAGGGAAAACGAAGTTGAACTGATTGAAAATTGAGCACTGTGAGACTATGTCTCTGCTCAGTTCCTAAGATGATAAAACAGTGCTACCTGTGAATATTGAGGATAAGTGTTGGCTTTTAATGATTCCATAGCTTTGTAATAGTGGAGTATGACATGATACTTCTGAAAGCAAGTTGATGGCTGATATATCATGGTTTTTATCCCTTTTTAGCCATGATATAAGTCCTTTTTATAGAGTCTTTCTAGTGTTTTCGTAGTGTTTTCGAGTCTTTTCAGGTTTTAGCACGTTTGGAGCACTTTGGGAGAAAATGAGCCGTTTTGGGTGAAAATGAGCATATGGAGATGCAGAGTCATGCAGAGACGTCATAAGTTTGGCATTCGTTGAAGAACTTCCCACCGATGGATTGAGCTCAAATTTGGATACAAGACAGATCCATGGATTAGCTTTCATTTGGAAGTTGTTTGAGGCCATTCCAACGGTGCTATAAACAGTTATGCCAGTTTTTGTGAAGAAAGTCCAGTCTGGCGAGCAGAAGAGTCGACACGCAAGCTTGGTATCGATCGATACCACTAATGGTGTCGACCGATACCGACTTCAGGAAGAAGGAAACGTGACTTTGTACAAGTTTGAAGTTTTCACCTTGGTCCAGAAGACTTTAATAATTACTAGAAGCTCCAAAACGTGTTTTAGGTTATCTATTAGGTTTTTCAGCCACTTTTGTTGGCTACGCTTTATTTTACTTTGATTTGGAGAGAGAGCTTTGTGAGGGAGACAAGTCTGAAACTCTGATCGTCCGAGAGAAGATTTTGAACCCTCTTGTTACTCTTTTCTTATTGTTTAATTTCTATTCATGTGGGGATTGTTGAAACAATTTTTGTAAAAGCTTGTGGGCTTTATAAAAAATGTGTAAGTGTGAATTGAAATGGGTCATTTGGCTCATGGTTAAACTTGTCAACCAATGCTAAACTTGGTGACCAAGACTAAGCTTGATAAGCAAGGCTAAACAAGTTATGGAATTAAACCTCCTCTATTCTCCTATATATACGATCGCCTATCTTGAGAGAAAGGCATCCGATTACACATAGAAAACACACTTGCAAAAGAAAAGGTTCCTTCGATTTCCCATCGCTAAGATTAAGTCTTTTATTCGAGAGTATCGTAGTATTATGTTCGACAGATCCGTTATTGAGTGTTTGTGATAACGGAATCAATGATTGTATCATGGGACTCATGAATCGAATATTATACCGTCGCACTACAGAAGATTCCTTGAGTTAAGGAAAGAGAGTTATCTCGCCTCCATTGTTTCGTTTAATTTCGTCTATTTACATCGTTTTCTAAACTCGTCTTTCTTTAACGTTTATTTGTATATTCGTTATTAAATCTCTATCATGTTATTGTGTGAAATTTTGGTCATACATCCCAGTCTGAGACAACAGGCAGAGCTTGCTCGGCTTCGGGTTTCACAATAGGCTGTGGTTTGGGATACTATGCATCAAGATCTTTCTGTTTGGCTTGTTTTCTAACCGGTAGCTTTTGGAGTCCAGGCGCAGAAGCAACTGTGTTCCATTCAAGATCGAAACTAGTGGGTGTGATTTGCTCAACTTTGGAGACTGAGACCATGTGCGGATCATCCTCTTGGAAAAATGCGTCTTCAGGGGGAAATATAGGAGTAGCAGGCAACGAAGTAGAAGGTATAGAGTCTTTTGATTCTGACATTCTTTCGGAATCATAATCCAACCCAAAATTTCCTTGGCTTTGTTTCTGGTTCTTGAAGACTAATCTTTTAATCTGCTTCTGCTCCTTGAGTTTGGGATCCATGTGATAGTGAACTTTTTACGGTTCGCACAATTACCCACTGTGCACAATGCCTCAATCTAATGGCATGTCATTGTAGCACTTTGGGATCGAATCCACAGGGAAATAAGAACGACGCACTAAGAATACAGGACGCTATCTAATCTAAGCAAATATCGGGTTTTGGTTTTTTTATCGAACAATTTGAAACGTGCAAAATAGAGAAATAAACGAGTAGCAAAGCAAACAAGAAAACGATTAATATCAAATTTAAACAAACGAATTCTCGGGTAAAGCAATCGACTCGGGCGATTCTTTAATCTACTCAAGATGCTCAAACATTCGACTAAATATCTCCTTAGGCCTTAGAACACTACTAAAGATTAATCCACTTCCATGGTATTAACCCATTTCTTAGTCATCAATCGTCATAAACTTCCGTTCGCGATTCTATGACTAACAAGCATTAATAACAAGTCTAAATAGCCATTAAACACCCTAGACATCTATTTCCATAGGCTAGGAATGTAAAACACTCATTGAATTGGTTGGGGAATTTCATCGAACACCTTCCGGGCGAGAAATTCCCTATGATCTAAATCAACTTTGTCAAGGCCAATCCAGCATTAATAACACTCAATGAGAAAGGATATCAACTAATCTAGTTCTTAAACATCAAGAACAAACCTAGAATCACCCTAATCTACTTCACCCAAGAATCCTAAAAGAACTACTCACACATAGCTAAATCACAAATATAAACCGTACAAATGAAAGCCATAAGCAAAATAAGAAGAATGGTAAAAAGAGTTTAAGAAAATCTTCACTAAAATGGTTTGGATCTTGAATCCTTCATACAAAACAAAAACAAGAAAAGAAGAAAGAAATAAGTGGCTTAGAACCCTAAAAAGAAGCAGCCAAAAAACCCCCTGTCTAATTAGGCTTAATTTGCTTAAGTAGATACAGATCGGGTCGGGTCAACCCGGGTTTGACCCGACAATTTTTGTGTCCGAGAAGGTTCACAGCGGTCAGCTCATACCGCTGCATGACCGCTGTGAAATGTCTGGTTTTTGCTCCGGATGGATCCGCAGCGGTCTGCTCTAACCGCTGCATGACCGCTGTGAAACGCCTGGTTTTTGCTCCGGATGGATCCGCAGCGGTCTGCTCTAACCGCTGCACCTGACCGCTGCGAGACTTGAAAGTGCAGCGGTCTCCCTAGACCGCTGCATGCTGACCGCTGCAAACGTCCGGTTTTCTCCTTCATCACTTGATCATCTCTGTTCGCTGCGGGTACGTTCCTCCTAGTCCATGATCTTCCCCAAGCTCCAAAAAGCACCTAAAAGACTCCATAGCACACAAACATATGCAAAAACTAACCTAAGACTCACTAACTCTAAAATGGATGCAAACTATACCAAAAACAATGAAATGAATGCAAAAAGTCACAAAATGCTAACTAAAATGTATACTAAAATGGGCTAAATTATGCAACTATCAACTCCCCCGAACTTGCCTTTTGCTTGTCCGCAAGCAAACAAACAAGAACAAATCGAAGAAGAGGTTGGAATGCGGGATATCATATCCAAGAATATTAACAAAAGAATTCAATTCAATGCCCTTGGTAGTGGTTATGTGATGCACTAACAACCTCTACTTCAAAAGATTTAGCCATACTCGTCGCTACACGAATTTGGTCTAAGCCTTAGCATCTACAAGTAATCATATCCTCTAACTCTTTAACATTCATTAAGTACAATGGTGAATCATGCTTAATAAAAATCAAGTGAACTCATTTGGCTTAGGGAAAAGGTTTTGAGATAAAATTGATCTCAATCATGTGGGTATTCCAATGCAATGGGATCTCTCACGAAAGAATGAACTTTGGCAAAATGCTAAGAGTAAAGAACAATTGATTCATACAAGGATGACTTCCGTCTACCCAATGCCCCAATATGAACTCTACTCCTATTTCTAAATCCATCAAGATCCATTCTAAACTACCCATATCACAAGGCATTTTGCCTTCTTAGACCACATTTCTTTTCTAACTTAGGGGATTCTTTTCTTCTTATTTTTCAACAAATGGATTGGCTCTTCATCTTTTTCTTTTAGCTCTTTTTCACTTTCATAACTAGTCTCTCAATCATCATTTAGATGCCTTAGCCATATATATATATATATATATATATATATATATATATATATATATATATATATATATATTTTTTTTTTTTTTTTTTTTTTTTTTTTTTTTTTTTTTCTACACACATAGAGACTTATACTTTCAACACCTAGAGCTATTCCACACTTTCATGCCAACCAATCCAAACTTTTTACTTTCCCCTATCCTTTTTCCCAATCTTTTATTTTCTCCACACTTTCTTTTCTTTACATCAACACCCAAATCACCAACCTATCTATCAACTCCTTGTCGTTCCAAACTCAACACTTTTTGCTAAGTTCATTCAAAATTAGGCCTCACGACACACACAAGAGATGAAGGCTTGAAGGAAAGGTTTAGTTAAGGGTGTGGTTAACCGTTCCAAATATGGGAATCAGCTATTTGAGCTAACAAGAGAGTGGTAAAAAGGGGTAAGATAGCTCAAATATGTATATGACATCCATGAGTTCAACTTTTCAATGTACAAGCATGATAATTTCAAGTCAAGATTAAAGTTCATGTAGATAGAGTTAGATTCAATTCAAAGCATGCTTCAACCAAGACAAAAACATTCAAACCGCAAGATCAAAGCATGGATCATCCTTAACTTCGTGATCGCTCAAATGCATCAAAGAACTCCTAACGAGGGCATTAATTCAAGCTCTTAAGTTTATATTCTACATGGATAATTCTCCCAATGCAAGTGAATGCAAACCTATATGCATCTAGACTCAATCTTAAACATGCAAAATGCAACTAAATATTTTTTTTTTTTATGGTTTTTATATGCACTTATATGAATGAATGAGACTCAAATATGCGAAAAGAAAAATAAGATCACAAAACACAATATCAAAAGACACAAATCCTTCCCCCGAACTTGAATTGCAACGTCTCGGTGCAACACAAATCAAAGAGAAGGTAAAAATATGCAAAAGTATGTACAATGAAATGGAGTTTGGATCATACCTTTGGATTGGAGAGAAATGTGACGTGCTGTAGCTATACCCATTCATGCATTAAGCACCACGACCTTGGACCCAAGAAAACTATAAACATCAAACAAAAACATTAAAAAGAACAAGAAAGAACGAAAATATATACAAAGATAGTCATGGGAATGCCTCCCAAGAGCGCTTGTTTTACGTCGCTAAGCTTGACGTTTCAACTGTTAATCATGAGAATCAAAAGGTTGAGCCAATGCACCTTTGGTCCTTCTCTTGTCAGGACAAGAAACAAAATATGCAACATGGCACACGACTATCCATGGCAAAGAGGCATAAATCACATCAAGAAAGGTTACTAAAAATATAGCATACATCTTGGAATTTTCCTTGATGATGAGATGTTCACGAGGACCAAATGCATTTGATGGAAAAATAAAGTCGATTTCTTGTTTAAACGAGTTAATCACAAAATAGTCAACTTCATCTCCATCAATCATGTAAAACACATCCTCTTTCCTAGATTTCATCTCAACCTTAGGGTCATCTATCTCATTCAAGATCTTATCTACATCAAGCACACCCCCTAGGTAAGATTTTTCAAGAAGCGAACTAGATTCCTCAGGCATTGAAAGCTTAAACTCGATATCATGATCATTCAAAGCACATAGATAATTAATATCAAAACATACTTCATGATAATCACTAGCAAGCTTTTCTACTCTTAAGGTTTCTAGTATTTGAGACTCACATATTAAATCACAGCAATCATTAATGAGCTTGAGAGCATGTGAACTAGAAGCTACATCTTCAATGCAAGGCAAGTGACTATCCTCATAATCAACGATTTCAAAGGCTGTGTCAAAAATACCTTCTAGTTGGCATGGTGGAACCCAATAAATTACCTCTTCGAGTGCATGAGCTATCTTTATCTCAATATATGTGAGCTCCCTTCCCTCAAGCGCTGCCCGACGTGACATGAGGTTCAAACGGATCATAATCGCGAGATTACTCCTTGTCAATGCCGGGTTTTCTTCGCAAAGCTCATCCAACTCTACTTTTTGTTCTGATGTGAGTACACTTTCATCAAATGGTGGCTCCACATATGGCTCATCATCAATGCTTTCATCAAATGTGGCATCCTCTTCTTGTGGCCAATCATTGTAATCCATGGCCATCGACTCTAAGAAGCAAAAAAGAAGAAAATAAAAAGTTAGTAGAAGTCAAGAACTTAGTCTCAAATAGTATCCAAATCCTAATGGCTATTGCTAATCTCCCCGGCAACGGCGCCAAATTGATAGTGAACTTTTTACGGTTCGCACAATTACCCACTGTGCACAATGCCTCAATCTAATGGCATGTCATTGTAGCACTTTGGGATCGAATCCACAGGGAAATAAGAACGACGCACTAAGAATACAGGACGCTATCTAATCTAAGCAAATATCGGGTTTTGGTTTTTTTATCGAACAATTTGAAACGTGCAAAATAGAGAAATAAACGAGTAGCAAAGCAAACAAGAAAACGATTAATATCAAATTTAAACAAACGAATTCTCGGGTAAAGCAATCGACTCGGGCGATTCTTTAATCTACTCAAGATGCTCAAACATTCGACTAAATATCTCCTTAGGCCTTAGAACACTACTAAAGATTAATCCACTTCCATGGTATTAACCCATTTCTTAGTCATCAATCGTCATAAACTTCCGTTCGCGATTCTATGACTAACAAGCATTAATAACAAGTCTAAATAGCCATTAAACACCCTAGACATCTATTTCCATAGGCTAGGAATGTAAAACACTCATTGAATTGGTTGGGGAATTTCATCGAACACCTTCCGGGCGAGAAATTCCCTATGATCTAAATCAACTTTGTCAAGGCCAATCCAGCATTAATAACACTCAATGAGAAAGGATATCAACTAATCTAGTTCTTAAACATCAAGAACAAACCTAGAATCACCCTAATCTACTTCACCCAAGAATCCTAAAAGAACTACTCACACATAGCTAAATCACAAATATAAACCGTACAAATGAAAGCCATAAGCAAAATAAGAAGAATGGTAAAAAGAGTTTAAGAAAATCTTCACTAAAATGGTTTGGATCTTGAATCCTTCATACAAAACAAAAACAAGAAAAGAAGAAAGAAATAAGTGGCTTAGAACCCTAAAAAGAAGCAGCCAAAAAACCCCCTGTCTAATTAGGCTTAATTTGCTTAAGTAGATACAGATCGGGTCGGGTCAACCCGGGACAAACCGGGTTTGACCCGACAATTTTTGTGTCCGAGAAGGTTCACAGCGGTCAGCTCATACCGCTGCATGACCGCTGTGAAATGTCTGGTTTTTGCTCCGGATGGATCCGCAGCAGTCTGCTCTAACCGCTGCATGACCGCTGTGAAACGCCTGGTTTTTGCTCCGGATGGATCCGCAGCGGTCTGCTCTAACCGCTGCACCTGACCGCTGCGAGACTTGAAAGTGCAGCGGTCTCCCTAGACCGCTGCATGCTGACCGCTGCAAACGTCCGGTTTTCTCCTTCATCACTTGATCATCTCTGTTCGCTGCGGGTACGTTCCTCCTAGTCCATGATCTTCCCCAAGCTCCAAAAAGCACCTAAAAGACTCCATAGCACACAAACATATGCAAAAACTAACCTAAGACTCACTAACTCTAAAATGGATGCAAACTATACCAAAAACAATGAAATGAATGCAAAAAGTCACAAAATGCTAACTAAAATGTATACTAAAATGGGCTAAATTATGCAACTATCACCATGTAAGGGCAATCAGGTTGTCTTATACGACGAGATTTGCAACACTTGAACCCAACCACTTCAGGAATTTGTGACTCCTCAAGCTTTATAGCTTCAGTGTGGAACCACTTTGTATTTGAGATTCATATATTAGATAAGGAGGCATTCAAGAAATTTACACTGTGAAAGAGCTATAATTGAGATAATGATTTGCGTACTTTCGCATTTTGTACAGTGAATATACGTCAAACCAGGATTGTACGGCTGTTGACAGAGCCCACAAACCGGCTCCAGGCTAAGTTTATCTGATCTTCCAGCCAACATAATGTTTTGATTACTGAAATCAACACATGTGTCCTCCAAGTTCTTTTTCCTCCATACGACTCCACAGGACAACGTCTTCTGTTTAACTCCCGAAGGCTTCTCCTGTTTAACTCCTGAAGGCTTTTCCTATTTAACTCCCGAAGGCTTCTCCTGTGTTTTCTGAGATGGTAATGGTTGACTAGGAGGCTTAATCTTGACGACTGGAGTGACTGCATTTTGATGTCGTCCGTTGATCGTGAGCTGGGGTGTTGTCGGTTGTCTGTGATTGATATTTGTTTGAAGACGAGCTTTTGCAAGGTAACACTGTTTGCAGGTGACCAGAACTTCAACTTTTCCATTTGTGTGTTGTGACTTCCAAGTGCACTCATTGTGACAAAATCCTGAAAGAATGACAAAACATGACAATCCACGCTGAAGCACAACCCGGCTCATATAGGAAATTCTACAGCAGGAATGTACAGTTCCAAACATGTGATTAATCCTTTATTCTTCATCTAAATTCTATTTGAGGTACAGCCAAATTAATCTTTATTCTATAAACTAAAGATACAATGGTAAGATTAGCAAATGAGATGCTGTGATAGAAAAAGATAACGCAGGGATGACTTCCCTATTCATTTGGTGATTCCGAAAGAAGAATAGAATACTTTCTAGTTATCATACAAAATGCATAAATTGAAACGTAAGAGGGTGTGGTATTGTACCTTGGGAAGAACTGTATGTTGTTGTATCATTACAAGATAGAAGGCTATAACCGACGGCAAATCCCGTTGGAAAATGCATTTTCCGACACATTTCCGACGAGAATATATTTTGGTCGGAAATCCGTCGGAATGTTCCGACGGACATCTGTCATCGGCATATTGTCAGAACATTTCCGACGGATTATGGAGTAGTTTCCGATGAGTTTCTGATCGACGATAGTGTGGTCATAATTCTATGTCGAAACGTTGTCGGAACGTCGTATGAGATATTTCCGACATCATTCCAACGGGCGCGCATTCCGACGGGCGGTGTCGGAAAGCCACATCGTAACGTTGTCGGACCGTCGTGTTGATATTTCCGATGGCATTCCGACGGACGTTTATTACGACCGATTTAATTATTATTATTTTTTTAAATAAATGAAATTAATAATAAATTATTTAAAATACAAAAGAGATGAACGAAATCATGAAGACGGCATTCCCCGATCTTTTTAAAAATGCTCAAAAAATACAATTAAGTTTTTTTTGAAATTAGAAACAAAACTTTTTAAAAAGATCGGGGAATGCCGTCTTCATGATTTCGTTCATCTCTTTTAGCTCTTCACGGGTCGAGTTGTGTGCGGTCTTCAACTCTTTGACTTTCGCGTCACAGTCCTTAACCGTTTGGACAAGCCTCTCGAATTCGGATGTGTACTCCAAAGACGGGCAACGATAACCCGAATAAGAAGATTCATAGCTCGGAAGTCCGCCTAACCCTAAGACTCGGCCCTTGGCTTGTCTAGTTTCCAACGAGAAATTATAGAAATTATTAGAAAATTTACAAAATAAAGAAAAAAGAATGAAAAAAAAACTTACATCAAGAACAATGCCGTTGATCTTTTCCCGGGGTAACTAGTTCAAGGATTTCGATCCATCAAGAGAGAGGTGCGAGAGTTCCGTCAAACGATCCATCTTCTTCTTCTTGCATGTCTCAACAATCTCACGCACTCCCCAAATTCTGGATTTCACTGGTTTTTTGGTTCTTGTATCTCTCCTCCATCACTTTAATGTAAACCAGACAGATCCCACCAGCTTCTTTCGTATGTGAAAATTTGTTTAGTTAATAAATAATAGGAAAATGTAAAATTTGTTAAAAAATTGTAAATTTAATTATCATTTCATGCGCTTGACGTTCGACTGTCTTTGCGCCCCCGTTGTAAGTATATATCTCATTCCCTCCTCGATCACTCTTCTGGTTCTTAGAGTTTTTCTCCGAGAGCTTCTATGTCGCCGACCGCCTCCAATACCCGTAAAAGCCCTTCGATACGTTGTCCTCAAGGTCTTTGTTTGGCAGGAATTTCTGCTTCCACTTGTACATGTGTTTCGAGTATTGGAGACCGGCATACCTCTCGAAAGTACCCAACACTTGCTTAGTCCTCGTATGGTCCTAAGTGAACTCTTGCTACAAAAAAAGACAAAAATTGTGATGAAAAAATATGAGCATCCGCGAAAGTGTGATAAAAAATATTACCGCGAAAGTGTGATGCCACGAGTCCTTTATGTCTTTCGGCATCTTTGAATACGTCTCATACAGTTTGTCCAACATAGTATAGAGCATATGCAATATCGCCTTTGTGATCTCATTTGATAACTTAAACCTGCAAACATTAAAAAATACAAATTAATATGTTAAAATTATTAAACTATAAAAATTAAAATAGTCGGAAATCAAATTTTTTTACCAAGTCCCATCTTCGTACTTCGGATCGAGTTGAACGCAATGACCCCGATTCAATTGCTGGACAAGATCCTTGATCTTAATCCAGTTGCGGGCAGCGGATTGCTCAGACTCTGGGATTTGAGTATCCGAGGCCAATCCGCTACCAGCCTGATCCCGAGACCGAGCTCGCCCTCGGGAGTCATGAGCTAGAAAATTGTGGCACCTTCGAAAAAACATATAAACATTAGTATATTGAATTGCCGGAAAAAATCAAAAATTTCATAAAGTCTAAATTTTCATAATTCTTTGAAAATTTTCAAATTTTTCAAATTTTCCAAAATATTCAAAGTTTTCAACATTTACAAAATTTACAAAAAAACAAAACTTCAAAACTTCAAAATTTTTATAAATTTTATAAATTTATAACACTTACATATTTTTTTAAATAAAAACAAAATTCAAAAACTTAGAATTGTTTATAAATAATTAAATATAATTACAAAAAAATTGAAAACTTTTTTAACCTAATTGTATAAACGATTTGTATAATGAAAAAATATTTAATACTTAAAAAAAATACAAAAACGTTTTTTTGTAATTGGTAGAAAATTAGGAAAAACAATTTTAATTGGTAGAAAATTAAGAAAACACGTTTCTAATTTTCTAAATACTAATAAAACGTTTTTAATTAGTAGAAAATTATAAAAACGTTTTTTAGAAATCCATTAAATTCTTTATAAATATTTCATTCTAATAAATAACAATTTCATTGTCAAAACTACTCTAACCAAACCTAACAACTAACAATCTCATTCCAATCCTAATTTCTAACAACCTAACAAAGGAAATATATATATACTTACGTGTTTGACATGATTTGGGGTTGAGGATTAAGATATGAAGGGGATTTGGGTAAGAATTGGGGTTGAGGATTAAGATTGGAAGGGGGTTTGGGTAAGAATTAGGGGAGAATCGCCGTTTAGGGTAGAGAGAAGTAAGATATTTTGTGTGGAAAGAGAGGAGGAGATGAAGATACGAGGAGAGAAATCATGGTTTTTAACATATATTACTATTTCCGACGGACAGAGTCATCGGAAACCCGTCAAATTCTATAAAAAAAATCGTTTAGGCGATTAAAATTTCCGCGTCCTCGAAAAAACTAAAGTCCGTCGGAAATATGGAATATACATTTTATTCTCTGCATGTGTTTCTATTGGGCAGTCAAACCGGTGCAACACGTGTCTAAAAATATAAATTAGTCGGAAGATTTAGGGAATATTTGAGGTTTAGGAAAATTGTTTAACAACCCCTAATTTACATGTTTCATTCAAAAACAATGTTAATTCACCAACCATATATGTTTTATATTTGTTTTTTACTTTTACAACATAAAATTTATACATTTCACATACTTATACTACAGCTTATACTAACACTTCCATCATATTTCATAAATTCTACAACACACATACAAATGATGGTTATTTTCAACTTTGACAAGTTGGATCTAATGTATATACATCAAACAATGTTTGTCTACGATTTCTACAAATTTAGACGCAACCCTAAACCATATTTGTAGAATATCCGTCAGAAATCTGTCGGAAATTTCTGACGGATTTCCGACGGCATTCCAAGGGATGCTTTGTATAAAATTTGCAGCTCATTAATCAATGGCTGCAGAAATACATCGAGTGATCTCTTCGGATACTTTAGTCCAAGAACAAGAATGCTAAGAAACAAAAACTCTTGTCTCATACACAAAGATGGTGGCACATTGTCTCCCATGCTTTCCAAAAGAGTTGAAATCATCAATACATAATCCAAGGTATACATTCCTCGCCTCATACTGATGCATGCGGGATTGTTGCTCAGCTTCAGGTAATAAAATTTATAAACCCTAGGCATCTGCAAGTGCGCAGTAGTACTTAGGGTGTCGATCCACAAAGAGAGCACGTTTTTCTGCGAAATCTTAGATAGAGAATTAATAAGGAAGTGTAAGAAAAAGGGGTTTTATAGGGGGTTTGGTGTCATGAATTGTAAAGTATGTAAAAAGGAAAAGTTGATTGCAAAATAGAAAGGAAAAATCGGTGGTAAAAGCAATAATGAAAATCGATTGAAAGCAATAATAAAACGGATGTTGGGTCGACAGGGATATCTCCGGGGAATGTTCCATTAAAAACACAGTAACAAAGCTCTTTAGTAAAATCGATTCTAGCAAACTCCAAAAACTGGAACACGGAATTGTGTATAGCCAATTGTCGTAGCACTATACACATATAACTTAACAACTTAACTAGTTAGCTTTCTAAGTGCTAGGCCAAGCACTTAGATTCAACACTTTCATGGCTCTAATTTACCTTGGATCATTTTCTAGTTCATGACTCCATATCCATGCATAAATAACAAGCCTAGAAAGAAAGAGTTCTAGAATGCGACTTGTTATCTCATGAAATCCTTATCGAACATATAGATCCCCTTTGATGATCCCTTTAAACCCAACGACTAATCTACTCGGACATAATCATGCAAGACAAAATCAAGTTTTTGAATTGCATAATCAATAGAATAAGAAATAAACAAAAGGGTTCAAGAGAAATCTCCCTAAACAAAGAACTACGAAAAAATGTTTGGTGTAAAAAGTAATCTAAAGGTAGCACAAAGGAAGCACAAGATTTAGGGCTCTTAAAACATGTATTTATAGGTCTTCAACTCTATTTTCGTCGGTTTTTAGGGTTTATCAGTAGTTGGACTTGACGAGATTCGAACAGAGTTGCAAATGGGCTTCGAGATCGAAACAGAGGCTGGCTGCGGGTGTAGAGCCTCTGGCCGTGATGAACTGCTCCTTCGACGTGGGCAGAGCTGCCCCAGGGGTGGCCGGATCTCTTCTGGCTGCGGCTGGAAGCTTCCGTGCCTACACTGACAGGACTTCTTGATCTTCATGTATCTTTTGATTGAACCGTTAGATTGTACTCAAATAATTTGGAATGGAAATGTAGCTGGTTCTTCTTTGATGTCCCCAAAATTGGGCTGGATCAGACGGTGAGAAGATCTTCTTTGAAGGTTGAACTTCTTACGGATTGACGCTGAGCCGAAAATCTGGTTTTTCTCCAATTTGCATTGATTTTGCCTAAATAACCTAAACAGAGTATTGATACTACAAATATACGAAAATCGTAATAAAAACATATAAAAATGAGTGAAACAACAAGAGAGGATAGAGGTGAGGCTAAAGGTGTTTCGAGTTACCGTAATTTCGCCGAAGGATGCAAGATATAATTCAAAACAACAAGAGAGGATAGACCTATTGAGAACCACATCTTCCAGTTACTTCTTCTTGCGTAAAACATAAGTTTTTTGTTATTCCCCCTAGACTTAGATTTTTTTGTAGGCTTGGAATGACGGACTTTTCACAAACGAATCATGGAAGCCTTATAAGAATTTTGACCAACCTAGACTCTCTTTAGGCTTTTATTTCCTTTCCCTTATGATTTTATTTTTGATTTATTATTATCATTATGAATGGGGAAACGCCTTTTTCTCGAGATAGAGTCTTAGGAGCACAAAAATATATCATTTTTTGAGTTTTCCAAGGCATAATCAAGTTCTCGTCATTGTTGATTTCACCTCCACCAATCGCATA
Organism: Eutrema japonicum; assembly: GCA_030161315.1. Classification (NCBI taxonomy): domain Eukaryota; kingdom Viridiplantae; phylum Streptophyta; class Magnoliopsida; order Brassicales; family Brassicaceae; genus Eutrema; species Eutrema japonicum. Next base: position 33,163,621 of record BSQW01000012.1, read on the forward strand.
TAGTCTCCGTCTTTAGTGATTGGAAACTGTGTCATTCCTCCCTCTGTGGTGTTTTTGCACATATATGCACATGAGACACAAAGAGAGAATGCATGAGGTTTAAAAAATGGTTAAGTTTCGGGTGGGGTACCAACTAAAAGTGAGCTGGCCATTCATGTAAAACAAAGAGTTAAAATCAAAGTATAATAGAGCTAGTATATTCCATCCTAAAATTTCAAAAGAAAAAGATGTCATGAATGTATGATTCATTATCTTTTCCTAAAATTTTGATGAGAAAATTAAGTCAAGTTAAAATCCAAGTATAATAGAGCTAGTATATTCCATCCTAAAGAATCTCTACGGTTTAAATTCCTCTGAGGATTTCGCATTCACATAAACTCTAGCTACCGCCTAGTCTAGTACTGATATTCCATCCTAAAGAATCTCTACGGTTTAAATTCCTCTGAGGATTTCGCATTCACATAAACTCTAGCTACCGCCTAGTCTAGTACTGATATACAGATTTTTAACCCTATAATAAACTACTGCAAGAGCACAGAAAATCGAAGTAGTAATCTAGGGAACGAATCCACAATGACCAAATGTAACGCTACGAGAATGCAGGAGGAAATTAATTCTAAGACGAATGCAATGAATTGTGGTTTGTAACTTCTAAAATTAAGAATGACAAATAAAACATGCATTATAAGCGAGTTTGATAAGTTCACAAAACACAATAACATCAACTCCCATTGGTTAAGAATATTTTGGTCATCTATGTTCTTTTAGGCAATTTAATAAACGCTTTTGGCGCGTAAATACAAACTTTGACTCGATAAAAGACTCTAAAAACATCGGTGAGAAGTCCATTATCTTGTATCATTGCTTTATCTTGTATCAAAATTTGAGCTCGATCCATCGGTGAGAAGTCCTTCAACGAATGCCAAACTTCTGACGTCTATGCATGATTCTGCATCTCCATATGCTCATTTGCACTCAAAACGGCTCATTTTCTTCCAAAGTCACCTAAAACCTGAAAAGACTCGATAAAGGACTAAAAGACTCTAAAAACAAACTTTGACTCGATAAAAGACACAAAAACAAGGTTTGAAACCGGTAAATACACGGTTTATAAATTACCCCAGACTTAGTATTTTGCTTGCCCTCAAGCGAACATAAAACAAAGCAAGAAGAAGAGATTTGAAAACGCAGAGACTCAAGTTCTCTATAGAACACTGCAATGACCTTCCAACTTAGTAAACCACATATTGTCAAACCAACTCCATATCAAACCACCATGTACTTCTCCTCATGAACCGCAGCTTTCCCAGATTCAACTCATAATCTCACAGAATAATCCAAAAGCCATCATTGATGGGTCTCATCAAAAGATCATAGTGCTAAGAGCCTTCTAGACTATTTCCCTTTTGATACCAAGACAAGCCAACCTTTACATCTTCTGGTATTTTCCCTTTCCCCTAGACTTATTCATTTTATTCTTCTTCTATTTTTTATAGGATCAAGGTTCATGAGACTCGAGTACTGATGATTTTTTCCACCGAATCACCGGTTCACAACTTTTATCATACTTTCATGAGACTTGAGTATTGATGGTTTTTGCCATCGAATCCCCGGTTCACTTTCGCGCCATTTATCCTTTCTGCATTGAAGAATTTTTTTTTAGAACAGGGAGAGGAAAACCATACTTTCACACAGGTTGTCTTTGTTAGATACGAATGAGGAGTCAACCTCTGAAGATACTAATCACATTGATGAAGTAAAAGGAATAGCTCATAAACTAGCTCAGGCTATCTGAATTCTTCTGGAGACATGGATGTCTCTGATTAACTGGTCACCTTTGATTTAGGTGTTTTACTAAGTCAATTAATAACTAAAGTTCACACTACCGCAATCGTAATAGTATGTCAATGCAGTACTTTAGGATTGAATCCACATAGACTAATGTTACACTACGATTCTAAAAAGATGAAATTAAGCTAAGACGATAATAAGGTTTGATTTGCAAAGTAATGAAAATAACTAAAAGCGGTGTAAATTCAATAAGAGAAATACGTTAGGTCGATGGTTTCTTCGCAGGAATCCAGAGATCATGAATCATACAACTGTTCAGGGAACGATTAAACACAAGTTTCAAACTCAAACATAAATATCTAACCAATCCACTTCCGTGGCATTGATCACTAAATATAGCAACCTAAAATCCTAACTTCCGTTGAACCTAGAGTTCTAGACCAGTATTAACAAATAGGTTCAATATGTTCACGAATAGCCTTAACATCAACTTCCGTTGGCTAAGGACAATTCGCTCGCTTATGTTCTTTCTAGCAACCTACGACACTTCCGTGGTATAGATTAAACCATAGATCAGAGGCAAAGCGGTCAACCTAGCCTAAGCAGTAAACACAACAATAAGCGAGAACCACAAAAGATAATTCTCTATATGTGTCTAATTCAATGTTTCATGGATCCCGTTGAAACCCTAAACCTAACTACGAAACTACTCAGACATGGCAACAGAGAACAAGCAGAAAGACGAAGAACTCATAATATAAATCAAAGATAGGAAAGGGTTTATAATTCTTCTCAATAGATGCAGAGATTCTTCTTCAAAGCTTACAATATCAATGGCCAAAAATTTGAATAGAATAGAAAGCGGTAAAAAGAGAGATAGCCTAAAAGTGGCTAAAAATAATGTATATATAGGGTTCTGGGCGAATTTGGTCAAAGTAGGCAGTTTCCGGGGCAAAACAGGAAAATCATAAATTTCATTTTCTTCTCGCCGACTTATTTCGATCGATGCACATATTGCATCGATCGATGCACTCCTTGCATCGATCGATTCTGGTTCTTCTGATGGGGTTGCATCGATCGGGTTCAATTGTGCATCGACCAGCTTCACTCATGCGTCGGTCGATTTGAACTTCTTTGGTGATGTCACATCGATCGATTCACTCCTTGCATTGATCGATTTGGACTTCTCTGATGGTGTTGCATCGATCGATTTTGCTCTTTTCTGCACTGTTCCATGCGTTTTTACCCACGCAACTCCAATTTCTTCTTTAAACGTCTTTTTACCTGAGATAACTAAATAAATAACTAAAATACTCTAAAAACGAACTTTGACTCGATAAAATACTCAAAAGAAACACCAAAACGTGTGTTAGAAAACGGTAAAAACTAAGCATGTCAATTCCTCCAGACTTAGTCTTTTGCTTGTCCTCAAGCAAACATAAAACTAAGCAAGAAGAAAAAGTTTGAAAAACACGGAGACTCACATTTCCTTTAGAATTATGCGATGACCATTACCTTAGTAATCCACGTGTTGCCAAACTAGCTCCAGATCTAACCATCATGTACTTCTCTGCAAGCATCGCAGCGGCCTCCCAGATTCAACTCATTATTTCGTAGAATAATCAAAAGCCATCATTGCTGTGTCTCATCAAAGATCATAGTGCCAAGAACCTTCTAAACTCTTTCCCTTTCGATATCGTGACGAGACAACAACACAACCATTGGTACTTTTTCTCTCCCCCAGACTTATTCTTTTCTCATTTTCTTTATGTATGGTCAATGGGTGATGGAACGCGAGTATTGATTGTTTTTGCCACCGAATCACAGGTTCATTTTAGTGCCACCCTTTTATTCTAAGGTGTAGGCGAATAGTGGTATCTCTGGAAATTTTTCTAACCTCGCTTCCAACCTTAGTGTGATCATCTCTTTCGAAGTAAAATAGTGGGATCGATGAAAATTTTCCTAGCCCTTTTCTCGAAAGAAAATTATTTCATCTTTTTTTCTTTTAAATTTAAATAAGGGAGATGAGTACCATACTTTCACACATGTCGTCTTGTCATATATGAATGAGGAGTCAAGCTCTGAAGACACCAATCACGATGATGAGGTAAAAGGAAGAGCTCCGAAACTAGCTCAACCTTTTTGAATTTTTCTGGAAACATGGATGCCTCTGATTAACTAGCCAGCCTTTAGAGTTTTCATTAGTCTGATATGAAGCTAGCCCTGCAAGAATGGTCACTTAGATGCAAAATCACATAAAACTTAAAAGGTTGTTATCATAATCTCCAACAAGTTTTGACTCAATAAAACAAAATAACTCAAAAGAAAACATTAAAATGACTCAAAAGAGAAAACAAAATAAAGAAAACAACGTTAGTAATGACAAAGAACCACCCCCAGACTTACTTCACACCATCTCGGTGTGAGAGTAAATCAAGAGGAAGGCAAAACAGACCCCAAGAAAGATAAAAGAAAAGAAAAGAAAACGTACCGGTGGGTTGCCTCCCACCCAGCGCTTGCTTAAAGTCATTAGCTTGACTTGATAGCCTTTTAGGCGTGAGATGGATCACCAAGGGGAATGGTTTCTTCCCCCATCGATTTCTACGTCAGCGAGGTATGGCTTAAGGCGCTGACCATTAACCACAAACTCATTTCCTGTAGTGCCCAACAACACCCCAGCTCCGTACGGTCTCACCTCCTTAATTGTGAATGGTCCGAACCATTTCGATCTTAGCTTCCCTGGAAAAAGTTTAAGGCAAGAGTTGAAAAGCAACACCTGATCATTTGCAGCGAAGTTCCTGGGAATTATCTTCTTGTCATGATAGGTCTTGGTCTTCTCCTTGTAAATCCTTGAGCTCTCATAGGCCATATGACAAATCTCTTCTAGCTCGTGTAGTTGCATCGTCCGTCTTTCAGAAGCAGATTTGATGTCAAATTTCAGCAACTTTACAGCCCATGCTGCCTTGTACTCAGCTCCATAGGAAGATGGCATGATTTTCCATAGACAAGATGGAATGGTGTCGTGCCCAAAGGTGTCTTGTAGGCCCAAAGAGCGTCATCCAGCTTTGTAGCCCAATCTTTCCTCGTCGTGTTCACGGTCTTTTGCAGGATACCCTTGATCTCCATGTTGGAAATTTCGACATGTCCACTCATCTGCGTATGGTAAGGAGTGGCTACCTTATGTTTGACTCCATGCTTCTCAAGAGCCCTTCAAAGACTTTTTTGATAAAATGAGACCCACCATCGCTGATCACCACTCTAGGCACACCAAACCTTGGAAAGATCACATATTTGAACATCTTTAAGACCACCTTGGCATCATTTGTTGGGCTAGCCAGCGCTTCAACCCATTTAGCCACATAATCGACTGCAACGAGGATGTATTGATTTCCATAAGAGGATGGAAAAGGACCCATGAAATCAATACCCCACACATCGAACACTTCAACCTCCAAGATGAAATTTTGTGGCATTTCGTTCCTCTTGCTAATATTTCCCTGCCTCTGACATGAACCGCATTTGGAGATGAAAGCATGTGCATCGCGAAACATAGTCGGCTTGCAGAGCTTTGTACACTGTTTTGAACGTGGCCAAGTGTCCATCATATTTCGAACCATGACAGTGGAAAAGAATACCGGGAATTTCCTCCTCTGAAACTGATGCGATCATGGAAAGCATCAAGGAACGTGAGCTTGAACCGGAGCTTGAAGCCGAGGATCCTTTGGATGTTCTCGGTGGTCCCATGACCCGGGCAACGTCTCGGAAGCCTATAGGAGCTGTTCGCGGTTTACTCAAGGACGTTTGGGCCGAGAAGGACGATCATCAACCACATCACGTTCTCAACATGATCAAAGCTCAAGATGGACTTTGAGGTTCGGTCCAAGGTGTGAGTTTGTTGTACTCTTTTTCCTACTCTTGGTTTTGTCACAATTGGTTTTCCAAGAGGGTTTTTAATGAGGCAATGGGCTTACACCTTCATTTGGCCCAACTTCTTCCATGGGCAAGGATCAATTTCGATCAAGGACTCCAAGGGTCATTCAACAAGCCTTTAAATGAGTCAAAGAGTCTAGTCCAAGCTTTTATTAGTCTTTGCTACTTTCCTAGGCATTGTTTTCCACATTTTTCCCCTTGTTTTTCCCCACTTATTTCTTTATATAAACTCTTGTAAGTTTCTCATTTCATTCATCAATCATATATCATTTTCTACTTTTTTAGAGCATTCTCATTTGTTCCTTGTCAACTTTTTGATTTCTTGGTGGATTTAGCCAAGTAGTCTTTCGGTTTATCGAGTGTTCTTCATCACACTTGACGCAACCCTTCATTATCCCGAGTTTGTAGATTCGTCTCTAAGTGACTTTGGGGATTAAGGTTTCATATACCTTAAGATCTTGCTCCGCGAGTTTATTAGCCAAGGATTCCACCGCCTTGTTCGTTGAATCGTCTTAAGTAAGTTTTAGGCATAGGGTTTAATATACCCTAGAATCCTTCTTCACGATCCCAAGGAGTCAAGTATTATCCATCTACCGCCCTTAGAGTGCCGCATCGTTGGGTTCTTCCGTATAATCGCATCAAGTGGTATCAGAGCAACTTTGTAGCCGAATTTGGGGACGCTTCTAATGGCGTTTTGTGATGCAAGATCACTTTCATTGGCCGCACATGAAGAGGGACATGGAACGAATTTTCGAAAGGTGCGTCACTTGCAAACAGGCCAAGTCCAAGGTTCAACCGCACGGTTTGTTTACCCCTTTACCCATTCCTACTCATCCTTGGAATGATATTTCTATGGATTTCGTGCTTGGCTTGCCTAGGACTAGAACCGGTAAGGATTCTATCTTCGTTGTGGTAGATAGATTTTCGAAAATGGCACAATTCATTGCATGTCACAAGACGGACGATGCATCGCATATAGCTGACTTGTTCTTTAGGGTAATAGTTCGTTTGCATGGGATGCCTAGAACTATTGTTTCGGATAGGGACACGAAATTTCTGAGTTACTTTTGGAAGACTCTTTGGTCTAAGTTAGGTACTAAGTTGTTGTTTTCAACCACTTGTCACCCTCAAACCGATGGCCAAACGGAAGTAGTTAATCGAACTTTGTCCACTCTTTTGCGTGCTTTAATCAAGAGGAACTTGCGAACTTGGGAAGATTGTTTACCACATGTTGAATTTTCATACAATCATTCCATTCATTCGGCTACAAAGTTTTCTCTTTTTCAAATTGTTTATGGCTTTAACCCATTATCTCCTTTGGATCTAATCCCATTGTCTTTCAGTGAGAGAACTAGCATGGATGGGAAAAAGAAAGCTGACCTTGTCAAGCAGATTCATGAGAAAGCCCGGCTAAACATTGAAGAGAAGACAAAGTAGTAAGCAAGGAAAGCCAACAAAGGAAGGCGCAAACTGGTCTTCAACGTGGGCGACAAAGCGTGGCTACACTTAAAGAAAAGAACGGTTTCCGGACGCAAGGAAATCGAAACTTATGCCAAGGATCGATGGACCGTTTGAGATAGTACAACGGATCGGCGACAATGCTTACCAACTTGATCTTCAAGGTAAGTATAACGTGAATTCAAGTTTTAACGTTTCTGATTTAGTTCCCTTTGTGACAGATGATCCGGATTTGAGGACAAATCCTTTTCAATAAGAGGGGGTTGATGCGATCATGGAAAGCATCAAGGAACATAAGCTTGAACCGGAGCTTGAAGCTGAGGATCCTTTGGATGTTCCCGGTGGTCCCATGACCCAGGCAACGTCTCAGAAGCTTATAGGAGCTGTTCGCGGTTTACTCAAGGACTTTTGGGCCGAGAAGGCCGATCATCAACCACATCACGTTGTCAACATGATCAAAGCTCAAGATGGACTTTGAGGTTCGGCCCAAGGTGTGAGTTTGTTGTACTCTTTTTCATACTCTTTATTTAGTTATCTCAGGTAAAAAGGCGTTTAAGGAAGAAATTTGAGTTACATGGGCAAAAACGCATGGATCAGTGCAGAAAAGAGCAAAATCGATCGATGCAACACCATCAGAGAAGTCCAAATCGATTGATGCACTCCTTGAATCGATCGATGTGACATCACCAGAGAAGTTCAAATCGACTGATGCATGAGTGAAGCTGGTCGATGCACAATTGAAGCCGATCGATGCAACCCTATTAGAAGAACCAGAATCGATGGATGCAAGGAGTGCATCGATCGATGGAGCATGCCCAGAGAATACAGAATCAATCATTGCAATATGTGCATCGATCGATGCAAGTCTACGAGAAGAAAAGGAAATTTTTGATTTTCCTATTTTGCCCCGGAAACTGCCTACATTGACCTAATCCTCCCATAATCCTATATATACATTATTCTTAGCCACTTTTAGGCTAAATCTCTTTGACCGCTTTCTATTCTATTCAGATTTTTGGCCATTGATATTGTAAGCTTTGAAGAAGAATCTCTGCATCTATTGAGAAGAATTCTAAACCATTTCCTTTCTTTGATTTATATTATGAGTTCTTCTTATTTCTGCTTGTTCTCTGCTGCCATGTCTGAGTAGTTTCATAGTTAGGTTTAGGGTTTCAATGGGATCCATGAATCATTGAATTAGACACAGATAGGGAATTATCTTTTGTGGTTTTCGCTTATTGTTGTGTTTACTGCTTAGGCTAGGTTGACCACTTTGCCTCTGATCTAGGTTTTAATCTATACCACGGAAGTGTTGTAGGTTGCTAGAAAGAACATAAGCGAGCGAATTGTCCTTATCCAACGGAAGTTCATGTTAAGGCGATTCGTGTACATATTGAACCTATTTGTTAATGCTGGTCTAGAACTCTAGGTTCAACGGAAGTTAGGATTTTAGGTTGCTAGATTTAGTAATCAATGCCACGGAAGTGGATTGGTTAGATATTTATGTTTGAGTTTGAAACTTGTGTTTAATCGTACCATGAATAGTTGTCTGGTTCATGATCTTTGGATTCCTGCGAAGAAACCCTCGACATAACGTTTTTCTCTTATTTAATTTACACCGCTTTTAGTTATTTTCATTACTTTGCAAATCAAACCTTATTATCGTCTTAGCTTAATTTCATCTTGTGAGAATCGTAGTGACCTTTGTCTCTGTGGATTCGATCCTAAAGTACTGCATTGACATACCATTACGATTACAGTAGTGTGGACTTTAGTTATTAATTGACTTAGTAAAATACCTAAATCAATTTGGCGCTGTTGCCGGGAACCAATAGCGTTACCTTCAATTCTGAATTTGAAATTTAGTCTAAGATTTACTAACATATTCTACCTTAATCACGTGTGCGTTTCAGGTGACTGATAGAAAAGCTGAATAGAGTTACCAGAAGCAGGGGTTCTGAAAACCTTCGAGAGCTCAGCAACGAAGAGCTAGCAAGGTTAGAACGAACGAACCTGAGAGCAAGGTCAATTCCTGTCATCATGGACGATCAGAAGAACGACTAACAAAACGCTGCAGCTGCCAAACTCGAGAGACTACAACAACAAGTGCAGCAGTTGCAATAGCTGCAACAACAGCAACAGCAACAACAACCTGGCATTGGAGACTTGGACACGCCTCATGCCTTCTACCAGAACAGAGCTGCTATCCGTCCCCCGGCTATTACGAGGCAAGATTATGAGATCAAACCTCAAATGATTGCATTGGTGAAGTAGCACATGTTCCATGGTTTAACTGTAGAGCATCCAATGGACCACATCGAAAATTTTGAAGAAATATGCAGCACTACCAAGTCGAATGGGGTACCAGCCGATTACCTCAAGTACAAGCTCTTCAATTTCTCTTTAGCGGAAAAGGCTGAAACACCCCGTCCCGGAACGGGGACGTTACAAAGGCGCTAAGATTGCTCAAGTCACTTCCACCTGGGTCGTTGACTACATGGGAAGAATGCAGAGATACTTTCTTGGACCACTTCTACACCTAGTGTAAGACAGCTTCACTGCAAAATAAAATCACCACCTTCCAGCAGCACGCAAGAGAGTCTTTTTGCGAAGCTTGGAAGAGGTTCAGAGAGTACCGCAGGGAGTGACCTCAACATGGGTACTCAGATGAGCATATTCTAAGCATGTTCTACGATGGAGTTGACTAGGACTATAAGAACGCCCTTAATGCTGCAAGCAATGGATATTTCATGACTAAGACTAAGGAATGGGCGTACCAGTTGATAGGGAACTTGGCTTCAAGTTCTGGAAATCGATGTCTTGAGTACGACATGTCTAAACGTGTCAACGGTGTGGATTCACAGAAGATTGATGAACTGACTGCGAAAGTGAACTTGCTACTGAAGGGAAATCAGAGAGGTGTGCAGTCTTGCGAGGAGGCAATAGATGAAATTTTCTGTCAGGGATTAGCTGAAGACGAAACTAATGAGCAACATGAGGTGAACTACGTTAGAGGAAAAGGGTACATGCAGTACAGAGGTTTCAACTAGAATTACAGGAACCATCCGAATCTGTCTTACAGAAGCACTAACGTCGAGAATTAAGTCTACCTCCAGCAAGTTCAATTCCCCCAAGGGAAAACATTTGTGCAAAACGCATGCGTCTCAGGATTCTCTCAAAGTTTCAAGGGCCAGAACAGGTTTCAAGGTGGGTTCCAGGAGAAACAACCGTTCAACTCCTTCCAGACAATCTGTTCTAATGCAACAACTCCTTCTCAATCTCAGGATGAACTTAAAGTTCTAATGCAACAGCTCATGCTCAATCAACAACAATCTGATAAAGAGATCAATGTCAAGGTTGATAACATGTACAACGATCTCAGCAACAAGTATGAAGCTGTGTGCACTCATGTGAAGAAGCTGGATACTCATGTTGCTCAAACTGCTGAAGCAATCAAGAGACCCTAGGCAGCTCTTCCTGGGAAAGTAGAGCAAAATCCAAGGAATGAGTTCATCAATGCCATTACACTCAGAAGTGAGAAGGAGTTGAAACCGACTGCACGGAAAGGAGAAGATGATGATGTCGTCATTGATCTAGGAGAAGTTGACAAGGAGACAGCCGAAAAGGGGCTTTCACAAGTGCAGACGCTATAGATAAGCCACATGTGCTACCCCCTACACGCATCTACACCCCAAGGATACCTACCCTACTCGTCCAAGGAAGTCGTGTAAAGACCTAGAAGAAGCCAAGTGCAAGGAAATGTTAAATGATCTTGTGGTGAAGCTTCATCTTGTTGATGCAATCCATATGATACCTTCATTGAAGAAGTATATGAAGAGCTTAGTCACAAGTAAGGTGTCTACTGAAGATAATATCATGATAGTTTCTAAGGATTGCAGTGCTGTCCTCCAAAACAATATGCCAAAGAAGCTAGGCGACCCAATAAAGTTCATTCTCTATGTGCAGATTGGGGCAATGACTTTTTCTTGCTCTTTATGTGATCTTGGGTCCAGCATCAACCTAATGCCATACTTAGTGGCTAAGCGGCTTGGATTCACAAAGTTCAATCAAACTAAGATCTCTCTAGTGTTTGCCGATCATTTTGTGAAGCTGCCTGTTGAGGATCTACATGTGTGAATTGGCAATGCATTTGATCCTGCATACTTTGTGGTTCTAGAGCTGGATGAAGAACCAAAGTATCCTCTCATTTTGGGAAGACCTTTCTTGTGTACAGCAAGAGCCATCATATATGTGAGGAACGGGCGTATAGATCTCCACCTGGGAGACATTGTTATAAAGTTTGAGATTGATAAGATTCTGAAGAAGCCTATGTTGGACGGTCAGACGTTCTCAATAGAAGACTCACTAGAAATCTCTGACGAAGTGGTTGAAGATATTCTAGTCGATGACCCGTTGGAGACTGTTTTGACAAAGGCAGAGAGTGAGCATGGGTTTATGAGTAACGATGCGATCGGTTATGCTAAGATGCTGAACTCAAGCTAGACAATGGGGAAGATGGTCGAATACATCAGTTTAGATGGAGCCGCATAGACACCTTCAGTAGCAAGTCTTCTTGCGCCTTCTGCTGACCCGTGGAGCGAGCTGAAAGCTCCAAAGATTGAGCTCAAAACACTCCCAGCTGGGCTAAGGTACACATTTCTTGGCCCTAATTCCACTTACCCTGTGATCATCAATGTTGAGTTGAACAATGTGGAAACTGCTTTGCTTCTGTGTGAGATTAGAAAGTATCGTAGAGCTTTAGGCTACTCACTAGATGATCTCACAGGAATTTCACTTGACCTTTGCATGCATAGAATACATCTAGAGGATGAATCGATGACTTCGATAGAACATCATAGACGGTTAAACCCGAATCTAAAAGATGTTGTAAAGAAGGAGATAATGAAACTTCTAGAGGCGGGCATCATATACGCTATTTCTGATAGTACTTGGGTGAGCTCAGTCCATATTGTGCCAAAGAAAGGTGGTGTGACAGTTGTTAAAAATGAGAAAAATGAGTTGATACCAACTAGAACTCTCACTGGGCATAGGTTGTGTATTAACTATAGGAGGTTGAATGCCGCTACTCGTAAAGATCATTTTCCTTTGCCTTTTATTGATCAGATGCTTGAAAGATTGGCTAACCACCCCTACTACTGTTTTCTAGATGGTTATTCTGGTTTCTTTCAAATTCCCATCCACCCAGATGACCAGGAGAAGACTACATTCACATGTCCTTATGGCACTTTTGCTTATCGCAGAATGCCATTTGGATTGTGCAATGCCCCAGCAACATTCCAGCGATGCATGATGTCGATTTTCACTGACTTGATTGAGGACATAATGGAGGTTTTCATGGACGATTTCTCTGTGTATGGATCCTCCTTTTCTGTCTGTCTTTCTAATTTATGTAGGGTATTACAGCGCTACGAGGAAAAGCATCTGGTGTTGAACTGGGAGAAGTGCCACTTTATGGTCAGAGATGGGATAGTCTTGGGTCATCGGATTTTAGAGCAGGGTATCGAAGTGGACAAGGCAAGGATCGAGGTGATAACTAGTCTACAGCCGCCAAATTCTGTCAAGGGGATTAGAAGCTTTCTAGGACATGATGGGTTCTACAGGAGGTTCATCAAGGATTTCTCCAAGATTGCTTGACCCTTGACACGATTATTATGCAAGGAGGTGAGGTTCCATTTTGACAGCGACTGTCTAGCGCCAATTATCCAACCACTAGATTGGGACCTACCTTTAGAAGTGATGACTGATGCTAGCGATTTCGCAGTAGGAGCTGTTTTGGGACATCGAAAAGACAAGAAACTTCATGTTATCTACTACGCCAGCAGAACTCTTGATGATGCGCAGTGCAAGTACACTACAACCGAGAAGGAACTTCTTGCTATTGTGTTCGCTTTTGAGAAGTTCAGATCTTATCTTGTGGGGTCTAAGGTTATAGTGCATAATGATCATGCTGCTCTGAAGTATATACTTACGAAGAAGGATGCCAAACCTAGACTTTTGTGATGGATTCTTCTGTTGCACGAATTTGATCTTCAAATAAAAGACAAGAAGGGGATCGAGAATGGTGTTGCAAATCATTTGTCTAGGCTATGTGTAGTTGAAGAGACTCCCTTAGACGACAGCCTACCTGAGGAGAACGTGTACGCGATCAGTATTGGGTGCAATGAGTACTACACATCTTTACACCACACCGAGCTCCCTGAAATTCCTTGTTTTGTTGAGATAGCAAACTACTTGGCCGCATAGAAAGAACCAAACGACTTTGTTGGGAACAAGAAGAAGAAGTTCTTGAGAGACATCAGACGTTATTTTTGGGACGAACCATACTTATACAAGCAATGCTCAGATGGTGTCTTTCAGAGATGTGTTTCTGATGCGATTCTACGGAAGAACCCAACGATGCGGCACTCTAAGGGCGGTAGATGGATAATTCTTGACTCCTTGGGATCGTGAAGCAAGATTCTAGGGTATATTAAATGTTAGGCCCAAAACTTACTTAAGACGATTCAACGAACAAGGCGGTGGAATCCTTGGCTAATAAACTCGCGGAGCAAGATCTTAAGGTATATGAAACCTTAATCCCCAAACTAACTTAGAGACGAATCTACAAACTCGGGATAATGAAGGGTTACGTCAAGTGTGATGAAGAACACTCGATAAACCAAAAGACTACTTGGCTAAATCCACCAAGAAATCGAAAAGTTCACAAGGAACAAATGAGAATGCTCTCAAAGAACTAGAAAATGATATTTGATTGATGAATGAAATGAGAAACTTACAAGAGTTTATATTGGAAAATAAGTGGGGAAAAACAAGGAGGAAAATGTGGAAAACTATGCCTAGGAAAGTAGCAAAGACTAATAAAAGCTTGGACTAGACTCTTTGACTCATTTAAAGGCTTGTTGAATGACCCTTGGAGTCCTTGCAAAAACGAGTACAACAAACTCACACCACATTTATTTAGTTATCTCAGGTAAAAAGGCGTTTAAGGAAGAAATTGGAGTTACATGGGCAAAAACGCATGGAACAGTGCAGAAAAGAGCAAAATCGAACAAACTTTTGCTCTTTTCTGCACTGAGTATTTTATTTAGTGCAAACTTTGACTCGAGTCAAAGTTTGCTCTTTATCGACTCTAAAATAATCGAGTCAAAAACAAACTTTAAATAAGAACTAAAAGACTCTAAAAACAAACTTTGACTCCATAAAATACTCAAAAGAAACATCAAAACATGTGTTAGAAAACGGTAAAAACCAAGCATATCAACCTTTTAGATTTTTTATTAGTCTGATCCAAAAATAATTTTGCAATAAAGGTCACTCAGATGAAAAGTTAGAACAATAAATTCAAGAGAAGTATCAGCTTTCCTTGGATTGCGTGGTATATTTCGAAAGCGAGAAATGACAAGGTTTTTTCAAATGTGGACAGAGATCCACAAGAAATACTACAGCAGGCGGAAACTGAGGCAATAACCTGGGAATCGGCACAGAATAATGACCCTGATGCGATAATCAAAAAATTTGTCCATAATATGGTGACTTCGACTTACGAAGGCTGGCGGTGCTATATTGATGGAGCTTGGAAGGAGACCGATAGTTTCTCTGGATTGGGCTGGTATTGCTTCCAGGAAGGCATCGAAGGGACTATAATGGGAGCCAGAAACCTACGAAGAAGTATCTCCCATCTACATGCAGAATTAGAAGCACTCATCTGGGCCATGTATTGTTTGAGTGCAAACCAAAAGACGGCAATAGCTTTTGCAACAGAATGTTCCGAGTTGGTGAAGATGGTGTCTACACCCGAGGATTGGCCTGCTTTTGGATTACACCTGGAGGAATTCGTGAAGAGTAAGGAGGCGTATTCTTTTTTTTCAATCTCGCTCATCCCATGCGCAAACAACACAAAGGCAGACAAGCTAGCAAGAAGTGCTCGTGTCTACCCAGTGGATATTACTTTTGTAAATTCGGTACCCCCGATTTGGATTTCTAAACCGTTCTAGGTATCTAGGTTGTTGACAAAAAAAAAATAATAATAATTCAAGAGAAGTATCATAATCTCCAACAAATTTTGACTCAATAAAACGACTCAAGAAAAATGTCAAAATGACTAAAAAGAAAACAAAATAAAGAAAACATCGTTAGTAACGACAAGTACCTTCCCCAGACTTACTTCACACTGTTTCGGTGTGAAAATAAACGAAGAGAAAAGCAAAACAGACTCAAGAAAAGTAGAAATAAAAGAAAAGAATACTTACCGGTGGGTTGCCTCCCACAAAGCGCTTGTTTAAAATCGCTATCTTGACTTTGGCTTAGGTATCAGTCATGTTGAGCATGAGAACTTTCCCCAAAACAAGTTACACAATCAAACATCTCCAGCTTCAGAATTCTGCTCATCATACCTTTCACAACTTCTTTTCCTTTCTTTTTTAGCTCAAAACTGAGAATTACGCTAACCTTAGAGAATGGCTTCGAGGTTCCTTTGCACTTCACCTCATACTCAATCGAATCTCCATCACATCTCTGAGGGATCAAAGTCATACGTGCATCTCCCTTGACTCATTTGCTCTTCACCTTCCCTTTTGCCTTAGCCCTTTTGATGTTTCCCTTGCTGATGATAGGACGATCATCTTTGACTTCGTGCTCATCATAATGTTTTTTTCAAGGATCAACCACCAGCGTCTCTCCTGTGACAACAATGATGCAAGAGACGTGTTTTGGAGCTCCTCTAGTGGGGATGGCTTTGTAGAAGACCTTTTGTCAATGTTAGAGAATGAGATTCTCTTATTGGGCATGCCTAGAACTACACCCACTGTGGCCATAAATGGTCTTCCAAGGACCAAAGGCATATTAGAACATTCACTCATCTCCACAACCTGAAAATCAGTATGAACCAGACAATCTCCTACTTTAACAAGCAAATCAAGGATGGTACCATATGGAATCGAGGTGGAATAGTTCGCGAATGCGAGAGTCATCTGAAGAGATCTCATTTCAGCAATTCCCAACTTCTCTGTAACAGCCTTTGACATGAGATTCACGCTAGATCCAGAATCAACAAGAGCCTCTTTAAATTCAACTCCATAGATAGAGCATGGAACATAAAACTTTCCAGGGTCTTCAATCTTAGACAACTACTTCATTGGTGGTGGTTGTTGATCCGTAAATCACACAAAAGGGGTAAAACAGTACTTTTAATCGGAATCTCGTTTATTGATCTGAGTCGGCGTTACAACAGAGTTTAAGTAAGAAGGTAAAGACAAAGGGATTCGAGATCGGTAATGAGTTCTCTTATATTCTCTGTCTTTGCGGAAGTTGTGGATGTCTCTGAAGAATGAGGCTCCTCCTTTATTTATAGTGTCTTTGAGGCGGTCGAAAGGAAGATTTCTCCTTTTCCGAGTTCGATTAGGAAAAGGAAATCTTCCGGTTTTCTCTCCGAGATAAGGATAATTTCATGATATCTCGAGGAGTTGACCAAAGAGAATATTTCCTTTTCCGAGATCGGTGGGAAAAGGGAAATATCCCGGTTTCATCTGTTGTAACGGACTGGGCTTGTGATGGGCCTAGATCGGTAGCCGAGATGGGCTTTCAGCGAGATTCCGAGCTCGGCCCAACGTTTTCGGGCCGACTTGTCTTTGATCCGAACCATCGTAGACCGGTCTTGATTGAACCGATCTCGGTTCGAACCGAGTTAAACCAGGGGGTGCTAATCCCCCCTCTAACAATTGGTCCCCCCCTCAGTTCGGCGAGGGAGTTTATGAGTTCGGTGAATTTTTGGGGAATATTCTTTAGCTCGGTTAAAACTGAGATCGGTACGATCTGATCAGATTCTATTTCGAGTGCGGCGGATTTTCGGGTTCGGCGAATTTTGAGTTCGGCGAACTTCTTTCGAAAGTGAAGATCGGGATTCCCGTGGTCGAATAGATTTTGGAGCTTTCGAGTTTGGCAGATTTTTCTCGGGAAGGGGGCGTCGTTTCGTCTTCTTCGGCTACGGAATTCGAAGAGCCGCGTGTCGATTCGTACTCTTCTTTCTTTCAATTCTTCTTTCTGATGTTCGCTGTTTTTGACAGATGATTGCCCAGACGAATGAGATCGTCGGGTCATACGATCGTGATCTCGGAGCTTCGCGCCGTAAGGATTTCGAAGCGAGCGTCCAAGCCGTGGAACTCCGCAAAGAGCTCCGAGTCTCTGAGGATAGAGTGGAAGCCGGCGATCGTGCAGTAGCCGAGCTGACCCGCGAACTAGCCGTGCTGAAGAGATCCAATGCCGAGCTGGAGTTGGAAAAGGATGCCCTTGCGGCGAAGCTATTCACAGAGACCTCAAGGTTGCGGGCTGGCCGCACTTATCAAATCTTGAAGAGGAAAACGGCAACTGAAAAATGCCAGGTTCGTCTTCAAAAAGTTAAGGACCATCTGGCGGCGGTTGATCAGGCAAGGAAACTATTCCTGGCCGTTAATCAGATCCATGGGATCCTCAGCTTCTGCCAGAGTCTGAAGACGAAGCACGGTATCGTCGTCCCGCCGTCTCGTATTGAAAAGCTTGAGAAGCTTAAGGCTGAGAAGTCGGCAGAGTACGAGGCGATCGACCTCCGCGAGCTGGAAGATGTGGATCTAGTCGTCTCGCCCTTTACTGATCCGGTTCACCCGGGAATTTCGCCCTCGATGGGTAATGAAGTCCCGCCAGGGCTTGATGAGTTCGGTACTAACCGAGCTTCGATGTCGGCAGACCAAGCTGAAGCGATGCGGAGGCAAGGTGTTTAGGCCTTTTTCCTACTTCATGTAATTTGTTTTTAGTTTTCTTTTTGCCCGGATGGGTTTATGACTTGAACTCTTGGACCGGAAGGTTTGTAAAGTCCGGTATCCACTCTGTTGTTCGCCCGAGGGGATTTTGAATGAATCTGATTTTTATCGATCTTCTTTTTATTTTGAGTGTTATACTTAGTTATTTCTCAAGTTATTTTTATACCGAGCTCTGATATATTTGAAGTCGTACATTATACGAACCTCTCGAATTTATCGTACACAGTGGTGCCGTAAACTGTACGGTCTTAGCCGGGTGAAGAGGATAAATTCGACTGAACCTGTTCGAGGTCGGCAATCCCTATCGTAGATCGGCTTACTGCTTTTGCGATTGTTGAGAAATCGGCTTACTTGTTTTTGCGACTGTTGAGAAATCGGCTTACTAGTTTTGCGACTGTTGAGAAGTCGGCTTAGATTTGCGAGGAAGGACGTTCGGCTTGACCCTAGAGTTTAGTTTAAGAGTACGTGAACAGCCCATCTTAATATGCTCTAGGTTTCTCATATTGAATCCGAGTGTGCGAGACGGACTTGGCTTATTTGGCTCGGATAATCTGAGAAGCTGGTGCGAGACTGATCTCGGCTTTGAATGTGGAAAGTGTATTATCCATTGCACCATGAGGGTACGTGCGAGCTAAGCTCGGCTTATTTCGATCGTCTGGCCAGGACGTCGATATGGGAACCGTTTGTGGTTGAAAATGCGAACCGTTGAAGTTCGGCAAACGT
Organism: Eutrema japonicum; assembly: GCA_030161315.1. Lineage (NCBI taxonomy): Eukaryota > Viridiplantae > Streptophyta > Magnoliopsida > Brassicales > Brassicaceae > Eutrema > Eutrema japonicum. The sequence goes on from BSQW01000012.1 coordinate 33,182,334, forward strand.
AAAGTTTGACTTAGAAAATACGAACTGTTGGAGTTCGGCAAACAAAAAGTTTGGCTTAGAAAATACGAACTGTTGGAGTTCGGCAAACAAAAAGTTTGACTTAGAAAATACGAACTGTTGGAGTTCGGCAAACGAAAAGTTTGATTTGGAAGATACGAACTGTTGGAGTTCGGCAAACTAAAAGTTTGACTTAGAAGATACGAACTGTTGGAGTTCGGCAAACAAAAAGTTTGACTTAGAAAATACGAACTGTTGGAGTTCGGCAAACAAAAAGTTTGACTTAGAAAATACGAACTGTTGGAGTTCGGCAAACAAAAAGTTTGATTTGGAAGATACGAACTGTTGGAGTTCGGCAAACAAAAAGTTTGACTTAGAAGATACGAACTGTTGGAGTTCGGCAAACAAAAAGTTTGACTTAGAAAATACGAACTGTTGGAGTTCGGCAAACAGAAAGTTTGACTTAGAAAATACGAACTGTTGGAGTTCGGCAAACAGAAAGTTTGACTTAGAAAATACGAACTGTTGGAGTTCGGCAAACAGAAAGTTTGACTTAGAAAATACGAACTGTTGGAGTTCGGCAAACAAAAAGTTTGACTTAGAAGATACGAACTGTTGGAGTTCGGCAAACAAAAAGTTTGACTTAGAAAATACGAACTGTTGGAGTTCGGCAAACAGAAAGTTTGACTTAGAAAATACGAACTGTTGGAGTTCGGCAAACATAAAGTTTGATTTGGAAGATACGAACTGTTGGAGTTCGGCAAACTAAAAGTTTGACTTAGAAGATACGAACTGTTGGAGTTCGGCAAACAAAAAGTTTGACTTAGAAAATACGAACTGTTGGAGTTCGGCAAACAGAAAGTTTGACTTAGAAAATACGAACTGTTGGAGTTCGGCAAACAGAAAGTTTGACTTAGAAAATACGAACTGTTGGAGTTCGGCAAACAGAAAGTTTGACTTAGAAAATACGAACTGTTGGAGTTCGGCAAACTAAAAGTTTGACTTAGAAGATACGAACTGTTGGAGTTCGGCAAACAAAAAGTTTGACTTAGAAAATACGAACTGTTGGAGTTCGGCAAACAGAAAGTTTGACTTAGAAAATACGAACTGTTGGAGTTCGGCAAACAGAAAGTTTGACTTAGAAAATACGAACTGTTGGAGTTCGGCAAACAGAAAGTTTGACTTAGAAAATACGAACTGTTGGAGTTCGGCAAACAGAAAGTTTGACTTAGAAAATACGAACTTGGAGTTCGGTTGCAATGCCTTTGCGTAATAAAGTTTTATTGATGTTATAGCTGCGCCTTGTGAGGGCTGCCTACGTACCTTCGAAAGAAGGATCAAGCCATTCGTAGTTCATATTACATATTAGAATCGAGCGTATGTGTAATAGCTCGGTGATCTCTTTTTTTTTTTTTTTTTTTTTTTTTTTTTTTTTTTTTTGGCGCTTGAGGGTTGGCCTAGATGTAGTACCGCTTGAGGTTCATGGAATTCCACGAACGGGGAATGGGGGTTCCGTCTAGCTTCATGAGCTCGTAGACGCCTGGTTTGACTACCCTCATGACCTGATAAGGTCCTTCCCAGTTTGTGCCGAGCTTGCCGGCATTCTTTTCTTCGGTGCCTTCGAAGACTTTTCTCATAACAAGGTCGCCATCGGTGAAATGACGTCCGCGGACATTTTTGTTGTAGTAGCGTGCTGCCAAGTTCTGGTCGCCTCTAAGGGTGAAAACTCCGGAAGGTGTCGGGAACTTGACGCATTGATGATACGTTGACACGACTGCTTTCATCGAGAATATCCACGGCGTGCCGAGTATTACGTTGTAGATCGCGGGTTTGTTTAGCACCAAGAACTTGACCATTCGACATATTCCCCCGGTATACATAGGAATTTTGACCGTTCCTGCTGTCATGGTTTGCTCGCTTGAGAATCCGGTGAGTGGTTCGATGTTCGGTCTGATTTGGTTGTCGGGAAAATCCATATTTTTCAGCGTATCCTTGAAAATCACGTTAACCGAGCTCCCAGTGTCGACCAAAATTCGCCCGACTACGACATCACCGATGAGTGTCTCGACGACTAACGGGTCGTTATGCGGCATATGAAGTCCTTCCGTGTCGGCCTCAGAGAAGGTGATCGGCGTTCCGCAGGGTGTAGTCTGATGTGACTGTTTTGCGGCCACTGCTTCCTTACTGTATGTCTTCAGAGCTCGGACGGAGTAGTTGCATGTTTCCAATGCACCCATGATCATGTTGACACGTTTTCGAACCTGCGGAGGTTGTTGAGTTTCCACGTTGTCCTCCCGATCTCGTTTCGGTTGTTCGTCGTCGGTTTTGTCTTTCTTTTGCTCGGCAGGTTTGTTCGGTTTGGAGTCACGTCTCCTACCGTTATCGTTACGGCGCGGTCTGTTCGAGGGTTGGAAGGTTCCTTCGACTGGAACTTCCCCCTTTTTGTACTTCATCATCAGGAACTCCTGTAGATGTCGGCACTCTTCGGTCGAATGGTTTCCATACCGGTTATGGAAATTGCAGTACGGTGCGGATTCAGTGGTGTCGGGCTCTTTTGGCTCATCCGACCGAACCCAAGTGTTTGACCAGGATTGCTGAGTTTGGACCGTATTGACGGGTTGTTTCGGGGGAACGTACAGTTTGTCCTTAGTGGCGGGCTGTTTCGTGATTGTGTATCGCCTATCTTTCTCGGATCTTTCCTCCTCCTCCATGATGAAGATATGCGCCCTGTGCAGGATGTCCTCCAATGTCTTTGGATTATTGCGTTTGATCTCCCTGTGAAAGTCCGATTCGTACCAGGTGGCTTTGTAAAGAGCCTCGATTGCGGCTTCGTCGTCGATCGTGCAATGGGATACAACCGCTTTGAAATGTTCCATGAAGTTGCGTAGGGGCTCGTCCTGCTTCTGCTCGAGGGCCCAGAGTTCGGCGTTCTTTGTTTTCTGCTTGATAAACATGGTGAAGCGTTTGAGGAATTTGGTAGTGAGCTCGTTATAGCTGTTTACCGAACTTGGCTCGAGCGTTGAAAACCAATCGAGCGCGGCTCCGGATAAGTTCTCCACGAATAGTTGGCACATGGCTGCGTCCTTCTCGGTTTCCGAGCCGAAACAAAATCGGTTCATTGTGATGACAAACGAGGTCAAGAAGTGTTTAGGATCGGTAAATCCGTCGTATGATGTGATCTTGACTCTTTCCAATCGTCGGACTGGAGTGTTGACGACTTTGTCGGTAAACGGCGTCCTCTGTGACTCTTGAATTACTCGGTCGATCTCCGGCGCCGAACTCGTAGCCTGATGGACTTTGGTCCGCATATCTTGTAGTTGGGCCTGGACCTTGGCGAATTCCAAATTCACGGCGGCTTGGTCCGTGATGTTGATTTCCGAACCGGTCGCGGAAGATCTTCTTGTCGGCGGGTCGATCGTGCCTAGGGGTTGAGCGTTGGTTAAGTCGGACAAGAGATTTCGGCGTAACGTGTTTTCGTTGGCGGGGGTGACCGGGTTTGGATCGAGGATACCGATCTGATTTCGGCGCTCAAAATGGGATGCTATGAGAGACGCGATCCGCTCTTCGTTCTTTTTGTTAATTTCGGCGAACTGCGCTGTCATAGCTTCTATGAAGACGGTCGGATCCGTGAATATCGAAGCAGCCGGAGGCTGTGGAGAAGTCCGAGATGGATTGACCTGATTGTCCTCTCCAACAGGTATGGTCGGAGGGGGTCTTCCTCCGGTTGTCTGTAGTTCGGTATCGATAGGATTGAGCTCGTCGATCCGTGGGTTTTGATCATCGGTTTCTGAGCTGTCGACGGGGGCTGCGGTGGTATCGACTGGAAGAACCATTGCCGAACTTCAATCAAACGATATCCGAAAGTACTGTTCTATCAAATCCCCACAGTCGGCGCCAATTGTTGATCCGTAAATCACACAAAAGGGGTAAAACAGTACTTTTAATCGGAATCTCGTTTATTGATCTGAGTCGGCGTTACAACAGAGTTTAAGTAAGAAGGTAAAGACAAAGGGATTCGAGATCGGTAATGAGTTCTCTTATATTCTCTGTCTTTGCAGAAGTTGTGGATGTCTCTGAAGAATGAGGCTCCTCCTTTATTTATAGTGTCTTTGAGGCGGTCGAAAGGAAGATTTCTCCTTTTCCGAGTTCGATTAGGAAAAGGAAATCTTCCGGTTTTCTCTCCGAGATAAGGATAATTTCCTGATATCTCGAGGAGTTGACCAAAGAGAATATTTCCTTTTCCGAGATCGGTGGGAAAAGGGAAATATCCCGGTTTCATCTGTTGTAACGGACTGGGCTTGTGATGGGCCTAGATCGGTAGCCGAGATGGGCTTTCAGCGAGATTCCGAGCTCGGCCCAACGTTTTCGGGCCGACTTGTCTTTGATCCGAACCATCGTAGACCGGTCTTGATTGAACCGATCTCGGTTCGAACCGAGTTAAACCAGGGGGTGCTAATCCCCCCTCTAACAGTGGTGTGCTTCTTGCCTTGATGAAAAGTGCCTTGATCTCTTCTAAAGTTTATCTGCAATTCTGGAAGAAATGTAACAAAGGTCAGTCTTCCAAGACTTCTTCAAATGAGATTTCATGGGGAATCCTCCTTACCAACTTATCGAAACCATTCAGCTTCTCTGCACTAATAGGATTCCTGAGGTGTCTAGGGGGTATCGGGTATGGGATCTTGGGAACATATAGTCGTGGGGTGATGGAAGCGTGCTTGTCCTCTACTACAACATCATGTGCTTCATGCTCATCCATCAACTCAGGTGCAGTCTTCTTCTCGTCATCAAGCATTACCGCGCTGCAATGCTCTATAGGATTTATCTATGGTTTTCTAGGAATATTTCATGGTTGTCTCTTAATAGCATTTGCAATATATACTACATGTGTATCGAGTTTCTTCACATGAGTGGCGATGGACTCATACTTGCTATCGATGCTCTCAATGTTGTTGTCGAGATCACAATACATCCCATCCATCTTGACATAGATCTCTTTTGTAATCGTCTGCTGATTAATCATGACTTGTTGCATCATCACCTCGAGTTTAGACTCATGGGTAGCTGGTATAAAACCATTATGATTCTGAAATCTGTTATGGCTCTGATTTTGCAGGAAATGTTGTCCCTGAAAGTTATGCACAAATGGCTTATTTCCCTGATTTTGCACGTAATTCACCTCATCCTGATTTTCTGTTTCACCATCAGCAGCTTCCTAATAGAACTGACCATCTGTATTCTCCTCACAATAGTTGACGCCCTTGGGTTTACCTTGCATAAAGGCAGTCAGGTTGTTTAACTTGGCTGTCAACTCGTCTATATTCATGGACTCAATGTTGTTGACGCGCCTCGCCCTATCATACTCAGAACTGTGATGGCTATAACTCGCAGCTAGGTTCTCAATCAAGGTGTAGGCTTCTTCCTTGGTCCTTTTCATGAAGTCACCATTGTTAGCTACATTCGGAGAGTTCTTGAATTCCCAGTCGACTCCATCATATAAGATATTTAGCACATGCTCATCTGAGTAGCAATGATGAGGGCACTCCCTAAGGTACTCTCTGAATCTTTCCCAAGCTTCATTGAAAGACTCACCCACGTTCTGCTAACACTGAGTGATCTTAATCCTGAGTGAGGCTGTTTTGGACTTGGTGTAAAATTGATCAAGGAAGGCTGATCTAATTGATCTGATTGCTTCCCAAGATGTCAATGAACACGGAGCTAAGGACTAAAGCCACCACAGTGCTCTATCGCTCAAAGACCAAGAGAAGAGCTTGCACTTCAAGTAGTCCGTAAGGACTCCATTCGAGCTTGTCGTGCTACAAATTTCCTCGAATGTCTCTATATGATCCATGTGATTTTCTGACGCTTTCTCATGGAACATATGCTGCTGGAAAAGAGAGACAATCTGAGACTTGATCTCAAAGTTTTGTCTCTGAATAGGCGGTGGGCAGATAGCATCCATATCTTGATAGAACGCATGAGAAGTGTCGATAGCACCAATTGCTTTGGATCGTCCTCAAATCAGTTGGAATGGAAAGTTAGTTGGTTCGTCTTTAATGCCTCCAAAATTGGGCTGGATCAGACGGTGAGAAAATTTTCTTTGAGGGTTGAACTTCTGATGGTTTGACGCGGAGCCAAAAATATGGTTTTTCTCCAATTTGCATTGCTTTTGCCTAATAACCTGAAAATAGTCTTGAAAATACAAATATACGAAAATCGTAATAAAAACATATAAAAGCGACTGAAACACTTATTAAAGTGCTCTATAATAGACGATAAAATGGGTAAAAATACGGTGTTATCACATACGCAAAATTGGGATATATGGATTGAAAATGTTTCCATCCTCATGCATCATCTGAGGGATAAGCAACTTCTCCATCTGTTGTATGCTCTGCATGTCATCTCATTTCTCCCGCCGTGCGCTCTGATTGATATAACCTCTTCAATCTTTCTGTTAACGGCAAATACCACATCCGTTTAAATGGGATTGGCACTCTTCCACTTATTTCCTTATATCGAGGTTTGCGACAAAAAATGATATGTTGAATGGTTTGCGTCCTCTCTCCAGTAGATCATACAGTTATCGATGCACATATCTATCATCTGATATGGCAATCCAAGACCAGCAATAAGTTTATGTATCTCATAGTATGATGCTGGTGCAAGATTATCTTCTGGCAAAATGTCTTTCATAAAATCAGTTATTACATCCACACACTCTTTACTCAAATTGAAATTCGTTTTTATACCAATCATCCTAGTTGCACTTGATAAAGGGGAATACCCACCTTTACAACCATCATATAACGAATTTTTAGCATCGTCTAACATATCAAAGAACCTCCAAGTTTTTAAGTTAGGTTATTCACCTATATATGTATACTCAGCAACCGATGGTATACTTTCGTAAAAAATATCGTTCACCATTTGAACTTGACCTACAGCTTCTACTTTCGTTGCAGATTCTTCTAAGTTATCCCCAATTTATTGTTTACTAGTAATAGCATAATCGACCATTGTGTCATTTTCTCCATGATAATACCAAATCTTGTAAATCGGTACAAACCCATTACAATACATGTGTGACCATACTTTATCTATCACGATGAATATACGATTTTAACAATTAGTACAAAGACAATAGATTTTACCGGATTTTTTGGCTTTGGTCAGTGTACTCGCAAATGCCATGAATTGTTGCAGATATTGTTTGTACTCTTCCGTAATTAGGCTCGTCTCCAAAATTTGATGAGGCTTGTCCATCAATGATCGAAAATAATTATAAGGATTTGAAGAAGACATTTTATAAGGTTTTAGATGAGAGCTTTTTTTCTTTGGTAATTGTAGTGAATGAATGAGGGAGGGTGGACGATTTTATAGAAAATGTGTGCGTGGATTTCCAACGGATATCCGACAATTCTCCAACGGCTATTTTATTTCAAACGGCTATGAATCCGTCTAAATTCAGTCGGGATTTTGGATAAGTCTTGCAGATTTCAATATGTGGTTGTGAGCCAATGTATTTCCATTATCTCTTCAAGATTCAACAAGGTAAAGGCATTTTGCATTTGCTTTGTCTCATATATATACTATCCTACAAACAATGAGAAGTACGAGAAGCTTTTAACCCCAAAAAAAAAAAATGAGAAGCATGAGAATTTTTCTTATAGTTTCATTGAGTGCTCTCATGTTACTTGAAGCAAATGGTTTTACCGAAGAAACTGATCGGAAAGCATTGCTCGAGTTCAAATCTCAAATTTCTGAAGACAAACGAGTTGTCTTGTCCTCATGGAATGGGGTTATATGTGGCCGCAAACATAAAAGAGTTACTGGTCTGAATCTCGGAGGATTGCAATTAGGCGGAGTGATATCACCATCTATTGGTAATCTTTCGTTTCTCATATTACTCAATCTCTCTGATAACTCTTTTGGTGGTAGCATCCCTCACGAGGTGGGAAACTTGCAAAGAACACGCAAATGATAGACACCTAAGGGAATGTAAATATGAAAGTCTATCACCATTCCAAAGATTAATGAGAACATTAGAAGCAAAGAGAATGATCAAGATCGGTCATCTGGGACATCAATTGATTGCAGAAGAATGGCGATATACTTCTACTGCAAATTCGTTCAAGTGAAAATTTGGTAATCTTTCGTTTCTCATATTACTCAATCTCTCTAATAACTCTTTTGGTGGTAGCATCCCTCACGAGGTGGGAAACTTGCAAAGAACACGCAAATGAAAGACACCTAAGGGAATGTAAATATGAAAGTCTATCACCATTCCAAAGATTAATGAGATCATTAAAAGCAAAGAGAATGATCAAGATGGGTAATCCACGACACCAATTGATTGCAGAAGAATGGCGATATACTTCTTTTGCAAATTCGTTCAAGTGAAGATTTGGCTATCAAGACGTCTCCAATTGCTACTTTCAAGAAACTAGTTCAACATATTAGATCGCGACATCTCAAAACTTTCAAGTGATGTACTCATGAGGGGGAGTAATAGCGCGTTGCACTCTTTTTCCCTTAACTATGATTTTTCCCATTGGGTTTTCCTGGTAAGGTTTTTAATGAGGCAGCATCTTATGCGCATTAGGATCATTTTTGTATAATGGTAATCCAAGGGGGAGTGTTATGAATTAAATATATGAATGCCCATTATAAAGCCCATATTCTAGGAGGTTTAAAATATTTCCGGTTTCTTATTCTCCTTATTCAGCTTGCTCTCCAAGTCTATGTAAACCTATATATACCTCTTTTTATTCATGGAATAAGATACACAACAATTTACTCTCTCTCTCTTATTCAAAACAGTTATTGTTTTCTTATTTGTTTTTGTTTTGCTAAACATCCGAAATATTTCATGCTTTATGTTTGAAAGATATTGGTGTCTTATATGAGGATCCTTATGTTCAGGTTTGACAACTCCTTTCTCTTTGTATTTGCTCATCTCTTTGACTGACAACTCCTTATAATCACTAACCTTATTCAATAATGATTGCAATGATATAACATTTTATAAAATGTTGGTCATGTCTTAGATTGGGGTGAAAGCTGAATGGCGAGGACACTGACAAAGGTTACAGAGAATGTTCTGTCATTCTTATTAATGTGTCGAAGGTATATATACAATGAGAATATAATCCTAGAATCATATACATAACTTATAAGGAAAGTATGATACATATAGTATCCAATATATACGAGTCCCTAATACTCCCCCTCAAGTTGGAACGTGAAGGTCTCGAATGCCCAATTTCCCACGGAGATAAGCGAATTGTTGTGAACCAAGGCTTTGGTGAAGATATCCGCCAATTGTTCTGTTGTCCGAACATACGAAGTGACAAGAGAACCATTCATAACTTCATCCCGAACAAAGTGACAGTCCTTCTCGATATGCTTCGTCCGTTCATGAAAGACAGGATTTTTGGCAATGTTTAACGCAGCTTGATTGTCACAAAATAAGCGCATTGGACCTGTATGAGATACACCAAAAGATGTAAGCAACTCCTTGTTCCATTTCATTTCCCGTAAGATAAATGCCATTGACCGGTACTCCACCTCAGCCGATGAACATGATACCGTGGGCTGTTTTTCGTTTTCCATGCAATTGGCGAGTCTCCCATGTGCACGCCAAGAAATGGGACATGTTGCCCAATCAGAATCACAATGACCATACAATTGAAAATCCGGATTATAACTCAACAAAATTCCTTGTCCCGGACAACCATTGAGATATCGAACGATCCTTTGAGCAGCATCCCAATGTTTAGTACGTGTTTGTTGCATGAATTGTGTCAAAACATGTATAACATATGACAGTTCCGGCCGAGTGTAGGTAAGGTAAACCAAACGACCAACTAACTTCCGGTAAGCTTCCAGATCCGTGAAAAATTCACATTCATCAGTTAATAACTTATGATTATGTTCCATAGGAGTAGCAATTGGTCGACTCTCAAGCAAATCACATTCCGAGATGATATCTAAAGCATACTTTCGCTGGGAGAGATACATACCTTGAGGAGAATGAGAGACCTAGATACCAAGAAAGTATTTCAAACGACCCAAGTCTTTCATGTGATAACATTTGCTTAGATATCCTTTAAACTTTGCAATAGCATCCGGATCATTACCCCCAATCACCAAGTCAACCACATAAACTAAGAGATATAATCACATTGATCCACGTTTTAACGTGAACAATTAATAATCAGATTATGCTTGAGCAAATCCATAGCCTCGTAAAGCTGCACTAAGCTTAGAAAACTAGCACCGCGGAGATTGACGTAACCCGTACAATGATTTTGTAAGCCTGCACACTTTTCTTCTTATCCGTAAATTGAAAACCAGGAGTTAATTTCAAATAAATCATCTCATCTAAATCACCGTGGAGAAACGCGTTATGAACGTCCATTTGGTGAACCTCCCACTGTTTAACCGCAACTACTTTAAGAAACATATGTCCCGTTGTCATCTTGACGACATGTAAAAATGTTTCATCGAAATCTCGCTCTTCTTCTTGACGATTCCCGAGAGCGACCAATCTCGCCTTATATCTTTCAATCTCACCGTTAGATTTATAGTTGATGGTAAAAACCCAACGACAACCAATCACCTTTCTTCCCGGCGGTAAATCTATCACCAACCAAGTATTATTTGTTTCTAACGTTGTGACCTCTCCTTTCATCGTATGTCTCCATCGTTCATCTTTCATTCCTTCAGCATAAGTCTTTGGTTCATATCCGAGTATAACCGCAGCGAGAAATGCCTTGTGCAAATCTGAATATATATTCAAAGTAACATAATGCAAAATGGGATATTGGATGGTACCTTGTTTCGAAGACGCATTTGGAGTAAAGATGGGAGAGAGTGGGAGGGGGTCTTTAATGCAACGTGTCGTATACAGAAAATGGTCTTTAAGGCGAGTGGATCTGGTTTTTTCTCGATGTCCTCTACCTAATTGTACAGTGGCCGAATCATCCTGAGTATGAGTATGCTCTTGTACAATAGACGGATCAGGAATAGGAACATGTACTGCTTGTTGCTTGCTCCCCCTTACTTCTAACGGCAACGGAGTAGAATCCTTATGTAGCTCACAAAAATCATCATCGTAGTACACCATCGTTTGGTGAGGAGGCATGGTATCCACTGTTTCAATTCCGATCGTAGCAAACGGAAACGTCGATTTTTCAAAGATCACGTCACGAGAGACAAAAAAAATTCTTCTTTCTCAAGATCATATACTCTCCAACTTTTTTGTGCAAACGGATATCCCACGAAAATGCATCTAAGACAACGGTCCCCGAATTTGTCTGTCACGTGAAATCTTGTGAGCAAAACATAAGCTACTAAAAACTTTCAATGAGCCAAAATCTGGTGCAACTCCATATAGCATTTCGTATGGTGTTTTTCCTTGTAGCACACTTGACGGTGTATAGTTAATAACATGACAAGCAGCCATAACACATTCACCCCAAAAACGAATCGGCAAGCTTGCTTGAAACATCAACGAGGGAGAGACATTAAGTATATGCCTATGCTTTCTCTCCACACGACCATTCTGTTGTGGAGTATATACACACGACGTCTGATGTATAATTCTCTCTGTAGCAAAATATGGCCTCATACACATGAACTCTCCTCCGTTGTCACTTCTCACTACACGTATCTTCTTATCGAATTGTCGTTCAACCATAGCAAAGAATTTTTTAAGAGTAGCAACAACTGCACTTTTCTCATGTAATAACTATTAAGTATACCTAAACAGCCCTGGAGTAATCATCGACAATCGTAAGGAAATAAGCATCTCCCAAAGAGGAAAGAGTACGATAAGCTCCACAAATATCACAATATATTAAATCAAAAATTCCAACAGCTTTATTTTAACTCTCAGAACAAGAAATCTGGATTTGTTTCGCCCTTAAACAAATTTCATACATAGTATCTGACTGAACTTGTTTTCCAACATCAAGATAACTCGATAAATAAGACAAAACGCGAGGAGAAGGATGCGGAAGATGTCGATGCCATAAGTTGCAAAAACCAGAACTCATAGCCTTGTGGATCTTTGTGCCGATCACCCCCTTAAACACATAGACCCCTCCACACTCTTCACCCGCTCCAATCAGCGTCTTCAAAGTATGGTCATGTAAAACACATAGTTCATCAATAAACGTAATCGACCCTTTAACCGTTTTAAGTAACTTCGCCACATAAATCAAAGAACAATTAAGCTCTATCAAATACAAAACTCCTCTTAGCCACAAATCTCCACTTAAACATAAATCTCCTTGTTTTATTGCCACTGCACTATCACCATCCGGTATACAAAACTCCTCTTTGCCGATTTTACATGGAATGATATCAGTAACGTTACTCAGATAATAAAGGTTTCATGTCATATGATGAGAGGCACATGTATCTATAATACATTCTCCATATTCTATCTTACCACTCAATTTGTCGTTACTCTCTATTTTCTGTGATGAGAGAAAACAGATGAGGGCTGTCCATTGATTGTCACTGAGTTGAGGTAAAGCTTGACGATCATAATCGCCGTCTCTACATGCTGTGGAGACTGCATTAGCTTGTGCTCCAATCGTTGGTGGCACTTGTGCTGCATTGGCTCTCCCATATGAGCCTCTGCCTCTGCCAAAGCGACCCGCAACACCACCACCACGACCAAATCTCCCTCATGTACCTCATATGCCTCGTTCACTGAAATTACGACCCCATTCTCCCCAACCTTCTGGGAATCCAATGAGCTGAAAACAGTCGGTTTGAGCATTGATAAGCTCAAATTAATACCCTAAAAGTACTAAAGCTTTGTCGATTGTAATACTTAGGGATCGAATCCACATAGACTCAAGGAAACACACAATAGATTGTATAGATGAAATTTAAGCTATATGATCAATGGAATTGAAAGCAAATACGCAAATTAAACTGTTGTAAGTTCGATGGGGAAGAAGATAGGTTCAGGGTATTTCTCATAAAATCAATGAATACAGATAAACTAACTAATCAGGGTTCAGGTTATGCACGGTTCTTGAACTCAAATCACTAAAGTATAATTAACCAACTCTCGTTGCGAGAATTATCTAAGTCTAAATCCTAGAATTCCAAATCTCTTTGCGAATCCTAAAGTCTAAACCAGCTTTTAGTTCAAGTTTGATTTGTTCACAAAACAACTAAACCAAATCTCTTTGCGAGTAGTTATTTTTCTCACCCCAAGTTCTATCAGGTTTCTCAATTGCACTCTCGTGCCTAATCTATTAACCTAAGATCTAGTTCTAGGTGATCAATCCAGAACTAGCTTTGAAAACAACCTAAGGCGAAGAACTAATTCAGATTATGAACCCTAAACAACTAATCAATCTAGCATTCAAAGATATCCCTTATGAGAACCCTAAACCTAATAGGAGATTTACTCAAACATGGAGATTGAAACAATAGACATGACTAAATAAATCCTTGAATAAATAATAAAGAAGAGAGTAAAACAAGGGTTCGAAATCTTCTCTCGGACGAACAGAGTTTCAGACTTGTCTCCCTCACAAAGCTCTCTCACCAGAAACCAAAAGTAGAATGATACTTAGAATAATCCTTAGCCACAAAGGTGGCTGAAAAACCTAATAAATAACCTAAAACACGTTTTGGGGCTTCTTGTAAATAATAAAGTCTTCTGGGGCAATTTGCAATTCCTCAATTCTTCGAATAAGTCGCTATCCTTCTATTTCTTCGACGGGTATCGACCGATACCATAAGTGTATCGATCGATACTCATGCATCAAATCGGTGTCTCAGCTACAGGATCTTTGCTTTGCTCCAAAAAGCTCCAAAATGTTTCAATATCTCCAATAATGCTCCAAACGTACCTAAAACCTGAAAAGACTCTAAAAGACTCCAAAATACTAGAAATACTCTATAAAAAGGACTTATATCATGGCCTAAAACGGGTAAAAACCATGATATATCAACTCCCCCAGACTTAGACTTTGCTTGCCCTCAAGCAAAACAGAAAAATAAATCGGAGAAAGAGGTTTGAAAACACGGAGACTCACCTGTTCTTGAAACATCGCAATGACCCTTTTCCTAAGCTTTCTAGATATCACCTAACCAGCTCCAGATCTAACTACCATGTACTTCTCCGTAGACATTCGCAGCTTCCCAGACTCCACTCATTATCTCACAACATTGACCAATAAAGTATTCATTGCCAGTTTCATCGCTGTAGCCAATGTTCAAGAACCTTCTAGATTCTTTCCCATACAATATCATGACAAAAGAACCACCCAATTTTTCACACTTTTTGGTATCGTTTCCTCTCCCCCAGACTTATTTCTCATCATGTTTCTTGCATATACATGTTAAGGTTTGAGACGCGAGTATTGATGGTGTTTGCCATCGAATCCCCGGTTCATCCCTTAAAAGTAATCAAAGGTGTAGGCGAATAATGGTATCACAGGAAATTTTCCTAACCTCGCTTCCACCTTTGTGTGATCATTCCTTCTGAAGTATAATAATGGGATCGCTGGAAATTTTCCTAACCCTCTACTCAGAAGAAAATCATTTCATCTTTTAATACATCTTATTTATTAATTTGTAACAGGGGAGAAAATACCATCATTTTAAACACATGGGTTCCTTTGTCAGATATGAACGAGGAATCAAGCTCTATGGACATCAACTACATCGATGAAGTGCAAAAATTTGGCTCAGGCTTTAAAAGAACTCTGCTGGAGACATGGGTGTTTTCTAGTCAACTGGTCAGTCCTTGGATTTTTCATTAGTTGATCTAAACTGATTCTGTAACAATGGTCACTTAAAAGTAAGGTCAGAACAACAGAGTCGAGAAAAAGATCACAGTCTCCAACAGGTTTTGACTCAATAAAACAAATTTTGACTCAAAAACGACTGACTCTAAGAAAAACAAACACAATGTCAGCAACTACCTCCCCCAGACTTAAACAACACTGTCCCCAGTGTTATCTAGCCTAAGGAAGGTAAAAGAAATTAAAAGGACTCAGTGGAAAGTGTTAAGGTCAAGAGGTGATACCATCGCGGTTGGTGTCGACCGACACATAGCACTGGTATCGATCGATACCAGGCTTGAGTCGACACATGTCCTCAAATCAGCGACAATGGGTCAAATGTCACTCCAAATTTTGTGTCAAACGATCCAATTGGTATTGGTAGCACTGTTAGATCACTCAAACACAAGTTAGAGGCAACAAAATATCATAGATGCATAGATCCACAAGTCCAAAATAAAAGAAAATGCTGAACTAAAGACTCAAAAGTTCAACAGAAAAAAAAAAAGAGGAATCAAACGTGATAATCAGAGAGAAAGAGGACTAATCCTCCTCATCAGAGGTGTCGTCGCCAGCAGTGTGGGATGGGCCAGCCTCCGTCGGTGTGCGCGGTGATTGAGGTCTAGGTGGAGCCATACAGCTGCATCATGAAACGACACTCCAAATCAACTATAGACTCTCGACGACGTACCGCTGAAAAGGATCCATCTCCATGTCAGGCAGTGGAGGAAGGGAATGTGCAGGAGCAGCAGCGCGTGTATGCGCACGTCGAGAACGTCGTGGTCGACCTTCAGTAACAGCAGGAACACGGCCTCCAGATGAGGCTCCTCCTCGACGACGAGTAACAGGTGCAGCATGCATATCCGCCGGATTAGGCGTGAAGAGCAATTGAGCAGGATCGTCACCAATGTCTGTCAGGTCGGTGTTAGGGAGCTGAACTAGAAAGTCCCCATCCGAAGTGCTGAAACACCAACGTCAACCTAGTTTCAGCCACCTCGGGTTCTCCAAGTGCTGCTCGGCCATAAGATCACGTGCAGTCACAATCGAGCAGCTCGCGGTACTGATCCCAAGGTGCTGAAAAATCGGAGTGAGAAGACTGCCCACCGTCTCGGTCTTAACACTAGTCTCAGTCCTGCGAGTCATGCCACCACGTCCTGTGAAAGGTTTGGCCTTCAGCGAGACCAAGTGGTGCGCGAACACATCACCCAAGTTGACCGCAAGGTCCATCTCAGGCCACTCGTATGCCTCATCATCAATAATGTCCCCAATACCGATAGAGAGGACAATAAGCTCAGCCACCCGCATCTTGTTGGGCTCCATCTTGCACAATAGGGTGTTGTTCAGGATCCTCGCGAGGAAGCGCAGAACAGGATGGCGCACATCCATCTTAGTAGTGGTCTTGCTATCATAAGCACTGTGCCCAAAGTGTTCCCAGAATGCATGAATATCGAGGAACTGACGAGGAAACTCACACCTCGAAAAATCTATGTGGAACCCATAGATGTCGCATAGATCCTGAAATGTTAAACGGTATCGAACGCCCCGAATCATGAAGGTCAGAATACCCTGCTGTGCAGTTGTGGGAGTTGCACCAGTATAATAGACCCGGACTGTAGCTAGGAGCTGGCGCACTAGATCAGGATAGAGGTCGAACTGTCTCGTAGGCATTGTCCCCAAACCGATCTTGCGGATAAATCTGTCGAGCTCCCTGTCAAAACTCAGATGCCTCATGGTGAGCGTGTCGACGAAACGGGTGGACCGAACATTAACATCCAACCATGCGTTGTAGAACAACGAATCATAATCGTCCCACTCCTCAGAAATAGGCCTGGAGACGCAAGCACTGCTCTCAGAGAGCTCCTTATATGTACCCTCGAATTCCCGCGTCAAAGGTAATCTCGCCTTCTCACTCCTCTTAGGCCAAGGAGGCCTACATGATGTGCCTTGAGGCATGGGAGAAATGGGAACGAAGCGAGGTGGCGAGGGTAAAGCAGCGGGAGTCTCAGGTATTGCGCATAGACACACGTATGGAAGATATGTATCCTCGTCTGAGCCATCATATCGCACCCTGTATCGGTTTCCCGCCAAACAAGCTTTCACCATCCCTCTGCGCTAAGTGAGAACGTCAAAGAGCTTAACTCTGTCGAGCAAACGGAACTCATGCGGAGGATCCTCAGGTGGATTCGAGCTTGTGGCCTCTGTTCGTGTCCTCTTCTTAGGTTGCATTTGCATCAACAACAAAAGACAAACAGTATAAACCCAACATCTCTCGCAACAGCAAAAACGATCAAGGAATACGCAGAGCATCGACCGATACCAGGTGGTATCGATCGATACTCAAGCAGTTGTCGAGCCATACAAAGATCCACAATCCAAAAATTCCAAAAGTCAAAACTAATGGCAATAAATCGTAAGGTGGGTTCCGACTAGTCCTAGAACAACGAAATCAAGTGGTATTCGTTAATCAAAACGAGTTCTAAGAGCCAAAAATCAAAAACCCAACCTTTGGTCACTGATTGAAAAAGAGGAGATTCGTGTTTCATACCTTGTAGATCAAGTGAATAGGTGAGAGAATGAGAAAGAGCACGAAAATCCAACAAGGATAGACCCTTGAATCACTCAAATCCGTGAAGAAACAAAGACTTGGTGATTTTTGGGATGTGTATTCTTGTGTCGGTCGATGGAGGTTAATAAGGAAGAAGAAGAAGAAACCATAGGGTTTTGTAAGGAAACTTACATGGGTGGTAGTATCGACTGATACCATAAGTGGTATCGATCGATACATGGAAGTCGGTTCAGAATATGTGCGTTTAAAACCGGTATCGACTGATACCACGTCGTGTCGATCGATACTGAGCCTCCGAATCTGATTCACGTGACACAGCAAAACACAAAACAAAAACGGGAAAAATAAAAGAATCATATGTACAGACTTACCAGTGGGTTGCCTCCCACCAAGCGCTCGTTTAACGTCATTAGTTTGACTGTACCGCCGTTCAGGCAGTGGGTGCATCATCCAGAGGCATTATGTGTCCTTCTGGAATCTATGTGCTCCTCCAATAGTGTTTCACCCTTTGTCCATTGACAGTGAACTCTTCGCCTGAAAGATTTGTCAGGACAATCGCACCATGTGGTCGAACTTCCTTGACTGTAAAAGGACCTAACCAACGAGAACGCAATTTACCAGGAAACAAATGCAAACGAGAGTTATACAGAAGTACCTGGTCATTGGGTTTAAAGTGTCTGGAGAGGATCTTTTTGTCGTGATATGCCTTGGTTCTTTCCTTGTACAACTTTGAGCTTTCATAGGCATGATGCCTAATCTCATCCAGCTCATTCAGCTGAATCAATCGCCTTTCAGGATCAGACTTGATGTCGAAGTTCATCATCTTTATAACCCAGGCTGCCTTGTGCTCGATTTCCACCGGAAGATGACACGCTTTCCCATATAGCAAGTGAAACGGTGTAGTTCCAAGTTGTGTCTTGAAAGCGGTCCTATAAGCCCAAAGTGCATCATCCAGCCTTGCAGATCAATCCTTCCTAGTAGTACCCACAGTCTTTTCCAGAATCTCCTTAATCTGCCTGTTGGAAACCTAAACTTGCCCACTAGTCTGAGGATGATAAGGAGTTGCTACACGATGGTTCACACCATACTTCTTAAGCATCTTTTCGAAGACTTTGTTAATAAAGTGAGAACCACCATCACTTATAACAATCTGAGGTACTCCAAATCGAGGGAAAATGATGGTCTTAAATAGCTTAAGGACCACAGAAGAATCGTTGGTGGTACTAGCAATTGCTTCTACCCACTTAGATACATAGTCCACAGCAACCAAGATGTACCTATTTTTGTATGACGAAGGAAATGGACCCATAAAATCGATGCCCCAACAATCAAAAATCTCAACCTCAAGGATGAAATTATGTGGCATCTTGTGTTTCTTATTGATCTTCCCTCTCCTCTGACACGCATCGCATTGCGAAATGAAGGTATGAGCATCCTTAAACATAGTAGGCCACCAGAAACCTGCTTGAAGAACCTTGGACACTGTCTTGAAAGTAGCAAAGTGTCCAGCATACTCGGATCTATGACAATGAAACAAAACATTAGGTACCTCGGATTCAGCAATGCATCTCCTGTGGATACCATCAGAACAGTGCTTGTACAGGTAAGGGTCATCCCTAAAGAATCGCCTTACGTCACGCATAAATTTCTTCCTGGCATATTTCTTGAGGTGTTTTGGCTCTGCATCTGCAGCGAGGTAGTTGGCAATATCAGCGTACCATGGTTGATCAGAATTAGCTGCGGCGACTAGATACTCTTTAGAAGCACCAAGGTGTTCAACAGTCAAAATCGGTTCGGAAATCGACGGGTATCGACCGACACCAGGGGAGTGTCGATCGATACCAAAACCTGCAATCCGTGGAAATTACAAAGTTTCGGCAAAACCCATTTGAAACTCAGTTTCAATGAAGTAAATGGACTCTTCTGGTAGTTGATCATCAATAGGGACATCTGCATCGATCTGAATCCTCGAAAGATGGTCAGAGACCCCGTTCTCTATTCCTTTCTTGTCCTTAACCTCAATGTCGAAACCTTGTAGCAAAAGAACCCAACGACAAAGGCGAGGCTTGAGATCCTTATTCTGCATCAGATATTTGAGAGCAGCATGATCAGTATGAACAATCACCTTGCTCCCAATCAGGTAGGATCAAAATTTCTCAAAGGAGAAAACAACTGCAAGTAGTTCCTTCTCTGTGGTGCTGTAATTCCTCTGAGCATCATTCAATGTCCTGCTGGTATAGTAGATAACGTGCAGCTTCTTATCCTTCCTCTATCCCAGAACTGATCCGACAGCAAAATCACTAGCGTCGCACATGATCTCAAAAGGTAAAGTCCAATCAGGAGCTTGCACAATAGGAGCACTCACCAAAGCCTTTTTAATCTCCTCAAAGGCTGCAAGACACTCAGGTATGAAATCGAATTTGATATCCTTGCATAAAAAGGCAGTGAGTGGGCGGGCTAGCTAGGAGAAGTCCTTGATAAATCTTCTGTAAAACCCAGCATGACCAAGGAAGTTTCGAATATCCTTCACAGATGTCGGTGGTTGGAGGCTTGTCTTGACCTGAATCTTGGCGTTGTCAACTTCGATCCCAGCTTCAGAAATCTTGTGCCCAAGCACGATGCCATAATGAACCATAAAGTGACACTTTTCCCAATTAAGAACCAAGTTTTTTCTCTTCACACCTATGTAGCACCTTGCACAAGTTAACCAAACAGTCCTTGAACGATGATCCGTATACTGAAAAATCATCCATGAACACCTCCATAAAATCCTCAATCATGTCTGTGAAGATAGACATCATGCATCTCTGAAAAGTGGCTGGAGCGTTACACAATCCAAATGGCATTCTCCTGTATGCGAATGTGCCATAGGGACATGTAAAAGTCGTATTCCCTTGGTAATCTGGATGTATCGGAATCTGGAAGAAACCTGAATAACCATCGAGAAAACAGTAGTAGGGATGACTAGCCAACCTTTCCAACATCTAGTCAATGAATGGCAATAAGAAGTGATCCTTCCTTGTGGCTGCATTCAACTTCCTGTAGTCAATGCACATTCGATTCCCAGTGATAGTCCTGGTAGGAACCATCTCATCCTTCTCATTCTTAACCACAGTTATCCCTCCTTTCTTAGGAACAACGTGCACTGAACTGACCCAAGAGCTATCCGAGACAGCATAGATGACCCAACTTTCAAAAGCTTCATGATCTCCTTTCTGACCACTTCCTTCAGGTTCGGATTCATCCTCTTCTGATGCTCAATTAAAGCCTTTCACTCGTCCTCAACATGAATCCTATGCATGCACAGGTCTGGTGATATACCTGAAATGTCATCAAGAGAATAGCCAATAGCTTTGCGATACTTGCGCAGCTTGCTCAGCAGTAAGGCAATCTCTGCGTTGTTCAAAGAAGCATTAATAATCACTGGGTATGTGAAATTAGGACCAAGAAAAACATACCTCAGATTTGCTGGAAGTGGCTTGAGTTCCACCTTAGGAGCTTTCTCCTCGCTCCAATCTCCAAGCCCAGCAGCTTGCGTAGAACTTTCGGCCAACTCCTTTTCTGCCCGCAGGGTATCGACCGATACTAGGGGAGTATCGATCGATACCGGTGGTGCTGTCTCGAGCATCTTCGAGTATCCAGCAGCAACATCACCCAAATAAACCTATGATTCAGCTGAACAGACCAACGCTCTCTCCAATGGATCCTCAAGATACATTTCCAGGAAGTACTCTTCAGCAATATCACTGAAGGTATCAACAAAGAAAGTCTGTCCATCGATGGTTGGTCTCTTCATCATCTTCTCCATGTTAAAATTCATGACCAAATCACCGATGTTAAGAGCGATCTTCCCATTCCTGCAATCAATCAAAGCACCAGCTATTGCTAGGAATGGTCTTCCCAAGATAAGAGGATCTCTGGGCTCTGCATCATACTCCATGACAATGAAATCAGTTGGGATTGAATAATTTCCAATCTTGATCGGGACGTCTTCAAGTAATCCCTCTGGAAGTCGAACTAAGCGATCGGCGAGTATCAGGGAGAGCCTTGTGGATGTGAAGTCTGTCATCCCCATCCTTTTAGCAACTAAGTATGGCATGAGGTTCACACTTGAACCAAGGTCTCAAAGAGCACGTTCGAACCTTTATGTGAAGATTGTACAATCCAACACAAAACTCCCTGTATCTGGTAGCTTCTTTGGGATCCTGTTTGTCAATATCGCGCTGCACTCATGAGAGACCATCATAACACCATCCTCAAGGTTCACATTGCTCGATACCATCTTCTTAACATATATTTTGAAAGCTGGAGAAGTCTTGATATCATCGATGAAAAGAAGTTCAACAACCAGCTTGTCCAAAATTGCCTTGCACCTAGAGTCTTCTACCTCCTTCTTAGTCTTCCCAATAGCCATGGGATAAGGTATCCTCGGTATGTAAACTCTTTCTGCAACCACATCAGGTACTTCCTTCAAAATCTTAGGTGCTGTAGCGATTTCAGGATCGGTGTCGATCGAGACAGGGGTGGTATCGATCGATACACGGAGCTTTGAGTTATCCCGTGAAACTATCTTGACTGGTGTCGATCGATGCTGGCTAGTGTCGATCGATACCCTGGGGATTTCAGAATCCTCATCGTCAAGATCGACGAAAATTTCTGCAGTTTGGCCAATTTTCACTTCTGGATTGACCTCTTTTCCACTCCTCAAAGTGATTGCATTGATGTGTGCCCTTGGGTTTTCTCCTTTCCCTGGAAGAAAACCTTCTTGCCTTTTTACAGCCTCTGAAGTCTGAGGTACCTGAGTTTCCAGCTTCTTATGATAAATACCAAGAGCTTCGATCTTTCCACTCAGATCTTTGGACATAGCATCCATATTTCCGTTGAAATCCACTGTTAACTGCTGCTGTCCTTGAACTAGCTGTTCAACCATAGACTCAATCTTGCTCTCTGAGGTTTTAGCAGGTAAAGGCTGATAAGATGAATTCCCATAGTTCCTGGTATAACCACTGTTCTGGAAAGGTTTATGACCAAACTGATTCGATCCCCCTTGCTGAGCGCTGTTGTTGAATTTTCTGTTGTTATTATGGTATTGATTCCTCTGACCTTGAAAACCAGAGCCACCAATGTAGTTAACATCTTCCACTTCATCTTCATTGTATACCTCAACATCTTCAGCAAAGTGAACAGCTTTCGCCGTCTTTCCCATCAAAAGATTGTGCATAGAATCTAACTTGGCTTGAACCTCAGCAATCTGCGAACCTTCCATGCCACCAGCTTGCTTCTTGCGCTCAAAATCTGCATTCTTGGTGCTATTGCTAGATGCCAAGTTCTCAATCAGTACGTAAGCATCATCAGGATACCTGGTGTTGAAATTTTCATTGCTCGAAGTATCCAAGGCCATCTGATACCTCCAATCAATCCCTCTGAAGAAGAAACCCGTCAGTTGAACATCAGTGTATCCATGATGTGGACAATCTCTCTGATAAGATCTAAATCTCGTCCAAGCGGCTTTGAATGCCTCAGTCGGGCCTTGAGAAAATTGGGAAATCTTGTTCCTCAGATCCTCGGATCATGCATCATCATAGAAGTTATTCAAGAAAGCAGTCTTAGTCTCCTCCCAGGTAGTCAGTGATCCAGGAGGCAACTGCTCCAGCCAGTAAGTCGCATCTCCACCTAGAGAATAGGGGAAGAGGTTGCAAAAGAGGTAATCATAGGACACTCAATTGCTCTTGATGCTAGTGACCAAATCTTCGAACCTCTCAATATGATCCATGGGGTGTTCACTGGAAAGACCATGAAACGGGTGCTGACCCACAAGAGTGTAGTATGCAGGTTTCAGCTCAAAGTCATTCCTCTGAAATGGTGGAGGGCGAATCGCTGATCGATTAGCATAAAACTGATCAGGCCTGTTGTACTCACCAATTGTTCTACCACGATCAGCCACATCATTCCTTGCATTCGCATTCCTAGCGACAATCTCCTCCACAACAGTAGGAGGTGGGATTATATTCCCCTCTCCATCCAATCGTTGCCCTCTCTCATTGCACAATTGACCATCTTGGTCTCTGTAAGCACCAGCTTCATTTTGAACCAAAACCACTGGATTGTTGTTCATCTCTGATGGCTTATTTGCTCTTCTATTTGTGCGTTCCAAAAGTGCTAGCTGCTCGTTTGACAGATCAACTAGCTGAGTGCTCTTGTTCCTCCTCGTTTCGCGAATAGGCATACACCTGAAAACAAAATTCAAGAACGTAAGTAACACAAAAATTCATGACAGGTTTCGACCGATACCGCTAGGGTGTCGATCGATACTAGTCGAACTTAGTCAAAATTCTCAAACTAAAATCTAATGGAGAATTGAGTCCCCGACAATGGCGCCAAATTTGATAAGCTCAAATTAATACCCTAAAAGTACTAAAGCTATGTCGATTGTAATACTTAGGGATCGAATCTACAGAGACTCAAGGAAACACACAATAGATTGTATAGATGAAAATTAAGCTAAATGATCAATGGAATTGAAAGCAAATACGCAAATTAAATTGTTGTAAGTTCGATGGGGAAGAAGATAGGTTCAGGGTATTTCTCATGAAATCAATGAATACAGATAAACTAACTAATCAGGGTTCAGGTTATGCACGGTTCTTGAACTCAAATCACTAAAGTATAATTAACCAACTCTCGTTGCGAGAATTATCTAAGTCTAAATCCTAGAATTCCAAATCTCTTTGCGAATCCTAAAGTCTAAACCAGCTTTTAGTTCAAGTTTGATTTGTTCACAAAACAACTAAACCAAATCTCTTTGCAAGTAGTTATTTTGCTCACCCCAAGTTCTATCAGGTTTCTCAATTGCACTCTCGTGCCTAATCTATTAACCTAAGATCTAAGTTCTAGGTGATCAATCCAGAACTAGCTTTGAAAACAACCTAAGGCGAAGAACTAATTCAGATTATGAACCCTAAACAACTAATCAATCTAGCATTCAAAGAAATCCCTTATGAGAACCCTAAACCTAATAGGAGATTTACTCAAACATGGAGATTGAAACAATAGACATGACTAAATAAATCCTTGAATAAATAATAAAGAAGAGAGTAAAACAAGGGTTCGAAATCTTCTCTCGGACGAACAGAGTTTCAGACTTGTCTCCCTCACAAAGCTCTCTCACCAAAAACCAAAAGTACAATGATACTTAGAATAATCCTTAGCCACAAAGGTTGCTGAAAAACCTAATAAATACTTGCTGTTGAGATCCTGATACATCACATCTACCTTGACGTTCATCTCATTAGCCGTCTTATGTTGATGTATCATCAGCTGCTGCATCATAGTTTCAGTTTAGATTCTTGATTGGGCTGAGAGTTGGAGAATTGTTGTTGTTGCTGAAATCCTCCTTGATTCTGCTGAAAATTGTTCTGCCCCTGATTTTGCACGAACTGTTTCTGCTGAAAACCCTGTGCGAATGGCTTATGTCCCTGATTTTGCACGCTAGTCTGCTGAAATCCCTTGGAGAAAATGATGACGCCCTGATTTTGCACAAATGATTTCTGTTGAAAATTTTGCGCGCCCTGATTTTGCTGTGGATAAATCTGATCCTAAGGATTTTCAACATTAGTGCTTCTGTATGACATGTTTGGATGGTTCATGTAGTTCTGGTTGAACCCTATGTTGAAAAACCCCTGATTTTGCACGTAGTTCACCTCATCCACATTTTATGGGTCTACCACATATGCTTGCTGATTGTTCTCATCATCTCCAGTATCTTCACAGTAGTTAACACCTTTCTGATTGCTTTGAAGAAGCAATGTCAAGTTGTTAACTTTGGCAGTCAAATCATCAATGGCACCTGTCTCAACATTATTGACACGTCGTGTCCTATCGTACTCAGGATTACGATGACTCGAGCTCGAAGCAAGATTTTCAATCAGCTGGTATTCTTCCTCTTTAGTCTTGGTCATGAAATCACCATTACTCGCAGCATTCAGAGAGTTCTTAAATTCCCAATCGACTCCATCGTAGAAAATATTCAACACTTGCTCATCTGAATAGCCATTGTGAGGGCACTCACGCTGATATTCCCTGAATCGTTCCCAAACTTCATTAAAGGATTCACCTCCATTCTACTGGAACTGAGTGATCTTGACCTTGAGAGAGGCCGTCTTGGCCTTAGTGTAGAAGTGATCCAGGAATGATGATCTGGATGCTTCCCAAGTAGTCAGAGAACCAGGAGCGAGAGACTTAAGCCACCTCAGAGCTCTGTCACTCAAAGAGAATGAGAAGAGCTTGCATTTCATATAATCAGCAGGGACCCCATTAGCACTAGTCGTGCTGCAGATCTCCTCAAATGTCTCAATGTGGTCCATGGGATTTTCAGTAGATTTCCCATAGAACAAGTTCTGCTTGACAAGAGAGATAATCTGAGGCTTTATCTCAAAATTCTGCCTCTGGATAGGCGGTGGGCGAATATCAGCCCTCTCTTGGTAGAATGCATGAGGAGTGTCGATAGCACCAATTGCTTGGCGTGGATGAGGTTGTCGAGCATTCCTCTGATTTGCAGCATTTTGAGCTTGCAACAGTCTCTGCTGTGCTGCAGCGGCTTGCCTCTGAAGTTCCTCAGCTCTTCTTTGAGCAGTAGCATTACCACCATCAGGTCGATGACATCATCACGAGCATAGAGAATAGGGTTTATGGGATTCCCTTCTGCGTCATACTCAATCTGATTATCATCATCGACGAGTGGGTTTGGAAATCATGGTTTCCTGGTAAGTTAGCCATCTCTCTCCTTCTACTGTTGTTTTCGCGTTCTATTCTTGCTAGCTCCTCGTTGTTCACCTGAAGTAGATTTCTAGAACCTTCGCTTCTGGTCATACACCTGGAAACACACGCAGAGATAAAACTAGTTAGTAACTACAGAGATAAATTCTTAGTCTGAACTTTCATCCAAGACTCGTAGGCAACGTTTTTGGTCCCCGGCAATGGTGCCAAAACTTGATACACTCAGATTTTAACCCTAAAAGTAACTACCGCAAGAGCACAGCTGACGAAGTAGTAATGTAGGGATCGAATCCACAGAGACCAAATGCAACACTACGAGAATGCAGGATGAATGTAAATCTAAGACAAATGATGTTTGCTTGTGGGTTGTAACTTCTAAAACTAAGAATGATGAATGAAACGATATAAATTCAATAAGAGAAAACGCTAGGTCCTTCAGTAATTCGCAGGAAACCTAGATTCACTAAACAGATTATCGATTAGGGAGATAATTAAGACCCGTTCTTGAACTCAAACATGAATGTCTAGCTAGCCCACTGTCGTGGTACTTCCTACTATGCCTACCTACTATGCCTAATAACCTAAAAATCTAAACTGTCGAATCCACAGAGACCAAGCATTAATGTTCATGTTTGACAAGTTCACAAATTGCCTTAGCATCAGCTTTCATTGGCTAAGGACAATTTGCTCATCTAAGTTCTTTCAGTAAATCTAAAGCACTTTTGATGAATAGATTAATCCTAAGATCATAAACTAGGTGATCAATCTAGTCTAAGCCTTAATTCCAATAATAGATGAAGAATCTTATGTAATTTCCTAATCTAACAGATATGTTTCAGTGATTCATGGAGAATCCCTTTAAACCCTAAAAACCTAACAGGAAGATTACTCAGACATGATTTTAAAGAAAACACAGAGAGATGAAAAGAAATTCATAATCAAATAGAAATAAATCCAAAAGGGTTCAAAAATCTTCTCCGGTATGAAGTTGAGATTCGTCTCCCCAAATCTTACGAGAACAAAGCAATAGGTTCTCTGATGAATAAAAATAAAGCGTTATGTTAAAAGTGGTGAAAAATAGGTCTAAATAGGTCTGAAATCGTATGGGGTCAAGTTTAGGCAAATTTGGGCCAAAACAGGAAAAATCCCAAAATATCCTTTTGCAAATGGCAGTGGATCGATCGACCTGCTCGGCTTGGTGAAGATCCAGTCCGTCTCGTCAGGAGATTGATCGATCTAAAGGGGAAGGTCGATCCGGAAGTTGACGATTCGGTGGATCGATCGATCCAGTGGTGGGATCGATCGATCCATGCTATGAGATCGGTCGATCTGGCCTGTCAGCTCGATCTGGGATTGGGCGCTTCGAGGGATCGATCGATCCAGTCTTCTTTTCTGGATTTTCCGCCTTTTCCCGCTCCTTAGCCCAAACTCCGTCCTGAAATGCCCTTTTGACCTTAAATGACTCGAAAGGGACTAAAAAGACTTGATGAAGACTCGAAAACCATTCAAAACAAGAGTTAGAATGCGTTAAAAACGCAACACATCAGCGTATGAAGCGAGGAACGTATACATTGGATTATGTACTGATGGTTTCAATCTTTTTGGGAAGCATGGTAGACAATATTCTTTGTGCTCAGTAATTGTAACACCTTACAATTTGCCGCCATCTTTGTGCATGAGACGGGAGTTCTTGTTCCTTAGCATTCTCGTTCCTAGACCAGAGCATCCGAAGAGATCACTTGATGTGTTTTTGAAGCCATTGATTTATGAGCTGCAAATGTTATGGGAGCCAGGTGTTGAGGCGTTTGATGTTTCTTATTAGCAGAATTTCGTCATGTGGTCGGTACTTATGTGGACCATTAGCAATTTTCCAGCATATGGCATGTTATCGTGCCCTAACTGTCAAGATAACACATATGTGTTCCAATTGTAGCACGGACGCAAAAACATATTGGTTTGATTGTCATAGGCGATTCCTACCAAACGATCATCCTTATCGTCGGAGCACCACATTGTTTACGAAGAACCATCGAGTATTTGATGGTCCACCTCCTGAGTTAGATGGAAGGCGAAGGGCAATCTGAAGTCTAGATTGGACTTTCCAGACATTTTTCTCGTAGAGCACTACATGTGACAAGGAACAGGAAGCTTTCGGTCCCAGCTTTTCGGTTGGATGAACCGTCAAAGGCAAAGTTTTTTAACTGGATTTTCGATAGTGTTAGATTCCCGAATGGATACGCATCTAACCTTCAGAACTGCGTTGATCATGGAAAAATAAAGTTTTATAGGATGAAGAGTCATGATTGTCATGTTGTGATGCATCGCCTCCTTCCATTTGCCTTTGCTTGTCTTCAACCACGTAATGTCCACGAAGCAACTGCAGGTACAATCATTAAATTAATTTTTTAATACTTTATACAATAATTTAGTATTTATTTATTCATTTGTTATGCATATTATGTAGGGATTGGTGCCTTTTTCGAGATATATGTTCGCGCTTTCTTACATCAGACGGTATCCGTAATCTTGCGAATAATATACCTGTAATCCTTTGCAATTTGGAGAAGATATTTCCGCCTTCCTTCTTTGATGTTATGGAACATCTACCAATTTATCTCCCTCGAGAACCAGAACTTGGGGGCCCGGTTATGTACCATTGGATGTATCCTTTCGAACGGTATATGTTTCATCAAAAGAAGAAGGTGAAAATTTTGAGCAAAGTGGAGGGTTCTATTGTCGCACAGAGCATCAATGAAGAAACGTCACATTTTGCCGAGTTCTACTTTCCATCACAACTCACAACGAAGAGTCGTAGACCAGCTCGGCATGATGACGGATGCGTAATACATTTCTATCCGCTCGATGTTCCACATATATTCTTAGAGATTGGACGACGTAGTGGAAAATGCAAGAAGCGGAGACTTTCCTTTGGGTCCTTGATTATATATATGTTAACGTACTTATCGCTTCAATCTCACCGGATGTAAATTGCTAATCAACGTTTTGTATTTCCGAACAAAACAGAAGACGAGTTAATCGAGCTCAAACAGGAAGAGTTCAGACGTTGGTTAAGAGATTATGTAAGTGTTTTAATTGCCTTGTCTTTAAATATCATATCTATATAATGAATATGATTTGATTAAATTATTTTTGATTTGATTTGTGCAGGTCACGACTGGGTCGGCTAACGGAGAAAGATTTCCCACGTGGTTAGAATGAATTGTGCGCTTTCCACTAGCAACTGTGCAGTCACATGTGATGTATAGCACACAAGGATACGCTTTTAAGATTCTTTGGGATGATAGGAGCGGGTCAACTTCAGATTACGGTGTATCTACTTAGTCCGGTGATCTTGTATACTATGGTATCATACGTGAGATTTTGGATGGTCATTATCCGGGAATGCTCGGCTTGCGATGCGTTGCATTTTTATGCGACTGGTACGACCCATTAGTAGGAAGCGGTGTGCGACACGACCAATTTGGTGTTACATCATTACATAGCAGAAGGCGACTCCAGAAAATATGAGCCATTCATACTTGCTTTACAAACAGACTAGGTTTGTTTTATTCTTTTACGTTTATTTGTTAGATTTTTTGCATTCCCGTGGTTAAATTTTTATATGACTCTATTACATGATGTAGGTATGCTATATTTCCTATCCTCGAGTGACAAACAAGCAAGATCTGTGGATTACAGTCACATCGATAAACCCGAGAGGTAGGGTTCATGGGCTGTATGATCATTAGCCCTCCATCAAAGCTCTGTAGGTTTATGTTTGATCGAGCATTCCCTTGAGGCCGACCTTGTTGTTGATTTCACCGTAAATGCCGACTATCGCGTATTTGAGGATTCAAAGGAAGAAATTAACGGATTAGGGGAAACTTCTGATTCAGCAGAATCAGATTACTCATCATCGGATTCGGAGTAGTTTTATAAACTTTGCATTGTAAAATATGTACTTGTATTGTATATTTGTTATGTGGAATATATTAGTTATGTGGAAGTTTTATAAACTTTGGCTTTTGATGTGATCCTTAAGTGTCACCCTTCCGAAAACCGAAAAAAACAAATTGTTAAGTATACATCCGTCGGAAATTTCTGACAGATTTCCGACGGATTAGTGTACTCCTGGTATTAAAAACATTTATCTCGTTTAACTCGGGGGAACAAATACAATCTCTAAAATCCGTCGGAAATCCGTCGGAATGATAAAAAATGATTTAGGGTATAGGGTATATGGTTTAGGGTTTTTTGTATAAAAATATTAAAAATTAGTATGATGTATGTACAATAGCTTTAATAAAATATTTGTATGATGTATAAACATTTTCTAGATTTTATAAAATTTGATGGAAGTGTTATTATAAGTTATAGTATAAGGTATATAGATGTTATATGAAATGTTTAAGTTTTGTGTTGTTAAATTAATAAATTCACAGAAAATCTTTAATATTAATGAATTAACAATTTATTTGAATGAAACATGTAGATTAAGGATAGTTAAACCTTATTTCATAACCCTAAACCCCAAATATACCCTAAGTCTGTCGGAAATCCGATGGATTTTCAACGAATTTAGGGTATTTTTGAGACCGTATGAAGATAAACCGCCTAAATTAATTAATTTTTCATTTCCGACGGACTTTGATTTTTTTGAGCCCAGAGGAAAATAAACTGCCTAAATGAATTATTTTTTGGAATGGCCTTCGGATATCTATTTATATCGAGAAACCTCTTGGTTTCTTTTCATTTCTATCTTCTCTCTCTCTCTCTCTCTCTCTTCCTTTGCGATTTCTCTCTTCTCTCTTTTCTCTTCCTCTTGTTTTGATTTCTTCTTAAATCTCTTGTCTTAATCCTCAACTTTTCAATCCTCAATGGATCCCAACATGTAAGTCTCTCAAATCCATTTTTTGTATATCTTGTTAGTTTTAATATTTTTTAGGGTTGTTAGAATGAAATTTTTGTATTTTTTAGGTGGTTAGAATGGAATTTCTTGTGTATTTGATAGGTGGAACAATTTTGTAATTTTTAAAAACGTTTTTAATTTTTTTTTAAGTATTTAGAAAATTATTTAAGTATTTAAAAAATGTTTTTAAGTATCTAGAAAATTATAATTGAATTTTTCAGAATTTAGTACTAATTAAAAACGTTTTATAAATTTTTATTTTGATAAAAAAGTTTTTTGAATATTTATATAACATTTTTTGAAAACATATTACAAATTTATAATTAGTACAAAATTTAAGAATTTTTAAAAATTCTTAAAACATATTACTATTTTGAAAATTTTAAAAAATTTATGAATTTTTTGAAAATTTTCGGGAATTTTGAATTTTCGGAATTTTTTTGACTCTTCGGGATTTTTTAATTTTTCGGAAGTTTTATAAATTTTCGGTTTTTATTTCAAAACTTAGGAATTCTACAATTCAATCTACTAACGTTTTTATGTTTTTCCCACAGGCATGACGAGGACTCTCTCCGTTTGGGTGGTTCCCAAGGACGTCGTTCTCGAGCTCCGCCTCCTGGCGGATCGAGCTCGGGAACTCAAGTCTCGGAGTCCCAACAATCCGGTGCTCGGATCTGGATTAGGATCGAGGATATTGTCCAGCAGCCGAACCGGGACCATTGCATATGACTCGACCCGAAGTTAAAGGACGGAAGTTGGTATGTGGCATTTCAATTATTATTTCAGTTTTTTAGATTTTGAATCTTAACGTACTTACTTCTTTTTTAAAATGTTTTCAGGTTTAAGTTATCGCATGAGATCACAAAGGCGATATTGCGGATGCTCCACAACATGTTGGACAAACCGTACGAGAAGTACTCGGACATGCCTCCCGATGAGAAGGACTTGTGGTATCGGACTTTCGCGGTAAGTAATTTTTTATTTTTTCTTCATTTTTTAGTTCATTTTGACAATTTTAATTTTGAAAAATAACATTACGTGGCACCATTTAGATACGACGAAAGTTATTACAACTTTCGATCAGTATGCCACGCTTTCGTACTCGAACCACATGTACGAGTGGAAGCATAACAAAGCCAAGCCGAATGATCTTGAGGACGACGTCCATAAGGGCTTCTGCGAATACTGGAGTAAGCATGCGACGAAGAATGTCTCTAACAAACAGTCGAAGAACCGGAAGAGCGAGCAAAGAGGGAAGAAGGTCTACATTCACAACGGGGGCGCAAAAACAGTCGAACACGAGGCGATGGAAATGGTAAGTTTAATTTCTATTTTTAATTACTAATTTCATTTTTTATTATTATTTTACTTAGCAAAATTTCACAGGCGAAAGAATTCGGTGCCGCTCCCAATTACCTGGAAGTCATCGAGAAGAGGCACACCAACAAAAAAAATGGGTGTGATACAGGACTTAGGGATGCGGAAAGTTGTCGAGAAGAGCAAGAAGAAAAAGTTGGAACGTGAAGTTTTGATGTCGCATCTCACTCTCGACGGATCGTTGTCCTCGAACGAGGTATCCCGGGAAGAGATCAACGAGATTGTTCTCGCTGTAAGTTTTGATTTCTTTTCATTAATTTTTTTTCCGTAATTTCATTAATAATTTTTATAAACTTTCGTAGGAAACTCGACAAGTCAAAGGTCGATTCTCTGGGTTAGGCGGACTTCCGACCCATGAATCTTCTTCCTCGGTTCCTCGGTATGCTTCGGATTACAAAGAAAAAATTGTGAGGCTCAGCCAAACGGTGAAAGACCATGAATCTTTTTCCTCAGTGTGTTGCAGTTCGCACACCAGGAGTTGTAGTCTGCTCACAACTCAACCCGTCAAGAGCTCAGCGATTTGGAGGCGACCATGAAGAAGGCCTTCCTCGATCCCTTTCCGAACTAAATTTCTTGTTTTTTTTTATATAACTTTTTATGTTTTTTTATTAACATTTTATGTTTTATGAATTTTTATATGTTTAATTAAGAAAAATTTATATTTATAAATTATTTAAATTAATTAAATAATTAACATAATTAAAATTTTATATTTAATTAATTAATTAATTATTATATAAAAAATAAAATAAAAATTATATAAATCCGTCGGAAGGTTGTCGGAAATTTTACCGACGGTTATCCGACAAATTACCAAAAGAATATTCCGACAAAGATCCGTCGGAATATTCGTCAGAAATAAAGCCCGTCAGAAATATTTTCAATGGCTTTTTGACAACGTTCCGACGCGTAGTTCCGATCAAATATCCGTCGGAAATATGTTGTAATCCCGTCAGAAATATATCTGACGGCTTTCCGACAATGTTCCGACGCGTACTTCCGATAAAATATTCGTCGAAAAGCCGTCAGGAATACGATTGTCGGTAATCTGTCGGAAATATTCCGACAAGTTTCCGACGACTGACATCCGTCGGAACATTCCGGCGGAAATCAATTTCTGACGAGCTGTAACCGACATACATTTTCCTGTCGGAAAAAACATGTTTTCTTGTTGTGTAGCTCTCGACAACGACATAATCGAATTGGCTTGTAAATCACTAGTTCATCCCACATCTTTTTCAGTTTTCCATAATACGCCATCACTGTCTCTCCGTTCTGCCTGCAGTTTGCGATATCAGCTCGGAGTTCACTGATTCATGGTCCGTTTCCAGCCGAGAATTGTAACTTCAAATCATCCCACATAACTTGAGCTTCATCTACCATCGATTTTGACGTCTTGAGCGTGGGTTCAATCGTGTTCATAATCCAAGCAATCAGCATTGAATTAACAACTTCCCATAGTTCGATTTCTTCATCTTTCGTAGGTTTCTTCAATGTTCCATCAATAAATCCCAATTTTCTTTTGGTTCGCAAGGCATTCCGCACATGCTTAACCTAATCTTCGTAGTTTTCTCCTTTCAATTGTATCTCCGTTATTAAGTTTCCTGGTCCATCCGAAGGATGGAGGTAGAACGGCGACAAAATAGCCTTGTCTGTCATCGTCGAGGCACTGTTACCGCTTTCCACGAGTGTCGTCTCACCATCACCTGTTCCAGTAACCATCGTTATCTTCTTCTTCTACCTCTCTTGATCTCTGCAATTTTATTTTTTAGGATTTTCTACGATCGCCGCTCTGCTACCATGACAAAGGTTGCATAGAATGTTCAGTCGTTCTTATTAATGTGTCGAAGGTATATATACAATGAGAATATAACCCTAGAATCCTATACATAACTTATAAGGAAAGTATGATACATATAGTATCCAATACATACGAGTCCCTAATAGACACCATGGGAGACTTGTCCTCTTCTTGGGAAATAAAAATACTTCTCCACTTACATATGTTCAAGCTCTAATACTACCCAATGCTAATTTAATATTGGAATTGTTTCTTGGACCTGATACCATTCCTCCTCGAGCACATGTACAATGTAGGTTAATTTGATCTTACCTTACTTTTTATATCTAAATTATAAAATTTATTATGTTACGGTTTCTCGTGGTCATAGGTACAATGTCCAGTCGAAGTCATGAACACGTACCGTCCTAGAAAGGATGTTGCGATTTTGGATTTCTCCTACAAGTTTGGTACAAGCATGGTAGTTAGTGCAACATTCCATAAGATAGCTTGTTTACGTGCATGGTTTCTTATTCGACTCTGCCTGACTTCTTGTCTCTCTTATAGGTCAGTGCCAAATTACGCCTCCCTGCAGTCTTGAATAAGTTTCTTCAACCTCTGCAATCGACATCGTAAGAGTTCTTCCGGCAATGGAGATCACTTTCAGGACCACCATTGAAACTTCAAGAAGTGGTA
Source organism: Eutrema japonicum (assembly GCA_030161315.1). Taxonomy (NCBI): domain Eukaryota; kingdom Viridiplantae; phylum Streptophyta; class Magnoliopsida; order Brassicales; family Brassicaceae; genus Eutrema; species Eutrema japonicum. Next base: position 33,217,253 of record BSQW01000012.1, read on the forward strand.
GTATTCCACAACTTCCTTAACTCGACAGGAAATAAAAGAATATTCCACAGCTTTACATCTTATTAATAACTTTCCTTTGCATGAGACTTGTGATTTATATATTTTCGAAATTATTCTGCTTACTGTTGACTGCTCGAGTTCAATGAAATGCATACGCAAGTGAATTAGAAGTACCTTAATAATGTCTTGTTGTTCTTATCGATTGCCTCTTCCGGAAATGGAAAATATATTCATCAGTTTCCGGGTGACGATATGCCCCAGGCTTGTAATAATTCTATATAATCTCTCTTCCTCATTGATCTATTACTCTTTGGTTCAGTTGTAGGATCCCAACCCTAATAATCTAGTTACAAGCCAGACCTTCTACTCCGATCGAAAATACAAGAGCCATGCTCTCTGTTTGGTGAGACTTACTAATTTTCTCTGAAATTTCAAGCTGAGTGTTTTTTTTTCTCGAGTTCAGGGATTAGCCACTATCCCATCTCAAAATGTTTGTATTTTCTACATTTTTCAGGCAAGGATTGAAACAGACCCGGCGGACAGGACCCAACTACGGTTGACAGTAGCAGCGGTTTATAATTATAAGATTAAAGTTTTTAAACTTTGCTTTGTGAGCCTTTGTATCTATGTGGTGAGTCTCTTAATCTTTCACCTAGACATTCGAGAACTGCTTGTTGTTTTTTTTTTTTGTTTTTTTTATGCCTTTCGGCCTTCGGGAGTAATCCCAAGGCCAAACGGGCCCAGACTAATCTCCCGGGTGGGAGTGACACAGCCCGCTTATAATGCCCCACTTGGCCAAGTGCTTGTCCTGGTAATTCCGCTACAGCGGGGAATCGATCCCTGGCCTAGACCAACAGGGCCGACACTCACCGGAGGAAGGGAACCACCCAACCACCAACAATTTGGTTAACTGCTTGTTGTTTTGTTAACATAAAAACACCACTCAGTCCACAACCTCTGAATGACTCACATTCCTTAAGCCTTGTAGTTGTATCCCAAATGGGTTCGTCAATCAGTCGGTTCGAATCAAACCTCTCAGGACAGTTCCGATCTTTGTTTCATCTAGAGATGCCATTAAAATCCAGAACAATTGATTGAGACAGACATGATGTTAATTCTCTGTTTGGCTGGCGAGATCTCTTAGAAATTTTACTATCTTCTTGCCAATAAACCATTTGGGAATAGAATAATAAGAGCATCATTATTGCAAGAACCCCATGAGGAGTTCTTATGAATATTTAATCATAAATTTTAAGTTAAGAACCTTTTCTAAGAACCTTTAATTTTGTATGCTCCAATGGTAGAACCCCTAATGAGGTTCTTAAAAAAAAAAATTATAATAGTTTCCAGATTTGCCTTCTGCATTACTGTCACTAGTCTAGACTAATCCCATTTGTGATCAGGAGATAGATGTGCTGAAAAAGAAATCATTTTGATCAAAATTCTATGGATTCCTATTATTTTTCTATTACCAACATGTCCCAGAACAGCGCAAGTCCCATGTATATACAGATACATCAACGACATGCTAGGTTGGTAAATCCATCTAGTGTTTACAAAGCCATATCTCAAGAATGATTGAAATGACAATTCTTCTAAAGAACAATAAATCAATGCAAGTATAAGATAGGAAACCAAAAGTACCTCTCTTGGCCGCGAATTCCATCCATACATCGAATGTGGTCTTCCTCAACTTCACTCCAGCTTCCTGATGCTGGCAGTTCTCAATCAACGACCACAACCAAGCATTTGGACTTTTCTCTCGCCTTCTCAGCCTTGGACTTGTGGATGCTCTCCATCAGCACACGCTTGTTCTTGAACACGTTACCCTTCACTTTCATGTACATGTCGTGGTACATGTGCTTGTCGATCTTGTTCGTCTCACAGCACTTGCTCAGGAAACGCCTCATCACCCTCATTCTTCTCATCCAGAGAATCAACATGTCTATGATAGATAGACCATCTAACAACTTAGATTTCTTATAGACCCTGATCAAATTCAATCTCGTAAGAAACTCGAGGCAGAATCTTACAACAAAATAAGACATACACTAGCAAAATGTGAAATCCGTAAATGGGAAATCAAACGAGCTCTTCTCAAACTCTAATTCAGACGACCTCGATCTCACAAGTTTGTTATCATACTTTAATTTGTCACAGTATAATGTAGAAACGACATTGCAGTCTCACTTCATGAATCACTTCATGGAATAAGTCATTCCCTCTCTGCAATTGGAAGGGGGTTACATGCGGCCGCAAACACAAGAGAGTTACTCGTTTGGACCTTGCAGAGTTGCAATTGGGTGGGGTGATATCACCATCTATTGGTAATCTTTCGTTTCTCATATCACTTGATCTATCTGATAACTCTTTTGGTGGTACCATCCCTCACGAGGTGGGAAACTTGTTTAGACTTCGTTACTTGAAAATGAGCTTTAATATTTTGCGAGGAGAGATTCCAGTCGGCATATTTAACTGCTCTAGATTGTTGAAGCTTTATTTATATTCAAATCATTTTGGAGGAGGTGTTCCTTCAGAGCTAGGGTCATTAACGAAGCTTGTTAATTTGTATCGTGGTAAAAACAACTTGAATGGGAAGCTCCCTGCATCTCTAGGAAACTTGACATCACTCATGCAAGTTACCTTTCTAGACAACAATATAGAAGGAGAAATTCCGGGTGATATAGCTGGATTGACTAAAATGGAGCATTTTAATTTAGAAATGAACAAGTTCTCTGGTGTTTTTCCTCCCCCAATCTACAATTTGTCCTCGCTTGTGATTTTATCCATCGCTGATAATTATTTTTCGGGTTGCCTGAGACCTGATTTTGGTACGTTGCTACCAAACCTACAAGTGCTAAATTTGGGACGCAATCATTTCAAAGGAGTCATTCCAACAACACTTCCAAATATCTCGACTCTTCAAAAGTTGGGAATCTATAGCAACAATCTGACAGGAAGTATTCCTCCGAGCTTTGGAAAGTTACTCTTTTGGAGATCTGCAATTTCTTGCTTCTTTGACTAATTGCACCCAACTAGAAAAATTATCTGTTGCTGAAAATAGGCTTGGGGGTCACTTGCCTACCTCTGTTGCGAATCTGTCTAGAAACCTCATCGATTTAATGCTTGGAGGAAATTTCATCTCTGGAAGCATTCCTCACGACATTGGGAATCTCATAAACCTACAAAGACTTGGGTTATATGAAAATCGATTAACAGGTCTACTCCCGACCTCTTTTGGTAAGCTTTTACAATTAGGGGCACTATATCTCCATTCAAATAGTATATCCGGAGAGATACCATTTTCTATAGGAAACATCACTCAATTAGAGATACTACACTTGTTCAACAATAGCTTTGAAGGAACCATTCCTCTGAGTCTCATTAACTGTACTTCTCTTCGATTTTTAAGGATTGGGTCTAATAAGTTGCATGGGATTATACCTCGGGAAATTATGCAAATTCAATCCCTTCTTAAACTAGACGTGTCAGGTAATTCCTTGACCGGCTCTCTACCAAAAGATGTTGGACAACTTGAACATCTTGTTGGACATGGAGCAATGAAGAGCTTTATGGCAGAATGTGAATCATTGAAGGACATACGACATCGTAATCTTGTGAAACTATTGACGGCTTGTTCGAGTATTGATTTCCAAGGAAATGAATTCAGAGCTCTCATCTATGAGTTCATGCCCAATGGAAGCCTTGATATGTGGCTGCACCCAGAGGAAGTGGAAGAGATTCATAGGCCCTCAAGAACCTTGACACTTATTGAAAGGCTCAACATTGCCATAGACGTGGCTTCTGTTTTGCACTATCTTCATGTTCATTGTCATGAACCTATATCTCATTGTGATATTAAGCCAAGCAACGTCCTCCTAGACAATGATTTGACTGCCCATGTTAGTGACTTTGTTCTCGCTCGTCTTCTCCTCAAGTTCGATCAGGAGTCCTTCTTCAACCAACTAAGCTCAGCTGGTGTTAGAGGAACCATCGGCTATGCCGCACCAGGTAAACCTATCACCACACATCTGTAATGTTCTATGAAGAAAAGCAGTGTATTATTTGTTTCATTACAATCTTGTTTATGTGAATTATGATGCAGAGTATGGAATGGGAGGACAACCATCAATACATGGTGATGTGTATAGCTTTGGGGTTCTTCTTTTGGAAACGTTCACCGGAAAAAGACCAACCAATGAGTTATTTGGGGGGAATTTTACCATCCACAGCTATACCAAGTCAGCGTTGCCGGAGAGAGTGTTGGACATTGCAGAAGAATCGATTCTTCACAACGGTCTCAGAGTCGGTTTCCCTATTGCTGAATGCTTGACACTGGTTTTGGAGGTGGGACTTAGGTGTTGCGAAGAATCTCCGACGAACCGGTTGGAAACGAGTGAAGCCGCAAAGGAGTTAATCTCAATCAAAGAGAGGTTCTTTAAAGCTAGAAGAACAACCAGACGTTAAAGTGTTTATGGTTTCCTCTGCATACTTTGAAACCTACTTAAATTATCGTTTTCATTATGTGTGGTTTTGCTATTTTATGTACTCATATGCTTGCAGAATATTGTTGACGAATGTTGTGTTATTTTCCAGACAAAAGATGAATGTTGTGTTTCAATTTTGTATTTCGGCTGTGCTTATGTTTTGTTTGTTTCTGTGTTGTCTCAGATTATGTTTCTTTGAATATATGGGTGTTGCTTAAACTTATAAGATTTTCTTGTTGTTGTCTCAGATTATGTTACTTTGACATTCGTTTGGACTAGTAGTGGTTTTCTGCAATTGTTCCTTTGGTATGGACAGAAGAGTTAGGAAACTGTACGAATTGGATTTTCTTTTTGTTTTCTTTTTGGTAAGGTTTAATCTGCTCTTGAAGAGTAACAGATTTAATCATGTAGTGAAGTCCTTTTTTTTTTTTTTTGCTAGTCTTGTCCTACACCGGTATGTAGCTTGAAATATCGCTTGACAAAAAAAAAGTTATTGATCAATTTTTGAATTGCATATGATTTGGTTTGAATTGGTTTGAATTGAATTTCCATCTCCAGCCTAACGGATCAATTTTTCAAACCCAACGAGTTTGTTCATCTCCAGTTTTCCATGTACATTTGATATTGACTTCAGACAAAGAAATTCCGTAATAATAACAAAACAAAAACCATAATAATATGAGAGAAAACACGTATCCATCATGACAAAAACAGAGGAGCACAATGATAAGATTAGAAAAGTATACGTCAGGAAGAGAAGAGAAGATGCAAATGGAGAAGAAACAGAGCAAGTCAACACAGGGAGTTGACTACGAGAAGACTTATTTTCAAATAGAGTCTTTCACCTTCCTTAGCTATCGTCTCTTCTGAATATAAATAGATCGTAGAGATGATTTGTGAGGTTTATCGAAGTTGTTGTAACTGAATCCGGTGAGACGTTATGAGTCTCGTCTTGCGATCGCTATGAGATCGTATTGGTGGTTGTAGTTCCGATTTCGATATTAATAAAGTTCCATTGTTTCCGGTGAATCAGGGTTATAGGCAGGGAAGAGCGGAGTTACGAACTTAACAAATTGGTGCGTCGTGACGTGACGGACTGAGCGATCGACAATATGGAAGATCAGGCGAAGAAGTTGAAACATCTCGAAGGTTCGGTGAAGAAAACGCAGGCAACAATCGAAGAACTGAAGGAAAACTCGACTCACAGATTCGAGGCTATCGAGCATCAATTGGAGCTGCAGACGAAACAATTGGATCTGCTTGGCAAGATTTTAGCTCGGATCGAAGAAAACACAGGAGTCGCGAAACCAAATGGCAAGGATATCGCACAATCGTCGGAATTCCAAAGCCAGGTACCGATATCGAATTCTCATTCTGACCGGAGAGATCCACAGCTAGGATATCGGGGAATCTCTGGAATACTTGCGAATCGTGAATCGATGTTACGAAAAGTAGAATTACCTGTGTTTGATGGTCGTTTGCCGTATGGTTGGATTTCGAGAGTTGAACGATTTTTCAAGCTCGGGGAATACACGGAAGAAGAGAAATTAAGTCTGGTTTCCTTAAACTTGGAAGGTCCAGTGCTCAACTGGTATAATTGGGAAATTTCAGATTCTGAATTTGCAGATTGGACTGATTTCAAAGACAGATTATTAGACAGATTTGGTGAGTCCATGGATGATGAACCTGGGAAACGACTTTGTGGTATTAAACAAACAGGAACTATTGCGGAATATGTGGCAGAGTTTGAGGAGCTCTCAGCTCAGGTTCGAGGAGTTGATGAAACGAATCTGACCAACATATTTTACAATGGTTTGAAACCTGCAATGAAGGAAGTGATACGCATGAAAGAGCCCAAGGGATTACGCAATCATAAGGCAGCAGTTTTGAAGATGGAAACAAGTGCTTTTTGTAAAGTGGTTAATGACGTTTATGCTGCGGAGGAGAGACCTAGAAGATCAGTGATTTATCCACCGTTGAGGTCATCTTCAGTTTACAACACTCAAAGATCACTTGCAGCCACAACAAACCAAAATACTTCGTCTAAAGGGAAGATTATAGAGTCAGGACAGTCTACAACAAAAACTCTAAGGCCGAGACAACTCTTTACTGATGCAGAACTGGATGAGAAAAGAAGAAACAAAATCTGTTTTAAATGTGATGGCAAATATTTTGCGGGTCACAGAGATGTGTGTCCTAAGAGAGAGCTACAGGTGTTGACCGTAATTAATGGGGAAGAAGTGGAGATCTCAGAAGAGAGCTTGGTGTCTGAAGATGAATTGGAGATGATAGAATCATCTCAAATGATGCAATTGTCTTTCAATGCATTTATGGGGATTGATTCACCGACTACTACGAAGTTAAGAGGTACAATTGGGAAAGCTACAGTGGTTTTTATGATTGACAGTGGGGCAACTCACAATTTTGTAGCTCCTCAGATTGTGAAGAAACTCAAACTACAATTGCTCAAACTGCGAAATCTACATGTGAAGCTTGGTACGGGGATAATGGCTGAAGGTTCTGGTATTTGCAAGCAATTGGCATGTTCAATTCAAGGATTTGACTTTGTGTCTGATTTTATTTCACTGGAATTGAGTGGAGCTGATGTTATCTTGGGAGTTCAATGGTTGAGGACACTAGGGAAATGTGAAGTGGATTGGGAACTTCATGAGTGGATGTTTAACTTTGAAGGAAAGAAAGTTACATTAAAAGGTGATGAAGATCTACACAACCAAAAGCTATCTCTCAAATCCTTAGCCCCAGCTTATTCTATCAAAACTAAGGGAGTAACAATAGAATTCAGCAATCACCAAGTCTTGCAAACGGAATCCCAAATTCCTAAGCAAATTACAGAGATTCTGGGTCAGTTTGACAGTGTGTTTGCGGTTCCATCAGGTCTTCCGCCAATCAGAGGCCGTGAACATACTATATCGTTAACTTTGGGTGTAACTTCAGTATCAGTGAGACCTTATAGGTATCCCCATGCCAGTAAAGAAGCGATGGAGAAACTAGTCACTGAAATGTTACAAACTGGAATTATACGACCAAGTAAGAGTCCTTTTTCCAGCCATGTGTTGCTAGTACGGAAGAAAGATCAGAGTTGGAGGTTTTGTGTGGATTATAGAGCATTGAACAGAGCTACAATTTCAGACAAATACCCTATACCAATGATATATCAGCTACTCGATGAACTTCATGGTGCTACTGTTTTCTCTAAACTTGATTTGAGATCGGGTTATCATCAAATCAGAATGAGAGAAGAAGATATTGAGAAAACAGCGTTTCGAACACATGAAGGTCATTATGAGTTCTTAGTCATGCCATTTGGTTTTACCAATGCCCCGGCAACATTTCAAGGACTCATGAATCAGATATTTAGACCCTACTTGAGAAAGTTTGTTCTGGTCTTCTTTGACGATATTCTGATCTTCAGCTCATCTCTAGAAGAGCATTGTGGGCATTTACAAGTTGTGTTGCGGCTGTTTGAAGAACAACAATTGTATGCCAACAGAAAAAAGTGTCTCTTTGGACAAACTCAAGTGGATTATTTGGGCCATATCATTTCGTCAAAAGGAGTAGCAACAGATCCAGCAAAGACTGAAGCTATGCAACGTTGGGCCACTCCGAAATCAGTGAAGGAGTTGAGAGGTTTTTTGGGATTGACTGGTTATTACAGAAGGTTTGTACAAGGATATGGGATAATAGCTAGACCTTTGACTGAGTTGTTGAAGAAAGATGCCTTTGAATGGTCTGACAAAGCACAGAACGCTTTTGATAAGCTCAAACAAGCTATGATCACTGCTCCTGTTTTAACTTTGCCAAATTTTTCAGAGGTATTTGTAGTGGAAACTGATGCTTCGGGGTTTGGATTGGGAGCAGTTTTGATGCAGAATAAGAGACCAATAGCTTATTTCAGTAGAGGATTGACTATGAGGGAACAACTCAAGCCAATATATGAAAGAGAACTGATGGCAATAGTAATGGCTGTCTTAAAGTGGAAGCATTACTTAATTGGTAGAAGGTTTCTAGTGCATACAGATAAAAAAAGCTTGAAGTTTCTGTTGGACCAGAAAGAAGTTTCGATGGAGTATCAGAAATGGTTAACCAAGTTGATGGGTTTTCAATTTGATATTATCTACAAAGCTGGCATCGACAATAAAGCTGCGGATGGGTTGTCAAGGATGGGACAAGATTCAGTTTCCAATGAGAAGATGATGTTGAATGCTATTACAATTCCTCAGGTCATTTAAATGGAGGATGTATATGCGGAAATTGAGCATAATGTAGAGATCCAGAACGTAATACAGAAAGTTTTGAAAGGAGAAACAGTGAAGCAGGGTTTTGCCGTGACAGATGGGAAGTTATGGTATAAGAATCGGTTGGTGATACCTCAGACTTCAACTTTCATACCAGTTATTCTACGAGAGTTTCACGATGGTTTCATGGGAGGCCATTCTGGGGTTTTGAAGACTATGAAACGTATTCAACAAATTTTTTACTGGAATCAGATGAGAAGAGTGATTCAAGAGTATGTTTCAGCCTGTGGTGTGTGCCAAACACATAAATATTCCACACTAGCTCCTGCAGGTTTATTACAACCTCTCCCTATTCCTACTCAGGTTTGGAGTGATATCAGTATGGACTTTGTTGAGGGTTTGCCATCATCTAGTGGTATTAATGTGGTGTTTGTTGTGGTGGATAGACTCAGTCGATATAGTCATTTCATCGGCCTCAAACATCCTTTTACAGCAGCAGATGTGGCTGCCAAATTCATAAAAGAGGTGGTCAGATTACATGGTTTTCCAAGCTCTATTGTCTCGGATAGAGACAGAATTTTTCTGAGTAAATTCTGGAAGGAATGCTTCAAGTAAGCTGGGACAACTTTAAAGTTTAGTTCTGCATTTCATCCACAAACAGATGGATTGACAGAAGTAACTAACAGATGCTTGGAAACATATCTTAGATGCTTTGCTTCTGGACATCCCAAGACATGCTTTTCCTATCTACATTGGGCAGAATTCTGGTTCAATACCAATTTCCACACAGCTTTGAAAACAACACCATACAAGGTTATGTATGGGAGAGATCCTCCAATGTTAGTTCAGTTTGAAGAAGGATCAACTAAGAACTTTGAGTTGGAACAATCCTTAAGAGAAAGGGATCGTATGTTACAGCAAATTAAGGGTTACCTCTTACAAGCTCAACAGTTAATGAAAACTTCTGCTGATAAACATAGAAGAGATGTGAACTTTACAGTGGGGGATATGGTCTTCTTGAAGCTACGTCCTTACCGTCAGCATTCTGTGACACGAAGAATTTGCCAGAAATTAGCTGCCCGATTCTACGGACCATTTGAGGTATTGGAGAGGATAGGAAATGCCGCTTATAGATTGAAACTTCCTGAAGATTCAAAAATACATGCAGTCTTTCATGTTTCTCAACTCAAAGCGGTAATTGGCAGTGAGGTGACACCTATTCCTTTACCAACGTCTTTTTCCGATGTGGGGGAGTTTATCTTGGAACCATCCTCAATTGTTAACCATCGTTACAACAAGGAGGGGTATTTGGAAGTACTCATTAGTTGGAAGAACTTACCGGAGCATGAATGTACTTGGTTTCTTACTTCGGAGTTTATGAATCAGTACCCAGATTTTAAGCTTGAGGACAAGCTTCGTTTCATTGGCGGGGGTATTGATAAGATTAGAAAAGTATACGTCAGGAAGAGAAGAGAAGATGCAAATGGAGAAGAAACAGAGCAAGTCAACACAGGGAGTTGACTACGAGAAGACTTATTTTCAAATAGAGTCTTTCACCTTCCTTAGCTATCGTCTCTTCTGAATATAAATAGATCGTAGAGATGATTTGTGAGGTTTATCGAAGTTGTTGTAACTGAATCCGGTGAGACGTTATGAGTCTCGTCTTGCGATCGCTATGAGATCGTATTGGTGGTTGTAGTTCCGATTTTGATATTAATAAAGTTCCATTGTTTCCGGTGTATCGGGGTTATAGGCAGGGAAGAGCGGAGTTACGAACTTAACACACAAGCCCAAAAATAAATTACAAAGCTCATCTGCCATAATAATAAACCAACCGAGGAGGATACGATTCATTATGTCAAAAGAATGTGGTAAGTCAATTTGGGAAGGGACCCGCAATTCAGGGTTCAGCTGCTACTGCCACTCACGACACTGACAAAAGCTCCAGCCACTTCCGGGGAAGGACGATGGTTCTTCTTCCCATGGAGAACAGTGAGAATGTATTAGCAATCCACAGACCGTGCACAAAAGATCAGGCACTGGCTCGATTTGCAAACATCTCTGACACTGACCCATCTCTTTATACTCTTCTTCTATTGCTTCGACTTGGGGGTTAGTTGTGGTTCCGGAGACATGACCTCCATTTAACTCGCACTGACCACCATTATCATTGGCCGTCAGTAATTCGGTCAGCGAGAAATAGGTTTGCGGTTCAAATTCCATGTCCTCGTGTAGTCAAATAGTAGCTCACCAGACGAATCCCAGTCTGAGACAACAGGCAGAGCTTGCTCGGCTTCGGGTTTCACTATAGGCTGTGGTTTGGGATATTCTGCATCAGAATCTTCCTGTTTCACTTGTCTTCTAACCGGTAGCTTTTGGGGTCTAGGCGCAGAAGCAGCGGTGTTCCATTCAAGATCGAAACTAGTGGGTGTGATTTTCTCAACTTTGGAGACTGAGACCAGAAGCGGATCATCCTCTGGGAAAAATGCGTCTTCAGGGGGAAACATAGGAGTAGAAGGTATAGAGTCTTTTGATTCTGACATTCTTTCGGAATCAGAATCCAACCCGGAATTTCCTTGGCTTTGTTTCAGGTTCTTGAAGACTAATCTTTTAATCTGCTTCTGCTCCTTGAGTTTGGGATCCATGTAAGGGCAATCAGGTTGTCGTATACGACAACATTTGCAACACTTGAACCCAACCACTTCATGAATTTGTGACTCCTCAAGCTTTATAGCTTCAGTGTGGAACCACTCTGTATTTGAGATTCAGTTATTAGATAAGGAGGCATTCAAGAAATTTACACTTTGAAACAACTGTAATTGAGATAATGATCTGTTTACTTTCGCATTTTGTACAGTGAATATACGTCAAACCAGGATTGTACGGCTGTTGGCAGAGCCCACAAACCGGCTCCAGACTAAGTTTATCTGATCTTCCAGCCAACAGAATGTTTTGATTCCTGAAATCAACACCTGTGTCCTCCAAGTTCTTTTTTCTCCATATGACTCCACAGGACAACGTCTTCTGTTTACTCTTAGATGCCACAGTAGAATCTGGAGCGATTTGTTTAACTCCCGAAGGCTTCTCTTGTTTAACTCCTGAAGGATTCTCCTGTTTAACTCCCGAAGGCTTCTCCTGTGTTTTCTGAGATGGTAATTGTAACATCCCAATTCCTTAAATTGGGGCCCGTTTTTTTGTTAGAATTAAAGCCCATATAGGCCCAACTAATGGAAACCTAAACGTGTGTGATATATATATATATAATGGCTTTTCTTCGAGCAATATGATTGGGTCAAGTAGTTTTGGTAGCTTGACTTTGTGGATGCTTAGGTAGTGGGTGCATCATTCAGAGGCACCATGTGCCCTTCTGGAATCTCAGCTTTCGCCCAATAGTGTTTCACCCTTTGGTCATTGACAGTGAACTCTTTGCCTTCAAGACTTATCAGGACAACTGCGCCATGTGGTCGGACTTCCTTGATTGTGAAATGACATGACCAATTGATAATTGACTTTTTGCAAGTCTTTAGAATCAATTACTCTAAATGTCTATGTAGCATAAGAGGTATCGAACCAATGGGTTAAGTTTCAATGCACCAAGAATGCATACAACCTTTTAAGTTAAGCTAATAAAGTGAGGGTTTGTTTCTAACAAGCAAAAGATTCGAAATAAACATGGCAAACAAGTAAACAATGCTAAACAAGATTAAGACAATAAGATAAATGAGGATCTTTGGGCAAGGCAATTGATTTGGGGGAATCCAAGTTAATCAATGATGTCTAAACAATCATATAAGAGCATTTCCTTAAGCCTAGAACACAAATCAAGATTAACCTAATCTTGCTCCTCAAAGTCACTTGTAGACCGGTCATACTCATCACCATATGTACCATCACTCAAAGCAAGGTTCTCAACCAACTCCATTGCTTCATTCACGTATTTGCCTAAGAAGTTTCCATTAGAAGCGGTATCAAGCAACATACAGATCTTAGGAAGTACTCCACGGTAGAGTGTGCTCAAGAGGGAAGCATCCGAGAATCCATGATGAGGGCATTGCGATGTATAGCCCCTAAACCGCTCTCATGCTTCATTGAAGCTCTCATTTGCACGTTGAGTGAAGCTTGAGATCTCATTCCTTAGCTTAGTCGTTCTAGAGGGAGAGAAGAACTTGGCAAGGAATGATGTCTTGCATTGGTCCCATGTGGTGATGGAACCGTGGGGAAGGGTCTTTTCCCATTGCCTTGCCTTGTCTCCAAGGGAGAATGGGAACAACCTTAGCTTGAAGCTATCCTCCGAGACACCGTTCATCTTTGTCAAGCCACAAATCCGGTCAAAGTGATCTAAGTGATCAAGGGGATCTTCTACCGCTAAGCCATGAAACTTGTTGCTTTGCACCATGTTGGTGAAGCTAACTTTGACCTCAAAGTCATTTGTCTCAACCGGTGGAGCTCGAATACCTTGGCGGTTGACATGAGCATTGGCCGCATCACCCGCTCAACCTATGTTATGACCATTAAGGGCGGATGGGTGGTGGTTTTCATTACCACCATGAGCTCGGTGGTTTCCATTGCCACCATTGCCATGCTCTTGAGCTTGATGCTCTTGCACGTTCTCCATACCAAGTCTAGCAATGTGCACAACCCGCTCTCTCTCTCTTCTTGCTCTAAGACCATGTTGTAGAAGGTGGATGTTGTCTCTTGGCTCAACAAGATTGTTGTTTCCTCTAGAACGCAAGTTCATGCACCTACAAGAGAGAGCTAGAAAGAGAGATTAGTAAACAAAAGAAGAGAAAAAGGTTTAATCTCAAAAAGAAGTAAAATCCTAATGTTGAAAGCTAAACCCAATTGGCAACGGCGCCAAATTGATAATAGACTTTTTGCAAGTCTTTAAAATCAATTACTCTAAATGCCTATGTAGCATAAGAGGTATCGAACCAATGGGTTAAGTTTCAATGCACCAAGAATGCATACAACCTTTTAAGTTAAGCTAATAAAGTGAGGGTTTGTTTCTAACAAGCAAAAGATTCGAAATAAACAAGGCAAAAAGTAAACAATGCTAAACAAGATTAAGACAATAAGATAAAAAAGGATCTTTGGGCAAGGCAATTGATTTGGGGGGATCCAAGTTAATCAATGATGTCTAAACAATCATATAAGAGCATTTCCTTAAGCCTAGAACACAAATCAAGATTAATCTAATCTCTTAGCCTTAATCACTTCACTAATTACAAATTCAAGAACAAACTCTCATTTGTGCAAATATAATTAGCAAGCATTAAACACAAATTTTAATAGCCAAAATTCATCCTAGACATTCACTCTCATGAGCTAGACATAAAAATCTCTTATTTAGCTCAAGTGGCATTTCATCAAACACTTGGTGTGCATGAAATGCCCTTAGCTCTATATTAACTCTCTCAAGCCTAATCTAGCATTACAACCTCTAAATCAGAAAGAAAATATGTTAATTAAGCCCTAGACATCAAAGATTAACCAAAAAATCCCCTAAATCTACCAAACCTAATGATCCAAAGAGTTCTACTCACATATCATGAAGAACTCAACAAATTCTATGAAGAAGATGATGGATTCCATGATTAGATGAATAAAAGATGATTAAGAAAGAATATATAACTTAAACTTACATTCAAATTCAAGACGTCTCTTACAAAATCATCCAAGAACCCTTAAAAACAAGGTGAACACGTTTTTGTCTAGAGGAAAGAGAGAAAATAACACTTAGTGTGCATGAAATGCCCTTAGCTCTAGATTAACTCTTTCAAGCCTAATCTAGCATTAAACCCTAGATATCAAAGATTAACCAAAAAATCCCCTAAATCTACAAACCCAATGATCCAAGAAGTTCTACTCACATATCATGAAGAACTCAACAAATTTTATGAAGAAGATGATGGATTCCATGATTAGATGAATAAAAGGTGATTAAGAAAGAAGATATGACTTAAACTCTCATTCAAATTCAAGATATCTCTTACAAAACCATCAAAAATCCTCTAAGAATATCAAGAGGCCACGTTTTTGTCTAGAGAGAAAGAGAGAAATAAAGCTTAGATCATGAAAATTAGGTTTTTAGACTATTTAAAGGAAGGTGGGCGAACCGGGTCAACCCGGGACAAACCGGGCCTTGACCCGGTTAAAACTGGCTCTAAATGGTCTGTTCTGGATCCACACCAAATGGCTGCACCGTATGGAACAAGGTCGGTGTGGAGATGAGGCACAACACCGGGCATAACTCGTTTAGGCACCAGACATACATGTACTTGTTAAATTTACTGTATCTTTCGAACCATAGATCCGAACGATTGAAAACACCTCCAGAAGATAGATAGCTCAATTGTCTACAACGTCTATAAAGACTTCGTAAGCTAAATCCGAGTTTAAGTGCTTCGTTCAGCCTGATCTTCCAGTCGCTTTGGATGGCTTCGACGAGGGTGGATTTGGACTTGTACACCGGATGGCTTCGGGACGGTGTGGGAGCTGGGTTGGAACGGTGCTTGCTTCTGTCCCAGTACCGTTTGGGCATGCCGGATGGAAGTGTGTCGGTGCAGATGCTGGGTTGAAGAGGAGAGCATGCCGGATGGGCACGCCGGACGGATGTGGGACGACATGGTCTTCTCGCCAAACGGATACACCTTCAGTAAAACAGCCATATCTTCTGCAATACATGTCCGAATGGTGTCCAATCACCTCTAGTAGACAGCTAACTCACTTGGCTACAACTCCCATGACGATCATTGAATCTGAATCTGATCGAAAACCCTTCTTCTTGCCAGGTCTTTTGGACACCTCGGATGAGCTTTACCGTCTCTTTTGGCCCTTCACTCCAATTATCTCCAAAAACGTCTCAAAGTACCTAAAATCACTCCAAATGAATGCAAAACTCAATAGGACCTAATGCAAACTAGCTAAACTCTAAATGAGACCTAAATTCAAGACAAAACCATGATTATGCATGTAAATGATACAAAACTCTAAGTGAAATGCATGCTAAAACATGCAATATATGAGTATATCAACTCCCCCAAACTTACTCTTTTGTTTGTCCTCAAGCAAACAAGAGTAAAGAAAGGGAGAAAACTAAAAATGGGAGCTCAAATCCAAAAGTAACATGAAAAGAATTCAACTCAATGTCCAAGTTACTAGCTCTAAGATGCGATCAAACAAGTCTACTCAAAAAGAGCTAGCCATATCCTTCCCTACACGAATCAAATTCAAGCCTCAATTTACACAATCATTCATATCATCCAATCCTTTAACATTCATTAATCGTTTCATGTGAATCATGCTCATGCAAGGCAAGTGAATCCATTTGGCTAGGGTAAGGTCTTGAGACTAATATGATCTCAAATGTACGGGGTTTCACCAATGCAAGTGATCTCTTAACGAATGAGCAAGCTTTAGCAAAATGCTAAGAGTAAAAGGCAATCTATGCATACAAGGATAGACTTACATCTACCCAATGCCCAAATCGTCTCTGACCCTAGCATATCTACCCATGAAGTCCTCATCCTAAGCTACCATTTTCTCACTTGGCCTTTTTTCTTTCATGTCCCATACGTGAACTTCTTCTTCCACTTCATCTTTTCTCACTTGGGGAATTTCTTCTTCTTCATTGAATCTTGTGGTTTCGTGCTTCTTTTTGTTGTTTCTTTAGCTCTTGTTTCTTTCTTTTTCTTTGCCTTGCCTCATCATTTACCGATTGATGCCTTAGCCAATTTTTGGCTCTTTCCTTTGTTTCTATGTGGCTATAACTATCACTAAGAGCTATTCTTGATAACTTGCACTAACCACATCACAATATTGCATTCCCCTTTCACCTTCACTTTCTCCCTTTTGAACCCACTTCCTTCTTATCCACAATTCCATTAGTCACACATTTTCGTTCACATAAAACCCAAAACTTCCCTTTCCCACGAGCCTAGCCTAGTCTAGCCTTTGATGTTCGGAAAGATCTACATGCAATCCTATCCTTGTCGCCCTAAACTCAACACTTTTTGCCAAGCTTACTCGAAAAATTAGGCCTCACATACGCACACTAAAGATTTTGGCTTGAAAGGAGGGTAGGTTAAAGGTATGGTAAACTGTTCCAATGATGGGAATCGACTACTTGGATTAGCAAAAGAGTGGTGAAAAGGATAAGAGAGCCCAAGTATGTATATGGTAACCATGAATTCACTATGCAATGCACAAGCATGATAATTTCAATGTAAAAATTATGGTTTTCACTTAGGCAGGATTGAAATCAAATCAAGACTTGCTTTATCTAAGACCCTAGTAATGAAACGCAAGATCAAAATATGGTTCATCCTTGGTTTCAACACGAGATCAAAAGCATCTAACAACAAGCAACGAGGGCATTGAATCAAGCTCTAAATATGATACTTTACAAGGATAAATCTATCATTCCCCCTAATGCTCATGCAAAGCTACCTAATATGCTATGCATCTAGATTCAATCCTATATGGAATGCACAAAAGTAAAAAAATTCAAATTTATTGAAAATGCATGAGAATCAAGATGCAAAAGGCAAAATAAGATCACAAAACACAAAGTTAAATAACACATAGACCCTCCCCCAAACTTAAATTACACAGTCTCTTGTGTAATTGAAGCTTAAGAGAGAGTTAAACAATGCATGAAAGAAAGAAAAAGATATGATTCTAAATTCTATTCACAAAGTTTGGAGTATTACCTTGGAAATGAATGGAGGGAACGAGAGTGATCACCTCAATCCTACACACCTTTGTCCTTAAGTCCATGACCATTAGACTATCAAGAACCTAATCACACTAAGCAAACCCATCTAAAAGGACAAGAAAACATACAGAAACATAAAAAGAAAGTATGTACAATGATAAGCTTGTGGTGTCTCCCAAGAGCACTTTGTTTAAAGTCACTAAGTTTGACTTTGGTTAACCTTTTAGGCGGGTGAGAGAGGAGTGTGAGCACTCCTTGGTGGTTCCTTAAGCTCAAGCTTGAGCACCTTGCTCATGACCTCTTGAAGACCGGCTTCTCCTTTCTCTTTGAGCTCGGGTGTGAGGATCGCCTTGACCGAGGCAAAAGATTTGGGCCGTCCTTTGCACTTGATCTTGTACTCAATCACTCCATCCTTGTGCTTCCAAGCAGTGAGAGTCATCATAGAAGGCTGGCTTGGCTCGGACCTAGACCCATGAAGCTTGTTTGATCCGTTTCCCATCTTAGCCTTGGCCTTTGTCTTCTTCTTTTCACCCTTGCTACCCTCAACGTCATTCTCCATTGTGGTGGGAGGAAGCGGTTCCAAACAAGCTATATCAACTTCCGAAGCTTCCTTGTCACTACCATAACCCAAATCTTTTCTCTCAACTTATCTTCCTCTTCATAGACCTTTGGGGGTGGAGCTTCTTCAACCATCTCACATCTACCCACATACGTCGCTTCTTCTTCACGAAACTCATCATCCTTTATGGTAATTTTGCCACAAAGCTTGTTGAAAGAAGTCTTTATTGGGTAGTATACCTTATCATCCACATTCAAGAGAACTACCATTTGATCTTTGAAATCCATTCTAGTGTCGGTGGTAAGTAGGAATGGGGTTCCAAGGAGAAGTGGGAGCTTGTTGGTATTCTTCATCTCCATGACAACGAAGTCCGTTGGGACTATGCAATCCCCAACCTTAAGCGGATAATCTTCTAGAAGACCAAGTGGTTTCCGTGAAGAAGCGTCTCCAAAGGTGATAGGTGATGGGTGATAGGTGAGGTTTCTTATCCCTAGACTCTTGAACATCTCATGGGACATGACATTCACACTTGAACCGGAGTCACATAAAGCATCTTCAATCTCCAAATCTCCAAGAGAGCAAGCTATAGAGAATTTACCGGGATTACCAAGCTTGGGGAGAGACTTAGGTTCGATCCTAGTTGTGCTTGGTGAATCGATGCGAGCAACACTACCCTTTGTTTATTGAACCATGGTCACGTCCTCATCCTTCTCAAGGGTCACTCCCCCACTTTGTTCCTCAATGTCCCCATTAAGTTTCAAGGGATCGTCTCTAGGGGGAAGGTGTTCAACATGTGAACCGTGAAGTAGAAGCTCAATTTCCCTAATGGAGGTTTCATGATCATCAATGGGACGTGATTCTTTTGAGAAGATGGCATTGCAATACTCCTTTGAGGTTGGTATTCCTTTCCTGTTTGAAGAACTTTGTTGCATTTTGTCTCCATTGGCTCCCTTTATTTCCATTTGTTGAACTTTTGAACTCAATGCCTCAAGCTTCTTGTGGAGATCATTGTATGAGCAAGCTACTTTGGTATTTACTTCCTCCATCTTCTTACTCATATCCAATGCTCCACTTGCTTGTCCTTGTAGAATTTGTTAAAGCATGTTCTTCATATCAAGGTCTTGAGGCATGGAGTTGTTTCCTTGAGTTTGTGGGACAAAGCCTTGTTGAAAACCACCTTGGTTTCCTTGAGAGTTGGTCTTGGGAACATAACGTTGTTGGTGATTAATGGGGGTTGACTTTGGTTGCCATAGTTGTTGTTGAAACTTCTTTGATGGCCACCATTATTCCCAACATAATGCACCTCTTCTTGGTTTCTCAAATCCACTATTTGTTCTTGGAACTCTTGGTTTGCCTCACCATTTCCAACAAATTGAATCGATTTTTTGGAAGCAAAGAGAAGCTTGTCAATCATAGTGGCTTGCTTGTCCATCATGGAAAATTGCTTATCCAACTTCTCATTGAGAACCATCATGGCTTTGGTTCGTTGTTGCTCCTCAAAGTCACTTGTAGACCGGTCATACTCATCAACATATGTACCATCACTCAAAGCAAGGTTCTCAACCAACTCCATTGCTTCATTCACGTATTTGCCTAAGAATTTTTCATTAGAAGCAGTATCAAGCAACATACGGATCTTAGGAAGTACTCCACAATAGAGTGTGCTCAAGAGGGAAGCATCCAAGAATCCATGATGAGGGCATTGCGATGTATAGCCCCTAAACCGCTCCCATGCTTCATTGAATGTCTCATTTGTACGTTGAGTGAAGCTTGAGATCTCATTCCTTAGCTTCGCCGTTCTAGAGGGAGAGAAGAACTTGGCAAGGAATGATGTCTTGCATTGGTCCCATGAGGTGATGGAACCGTGGGGAAGGGTCTTTTCCCATTGCCTTGCCTTGTCTCCAAGAGAGAATGGGAACAACCTTAGCTTGAAACTATCCTCCGAGACACCGTTCATCTTTGTCAAGCCACAAATCCGGTCAAAGTGATCTAAGTGATCAAGATGAATCTTCTACCGCTAAGCCATGAAACTTGTTGCTTTGCACCATGTTGATGAAGCTAGCTTTGACCTCAAAGTCATTTGTCTCAACTGGTGGAGCTCGAATACTGATATCACCATATTTTGCATCATTCTAGCATCCGTTTCACTTAGGTTTCGAGTCATTTGCATATAGTTCATGTCATCTCTTTAGCATTTTAGTCATTTTAGGAGTCTAATGTGTCCACATTTAGTCTTAGAGAGTCCTCGCATGTTTTGGATCGTATTTGAGGTGCTAAAGAGGAGATTCGAGACTCGAGGAGAGAAGACAGGGACCGTACCGACGTCACTGGTCGGTACTGGTCCTCGGTATGGAAGGTAGAAGGGTTGCACCGAGGTCACTGCTCGGTGCAACTGCTCGGTATAGAAGACGGTGGAAGACAGCCCCAATACCGATGTGCAACACCGAGAAGTGACGTCGGTATCGAAGCCTCAGGGGATTGTACTGAGGTCACTGCTCGGTGCAACTGCTCGGTGTTGTTCTCGGAGGAAACCCGGGGGTGAAATTCCTTAATACCGAGCAACGATACCGAGGAGTGACCTCGGTATCCATTGAAGATCACCAAGCAACAACACCTCAATACCGACGCTACTGCTCGGTGCTCCTCGTCGGTACACAAACCCAGGCTCAATACCGAGGTGTTGCACCGAGCAGTGACCTCGGTATTGTCCAATCATAATTTTTTATCCATTTAAACCGGGTCGGTAGCCGGTTTGTCCTGGGTCGACCCGGTTCGTCACTATTCACTATTTATGCCCAAAAACCTAATTTTGATGGGTTAAGTCTTTTTCTTAAGCAAAAACCCTCTCTAAGAGTGATTTGTAAGAGATTGATCCTTTTGATTTATGCAATTTGAGTATTGTTTTCTTGATTGAATCCATCTATCTTCTACTTTCTAATCATCCAATCATCTTGATCATGAGTTTTAACTCTTCTTTTCTTGGATTTGTTGAACTCATGATAATTAGTGAGTAGTCCTTAGGATCTTGAGATGTGGTAGATTAGGGTGATCTAAAACTTGATTAGTGGTGCTTAGGGTTAGATTATCTTATATTCTTTCTAGTCTAGTGCCCCTAATGCTAGATCTAACTTGAAAGAGTGGATTTAGATCATAAAACATTTCATGCACACCAAGTGTTTGATGAAATGCCTTGATGAACTAGACAAGAGACTTATGTTCCTAACCTAAGATATTAGTTGTTTAGGGTATATCTTTGGTTGATCTTGTTATGATTCTTAATACTTGCTAGTTGTTAATACACAAATGATGATTTGCTAATGGATTTGATAATTAACATAGTGATTAGTTGCTTGAAAGAGAACTAATCAAGTTTAGAGGTCTATTACCTAGGAATTAGCTTCTTTGAGTAAATGAACACCACTAATTACACTTGGATCACCGTATATCAATAACCTCATCTCTAGTTCCGCCTTTGTTATTTGAATTACATCTCATTTAGTGTTTGCTTGCTATTCACTTGTTTCGAATTGGTAATTAACCACAAACAACCCTTGTTTAGCTTAACTTACTATAAGCACCTTGCATTCTTAGCGATTAGGATAAATCCCTTTATGGATTGATAACCTTCATACTACACGTATTGGAGTTATTGATACCTCCTAGAGACTAAAAAGTCTTGTATCAATTTGGCACCGTTGCCATATTGGGATTTGTTTTAACATTGAGATTTAGGCTCTTTGTGAGATTAAGCTTTATTTGCTACAAAGTTACTAATCTTGTTTGCTTTCCATTGCTCTCTCTAAACCTATAGGTGCATGCATACGCGATCTTGAGGCCACGACAATCTAGTTGAACCAAGAGACGACATACATCGCTCATACCGAGGGGTTAGAACAAGGGAAGCACGTGTGAGACAACAAGAAGTTGAGCACGACATGGATCACTATGAAAATGTTCCACTTGGGGACATTCAAGACAATGTGGGAAACAATCCCACACAAGGTGGTAATGGACACCACCCCGCACAAGGAGGCCACGCCCACAACGCCCCACATCCACCCGGCCGGCCAATGAGAGGCTCGAACCATCCCTCAAGGGCTCAAAACGTGGTTGGTGCGGGTGATGCCGCCAATGCCCATCAAAACCGTTAAGGGATCCAAGCTCCACCGGCTGAGAACAACAACTTCGAGGTGAAGCCGGGTTTGATCAACATGGTTCAAAGCAACAAATTCCACGGTCTATCTATGGAAGATCCATTGTATCATATCGATCAATTTGATAGGATATGTGGGTTAACCAAGATGAACGGTGTTTCGGAAGACTGTTTCAAGCTAAGACTCTTCCCATTCTCTCTTGGAGAAAAAGCTCATCAATGGGAAAAGAGTCTTCCTCAAGGTTCAATCACGTCTTGGGACGATTGCAAGCGAGCTTTCCTTGCAAAGTTCTTTTCTCCTTCAAGGACCGCCAAGTTGAGGAACGAAATCTCGGGGTTCACACAACGTGGAAAAGAATCCTTCAATGAAGGTTGGGAACGGTTTAGAAGCTACACCTCTCAATGCCCGCATCATGGTTTCTCCAATGCCTCTCTATTGAGTACCCTCTATCGCGGTGCTCTACCCAAGATAAGGATTCTCTTAGACACGGCCTCTAGCGGGAACTTCTTATCCAAAGATGTGGACGAAGTCATGTAACTAGTGGAGAACTTGGCCCAAAGTGACGGGACCTATGGTGACGATTATGACCGCGCCACAAGAACAACAAGCGACTTTGATGAGAACAAGCGGGCCAAGGACATGAAAATGCTTAATGAAAAATTGGACAAGCAAGCCAATTTGATTGATAAACTCCTAGTGTCTTCTCAAAAGACGGTCAACTTTGTGGATGCTTATGATGAGAACCAAGGTTGTTATTAAGAGGAGAACGTGGACATGAACACTCAAGAGGAGGTGAACTACGTGGGTAATCAAGGGACCTACCAAAACCAAGGGAACTACCAAAAAAAGGGTTCAACCAAAACTATAGGAACCACCCCAACTTCTCTTACCGGAACACAAATGTGGAGAACCCACAAGACCAAGTCTACCCTCCGCAACCTACTCAAGCTCAAGGAACCCCACAAAAACAATTCCAACCTCAAGGCCAAGCTTCTAATACCAACCAACAAGGCTTTGTCCCAAGGAACCAATTCCAAGGGAACCAAGGTGGATTTCAACCCAAAGCTCCACCCGGTTTTCAAGGCCAACAACAAGGGTTTGTGCCTCAAGGTCAAGCAACTACGTCTAAACCGCAAGAGCTTGATTTGAACTCCATGTTCCAACAATTACTCAAGGGACAAGCGGAGATCAATACGCGGATGGATTGCTCTTAACACAAAGATTGAGGCTTTGAACTCCAAGGTAAAACACATGGAGAACAAAGGTGTTGCTTCTTCTTCACGACCACAAGGTCAACTCCCGGCGAATCCGAAGCTAATCCTAAGGAGTATGTAAACGCCATCACCTTAAGAAGTGGTACGGTCTTGCCTCCAAGAGAACCTCCTTCTCCTCTCAATGCGGACATTGAGAACCAAAGTGGGGGGGGGGGGGGGGGTGGAACTTCAAGAAGATGACGAATTGGTTAAAGATGAGATAGTGGGAGAGCAAGACAAGGTTGAATAAGTTGAGAAGGGCAAGCCTAGGGTTGTTGTTGCTCAAGAGAAACCGAAGAAGAATGTGTTTGTCCCTAAGCCATACGTTCCTAAGCTACCTTTTCCCGGGCGGTTCAAGAAGCAACTTATGGACAAGTACAAAGCCATCTTTGATAGGCAAATGGAGAAGGTGGAGCTCACAATGCCTTTGGTTGATGCCTTCTTGCTAGTCCTTCAATACGCCAAATTCTTGAAGGACGTCGTGAATGAGAGAGCTAAGGAAATGGAGTCCATGGTCATTCTAACTCACGAGTGTAGTGCTATCATACAAAAGAAGATGGTGCCAAAGAATCTAGGAGATCCGGGATCATTTAATCTACCTTGTGCACTTGGTCCTCTAGCTCTCTTCTTGCTCTAAGACCACGTTGTAGAAGGTGGATGTTGTCTCTTGGCTCAACAAGATTGTTGTTGCCTCTAGAACGCAAGTTCATGCACCTACAAGAGAGAGCTAGAAAGAGAGATTAGTAAACAAAAGAAGAGAAAAAGGCTTAATCTCAAAAAGAAGTAAAATCCTAATGTTGAAAGCTAAACCCAATTGGTAACGGCGCCAAATTGATAATAGACTTTGTGCAAGTCTTTAGAATCAATTACTCTAAATGCCTATGTAGAATAAAAGGTATCAAACCAATGGGTTAAGTTTTAATGCACCAAGAATGCATACAACCTTTTAAGTTAAGCTAATAAATTGAGGGTTTGTTTCTAACAAGCAAAAGATTCGAAATAAACAAGGCAAACAAGTAAACAATGCTAAACAAGATTAAGACAATAAGATAAAGGAGGATCTTTGGGCAAGGCAATTGATTTGGGGGAATCCAAGTTAATCAATGATGTCTAAACAATCATATAAGAGCATTTCCTTAAGCCTAGAACACAAATCAAGATTAACCTAATCTCTTAGCCTTAATCACTTCACTAATTACAAATTCAAGAACAAACTTTCATTTGTGCAAATATAATTAACAAGCATTAAACACAAATTTTAATAGCCAAAATCCATCCTAGACATTTACTCTCACGAGCTAGGCATGAAAATCTCTTATTTAGTTCAAGTGGCATTTCATCAAACACTTGGTGTGCATGAAATGCTCTTAGCTCTATATTAATTCTCTCAAGCCTAATCTAGCATTACAACCTCTAAATAAGAAAGAAAATATGTTAATTAAGCCCGAGACATCAAAGATTAACCAAAACATCCCCTAAATCTACCAAATCCAATGATCCAAGAAGTTCTACTCACATATCATGAAGAACTCAACAAATTCTATGAAGAAAATGATGGATTCCATGATTAGATGAATAAAAGGTGATTAAGAAAGAAGATATGACTTAAACTCTCATTCAAATTCAAGATATCTTTTACAAAACCATTAAAAATCCTCTAAGAATATCAAGAGGCTACGTTTTTGTCTAGAGAGAAAGAGAGAAAATAAAGCTTAGATCATGAAAATTAGGCTTTTGGACTATTTAAAGGAAGGTGGGCGAACCGGGTCAACCCGGGACAAACCAGGTCTTGACCCAGTTAAAACTGCATCTAAATGGTCTGTTCTGGATCCACACCGGATATCTGCACCGGATGGAACAAGGTCAGTGTGGAGATGAGGCACAACACCGGGCATAACTCGTTTGGGCGCCAGACAGACATGTCCTTGTTCAATCTACTGTATCTTTCGAACCATAGATCCGAACGACTTGAAACCACCCCCAGAAGATAGATAGCTCAATTATCTACAACTTCTATGAAGACTGCGTAAGCTAAATACGAGTTTAGGTGCTTCGTTCGGCCTGATCTT
Organism: Eutrema japonicum; assembly: GCA_030161315.1. Lineage (NCBI taxonomy): Eukaryota > Viridiplantae > Streptophyta > Magnoliopsida > Brassicales > Brassicaceae > Eutrema > Eutrema japonicum. The sequence continues at coordinate 33,242,747 of BSQW01000012.1, forward strand.
CCAGTCGCTTCCGCTGGCTTCGACGAGGGTGGATTTGGATTTGTACACCGGATGGCTTCGGGACGGTGTGGGAGCTGGGTTGGAACGGTGCTTGCTCCTGTCCCAGTACTGTTTGGGCATGCCGGATGGAAGTGGGTCGGTGCAGGTGCTGGGTTGAAGAGGAGAGCATGCCGGATGGGCACGCCGGACGGATGTGGGACGGCATGGTCTTCTCGCCAGACGGATACACCTTCAGTAAAACAGCCATATCTTCTGTAATACATATCCGAATGGCCTCAAATCACCGCCAGTAGACAGCTAACTCAGTTGTCTACAACGCTCATGAAGATAATTGAGTCTGAATCTGATCGAAAGCCCTTCGTCCTGCCAGGTCTTTCGGACACCTCGGATGAGCTTTGCCGTCTCTTTTGGCCCTTCACTCCAATTATCTCTAAAAATGTCTCCAATTACCTAAAATCACTCCAAATGAATGCAAAACTCACTAGGACCTAATGCAAAGTAGCTAAACTCTAAATGAGACCTAAATGCAAGACAAAACCATGATTATGCATGTAAATGACACAAAACTCTAAGTGAAATGCATGCTAAAACATGCAATATATGAGTATATCACCAACGAGAACGCAATTTTCCAGGGAACAATTGCAAACGAGAGTTATACAGAAGTACCTGGTCATTTGGTTCAAAGTGTCTAGAAATGATCTTCTTATCATGATACGCCTTAGTCCTCTCCTTGTACAGCTTCGAGTTCTCATAGACATGGTGCCTAATCTCATCCAGCTCATTCAGCTGAATCAATCGCCTCTCAGCAGCAGACTTGATGTCAAAGTTCAACATCTTTGTAGCCCATGCTGCCTTATGCTCGATCTCCACTGGAAGATGACAAACTTTCCCATAAAGCACGTGAAACGGTGTAGTCCCAAGTGGTGTTTTGAAGGCAGTCCTATAAGCCCAAAGTGCATCATCCAGCTTTGCAGACCAATCCTTCCGAGTTGTACCCACTGTCTTCTCCAGAATCTCCTTGATTTGTGATAAGCTCAAAAGTAATACCCTAAAGTACTAACAGCTTTGTCGTTGTAATACTTAGGGGTCGAATCCACAGAGACTCAAGAATCACACAATAGATTAAATGGAATAGAATTAAGCTAAGTAAATCAGTAAAAAGGAAATAACAATGCAAATCAAACGGTTGTAAATTCAATGGAGGAAAAATAGGTTCAAGGTATTTCTCAGGAAATCAGAGAATGCAGATAAACTAATAAATCAGGATTCAGGTTAAAGCCCGGTTCTTGAAATCAAATCACTAAGCTATAACTAACCAACTGTCGTTGCGAGAGTTATCTAAGTCTAAACCTTAGAATTCCAAATCTCTTTGCAAATCATAAAGACTAAACTAGCTTTAAGTCCAGGTTTGATCTGTTCACAAAACAACTAAACCAAATCTCTTTGCGAATAGTTATTTTGCTCACCCTATGTTCTGTTAGATTTATCAATTGTACTGTCGTGCCTAATCGATTAACCTAAGATCTAAGTTCCAGGTGATCAGTCTAGAATTAGCTTTAAGAACAATCTATGGTGAAGAACTAATTTGATTATGAACCCTAACTAACTAATCAACCTAGCATTCAATGAAATCCCTTGTGAGAACCCTAAACCTAACATGGAGATTAAGTAAAACAACATGATTGAATAAATCTCTGAAATAAATAAATAGATTAAGAGTAAACAACGGTTCGAAATCTTCGTCATCAAACGAACTTATAAATCAGCCATCAAACAAAACTATAAGTCAGTAGCCACTAAAATACTATTTAAGTAATTAATAAAGTTTCATGTAATCAGCCATTAAAACACATAAATCAGTTGGAAAACATAACTCAGCCGCTACATCATATAAGTCAGTCCTCACTACCATACTATTACAGTAATTAATATTTCGCTAATTAGTCAGCCGTTATTAGGCCGACTTTTAAGTAAATCAGTCTTATTACGGCTGATTTAATATAAGTCAGCCACAATTAACCCGCATAAGTATGCCGTTGCAAAATAAATCAGCCAAATAAGTCAGCCGGATTAACGATAAATCAGGCGAGCAACAATAAGTCGGCCATGTCATAGCAATAAGTCAGCCAAAGTTTTTATAAATCGGTCGTCAGAATATAAATCAGCCGTGTCGTGTACTCCTAAGTCAGCCGAAAATTCATAAATCGGTCGAGGTTCATATAAGTCTGCCTTGACATTTGGCTGACTTATGAATATAAATCAGCCGACCAACTAATAAGTCGGCCGTTCTTTTATATCAGCCGCTCGTCCTGTAAGTCTGCCGTCACTACAGCGAGAAATTTCTGGGGCAGATTTTCATAATACACGTAGGCAGTTTTTATGCCACGTAGGCGCCGCACCTGTTTTTTCGCTGATGTGGAAAAAAAAGTAATGGCATTCCTGTAATTACGTTTTTGTTATCAAATGCTTAGAAGGGCATCATGGGTATGAAAAACATTTCAGTAATAAAAAATAGTTGTTTACTAGTCTAGTCATTTTACCTAATTTCTATGCTATTTAAGTAACTCTCCCAATTAATTTCTTATAATTATTATCATGTGTTTCATTGTTCTATCGACAATATGTGAAGTATTCCTTTGGTATTATAATCCTTTTTAAAACTATGAGTCTTGTTTTTTTGTTCCTTCTATTTTTAAGGTAAATTAGTTTTTAATCACTAGGATATAACACATTTTGGAGATAAGACGTTTAAACAAATGTTAAACTTAGTTTTTAATTCGTTTTTACTAGTTCTAGGTTTCGCAGAGAAACTAGAGATATAAAGCAGTGCTTTGACACATTGTTTTGGATGATTATCATCTAGAATTACGAGTGAACTAAGATAACTGTAACCATTTGGCTGTATATTTTTTGTAAAACAATATTCAGTTAAAATAAATATACGACAATTGGTTATACGAGTTCTCCATACGAGTTCTCCCAGATGAACTCTCCATGCGAGTTTTCCCAGACGAACTCTCCATACGAGTTCTCCCAGACGAACTATCCATACGAGTTCTCCCAGGCGAACTCTCCATACGAGTTCTCCAGGATGAACCCTCCATACGAGTTCTCCCAGACGAACTCTCCATACGAGTTTTCCATACGAGCTCTCCCAGATGAACTCTCCATACGAGTTCTCCATACGAGGTCTCCGAGAGAGGAGTTCTCCCAACGAGCTCACCCTGAATAGAGCTCTCCTGACGAGCTCTCCCAAAGATCAATCATAAACTCCCTCTAGAGCACCGATATTATCATTACACGCTTACCAAAAACTAATCTCTAAGTCCTTACTCGCAGCTAGGCAGCTCGATAATTCTCACTATGTAATATGAATTACGAATGGCTTGATCCTTGTTCTAAGGGTACGTTGATGTTCCTATATTTTACCCGTTTAGCATGCATATTATTTAGTGTTTCGGGTCTCATGCATGTGTCTTTCATAGTTTTTACAGCAGTTTGGTCTAAATTAGAGTATTAGGTGTTTGCATTAGGTCCTAGTGAGTCTTGCATGCATTTGGAGTGTTTCTAGGTGTTTTGGAGACAATTGTGATGATTGGAGTGATTGAGCTTAAGAGAAGGAAGAGTTCACCCGAGGTGTCTCAAAGATGTGGTTGGGCGAAGGCCTCTTCAGCTTGTCCTCTTCGATGACACCTTTTTTCGTCAGTTCGTCTGTTCTACCAAACTTGTTCGTCACTTCATCAGTACCACCGAATTATCTCACAGTTCGTCAAAACTATCTAAGTGCTAGTCATCTCGCCATCTTGTTAGGTCATCAGCTTAGCTCGTCACTTTGAAAGCTTACTTGCTAGATACACAACTTAGCTCTTTAATTTGAAAGTTTACTCGCTCATTACGCAGCTTCAGGTCATCTGCTTTAGTCCATCAGTTTCAGCTCATCTGGTTCATTCTGTCAATTTCAGTATGTCTGCTTTGGTCAATTAGTTTCAGCACGCCAGCTTCAGACTCAGTTTCAGTCTGTCTGCTTTAGTCTGCCAGTTTCAGTCTTTAAGTTTTGGCTCATCATCTTCAATTCGCCAGCTTCAGTTCGTTAGCTTTAGCCCCTCAGTTTCAGCTCGTCGGCTTCAGCTTTTCAGTTCTAAGTTTGTCTATCAAACAACTTTTAGTTCGTCAGCTTCAACTCAGATAGCTTCAGCTCGTAAGCTCTTAGCTCGTCAGTTGGTCTTTTAAAACTGAATTCGTCATAAATAGCACACTCGCTATACCAGATCGACGCCCTAGCCAGGTGTTCGATTCAAACGAATTCCACATGAATGCAGTGGAGAAAAAATCCACGAATTAAAAATCCAAGATCCGTCTCGCACGCATTCCCCATGAATGCAGTGTTGAAACAATCCACGTATTAGAAAGCCAAGATCCGTCTCGCACGCATTCCCCATGGATGCAGTGGTGAAATAACCCACATCTCTGATGTCTAAACCTCAAAATCTTAGCATGAGACTAAAAAGCCGGGATCCGTCTACCATGCATTCTGCATAAATATGGTGCTAAAACGATCCTCCTCTCCGAAGTTTAAGCCTCAAAAAATTAGCTCGGAGACCTAAAAGTCGGGACCGGTCCCGTACTTAGTTCTAGGTCGGCTGAATACATTAAGCAGAGCTCATCTCGCATATTCGTGTTAGACCTAGAAATACTAACAAGATAAGGCGAGCCCACTCTCGCACTTAAATATGTATTTAAGCCGAACCCAGTCTCGCACCTAAAGACCTATTTAAACCGAGCCCATCTCGCATCTAAACAAAAGCCGAGCACATCTCACATACTCTAATAGGATAAGATGAGCCCATCTAATAACACCGTATTTTTACCTATTATACCGCTTATTTACTTTAATAAGTGTTTCACTCGATTTTATATGTTTTATCGTGGTCTTCGCATATTTGTAGTTTGAAAACTCTTTTAAGGTCACTTAGGCAAAAGCATTACAAATTGGAGAAAACCAAGATTTTCGGCTCAGAGTCAAACTGTCAGAAGTTCAACTGCCAAAGAGGTTCTTCTCACCGTCTGATCTAGCCCAATTTTGGAAATATTCAAGAAGGATCAACTACCTTTCCATTCCAACTGATTTGAGGACGATCCAACGGTTCAATCAATTAAGATACATCAAGATCAAGACATCCCATCCGGCCAGCCCCGGAGCAGCTTTACCCGCGGCCAAGAGGCAGTTCACCGCGGGCAGAAGCTCTCCACACGTGGCCAAGGTGCAGTTCACCGCGGTCAGAGCCCATGGACCCGCGGCTAACTCCTATTTCGTCTTGTAAGCCCAATTGCAAGCCCGTTCAAATCTCGTCAAGTCGAAACCCATAAGACCGACGAAAGAAGAGAGAAGACCTATAAATATGTGCTTTTAGAGACCTAATTTCGTGTGCCTGCTTTTACACCACTTTTAGATTAGTTTTTTTCTTACTTTTTGTTCTTTACTTTCGAGATTGGTAGAGAAGTTCTCTCCGGACTTGGTTCTTAAAATCGAGAAATTTCTTCTTCCATCTCTTGCTTTTTATTGAAGTATGTCTTCACTTTCAATTATGTCTGAGTAGTTTAGTTGTTGGATTTAAAGGGATCATCGAAGGGGAGTCCTATGTTCGAAAAGGATTTCACAAGGTAAACCTAGATGTATTCTAGAACTATTTCTTATATATCGTTGTTAATGCATGAATTTAGCATCATGAACTAGAGGCTGATTTCTAGGTGTTATAAGAACCACCAAAAGTGCTGAAACTAACAAAACGAATCGTTCATCTATAAGAGCGTGTCGCGCTATAATATATGAAAGTATACTTATAGAGTGCCCTGAATGTTTACAAACCAGCTCGAACATCATGACTTTCTGCGCAACCAGAGACGAAAGCTACTGGTCGAGTATATAAGTTATTGGTGTGTAGGATGTACGAGAGTAGGCTACGCCATTTATTGTGTTCCATTTCATGGAGTTTGTTAGAATATATGTTACTAAGAGCTTAGGTACCGTGTTTGAATCGAACATTCCCCGGAGATATCCCTGTCGACCCAACATCGTTTTATTATTGTCTACTATCCGATTTTCTTTTTACATTCAAGCCATCGATTTTCATACTTCAAATTACAAGCAATTTTCCATTTTCCGTACTTTACAATTTTCGACAGAAAAACCCTATAGAAACTTATTCTCGTTTTAGACCTCCTTACTAATTCTTTTTATAAGGTCTCATAGAAAAGCATTCCTCCCTGTGGATTGATACCTTAAGTCCTACAACGAACATCTGTGCACTTGCAGACTTTTAAGGTTTATAAATTTAAAACCTGAAGTTATGATTAACAATCCGAACGCATCACCATCTTGCACCTAACCAAAAGTTCAAACTATCTTGCAGATTCAAATAGGATAAGCCAGGCCCATCTCGCACCTTAATCAAAATTCAACCTACGTTCGAGCTCATACCTCACGTTTCATTTTGCTAGCGTGCAGGTGAATTATCAAGATCTATTTCATCTCGGGAACGAGCCTTCAAACTCTCATTTCGGATCCTCAAGAAAAGTGCTAGCACATTAGCTTTGGCTCAATCTCGTCAGCTTATACTCCATAAGAGTTCATAATCTCGTCAACTCATGGACTTTCGCTCGGACCCATTAGATCATCAACTCAATAGCTCTACCTCATATTCTATTAGAACTCACCATATCTCCTAGCTCACGCTTCAGATTATCCCACTTTAGCTCTCAGCTTGTCAGCTCATTGAGTTTGTTTAGCTAGCCACCTCGGATTTCACTAGAAAACCTCGTCGACCATCTCGAGAACGAATTCTCCTTCACTAACTCAGCTTGAGTTTTCTGAAAATATGTTTAGCAAGTCAGTTTGCAAACAAGCTCCTAAGCTATGCTTTGACTCAGACAAGCTCTTATGCTCTAACTCAGCCATAATTGTCAAACACAAGCTCAAGTTTGATCCACATCAAGTGTGCGAAAACGAGCTCTAAGACTCCGTTTCAACTGACACAAACAAATCCTTATGCCTTGACTCGATTCAGAGGACTATTAAGCTCATCACTGAGAGCTCGAAAAGCGTTACAAGGAAAAAAAATAATCAAGAGACAACCATCCTCGCAATAGAAGCCGAGCTTAGCTTCGCGACGGAACAAACCTAAAAGTCAAGCATCGTATCGCGACAAAGTATTATCAAAAGCCGAGCTAATGACCTCGCATAATCTGCCAAACTCCATTCATTGCACATGACAAATTCACATTTTGCCTATTCAACGTTTCTCACAAATTCACCGATCTTAATTCACAAATACTCCTTCGCCGAATTGGGGGGGGGGGGGGGGGGAGTTCTCAATTTGGAGCTTCTCTTTGGAAAGTTCGTATGAGAGAACACGTATGGAGAGTTCATCTGGGAGAACTCGTATGGAGAGTTTTTCTGGGAGAACTCGTATTGAGAGTTTTTCTGGGAGAACTCGTATTGAGAGTTCGTTTGGGAGAACTCGTATGGAGAGTTCGTCTGGGAGAATTCGTATGGAGAACTCGTATAGAGAATTTGTCTGGGAGAACTCGTATGGAGAGTTCGTCTAGGAGAACTCGTATGGAGAATTCGTCTAGGAGAACTCGTATGGAGAGTTCGTCTAGGAGAAATCGTATGGAGAGTTCGTCCGGGAGAACTCGTATGGAGAGTTTGTCTGGGAGAACTCGCCTATAAATAGAGAAGCTCCTAATTGAGAAGAGTGATCCTGATTAACGAGAGAGACATTTGAGAGGCCTCAGAGACGAGCGCTCTAGACGAACTCTCCATACGAGTTCTCCAGACGAACTCTCCATACGAGTTCTCAAGATGAACTCTCCATACGAGTTCTCGACATGAAATCTCCAAACGAGTTCTCCCAGACAAACTCTCCATACGAGTTCTCCCAAACGAACTCTCCATACGAGTTATCCCATACGAACTCTCCATACGAGTTCTCCCGGACAAACTCTCCATACGATTTCTCCTAGACGAACTCTCCATACGAGTTCTCCTAGACGAATTCTCCATACGAGTTCTCCCAGACGAACTCTCCATACGAGTTCTCCCAGACAAACTCTCCATACGAGTTCTCCCAGACAAATTCTCTATACGAGTTCTCCATACGAATTCTCCCAGACGAACTCTCCATACGAGTTCTCCCAAACGAACTCTCAATACGAATTCTCCCAGAAAAACTCTCCATACGAGTTCTCCCATATGAACTCTCCATACGTGTTCTCTCATACGAACTTTCCATACGGGTTCTCCCAGGCGAACTCTGCATATGAGTTCTCTATACGTGTTCTCCTAGACGAACTCTCCATACGAGTTCTCCCAGACGAACTCTCCATACGAGTTCTCCCAGACGAACTCTCCACACGAACTCTCTATACGAGTTCTCCTAGACGAACTCTCCATACGAGTTCTCCTAGATGAACTCTCCATACGAGTTCTCCCAGATGAACTCTCTTCATACAAACTCTCCATGCGAGTACTTTATACGAGCTCTCCCAGACGAACTCTCCTACGAGTTCTCTAGACGAGTGTGAGAGTAGAATCTCACAACCTCAATTCTCGGCTTTCTTTAGGTTGAATGTACTTAGAAAAGTTGTATATTACTTTGTTCGCCAAGAATTCGGTCCTTTACAATATGGCTGGTGTTTCAAACTTATACCAGCTGAAAACGTAACTGCCTAGTCTTAATTATTTACATTAAATATAGGTTTAAATATGTAATCTCTATCTTTAATGCGTAGCTTGATTCTAGGATCTGCGTTTGACTTGGTAAAATGCGCGCTCCTGCTCCCAACGACCCCGCTTCCTTTCCTCGTGCTCGGTTCTTTCCAGTTGGTTAGCTTGCTCCATCTTACAACCTCACTTACTTCAACTTGTAGACAGTCTCATGAGACCTCGTCGTGGGCCGAGCCTTCCCTGTCGAGCTTGTTTACTCGGGATGGGCCTTGAGTGCGGAATCCGGGCCCAACAGTTGCCCCCCAGCATTTTTATTGACTTATCATTGAGGATGCGAAACTGCAATCTCGGGTCTTGATTGATTTCTTAGTTAATATGATCTCGCGATCTCGGTCCCTGATTAATCATTTGCTTGCTCTATGCCGAGATTACGGGGATCTTGTATTAAATGTGCGATATCTAAGGGAAGTGATAGGGCGAGTGGGCGGTTTGTATAAATGAACGGTTCACGTTGTTTCAGTTTCCCACGTCGCCTCAACTTCCCATTCCCAAGGTAATGATGTCCTCTTTACTCTTTTTTTTTTTAATTGAGTTGTCTTTATTTTAAATCGTACTTACGATTTTTCCTTCATCACTTGTCTTCTTCTGCGAAAAGTTCTTCCCCATTTTGTTTTTGACAAACTTGCTCCTTTCATCCTCGACCTTTTTTTATATGGCCTCCCCTTCTTAACCGAGCGCTTCACTCACCCTCGCCGATCAGTTTGGGCCTCACTCGGGGAGCACGATCTCGGCTGGGGAGAAGAATATTTCTTCCTTGTGCGGACTCGATTTTTGTGATTTCCTCATTCCATCGGATGATGATTCTCCGGAAAATCCTCCGGAGAGTTATGCTTGTTGTTATGTCATGTTTTTCTTGAAGTGCCGCCTAACCTTTCCTATCACGGCAGCCATCCTTGACATTATCGGTGACCTCGGGCTCGCACTTACCCAGCTTATGCCCAGCGCGATGAGAAATCTAGTGACGCTCTGGGTGCGCTCTAGGAAACCGGGGTTGTCTTTAACACCGAGGATTTCCGCCAGCTCTTCCATGTCAAAGCGAACTCGAATCTTCGCGGGACCTATTATTTTCCGGCGAAGGTTAACCGGTCTATTTTTAGGTTCAATGCGAGGGAAGATAAGTGGTGGGAGCAGTGATTTTACTTCAGAATCTCCAAGAAGTCTATTGAGGGCGAGTCGATACTTCGGCGTTCCTGGGCTCAGATTACCGGTCGTCGTGAACCCTAGGAAGCTGGCTCGTATGCTCTTTTAGCAATTCCTTAATCGCTTTTTTTTAATTCTGATTTGGCTTTCCTTTTGCAGAGTCTATTGATTCCTCGAGGATTGTGACGGCCGAGATTCAACAGCTCATCAATTTTATTAGAGAAGAGAACTCCGACTGGAAGCTGTTTACTATTGCCAGGATTCTGTAGGCTCACTATCGTCCAGTTCCTAGGTTTTCCGTTGCGGCTGCTCTCCGGCTCGCAGGTCCGTATCCCCTTTTATTTTGTTTTAAGATTATAGATTTTTTCCTTTTTTAATCGACGTCACCTGGTTTTGCAGGTCCTTCGTCTCCCTCAACTCAAGCTCAAGTCCTAACTCAAACTCAAGCTTCGACTCCAGCTCCATCCCTTATTCCGAAGCTTGAAGCTGTTGCCAAGGATTTAGATCTCGCTATGGTTGGTCCTCCGGTCAAATCCCAAGCGCAGGATACTGCTCCTGCCGCTTCTCAGATTGACTTGATTCCTGACGACAGCTCCACTGAATCCAACAAGATGGTCCCCCCTAAGAAACCATGGCGTATTTCGTACATGGAGAGGATGCGAGTGCGTCCAGATCCGACGCCGGCTGGTGCTCTTGACAAGAAAGTCAACGAGGCTCTAGGTAAGTCTGCCCACGTTGAGACCTCGCGTCGAGAAGAATCCAGAAAGGATGACCATCACGAGTCTAATGCTGACTGCGGTGATGATGGCTGAGGATGGCCTACGTTCTGCCAGGGAGAGTATCGTCGGCCTCAGAGTCCAGGTTGAGAAAGTCAAGGAGGACTCGAGGAAGTTTGTCAAGAAGCAAAAAGATATGGTGAAGAAAGCAGAGAAGGCTGCTAGGAAGGAGATGTCCAAGCAATACCACGCCATCCTGGTGAGGATAAAGGAAAAATTTAAGAAGAAGAAGGTTGACGTTGACACCGAGACTCAGATCATGGAGTGTAAGTCCAAAATCATTCTTCTTGACGACATTATTAATCAGACCGTCAATGATTTTGAGGCTGAGAAGAAGAATAACGAGGGTGAGAAGCTGAGGCTGGGTGCGGAACTCGCCATTGTCCAGGTATCCGATCTTTCCTTGGGTAAACTCGATCTTCCGCAGATATCCGAGGATTCGGTTACTTTACCTACTGGGTCAAGCGTACAAGCACCAAGTGACCAACTGGACCTTGGTTCTCAGGAGCTCAGGAAGGACTTCCCGTTGCCCTTGGACCAGCCTATCTCAGCGAGCAGCCGGCTGAGCCTGCCAGCTAGTGACTTTTCCCTTCTCTTTATCTCTTTTTGGATTATCTTTTGAATTTAGTGCATGTGGAGGCCTTTAAACCCATTTCCGATTGTTGTTGAACTTGTTATGCCCTAGTGGGCCTTTTGGTTGAACTTATGCTCATGCGAGGAGGCTTAATTTTATTTACTTTGCTTTTTAAAAAAAATATCTTTGGTTTTTATTTAGAATGATTTATCATTTTCGCCATTTAGAGGCTGACACTTTTCAATGTATCAAAGGCAGTCTTTCAGCCAAATATCCGGGCCGTTTAGAGACCCTGCTCCCAGGTCGTTTAGAGACCTAGGGAGCTAACCAGACGATTTTAAGACGCAAGGTCGAAGCCGTTTAGAGGCATGCATGCAACCTAAACAGTTTAGATGTAAAGGTTGTTGTCATTTAGAGACTAGAAAGGTTGTGACCTTGTAATTTAGACGCAAAGTCGAGTCATGCTAGCTGGTAGCATGCTCTAGCTCGTAAGGTTGTTCATTTATGAAGTAAAACTTTTAGCTTGTAGATAGAAGTTGCGGAAATTCAAGCTGCTTTTAACAGGCCTAAGAGAAGATTTTTTTATTTTGTTTTAATAGTTGCACCCTTGTGAGGTTGCCTACGTACCCTGAGGAGGGATCAAGCCTTTCGTAATTCGATTTTACAAGTATCTTTCGTTTTAATGGTAGTATTTCTTCAAGTTCATGACATTCCATGAGTTCCTTTCAGGTGTGTTGTCGTGCACTCTGGCGAGCTTGTACACGCCATTCTTTACTATTTCGAAGATCCGGTATGGACCTTCCCAGTTGGTGCCTAGTTTCCAGCATTCCTTTCCTTAGTATTTTCATATACTTTCCGTAGGACGAGCTTGCCAACTTGAAATCTTTGCTATTTGACCTTTGAATTATAATATCGCGCTGCTGCGTGTTGATAATTTTGAATATTAATGAGTGCTCGATCTCGACGCTCGTTGATGACATCGAGTTGGTCAAGAAGCATTTTGTTATTCAGTTCCTCGTTTATGGGACACACATCTACCCTCAAGCTAGGGACTGCGACCTCAGCAGGGACCACAGCCTCAATCCCATAAGCCAAGGAGAATGGTGTTTCTGAGGTTGCTTTACGAGGTGAGGTCCGACAGACCCATAGCACTCCTGGGAGTTCGTCAGACCATTTTTCCTTTTTAACGTTCAATCGTTTCTTGAGATTACTCAATATCAGTTTGTTTCCTGCCTCGGCATGTCTGTTGCCCTAGGGGTAACGCGGAGTTGAGGTTGTCAGCCTGATATTGTGATCTTCACAGAATTCGAGGAACCGATTTGAAATGAACTGTGAGCCATTATCGGTTACGATTTCATACGGGATTCTGTGCCGGCAAACTACATTTTGCCATACAAATTCTTCCACATGTGTTGCCTTAACCACTTGGAAGGCCCATGCTTCTATCCAATTGGTGAAGTAGTTAGTGAGGACGAGCAGGAAGCGACATCTCCTTTTTCCCGAGGTTACCAAAGGTCCTACTATATCCATAGACCATCTCATAGAGGGGTATGGAGACGAGATGGAGGACAAATTTTCAGTAAGCTGATGTAACGTGGGGGCATGCCGTTGGCATTTGTCACATGTTTTAGAGTGTTCTTCGCAATCAGTGACCAAGGTGGGCCAAAAATACCCTTTTATCTTGATTCTGATGGCTAACGCCCTTCCTCCTGAATGACTGCCACACGAGCCCCGGTGAACTTCCAGCATAATCGTGAAAGCTTCGACTCCGTGGACACATACCAGGTAGGGGGCATTCATGCTTCATTTGTAGAGTCGAGAACCAATTATACAATATCTTGAAGCTATGGTTTTGAGTTTACGGGCTTCCAACTTGCTAGGGGGAGCCTCACCCCCCCCTCCCCTCAATGTATTGTATAATCGCTGCTCGCCAATCAATTCTCGCAACCATTTTTTTCGCAGAGGGAAACATGCCTGTCCTCAAGCGGAACTTGGTCCAAGTCCTCAGCTTCCCCTATTTCAAGAGGAAGGCCGTTCTCCATTAGGGCATGATATATCATGGTTTTTACCCCGTTTAAGCCATGATATAAGTCCGTTTTATAGAGTCTTTTTACTATTTTGTAGTGTTATAGAGTCTTATACAGTTTTTAGCACGTTTGGAGCATAATTGGAAATATTGGAGCTTTCTAGAGCATTTTGGAGCGAAGCTGAAGTTCATGTAGCTGAGTACCCGATTCGAAGCCTCAGTGTCGATCGATACTGACTAGTATCGGTCGATACTCATTGCAGCAAGACACGATTCGCGACTTAAATGAAGAGTTGAAGAATTGCAAAATAAAGACTTTATTATTTACAAGAAGCCACAAAACGTGATTTAGGTTATTTAATAGGATTTTACAGCCACTTTGATGGCTACGCTTGATTTTACTTTGGTTTTTGGAGAGACAACTCTGAACTCCTGTTTCTTATTGATTTCTTTGATGATCTATTCAATCATGTTTTTTTCATTCTCCATGTCTGAGTAGATCCATCATAGGTTTAGGGTTTTCTCATAGGGATTTCTCTGATTTCTGGTAATTAGTAGGGATTCACCATCTGAATTATTTCTTCACCATAGGTTATTCTCAAAGCTAATTTTAGGTTGACGAATCTGGAACTTAGATCTTAGGTTAATCGATTAGGCACGACAGTGCAATTGAGTAATCTGACAGAACCTAGGGTGAACAAAATAACTATTCGCAAAGAGATTTGATTTAGTTTTTTTGTGAACAAATCGAACTTGAACTAAAAGCTTGTTTGGACTTTAGGATTCGCAAAGAGATTTGGAATTCTAGGATTTAGACTTAGATAGTTTTCGCAACGAGAGTTGGTTAGCTATACTATAGTGATTTGAGTTCAAGAACCGCGCTAAATCTGAATCCTGACTAGTTAGTTTATCTGCTTTCATTGATTTCCTGAGAAATACACTGAACTTATCTTTCTCCCAATCGAATTACAACTTGTTTAATTTACGTATTGCTTTCTATTACATCTTTTGGTTTAGCTTAATCCGAATCTATCTGATCTATTGAGCGATTTTCTTGAGTCCTTGTGTTCAACCCCTACTTTACTACAACTACTGCTTTAGTACTTTTAGGGTATTCATTTGAGCATATCAAACTTGGCGCCGTTGTCGGGGACTCAATTTCGCCATTAGATTTTAGCTAAGAATTTCATCTAAATAGTTGAGTATCGATCGACACCCTAGTGTTATTGGTCGATACCCGTCGTGAATTTCGGTTACTTACGTTTTTGACTTTTGTGTTTCAGGTGCATGCCTCTTCGTGAAACCAGAAGAAACAAGAACACTCCGCTAGTTGACCTGTCAAACGAGCAGCTAGCAAATTTGGAACGTGCAAACATGAAAGCAAAGAAACCAGCAGAGATGAAAAATCCAGTGATATTGGTTCATGATGATGATGGAGCTTGGAGAGACCAAGAGGGTCAGTTGTGCAATGAGAGAGGGCAGCGACTTGATGAAGCTGGAAATATCATTGTCCATGCAGTTGCTGTGAATATTGGGAATGATGTGGTTAATCGTGGTAGAACAATCGGTGAGTACAACATACCTGATCAGTTCTATGCCAATCGATTAGCGATTCGCCCTCCAGCTTTTCAGAGGAATGACTTTGAGCTGAAACATGCATACTTCACTCTTGTGGGTCAGCATCCTTTTCATGGTCTTTCTCATGAACACCCGATGGATCACATAGAGAGGTTTGAGGACTTGGTTACTAGCATCAAGTGCTATGGAGTGTCCTATGATTATCTCTTCTGTAAGCTCTTCCCATACTCTCTTGGTGGGGATGCAGCTTATTGGCTGAAGCAGTTACCAGCTGGTTCGATGACTACATAGGCGGAGACGAAGAATGCGTTCCTGAATAATTTCTATGATGATGCGAGATCCGAAGAGCTCAGGAACAAGATTTCTCAATTTTCTCAGGGTCCGACAGAAGCACTCAAGGCTGCTTGGATTAGAATCAGATCATATCACAGAGATTGTCCACATCACGGGTTCACTCAGGTTCAGTTGCTGGGTACTTTCTATAGAGGGATTGATTGGAGGTACCAGATGGCTCTAGATGCTGCGAGCAATGGAAATTTCTACACGAGGTATCCTGACGATGCGTATGTGCTCATTGAGAACTTTGTGTCTAGCAATAGCGCCAAGAGTGCTGATCTCGAGCGGAAAAGGCTGCACAGAGGTGTTGATGGATCGCAGATTGCTAAAGTGCATGCGAAGCTGGATTCGTTGCATAATTTGTTGATGGGCAAGTACCAGAAGGCTGTTCATCTTGCTGAAGAGGATGAAGTGGAATATGTTAACTACATTGATGGAGTTGGATTTCAAGATCAAAGGTATCAAGGCCCACCCACACCACCCAAAACTTCTGAGAGCAATATTGAATCTATGTTTGAACAGCTGGTTCAAGGACAGCAACAGATCACAGTAGATATCAATGGAAAGATAAATGCTTTGTACAAGGATTTGAATGGAAGGATCGAGGCCCTCGCTACTCATCAGAAGATGCTGGAAACGCATATAGCCCAGACTGCAGCAACTGTCAAGGGACTGATGGTTCATTCATAGAATGAATACATCACTGCTATCCCCTCGAGAAGTGGAAAAGAGGTACACCCAGGAGTGCAGAAGAACTCAACTACAGAGATTTTCGTCCATCATGCCGAGGATGACGATGAGATTTCGAACACCACCCCTGTGTCGACCGATACTCCCTTGTATCGATCGACACACGTCCAAAGTTCTGCCAGGGACGATTCCAGAGCGAAAGCATCGATCGACACCACCCCTGTATCGGTCGATACGAGTTCAATTGCTGAAACAAAACCCGCGTTGAGTGCAGAAAGGGTTTACAAACCTAAGGCGCCATACCCCATGCCACCTAGACACCTCAGAGACCCCATTTCTCCAAAGCAGCTGCTTGGTTTTGAGAAGATGGTACGAAGGATTCCCCACACACTGACTTTTGAAGAAGCTCTAGAGTACCGCCCTCTGCTGAGTCACTTCCAAGATTGCAGAGAAACTCTGGAAGAGATCGAAGTACTCTTTATCAAGGCAAGAAGAAAGTCACTACCGCTGAGGCAGTTGACCAAGAGAGAAGACCCATGAATATTCTCAGTTCCATGCTCTATCTCTGGAGTTGAATTCAAAGAGTCTCTTGTTGACTCGTGGGCTAGCGTCAATTTCATGTCAAGGGCAATTGCAGAGAGATTGGGAGCTGATATTCGATCTCCCAAGACATCTATCACATTCGCGAACTCTTCCACCTCACTTCCATATGGTACAATCCCTGATTTGCTGGTTAACGTAGGAGATTGTCTGGTTTCTACTGATTTTCAGGTTGTGGAGATGAGTGCAAAATCTAGTACGCAGTTGATTCTTGGAAGACCATTTATGGCTACGGTTTGTGCCATTATGGACACACCCAGCAAGAGAATCTCGTTCTCGTACATTGACAAGGAGGTGTACTACAAAGCCATTCCTACTAGAGGAACTCCCACACATATCTCTTGCATCACCATTGTTACAGGAGAGACGTTGGTAGTTAATCTTTTGGACGAGTCTTTATGATGAGCCAACTGTCATAGACGTTTCAGATCGTCCTCCTATCATCACCGAGAAAGTCATCCAAAAGACTAAAGCAAAGACGAAGGTGAAGAGCAAAGGAGTGAAGGGTGCTGCTTCTATGACTTTAATCCCTCAGAAGTGTGATGGGGATTCGATTGAATACAAGGTGAAGTGCAAAGGAACCTCAAAACCATTATCTAAGGCTAGAGTCATTCTTACTTCGGAGCTGAAAGAGAAAGGAAAGGAAGTTGTGGAGAGCATGTTGAGCAGAATTCTGAAACTGGAGATGTCAAGTTGTGGAGTTTGTTTTGGAGCAAGTTCTCATTCTTATCCTGACTGATCGTCCGTAAAGTCAAGCTCGTGACGTAAAACAAGCGATTAGTGGGAGGCAACCCACTGGTGAGTCTGTACATACGTCTTTATTTTCGTTTTTATTTTTGTGTCTTGTGTCTTAACGTGAAGCAGATTAAGAGGAGTAGTATCGATCGACACCAGTCCGTGTCGATCGATACCACAGTCGCGGAGAAAGAGCAGGAATTGGTTAACAAGTGTCGAGCGATACTATGCGGTGTCGATCGACACCATGCGGGCAGGTAAGTTTTCTTTTAAAACCCTCGGGTTTTTCTCTCTCTTATTTCTTCTCCATCGATCGATACCGCCTCCTTCTTCCTCTCAAATCGCATCTCTCTCGTTTTTTCACTGAATTTGGTGATTCAAGTACCTAGATTCATTAGATTTTCATCCTCTATCTCCTTCTAGCATTTGTTTCTTCAATCAGCAAAGGTATGTATTCGAAATTCCACCTTTTCAGTCCGATTTTTAGGTTTGAGGTTTGTGAGATTTTACTCCTTAGCACTTGTTTTTCTTGACAATGGGCATTTGCTGAGATGCTCTAGAGTAGTTTCGCACCTTGCCTTACATTCAATTGCCTTTAGTTTCAACTCTTAGATAATTTGGATTGTGTAAATTCGATGAACTGGAAATGGCTAGGGTATCGATTGATACCCTCTAGTATCGATCGACACCATTCGTGTCTGATGATTAGAATTTGATGTGATTGCTGAGAGGTGTTGGATTTATGCTGTGTCTTTCTGTCTTTGTTTGCAGATGGCATCTAGGCCAAAGAGAGCAAGAACTTCAGACGCATCGAGCTCTGATCCATCTGCTCCTGATGTTCTTGTAGCCCCACACAGAGGTCCTTGGCCCAAGCTGAGCGAGAAGGCCAGGATCCCTTGTCATCGAGATTGGAACGGGACGGAGAAGGAGGTTGTGCAGGGTGATGACTGCACCTACAGACCCATCTTGGAGGAATGGGATGATTATGACACGCTGCACTATAACGCGTGGTTGAGAGTTGTTATAGAGCCTACTCGGTTTGTTGACGGGGTCTCCATGCGTCGCTTGGGCCGTGACACTGAGCTGGCCCGTTTGCTTGAGAAGATTGGTCTTGGCCAGATGGCCACTCGGCAGTATGATCTTTACCCAGACTTGGTTCGTCAGTTCATGGCGACAGTTCGCGTTTACTACCAGGACGAGGTTCTCCAGGATGCACAGGAGGGTACTTTGACTTTCATGGCTTGTGGAGTGAGGTACAGGTTACCACTCAATGATCTCTGTGACATCTACGGTTTTCCGCGGGATTGCAGGAGGGTTACTCTTCCCGCGCAGCATCCTGACATGCAGACATTTTGGGAGCATTTCAGGAATGGTGCTTATTACTCTAAGGAGTCCACTCAGATGGATATACGACACCCGGTCCTGCGCTGTTTGGTTAGGATCCTGAGCACCATTCTCTTGTGCAAGATGGAACCAAACAAGATGAGGGTGACCGAGCTTCTACTTCTGTGCCGGGCTATTAGAGATATTATTCCTGAGGAGGATTTCGCATGGCCCGAGCTTACAGAGGTCAACCTTGGCGCTGTATTTGTGCATCATTTGGTCTCTTTGAAGACCAAACCATTCACAGGAACGAGCACGAAGGCGAAGACAGAGACAGTGGGTAGTCTCCTCACTCCTATCTTCCAGCACCTCGGGATCAGTACTACGAGATGCTCGATAGTCACTACACGTTGGTTTATGGATGAGAGCCATCTGAACAACCTTACGTGGTTGAAGCCCCAGAGGCGTTGGTTCTTCACTACATATGCTGGAGATTTTCTGGTGCAGCTCCCTAACGACACGCTGACAGACGTTCTCGAGGATCCTTCTCAGCTTCGTTTCGAGCCTCCTCCGCACCTATTGATTCGAGCACCTACGACTAGACGACGAGCTCCTGCACCTACACCTACTGCTGTTGACATTCCATCTACTTCACGCCAGGGAGGACGAGCCCAGCGATTGCGAGCAGTGACTTCTTCCATCCTTGCCGCCTTTCAGAAGGTGATGATCGAGAGTATGATGAGCATCTGGACTGCTATTTCTCGCTTCCGCTGCATGACTGACACGGACGTTGCTCCTTCGTCTCAGCCGGGAACCTCACAGACTCTGGTTGATCCTTCTCATGTTGGTGACCCTGATGATGATGGTGATTCCGAGGCGACAGAGGATTAGTCTTCTTCTGTTTTCACGTTTGTTTTTCTTTTTCTTTTCATTTTCTTCTTTTTATTTTTCGTTTGTGTTAAACTTATGTCAGCTTTATTTTTTGCATTTGAACTCATGGATTTATGCTTGATTATCTTGTTGCTATTAACTTGTTTTTTAGTGTTCCTAACAGTGCTAACTTCTAACACTTTGGATCACTTTCCCTGGGTTAAGCAACTCGATGCCACTGATTTGAAATCAGTGTGTCGACATACAGTTGGTATCGATCGATACCAGTCTGTATCGATCGACACTCATCACCTTCACAGGTACGATTTCCGATATTCACAATCCATTTGTTTATTTTGTTTTCTTTTATCAATGCTAGATAACATTGGGGACAGTGTTGTTCAAGTCTGGGGGAGGTAGTCGCTGACATTGTTTTTCTTAGAGTCAGTCGTTTTTGAGTCATTCGTTGTTTTATTGAGTCAAAATTTGTTGGAGACTGTGATCTTTTTCTTGAATATATTGTTCTGACTTTGCTTCTAAGTGACCATTGTTACAGAATCAGTATTAGATCGACTAATGAAAAATCCAAAGGCTGACCACTTAACTAGAAGACACTCATGTTTCCAGCAAAGTTCTTTATAGCCTGAGCCAAATTTTTGCACTTCGTTGATGTGATTGATGTCCATAGAGCTTGATTCCTCATTTGTATCTGACTAATGAACCCACATGTTTAAAGTAATGGTATTTCTCTCCCTGTTACAAGTTAATAAATAAGATGCATTAAAAGATGAAATGGTTTTCTTCTGAGTAGAGGGTTAGGAAAATTTCCAGCGATCCCATTATTCTACTTCAGAGGGAATGATCACACAAAGGTGGAAGCGAGGTTAGGAAAATTTCCTGTGATACCATTATTCGCCTACACCTTTTATTACCTTTTAAGGGAAGAACCGGAGATTCGGTGGCTAACACCATCAATACCCGCGTCTCGAACCTTAATAAGCATATGCGAGAATATAATAAGAAATAAGTCTGGGGGAGAGAAAACAATACCAGAAAGTGTGAAATTGGACGGTTCCTTGTCATGATATTGTATGGGAAAGAATCTAGAAGGTTCTTGGTATTAATCACATCAATGAAACTGGCGATGAGGGTTTTTTTAGTAATGCTGTGAGATAATGTGTGTAGTCTGGGAAGCTGCGAATGTCTACGGAGAAGTACATGGTGGTTAGATTTGAAACTGGTTATGTGATACGTGGAGTACTAAGGAAAAAGGTCATTGCAATGTTTCAAGAACAGGTGAGTCTCTATGTTTTCAAACCTCTTTCTCTGGTTTAGTCTTCTATTTGCTCGAGGGCAAGCAAAGGCTAAGTCTGGGGGAGTTGATATATCATGGTTTTACCTCGTTTAAGCCATGATATAAGTCCGTTTTATAGAGTCTTTCTACTATTTTGTAGTGTTATAGAGTCTTTTACAGGTTTTAGCACGTTTGGAGCATAATTGGAAATATTGGAGCTTTCTAGAGCATTTTGGAGCGAAGCTGAAGTTCATGTAGTTGAGTACCCGATTCGAAGCCTCAGTGTCGATCGATACTGACTAGTATCGGTTGATAATAATTGCAGCAAGACACGAGTCGCGACTTAAATGAAGAGTTAAAGAATTGCAAAATTGCCCAGAAGACTTTATTATTTACAAGAAGCCCCAAAACGTGATTTAGGTTATTTAATAGGATTTTACAGCCACTTTGATGGCTACGCTTGATTTTACTTTGGATTTTGGAGAGATAACTCTGAACTCCTGTTTCTTATTGATTTTCTTTGATGATCTATTCAATCATGTTGTTTTCATTCTCCATGTCTGAGTAGATCCATCATAGGTTTAGGGTTTTCTCATAGGGATTTCTCTGATTGCTGGTAATTGATTAGTAGGGATTCACCATCTGAATTAGTTCTTCACCATAGGTTGTTCTCAAAGCTAATTCTAGGTTGACGAATCTGGAACTTAGATCTTAGGTTAATCGATTAGGCACGACAGTGCAATTGAGTAATCTGACAGAACCTAGGGTGAGCAAAATAACTATTCGCAAAGAGATTTGGTTTAGTTGTTTTGTGAACAAATCGAACTTGAACTAAAAGCTGGTTTAGACTTTAAAATTCGCAAAGAGATTTGGAATTCTAGGATTTAGACTTAGATAGTTTTCGCAACGAAAGTTGGTTAGCTATACTATAGTGATTTGAGTTCAAGAACCGCGCTATATCTGAATCCTTACTAGTTAGTTTATCTGCTTTCATTGATTTCCTGAGAAATACCATGAACATATCTTTCTCCCAATCGAATTACAACTTGTTTAATTTACGTATTGCTTTCTATTACATCTTTTGGTTTAGCTTAATTCGAATCTATCTGATATATTGAGCGATTTTCTTGAGTCCTTGTGTTCGACCCCTACTTTACTACAACTACTACTTTAGTACTTTTAGGGTATTAATTTGAGCATATCAGGGCCAGCACTACATCCAACTCCATATTGTCGACATCGATTTTCATTAAATCTTCAACATCTTTTTCGACGTTAATGCTAGGCTTTTCGATTCTTTCCACAGGAATAACTCTTTTCACAAGAGGATTCGAGGTTGAGGCGAGAGTTGCCAATGCGTTTGCGGTCGTGTTCTCACCTCGTGGGATCCGCGTCAGGCTGAAGACATCGAACCGCTTGACTAGCTCATGGACTACATCTAGATACGATTCAATTCTGCTATCTCTGGCTTCATATTCTCCATGGAACTGACTTGTAACGAGCTGAGAATCGCTAAATGCACTCAAGTTGCATATTCCTATTCCATTTGCAAGTCGGAGACCTGCTATTAAAGCCTCGTACTCGGCTTCGTTATTTGATGCTGAGAAACCGAGCCTAAAAGACTGTTCCACGACCTCGTTGGTCGGGGATACGAGGTGGATTCCAACACTTGCCCCCTATTTTGAGGAAGCTCCATCAACGTACAGCAACCAGGTTCCGGAGCTTGATTCAGCCATCTCGCTGCTCGCTGCAAGCTCGATAACAAAGTCAGCTAATACTTGTGCCTTGGCGCTAGTTCGAGGTCGATACTCAATATCGTACTCGCTTAGCTCAATAGCCCACTTGGCTAGCCTAGCGGACTGGCTAAGGCTATGTAGTATTATGCGCAACGGCTGTGTTGTCATCACTATAATATAGTGTGATTGGAAGTACGGCCTGAGCTTGCGAGCTGATATTACGACCGCCAAGGCCAATTTTTCCATTCGAGGACACCTGGTTTCAGCGTCCACCAGGGACTTGCTCACATAGTAGATCGGTCTCTACTCATCTCGCTCCTCTCTTACGAGGATGCCACTTACCGCGGCCTCGGAGATTGCTACGTACAGGTAGAGGGTTCTCCCTCGACTGGCTTTGAAAGAATGGGAAGCTCGGAGAGGTACGCTTTCAGTTGCTTAAAGGCTTCCCCACACTTATCATCCCAAATGAATTTTTTGTTTCCCTTTAACAATTGATAAAAAGGGAGGCATTTATCAGTCGACCTAGAAATAAATCGGTTTAGAGCAGCAATGTGACCTGTCAGCCTATGCACCCCCTTTGCCGAGCTCGGAGGCTGCATTTCCAGAAATGCGCTGATCTGTTTAGGGTTTGCTTCTATTCTTCTTTGAATTACTATGTAACCTAGGAATTCACCCGAAGCAACTCCAAAGGTGCATTTTAGGGGATTCAGTTTCATCCCATATTTATTTAGTAGGTCAAAACATTCCCCTAGTTGACTTATGTGATTTTCTTCTTTCAAAGACTTAACCAACATATCGTCAATGTAGACCTCCATTGACTTGCCCAGGAGGCTGGCAAACATCTTGTTCATAAGTATTTGGTAGGTCGCTCCTGCATTTTTGAGGGAGAATGGCATCACTTTATAACAATACGTACCTCGTTCTGTAATAAAGGATGTCTTTTCTTGGTCCTCAAGGTTCATTTGTATTTGATTATACCCCGAGAACGCATCCATGAAACTAAAGAGTTGGTGCCTTGTGGTAGCTTTCACCAACCGGTCAATGTGAGGTAGTGGAAAGCTATCCTTGGGACATGTTTTATTCAGATCCGTAAAATCCGCACACACTCGCCAGGTGCCATTTTTCTTTTTCACCACGAATGGATTTGCTAGCCAGTCGGGATACTTGACCTCCTTGATGAACCCAACACTTAGCAACCTGGCAACCTCGCTATTAACAGCCTCGGTCTTGTCATGTCCGAACTTTCGACGCTTTTGACGCAGTGGCTTATGATTTGGCTCGACATTGAGTTCGTGTGAGATGATTCTCAGATCAATGCCAGGCATATCGGTTGTTTTCCATGCAAATGAACCGATATTTTCCTTGAGGAAGGCTATTAATTGATCCTTTTGGGCCCTGGAGAGCTCGTATCCGATTCCTACCTTCTGGTTAGGGTGGGACTCATTGACCATGACTTTCTCGATAAAGTCCTTGCAAGGTCCGATGACACATGGACCACTCTTCTTTCTGGCCAGGCGATCTGCGAGCTCATCCTTATGTTGTAATTGCTATAATGTGCTTTCCTTTTCTATTTGGAAACGTCCCATATAACATATTTTGGATGCCTTTTGACTCCCCTTTACTGTTGCGATTCCATGCTAGGTAGGAAATTTTATACACTAATGGCAGGTTGATGATACAACCCTCATTGAATGTATCCACGTTTTGTCCATGATGGCATTGAATGGGGCTGGCCTATCTATCACAGTGAATTCAACCATCCTCCTTACTCCAGCTGCTATCACAAGGAGTCTTATTGTTCCGAGGGATAATGTAGTTTCCCTGGAGAAGCCGATTAACACCATCTTATTCTCCTCGATTTTGTGATCTGGTATTCCCATTTTCCTAAGAACACTCAGGAGGATGAGTTCTACAGAGCTCCCAGTATCTACGAGCATCTTGGTGAGCTCGCATCCACCCACTTCCAGCATGATTAGGAGAGCATCATCGTGTGGAGAATCCAGCTCAACGGCATCGCTTTCCCAGAATGAGATTTGCGTGTCAGGTCCCTTGAATGGGATTTTGTCATGTATGTCAGTGTTTATCCTCCGCTGATGTTTCTTGATCGAATTCCCAGAGTTGCGACACAACTAGGATACTCCATGAATAAAATCAATTCTTTTCTTCGTGCTGGGAGGAGGTAGATCCGCCTCCCTGTCTTGGGGGCGCCCTCGCCTCGTTGCTTCCTTGGATGAACGTTCTCGCTTATGATCATCCTCAGATGGGCGATCTCGCCTTTCGCCATCTCGAGCTGGGTAATAGTTCCTCCTCGGAGGGGGTTTCTCCAGCTCGACATTGCCCAGCTCTCCTGCTGTGAATTTCACAGCGAGCTGCTTCTTCACTTCGTAGCACTTCTCGGTCGAATGACCCTTGATTTTATGAAAATCACACCACTTGCTGGGGTCATACGACTAGAGTCTGTTATGAGGTGGGCTTCGTACTGAGTACGAATGTAACCCCTGACCTTGTTTTTGGTCTTGGGATTCTTTCTTCCCAACCCTTTTAGGTCCTTGGGAGTTTGTCGTCTGAGCTTCCTTACCCGAGGTTGCGTGTGCCTGCTATTTTGATTGAGTTGCGCATGCCTCCTCGAGAATAATCCAGCGTGAAGCGCGGTGTAGCGCATCGTCTGGCGACACCGGCTCCCGGACTGTGAGCTCCTCGAAGAATTTTGAGGACTTTAGCAGTCCGTTTTGAAGAGCCTTCAGGGCCGTCGGGTTATGTAAATTGGCAATTTTTGCCTTAACGGCCTTAAAATTGTTAATATACCTCCGCAACGAGTCACCTGGCTTTTGAGTAAGTACCCACATATCAGCCTCCGAGGCCTCGATTTGGATAAATACCGAATATTGCTTCAAGAATGCTGCTTGAAGCTAGGTGAAGTTATCAATCGAATTTGGCTCCAGGGAGGTGAACCATTCCAAGGCCAAATCCGTTAGATTTTCGGACAATAAACGACAGGGTGCTGCCTCGAGGTCGCCCTTGGGTAGTCATACCCTTGAAAAGGCAAATTTGAAACTTCTTATAAATGACTTGGGGTTGGTTTCTCCGTTATATCGGGGAAATCGGATGTTCCCGACATCTCCGAGCTGGGGGCTCGCAATCCGCGAGGTGAATGGAGTTTGATTGACTTCATCAATCACCCGATCTATTTCTGGTGCCGAACTTAGAGCGGCGTGGACCTGCGTTCGCATCTCTGAAGCTCGGCATTGGTGTCTTCATAGTATTTCTTAATTGACTCAAACCCATGCGAGGCGCAGGATCCTAAACCGTTCTCGTTATTGCCCGGAGACCGGCAGCGGAAACCTTCTATGAGTTGGGCAAGGTTTTTGGCCTCATTTTCATGTCGTGTTTCGATCTCGGGATTGTCCCGAGCTTCAACTTCGTTGGCGATCCCAGAATGATCCTGACTGGCAAATCGGTTTGAGGTTCGACCTATTCCCGGAAAGGTCGCAATTGAAGGAATCCCTCCTTCCGCAATCTGGATCGTGGAAGGAGTAAATATAGGGTCCGATATTACCGAGCTGAACCGCGAGGTGGTGGTTGAGCCGACCATTCTGCTGGTCAAGGCATATATACTGGAAAAGTTCAGCCTCGTTACTGGTGGAGGTGTAAACATTAACCCTCTTGGCGAGCTACCATTAGGCGATTCTGTTCTATGAGAATCGATATTAGGTTCCGGACCTTAGCTATTTGATTCAGAGCCTGCTGGTTTAAGATTGCAGCTCCCGGAGGATCAACAGTTTCATGGGTCCCAGCCATGGCATTTGCTTCCGAAGACGTTATAGGAACGTTTGTTATTTCATCCCAACTCGCCGGAGCGGTGATACCAAGCTGGGAGGGTGGAATGGAGGTATTCATAGTTCCGGATGGAGCAGTGACTGTTACGCTTGTTGTGTCCGACATTATCCTCTTTCAAATGATCGGTTTCGCAGGTTACAAGAAGGAAATTGTTTTGCTCCTTCCCCACAGACGGCGCCAAATTGTGAGAACAGAATCTCACAACCTCAATTCTCGGCTTTCTTTAGGTTGAATGTACTTAGAAAAACTTAGAGGAAATTGAGAGAAAAGTTGTATATTATTTTGTTCGCCAAGAATTCGGTCCTTTACAATATGACTGGTGTTTCAAACTTATACCAACTGAAAACGTAATTGCCTAGTTGATACAAGACTTTTTAGTCTCTAAGAGGTATCAATACCCTCAATACGATGTAGTAAGGAGGTTATCAATCCATAATTGGGATTATTCTAATCATTAAGAATGCAAAGCACTTAAAGTAAGTTAAGCTAAACAAGTGTGGCTTGTTTGTTAAGTATCCAATTCGAATTAAGCAGTACAATAACTAAACAATATGTAATTCAAATAACAAAAGCGGAACTAGAGGTGAGGTTATTGATATAAGGTGATCCAAGTCCAATTAGTGGTGTTCATTCACTCAAAGAAGCTAATTCCTAGGCAATAGATCTATAATCTTGATTAGTTCTCTTTCAATCAGCTAATCACTATGTTAATTATCAAATCCATTAGCAAATTATCATTAGTGGATTAACAATTAGCAAGCATTAAGAATAATAACAAGATCAACCAAAGATATGCCCTAAACAACTAATCTCTTAGGTTAGGAGCATAAATCTCTTGTCTAGTTCATCAAGGCATTTCATCAAACATTTGGTGTGCATGAAATGCCTTATGATCTAGATCCACTTTTTCAAGCTAGATCTAGCATCAGGGACTCTAGACAAGAAGGAATATAAGATTATCTAACCCTAAACAGCACTAATCAAGCCATAGATCATCCTAATCTACCCCATCTCAAGATCCTAAAAGACTACTCAATCCCTATCAAGAACAACCCAAAATCGATTTTGATAGAGGTTGAATCCATGGATGAGTGTTGGATAATCAAGATAGAAAGAAGATAGATGGAAGAGATTGATAGAAATCAACACTAAATTGCATAAAACAAAGGATCCTTCTTACAAATCTCAAGTTCTCTCTCAAAGGTGAGAGTTTTAGACTTAAGAAAAGCTTAGTTTTATAAAATTAGGGTTTTAGAGTATTTATAATAAAAAGAGGGGAACTGGGTCAACCCGGAACAAACCGGGTTTTGACCCGGACATTTTGGGTCGGAAATCGATCTCGGCCGGTTTGCGTCCGGTGTAGTGGGCCGGGACAAGAGTTGTAGCCGAGAGATTTGGTGTCGGGCTGCTTCAGGCCGGGATGGAAGGCCGGGATTCTCCCTGCCCAAGGAAAGGTCTTGTGCTGGGCTGGCGTGCCGGCTTCGTCTTGCCCGGGACGGTGTTGAGGGGAAAAATCTCCGAAGAATAAAGACGCAACAGTGGGGGAGATTGGTCCGGGACACGCAGCCGGGAAAGTCCCTGTGCGGGTGAAAATCTCGTGCCGGCTTCGTCTTGCCCGGGATGGTGCAGAGGAATTGTTGCCGAGAAACGCCAAGCTTTCACACCGGGCGATGTGGAGCCTGGACGAACGGCCGGGAATCCTCCTGCCCGAGGGGAAATCTCATCCCGGCTGAGGGAGAGTTTTGTCCCGGGCCGGTGCTGAGGGAGATCCGAGGGGGAAAGTTTTGGCGCCGGGGGATATTGGTCCGGGACGTGTGGCCGGGAAACTTCCTTCCTGAGGGAAAATCTCATCCCGGCTGAGGGAGAGTTTTGTCCTGGGCCGGTGCTGAGGGAGATCCGAGGGGGAAATATTTCCAAGCTTTCATGTTTCTAACCGTCGCTTCAAGATCCCGAGCTAAGTGCGAACTCCTCCAAAGTATCCGAAAGCCTCCAAAGTACCTAATAAAGACTCCAAAACATGCAAGACTCTCTAGGACAAATCATGAGACCCCTAAACTCTAATTTGGACAAAAAAAATTAAGAAAAGCTATGAAACCATATGCATATGAGATGAAACATAAGCTAAATGAATGCATAAAGGGACAAAATATGGGAATATCACTAGGCTTAATTATTTACATTAAATATATGATTAAATCTGTAATCTCTATCTTTAATGCTTAGCTTGATTCTAGGATCTGCGTTTGACTTGGTAAAATGCGCATTCCTGCTCCCAACGACCTCGCTTCCTTTCCTCGTGCTCGGTTCTTTCCAGTTGGTTGGCTTGCTCCATCTTACGACCTCACTTACTTCAACTTGTAGACAGTCTCATAAGACCTCGCCGTGGGCCGAGCCTTCCTTGTCGAGCATGTTTACTCGGGTTGGGCCTTGAGTGCGGAATCCGGGCCCAACAACGAGCTTTTCTGAGAGAGGAGTTCACCCGACGAGCTCACCCAGAATCGAGCTCTCCCGTTAAGTTCTCCCAAAGATCAATCATAAACTCCCTCGAGAGCACCGAGATTATCAATACACGCTTACCGACAATTAATCTCTAAGTCTTTACTCGCAGCTAGGCAGCTCGATAATCCTTTCACTATGTAATATGAACTACGAATCGATTGATCAATGTTCTAAAGGTACGTAGGCAGCCTTTCACAAAGCACAACTATAAAATCAATAAAATCCGAAGTGTACTCTTCTCAGGCTAGCCTGTCAACCCGAGAAACCGATTTGTTCCCGTAATCGCGAGCTCCCGCTTCATTAATAAAAAATTCTCCTAAACTCAAACTGATTTTCAACTATTTATGAGATAGATGAAATATGTATCTTACAATTAATATAATATTTTAATTTTTTTTTTTAAGTTGAAGACATGTGCTTTTTAAAACCTTTTTTTTTAATTGGTTATTTTTTTTTGCCGTCTGAAATTTTTATTACAAATTAGGAGAACAATTACAAGGACAATTTTTCAACTGACAATCTCTTCGTTCCACAAGAATCCACGCAAACTGTGACCACACCGAACAACTTTACTTGCACCACGCTAAAAATTTCCTCTTTTTTTAAGTTTGCGTCCTTTAACCTGCAGAAATCGCATCTTCTGAGAATTGAAACTCATACTTCTTGGTGTAGAAGCATTAATTAACCTTTAAGTCAACCACTAGACTAAGGAAGCTTCCATTTTTTTTTTTTTTTAATTAGTTAACAAGTTGAACACGTGTTCTTGAAATTATTCAAATAAAAAAAATCCTTACAAAAGTGTTGGTTTTTCCGAGAAAGAAGAGAACTCTCAACCTTTTTGTGGAAAGTTTCATCTCTATAATATTATTTAAAAGATATTTTTGAAAATAAACTTTGTTTTGTAAGTTATTACATGAAATACATTACAAATAAGGAAAAATAATTGAAATAAGAAAGTATATAAATATCTTTTAAAATTATTGATGAGAATATGAAAAAAAAAATATTTCTCATTAAATAGGTTATTTACTATCTAGTTTCTTAATTATTATGATATTATTAAATAATAATCAATCCATACATATTCAAATAAAATATATTCGAGATCTTGCAATATTTTTCACTCTGATTATTATATTTTATTTGAATATATATCAAAACAAAAGTTTGAAAAAAATATTTTACTAATTTTATAAATAGTTAGACATGAGAAAATTGATTTTTTAAGAGTTTGTGGACTGATCACAAAAACCATAGTTGTTAAGCGATGCATCTTAGAGTTATGTTTTCAAGATTATAGGTTTTGCGGGTTAGCCCGAATATTATTTTAGTTCATTGTAAAACGGGTTAAGTAGACATGTTAGTCCATATTGATAGTTCTATATATTCATTAATTAGACATATTATAAAATTTAGATAAAATTATTTTTTCTTAGATTTCAAAACAATTTTTAAGAGAAAATTATCATGCGTTATATAGTTAGCGCGGATTGAATCCTAATAAAAGTATTTTATTGGCAAAAGTCGATTGGATATATAAATATCAACATGTCGTACTTTATTTGGTAACATCGAAACTTGCATACACATTCCAAAATTGCAGCATGTCCTACTCCGGAAATAGATTGATTGAGGGGAAAAAAATGATTAAGTGAAAATAGTAGAAAAAGAATGAGAGAAGATTCTAATATTCTATAGGACCAGTAGAAAAAGAAGAAAAAAGAATATAGGACTTTGAAAGTCCCAATAGCCAAAACATTTTTTTTAATACCACAAAACGTCACATCCTATTATATGGGTTCCATATATAATTTTATATTTTCCTTTCGAGTAATTAGCAAAAAGAGAAATTGGGTTGAGTAGCCATGGATTCAAAATTTTTTTTGCAATCTAACTATGGGAAAACGGTATATTCCCCTATGAAGTATTCGGTTGCTGATTATTCATACATGAAATTTTGATCCATGCCAAAAATTATATAAACTATCTAATAATTTAAATTTCCTACATGAAATATTGAAATGCGGTCAATTTCACCAAAACCGTAAACAGTGTTAGTTTTTCGTCAACGATTAATGACGTGGCTGACACGTGGTACACCGGTTTAGTACGGTATGTGATTTGGTCAATTTTTTTTTTTTATTCAGAATCCCAAAACGACGTCGTTTTGGTGATTTTAAAAAATAAAAAAACGCTTTCAAGGAATTGAATTCACGACCTCAAAGCCAAAGGATTAGAATTTTACCAATTGAACTAGATAAATTTTCTGACTATAATTATGTTATGCTGTTTATATAGACATTATAAAACAAAGAAAAAAGTTATTGTTTCGTGTGTTTGGTTACATATCATCATCAATCTTCCCAGCCACCAATAACATTTCTATTAATCGACAGAAACGAAACTAGAAAGAAAAAGTCTTAAACTTTGATTTATACCTTTAAGCGTGTGAGCTGATTCCATTAACACCAGCTTGTTTAGCTACACGTGGAATGTGCAATTATTAGTGATCAAATCGGTGAAAAACGATAGACCCATTTGCAGAAACCATGTCCTTTGCAGAATTAGACCGATCCCACGACCTAAATTCGCGAATCGGCGAGTGTTTGCATCGGATTTCAGCTCAAAAATCGTGGAGAACACGCAGATCACAATGGGCACGAGCATGAGATCGTAGTAGCGATTCTTGATTCCAGATGTATCCTTCTTTTGCAGGTAAAACATCAAGAACTCCTCGATGAAGCCAAAGAGAAGCACCAAACTCGTAATCGAAGCTGGAAGAGAAACAAACACTGCGT
Source organism: Eutrema japonicum (assembly GCA_030161315.1). Lineage (NCBI taxonomy): Eukaryota > Viridiplantae > Streptophyta > Magnoliopsida > Brassicales > Brassicaceae > Eutrema > Eutrema japonicum. The sequence continues at coordinate 33,274,347 of BSQW01000012.1, forward strand.
TTTTGGAGTTGACCAGATAGGTCAGAATGGCGTACACTAGAAATAAAGCTGCGACCGCCAGGATCTGTAACTGGAGCATCGACCCGACCCGATATCGGGATCCGATTGAGCTGAAGAAGGAAAAAATCGAGTTGGCAATAAACAGAGACGAAAGCAGAGCTACGGGGATGGAAGACGATCCAACAGATTTGGGTGGAGACGGTGTAATCGCCGGCGCCAATTACTGCAAACCCGCCGACGTAACTTAGGATACCCATGACTTCGGTTCTCAGGAATTTTTACCAGATTCATTTCCCGTGATTTTCGTAGTCGGCGAATCATGCTTCTCTTCCGCGAACCCAAGGCTACGGAGCTTATCAGCGATTCTCTGGATGGCAGATTGGGGAAGAGACTTTCTGTCGGAGGCAGAACTACGGACGACTGAGTTCGCTCGACGAACATTGCATCGCGAAATTAGAGTTTTAGGAACCAGGAGTAGCGTAACTTTTTTCTTTTGTTTATAATGTCTACACAGCATAACATAATTATAATCAGAAAATTTATCTAGTAGCGTTGGTAAAGTGTTAAACTTGGGTTCGAATCCTCGGAAGTATATATTTTTTCTTCTAAAACCACCAAAATGAAGTCCTTTTGGGATTTTGATTTTTTTTTTTTTATAAATTTGACCAAATCACATACCATACAAAATCGGTGTGCCACGTGTCAACCATGTCATTAATCATTAACGGAAAACTAACATCATTTACAGTTTGGGTGAAATTGGCCGCTTTTCAATATTTCATGTAGGAAATTCAAATTATTAAATAGTTTGTGTAGTTTTTAGCATGGATCAAAATTTCATGTATGAATAATCAGTAGCAAAATACTTCACAGGCGAATAAGCCGTTTTTCCTGCCGTTTTTCCTCCGACCATGATACTGTTTTAAAAATTAAAACCCACCATGATACTGTTTTAAATAAAACAATTTAAGCCGTTTTTCCTCTGACCATGATACTGTTTTAAAAATTAAAACCCACATTTGCCCCTACTGCTATCTACTACACCTCGCCAATTCTTTTTCTCTCCTCAATTTTACTTCACTCGTGTCTGTGTCTGTGTCTGTGTCTCTCTCCTCCAACTTATTATATTCTCAGTAGTTTCATTCTTCTTCCTGGCAGAAAAAATAGAAAGGAGAGATTAAACAATCATCTTTCTTCACTTTCTACTCTTCTTAAAATCAACACCACCAAATCCAAAACCTAGACTCATGTTAAATAACACCGAAGGAATTAAAATAGAGCCAGCAAAACTCCCAACCGACTCCAACTCATTGAGCCTCAAGCGAGTCATAAATCTGATCTCGAACAAAGAACGGCAGTTCAATATGAGTTTTGATTTCTTTTGTTCATTATGAGTAACTAGGTGAGTCCCGCGCGTTATTTTAGGTAAAAGATTTTTGGTACTTTAAAAAAAAGAAATTATTCGTAACAAATGCATATCTAGAGAAACATCATGTCAGCTGAATAGTTGATATTTCGATTACTACTACGAAGTCGTAACCCATTATATATATATTAAGACAAATACATACGCTCCTACTATAAATCATGCAACATATGTTTATCCAAAGACATTTAAACCACAATATGAGCACATGTGTTGCAATAAAACAGAAGAGGTTGCAGCGAGAGCGGACCATGAATAGTTTGAGTAGCCATGAAACGAGCCGCCAGCATCTGAATCTTTACCATTCCCAGAACTGATAGACCATCATCAACGCCTGGCTCACCAATACCACCCATCTGGCTCGACTGCAACAAATCATGGCTCAACCCACCATAGGTTAGAGCACTTACCAACATCGGATACATGTAACCTCCTCCGACTGCTGCTGTTAAAGCTGGATTCTCCAACATTCCGGTTACATAAACCGAATGGTATTGGTTTCCTAGCATGAACGGCGATGCAGCCATTCCACCACCGGTAAATACATGTTGCCCTTGCGCTTGATGTTGCTGGGGCTGACCCTGATTAGCCATCGAACCTAAACTCATCTTCACCGGACCCGCTTGGTAATGCCCATTTCCCGAGGATGCATGCCCACATTGAAGCAAGCTGGCATGTCGTCGTTCGATTAAGAATCTTCTTCTTCGGCTCCTTAAGCACCTCTCTTGCTCCTTTCCTCGTCTGAAACCTTTAATCTTGCCCCTTGTAATTCAGGAGATTGAATCCGCGATCATTACTATTCTCAAACGAATCATCGTTGGAGAGCCTTGTTTATATGTTATATATATTTTCTAATTTGTGTTTAGTAAAATATGATTAAAAAAATTTAGTTTAACGAATACTACCTAATTCGAGATAGATGCCATTTGATGAATTTGTTTTATTACTGTATAATTAATTTGTGTTCTCCAATTTTCTTTATTATTAAACTAAAATAAATATAAAATAAAACAATGAGTTTATAATATTGTGATGAGCCCATGTGTATTTACAAATAAAACAGTTTGACTTTCATCTTCTTGTAATCTATTTGCCTTCTTTTCTAGGGTTTGCATCCGTCTCCCCCAAACTTCGAAATCATTCACTATGTATTACCACCATGTTCTGGTGCGGCAATTGATTCATATAATTCTTTATCACCATCAAAGAGTCTTATGGCATAACAACTTCTTTGAAAAATTTATGTGTAACACTTCTAGCGGTTCTAATAACTTCATAGCTCATATAATTTCTTTTGTGATTTATCATTCGTAGATAATTTAGCTCACATGCTGATGAATGAATGTTAAATGTCTTATCGGTACTCTTTCCTCTTAGTCGTATTTTTTTATCATAAAAAAATATTTTATATGTTAGACTGTTTGCATGCCAAAAAGTAGCCAAATTTTCTTCTTGTGCAGCCATAAGAGAAAATCTATAAATAACATAATTAAAAGAATCGGCACTTATTTAAAAGAACAATTTAACATAACTTTCAATTTAGATATAATTTGTTATTTATATTTGTTTTCTTTATATATATTAAATATTTTAAGTTAATTTTGTCTTCTCGTTTTTCGTAGATATATTTTAGATATATGAATAGCATGAATTTAGACTTGTTTTAGTTATTTGTTTTTACTTTAAAATACAATGAATTTGGCAAGGATTGTGTTAAAGACGTAATTATTGTAAATAAGTTTTTTAACAAAAAAATATTGTTAGTAAGTTGAAAAGATTTTTATATATTTGTAAATTAAATAGAAGTTGGAAGGTTTTTAAAGTTATTATGGTTTTTTTAATCTTGAATTTATTGAGAAATAAAAAATAAAACAAAATTTGACCAATGAGGACGGGACAAGTGTCAAAGTTGGAGAGCACCCCTTATCTCTTTATAAGGTATATTAAGTTTTAATTCGATGTTTTTTCCACTATGGACTCAGATCAAAGAAGGTGATTGTTGTTAACAAAGTGGCCGCGTTGGAATATTTTTTGCCCGCACAATTCCACTGTCTCCGCCGCCGCTTTCGAGGGCTCTGGTAGTACAAACAAAATCATCTCTCAGATCTGTACAGACAAAATCATAATATGATAAATATCATGATTTAATGGAAACCCTTGTTTTAGCACGATAACTTTCTTGTTTTACTATAATATATATTTTATTAATAAGTTAGATTATTTTTTAACGCGTTAAACAAATTAGTAACACATATAACACACAGACCAAAAAAAAGTATTTTCCACGAATATATATACGTTAATATGGAAGTTAACGTATACATCTAGATGTTTATATGGTACAACGATATGAAAACTAACATGCAACGATTGAGTTACCCTGTTAAATTTAAAATTGGAGATACATTTAAATATTTAACATGTACAAGACTATTGTTATCAATCTAATATGTTTTATATCACGATAAATATCAAATTAGATGTAAATATAATGTTATAGGTAATACAATAATTAGTAACACGTTAAAAAAAATTTGTAATCCTTCACAATAATAACCACGATGGCCGTCATCGTCACCGGAACCATTGGTATATGGATCTCGTAAGATTGCCACCGGTAAAAATAATATATTTTGTGTTCGATGTTTTGTCAGATTCACCTCTATGTTTGTATTTTGTTTGTTTTTGTTGCCGGAAAAAAAGAAAAAAAGAATGATGGAGGAGAAAGAAACGATGAAAAACATACAATGATTTAGTTATCGTGTTAAATATAAAGTTGAATGACATAAACGTAAAAACTTTTGCCGACAATAATAGTAACTTCCTCATATTGTCATATCATGAATATTGTTTTGGTTTTATGGTTATTTACCTAATTCACTCTAGCAAAAATGGCAATAAATTAGAAAATAGCAAGATGTGATAATTGAGTCAAATAAAAAAATGATAAGAAGTTTTTTATTTGTATATACCAATTTTATCATTCATAAAACCGTTTTGAAATACATAGTTTTTGTGTGTGTGGATGTCTATTTACAAAAGAAAAGAAACATTTTTCTCCAATACTGTTTTACTAGGTAGTGAGATATCTATGTAAATTTTGTAATATCCGAGTTTAAAATGATAATATATATGGAACATAAGAATTTAAAATTATGAATCTAATATATAGGTCTTTTGTAAACCATTTGAGCCACGATGATATAATAGACCTTGTTTAAATTTGATGGAGTTTGTGTGTTAATGATGTTGTGTAATTGATTGATGAAACGGTTATGCAAAATAGTGTTATATAGTGCTCAAATTAAGGGTTTCTCACTTATTAAAAATATATGACTGAAAATTCAAAATCAAATGTCTTTTCAATCATATAACGTAATTTTGTATTTAGATTTTAATTATCAGTAGCAAAAATATTTCTTTCCACGAAAGTTACTAATAGCGAAAATCACTCTTGCCACAAAAATCTTTTTTTCCATGAAAATCTCGCTTTTATTGCAATTTAATTTGTAAATCACAATTTATTATGATTAGATTTGAAAATGTAATTTAATTTGATTTGAATTTGAATATGTAATTTTATATGATTAGATTTTAATATGAAATGTAATATGATTTGAATTTAAATATGCAAAATAAATGATAATCTCAAAACAATTTAATCTATTTTGAATTTGAATTTCAAATTTGTCACGTGAATATCCGTTAGTACGTGTGTGTTTGATGTGACCATTAACATCAAACTATATTATCATCAAACTATATCAAATTAAAATATAGTTTGATGAAACCATTAGCATCAAACTATATTATACGATTTATATCTCAATAATCATAACAATAATATGAAGGCTAGATTTCATATTATAATTTGAATTTGAATATGAATATGCAAAAAATTGTATGAAATGAAATATAACTAAGAGATTTTGCACCCAAAAAAAATTGGGCAAGTAAACATGAAACTTGTAAGAATAATATTTATCACAATAAAAAAAAATCTCAAAAACGAAGCAATATAATTCGAATATAAATTTTTTTTTATAGAAAATGAAATAACTTATAAACTAATATTGATTTAACAATGTATATAAAATCTCATAGTAAAATTTATATGAGTATTCATAAGTTTAATGTGAATGACATGAATGTAATTATTCTAGTAAGTTAAACATTTTTTGAGAAATGTGTTGAGAAACTCTATGGTAATGACACGTCAGAATGACACAATTGTAAATCACATGTCAAGCCAAAGTTATTTTTTAACAATGCTTCTCAATTTATATATAGAGGATTATGCAATGGTTTAATGTGAATGACACTAACGTAATTATTCTATTAAGTTAAATCTTTTTTTATAAAAATCTTGAAAAGCTCTATATTGATGACACATTTGTAAATTACACATGAAACCAATGTTTTTTCCAGTTATTCTCGATTAATATATAGGAAATTTATTAGTATGAACATCTAATTTATCAATAGATTGCTATTTTTGTCATTTAACGTTTAAAAATAAAATTAAACGTCAACATAAAAATTATGTTAAAGATATTATCACTTAAGCTAATTAACTCTTTCTTTTTGGGTATTTCCAAAAATTGAAAATTATATTTGTTCTATTGAAATGCTTTTTGTAAAAAAAATGTTTCATAATTTCATTTGCATCATATAATAAACTTTTTCAAAGTGGAGCGCTTTCATTTTGCATTGAACATCAAAATTCCCCACCATTCATTCTCCTACTTTACATCTTCATCATCGTCAAAGATTCAAGCCAGAGAGAGAGAGAGAGAGCTTTTGCTTCTTCTTCGGAACCACAAGGTTTTGAGTCTTCCAATGGCGTTAGCTCTCTCCGTCACACCTACATCTTCTTCTTCCTCCTCCTCTTGCGTCCTCCCTCGAAACCCTACCCCTACTCCTAATTTCAGAACCACCCATCTGAATTTCGCTTCCCCGAGGAGGATTCACGCCATTAATCCTCTCCTTAGATCATCCTCACGACACCTAAAACCATCTCCATTCTCAATCTCAGCTATCGCCTCTTCTTCTTCTTCCTCCTCACAACCCACAGAGCTCGTGGCTCATAAGCTCCAGAGATTAGTCAAAGAATTCAAATCCTTAACGGATCCAATCGATCGGCTCAAATGGGTTCTCCGTCACGCGAGTCTCATTCCTCCGATGCCCGACTCATCCCGAACCGAATTTAACCGGGTCATGGGCTGTACGGCTCGTGTCTGGCTAGACGCTGAGCTAGGTCAAGACGGGAAGATGCGGTTTTGGGGAGATAGTGACTCAGATGTGTCGAAAGGTATGTGTTCGTGTCTGATTCAACTGCTTGATTCTGCTACTCCTGAAGAAGTGATGGAATTGAAGACTGAGGATTTGGTTGAGGTTAACGTTGGATTGTTGGGTGGTGAGAGATCGAGGGTGAACACGTGGCACAATGTTCTTGTGAGTATGCAGAAGAAGACACGACGGCTCGTGGCGGAGAAGGAAGGAAAAGCTCCTTCCTTTGAGCCGTTTCCTTCATTGGTGTTAACTTCTGATGGTATTGAGGCTAAAGGAAGCTTTGCTGAAGCTCAGGTGAGAATCGTCTTATTTTGACTCTCAGTTTTTGAATTTTGGTTTTGTGTTGTAGTAAAGATCTGTGTTTGATTGTATTATATTCATTGTTTTAGCTTGACTCTCAGTTTTTGAATTTTGGTTTTGTGTTGTAGTAAAGATCTGTGTTTGATTGTATTATAAGTATGAAGATAAACAAATGAGCTCTTTGTCACTGTAATTTTGTCTTTAGAAGAGCAGGAAGTGAAGGGAATCTCGCTCTTTTGGATTAGCTAAAACCGGTTTTTGCAACACTGTGTAGATGTTACAATGGTTTGATGCAATCATTACCTTGCGAGAATGTCGGTTCTCGCAGGATCAGTTTGGTCTAGTTTAGCTAGCGATATAGATGTTCTGCTCATCCGCGTTCTCTTTGTTTTCAACTCTTTAGCAAGATTATACTTTGTGTCATTGTTAAAATTTGTTGTTTGGTTTCTGTATTTCACTTGTAGGCGAAATATTTGCTTCCGGAGGAGTCACGGGTTCAAGAACTTGTCAAGGTGCTGAAGGAAAAGAAGATTGGAGTGTCTGCTCATTTCTATATGGATCCAGAAGTGCAAGGGGTCTTGACTGCTGCTCAAAAGCATTGGCCACATATTTATATATCTGATTCTCTTATCATGGCAGATGCAGCTGTCAAGATGGCAAAAGCTGGATGTCAGTTTATAACAGTTCTTGGTGTTGATTTCATGTCCGAAAATGTTCGTGCCATCCTAGATCAAGCTGGGTTTGGAGAGGTTAGAGAGTTTTTTTTTTTTTTTTATCTCTTGTTATTAGTTTTGAGATACTGCTCCTTACATATTTTTTGGTTTGTAGGTTGGTGTATACAGAATGTCTGATGAGTCCATTGGTTGTTCACTGGCTGATGCTGCTTCTGCTCCTGCTTACTTGAACTATCTCGAAGCTGCTTCTCTTACGCCGCCTTCTTTGCATGTTGTTTATATCAATACATCTCTGGAGACAAAAGCTTTTGCTCATGAGCTTGTAGCTACCATTACTTGCACTTCATCTAATGTTGTACAGACGATCCTGCAGGTTTGTTTCTTGCTTTCTTTCAACCTTTTTTTCTTTTGCTTCATCTTGATGCTCTAAACTCTTTGTCTTGTAGGCGTTTGCTCAATTGCCAAAGTTAAATGTTTGGTACGGTCCTGATTCTTACATGGGAGCGAATATTGTAAAATTATTCCAACAGATGACATTGATGACTGATGAAGAAATCGCCAATATTCACCCTAAACACAACCTAGAGTCCATTAAATCATTGCTTCCTCGTCTTCACTATTTCCAGGTAACTTTTGCTTCTTTTTTTGTTGTTTGTGGCAGTACTCAAGTGTCAAAAGATGGTTTGCTTATATGATTGTGTTTCCAGGAAGGAACGTGTATTGTACATCATCTTTTCGGTCACGAGGTAGTGGAGAAAATAAAGTACATGTATTGTGACGCCTTTCTTACTGCGCACCTCGAGGTTCCAGGTGAAATGTTTTCATTAGCCATGGAAGCAAAGAAAAGAGATATGGGTGTTGTCGGTTCCACACAGAACATACTAGACTTCATCAAGCAGAAGGTTGAGGAAGCAGTGGACCGGAATGTGGATGACCATCTCCAGTTTGTTCTAGGAACAGAGTCGGGAATGGTAACATCTATTGTCACAGTGATCAGGAGTTTGCTAGGTTCTTCTGCTAACTCGAAACTGAAAGTTGAAGTAGTGTTTCCGGTATCATCAGACTCGATGACAAAAACTTCTTCAGAGGGTCCAAACCCCTTTAGAGTTGGTGATGTTACATTACCGGTTGTACCAGGAGTAGCAGCCGGTGAAGGCTGCTCTATTCATGGCGGATGTGCATCATGTCCATATATGAAGGTTAGTTCTTGCTTTATTATTATCACTCATTCGATAGTGATCGGTAAATGAATTTCTATGCTCCATCAAATGCAAAGCTTGTGTGGTAATGCAGATGAATTCGCTCAACTCTCTCTTGAAAGTTTGCCACAATCTACCTGATGTGGAAAACGAAATCGGAGGATTCAGAGCCGAGCGATTCAAACGACAAACTCCTCAAGGAAAACTCATTGCGGATGTCGGGTGTGAGCCAATACTCCACATGAGGCACTTCCAAGTAAAGCAAATAACTTTCATCTCTTATAAAGTTTTGCGTTAATGTCACTTAAATCTTGAACCACATCCGCTTTTGCAGGCGAACAAGGAGCTGCCAAAGGAGCTTGTTCATCATGTCTTAAGTCGTGAGAGCAAGAGATGACCAAGTTGTCCCTTTATAACTAAATGAAGAAATCGGGTGAGTTTAGTTATCGACAAATTATAGGTTTTACGTTTGATGGAACATGAAGATTAAAGTTCTTCCTGCAATAATGATCATATGATCACAAGGATAACATTACATTATATACAGTGATATAAACAAAAGTAGAAGAAGCATGTGGATATATTAGAGAGGCATAGGAGCGAGCTTATTGATGTATAATTGTCGGAGGTTCTTTGCAATGTGCTTATATCACGGCATTATAAGTTTTTAACAAACTTGAAACTTTTTTGTCATCATGATAACTATTAGACATTAACTTGAGCACATATACTTGAGTTAGCTTTACAAAAACATTTCACTTGATCATAAAATACATTTGAAAAATAGTAACATATTTCGCAACATCTATTCTTTCTTATTTGTTCTTAATTGCGAATTTAAACATTGTTAAAATGCGAACAATTTAAAAAAGCAAGCTTGTTCCACGAATATTAAATGTAAGAAAAAAAACAGAAAACATGTCTTATTGATCTAGTAAATAACAAAAAAAAATTAAGAGATTGAATGGCATGTAGATTTTTCATGACGTTTTGAAAACGTGATTCTATTTTACCGAGTACATACCATTCATACTAATAAAATCACAATGATAAAAAAAAAAATTAACAACTATTTTCAACCTATCTCGTACGTTTAAAATTTATAATTAGTTTATAAAAAAACATTATTCATCTATTAAAATAGTAGTTTTTAGCGTTTTATCGTCCTATTGATTTCGTTATTTTATTATTCAGCTATTTCGTTATTATGTTATTCAACGGACATAGCAGTCAAGCCCCTATACATTTTAAACTAATGCAAGGGAATTACAAATGCATTGTATTCTCGACATGATCCGGAACAGCCCATATAAGGAGAGTATTATTACGTTCATGCTCTATATCCTCCACCATAGTAACTTAAACTTAGGGCCGGCTTAGATAGGAGTGTTAGCAGGGCGACTGCCTCGGAGTCTACAGTTTTTTTGTTTTAAACAGTAAATAGAGGCTCTGATTTTGTAAAAAAAATAAAAACTATTTTATTATTAAAAAGGGCCCAATCTTTTTTTTTTGTTTTAGGGCCAAAACAAATATTTTAGCCCCAGGACCCCCAAAAGTCTTGGTCCACGGTGAACACTATTATATACTATTACTTTCGGCCTTATAGACGCAAAGTAAGATTATTCTTTTGGTTTTCACTTGTGTTCGTTTCGGTATGAAAATTATTTTGCGTTTAGGTTTTGATTGTTCATTTGTTTTTGTTTTTACTTTGTTGGTTCTCTTATTCTAGAAATTATGTTGTAGCGTGTAATGCATTCGGGTCAATTGCTAGAGCTTTTTATAATCAATGGGCTATGAATGGGAAGTATGGTGACGTTTGTGTTTTGCGTTTTTGGCGATTTGAAGAAACACATGGTTCATAATTGTTGGTTTGCTTGTTTGTGTTATTATTTACTTGATTAGTCATAATTTTTATATATTCACTAGATAAGTACCAGCATATATGCGGATTTGTAATATAATATTTTATAACCAGTTAAAAAAATTAAAAATGAAAAAACAAAATTAGATTAGCCGTGAAAATATATAAAACATAAACTAAAAACCAAAGTTTACGATGAAATAAATATATACCATGAAATAAAAATTTAGTGAAAAATGCAGTAAATAGTTTTTGATACGATTATTGGACTTTTAATTATTTGGTGTTAATTGACATACTACAAAATTGTGGTTTATATAGATGTGAGGAATTAGAATTCTTTTCCTATATGATTAATTTTCTTAATCTAAATGGAAAATTAAAGAATGTATAAAAATTTAGACGATGATTTATGAAAACTAAGAAGAAATCCAGAAGATGATTTAGACAAAGTAGAAGAAGGTGAAGATGAGGAGAGCGACTAAGAAAAATCAGAAGAATAAGAATTCAAATAAGACAAAGAATTTGAAGGAGAAAAAGTTGGAAAAGAAGAAGAAGAAAAAGTCGGGGAATGCAAATATGGTGAAAAAGAAGTTAAAGACGATGAAAAAGAAGAAGAAAAATATGAGAAATAACGTAAATCGAAAAATAAAGAAGAAGAAGTAGATGGAGACGAAGCAAAAGAAGAGGAAAACGAAGAAAAACTAGGAAAAAAGAAGACGAAGAAAAACCGAATGAAAAGAAGAAGAATAAGTCGGAGAAGACAAAGACGATAAAGAAAGAAGAATTAGAAGTCGAAGACGATGAAAATGAAGAAGGAAAAGACGAGGAAGATGATAAAAGAAGAGAATGAAGAAGGAGACAAAGCTAATGACGAAGAATTCAGAAACTACGAGGAAACATGTGTTAAAGATGAGGAAAGGAGACCCGAAAGATGAAGATGACAAAGTATGAAAATGTGACGATGGGGAAGGAGGCTATGAAAAATCTAAAGAATAAGAAACCAGAGAAGACAAAAAGACAAATTCGATGAATTCTGAGAAGGAAGAAGAAGAGGCAGAAGAAAACGTTATTCATTACGTTCTCGTGCTCTATGATTTCCATTTCCTTGGTGTTCCAACCATATGTGAGAAATATTGCATGATTATGTGGAGGATAAAGATTGAGTATGTGTACAAAGAATATTTTTTTAAAAAGGAAAGTTTTGTTGATGCTGATGAACATGAAACATTTTGGAGTCTTATAATGACATTTACATAAAACATTGCACTCCCAATCGATAAAGATAGTAGGTGAGAATTGTGTGTTTTTGAAACTCTTCGTACTATTAATGTTATTGTCTCAATCGTATGATATATACAATTTCAGACGAGGGAGGGAGTGAGAGATGGAGAGAGAAGGAGAGCGAGAGAGGGAACGATTGAAGGAGAGAGAGAGATAAAGAGAGCGAGAGAAAGAGTTAAAGACAAATTCGATGAATTCTGAGAAGGAAGAAGAAGAGGTAGAAGAAAACGTTATTCATTACGTTCACGTGCTCTATGATTTCCATTTCCTTGATGTTCCAACCATATGTGAGAAATATTGCATGATTATGTGGAGGATAAAGATTGAGTATGTGTACAAAGAATTTTTTTTTTTAAAAAGGAAAGTTTTGTTGATGCTGATGAACATGAAACATTTTGGAGTCTTATAATGACATTTACAGAAAACATTGCACTCCCAATCGATAAAGATAGTAGGTGAGAATTGTGTGTTTTTGAAACTCTTCGTACTATTAATGTTATTGTCTCAATCGTATGATATATACAATTTCAGATGAGGGAGGGAGTGAGAGATGGAGAGAGAAGGAGAGCGAGAGAGGGAAAGATTGAAGGAGAGAGAGAGAGAGATAAAGAGAGCGAGAGAAAGAGTTAAAGATTTCATGGATATGTATAGATGGAGAGAGAGAGAGAGAGAGAGAGAGAGAGAGAGAGAGAGAGAGAGAGAGAGAGAGAGAGAGAGAGAGAGAGAGAGAGAGAGAGAGAGAGAAGGAGGGTGGGAGAGAGAGAGAGAGGATGAGAGTGAGAGATGGGGATGGAGGGGGAATTAGGGAGGGAACGAGAAAGATAGAGAGAGATAGGAAGGTATGGAAGGATGGAGGGAGGGTGGGAGATAGAATGGGAGAGAAAGTTAAATCTTTTAGGTTCATGTAATTGATCGATATTAGATTTCCTTTAGTTCATCTCTTCTGTATTCCTAATTTTTTGTTTAATCTGGTTTACAAGGAAGCTAAAGCTTTGAGAGACATGTAAGTGTAATTTTTTGATAATGATGGTCTTACTTCTTTTTTATATGTATTTATATTTTCTTTATTCTATTCAGATGTATGCTTCTTAATCGGTCATAATTGTTAGACTCGCTATTATGCGTTTTGGCACATCTTTGATCAGGACTTCCGAAAATATCTATTTTATTTACTTGGGGTTTGTAATATTAACCCTAAAATCTTCGGTTAATAAGGAGAATGCTTGAAATGACAAAGTATTTAGACAAACAAGCATTTCTCGAGTAGAAAATGGCAACGACCCACAAAACATATAGATGTATGATCAAAATTTTTTTAGAGATATTAAATTCAACAATACTAAATTGGTTCCAACCCCTGTTTGAAATGTTTTAATTAAAAACACAAATATTTTGAAGGCGAAGAAATGTGTGATTGATATGAAGAAGGAGAAGGAAGAGATGGCGGAGATGCTTGAAGGTAAACTTAGAGAACAAAAGAGAGGAGGAGAATTTGAAGGAGACAAGACGAAACTTACCTATTGTGGAAATTAGATTTCTTGTAGGAGAAGAAGAAGAAGAAGAACATGTTGGAGATTCTAGAGGTTTCTTAATCGTCAATAATTGTTAGACTCGCTATTATGCGTTTTGGCACATCTTCGATTAGGACTTCTGAACATTTCTATTTTATTTACTTGGGTTTGTAATATTAACCCTAAAATCTTTGGTTAATAAGGAGAGTGCTTGAAATGACAAAGTATTTAGACAAACAAGCATTTCTCGAGTAGAAAATGGCAACGACCCACAAAACATATCGATGTATGATCAAAATTTTTTTAGAGATATTAAATTCGACAATACTCAATCGGTTCCAAACCCTGTTTGAAATGCTTGAAGGTAAACTTAGAGAACAAAAGGGAGGAGGAGAATTTGAAGGAGATGAGACGAAACTTACCTATTGTGGAAATTATATTTCTAGTAGGAGAAGAAGAAGAAGAAGAAGAAGAAGAAGAACATGTTGGAGATTCTCGAGGAAGAACAAATGGAGATCTAATTTAGGAATCTAGATAGAGAAAGGGAGAGAGAGAGCATTTAGGGACATGTAAATGATCGATATTCTATCACCCTTAGTTCGTCTCTTCCGTGTTTTTTTAATTTATGTTTAATATGGTTGATAAGGAAGTTAAAGCCTTTAGGTACATGTAAGTGTAGACAAGAACCGTCCAGAAGGAGAGACAAAAGGTACCAAAGGGATTGTTTACCTACGCTATGATACTATGGTTTCGTGCCCACACTTGTGAGAAAGATAAGAACCGAAAAGACAGAGTGACAAAAGCTAAGAAAGGGATTGTTTACCTACGCTCTGATATCATGGTTTCGTGCTCGTGCTTGCAAGAAAGATAAGAATCGACAATAAGGAGAGACCAAAGCCATCAAATTGAGTTTTTACCAACGCTCTAATACCAAAGGAGAAAATGGCAATGACCCTCATATCAATGTGATCAAACAAAATTTCAGAAATATTAAATTTGACAATACTAAGCTGATACAAACACTATTTGAAATGCTGGAGGAAAAGCACATAAGCTACAAGAAAACATTGGTTAAAAAATGAAGATGTTTTGACAGCGAAGAAATGCGTGATTGATATAAAGGAGAGGGAAGATATGGCGAAGATGCTTGAAGGTAAACTAAGAGAACAAAAGAGAGGAGGAAAAGTTGAAGGAGACAAGACTAAATCTATCTATTGTGGAAATTATATTTCATGAAGGAGAATAAGTTGAAGAACATGTTGGAGATTCTCGAGAAAAAACGAAGGGAGATCTAAATTAGGTGTCGAGAGAGAGAGAGAGAGAGAGAGAGAGATAGAGAGATAGAGAGAGAGAGAGAGAGAGAGAGAGAGAGAGAGAGAGAGAGAGAGAGAGAGAGAGAGAGACGTTCATTGCAGGAAATGGCGATTCCGATGACGAGAATGATGGTTCCTCAGACTTCAGGGACATGTAACTGATCAATATTCTATCACCGTAAGTTTGTTTCTTCCATGTTTCTGATTTATGTTTAATATGATTGATAAGAAAGTTGAAGTCTTCAGGTATGTAAGTGTGTAGTTTTTTTGGTTTGAAGGAAACAAGACTAAACCTATCTATTGCGGATCTTTCATGAAGGTGAAAAAATAAGAACATGCTGGAGATTCTTGGTCAATATCCAAGGGAGATATAAATTAGGAATCTAGAGAGGGAGAGAGAGAGAGATAGAGTAATGGAAACCGATTATGGAAGATTTTGACACAAAATTGAATATGGCGAGGAAGAAGACGAAGATGAGATAAAGAAACATCGGAAGAATGAGAAGTCGGAGAATATGAAGATGATGAAGAATGAGAGGGAACAAGAAGAGGAAGAAGAAAACCGGAAGAAAAAAATGAAGACAAATATGAAGAAAAAGAAGCCATAGAAGACGAATACAATAGAGAAGAAGAAGAACTCGAAGATGATGGAGAAGAAAAACGGAAGACAAAGAAGACGACGAAGATGGGAAATGATGAAGAAGAAGGAGAAGAAAAAACAAAAACAAATCTGGAAGAGTGAGAGAGAGAAAAAATATAATTCAGAGAAGACGAAGATGATGAAAAAGAAGAAGGAAGAGACGACGAAGAAAAAAAACTTAAAGATAAAGAAGAGGAAGAAGATGAAGACTAAGACGATGAAGAAAAAGTCAGAAAAGACGAAGAAGATGACAAAGACAAATAAAATAAAAAAACATAAGTAGAATAAGAAGGCGGATGAGACCAAGACGTTGAAGAAGAAGAATGAGAAAGGTAAGGATTTGGAAAGGACGAATAAAAACTGAAAGAAGAGAAAGAAAGAGTTGAAGAAGACGGATGTGATGAAGAAGAAGAATAAGCCGAATACGATGAAAAAGTGAAAAGGAAAATATGAGGGAGAAGATAAATGAATTATAAAGAATAATAAGAAGAAAATGAAGCAGAAGAAGTTGAGGTTGAAGAAGGGACGAAGAAAAACCGAAAGAATAATAAGCTAGGGAAGATGAAGACGATGAAAAAAGAAAACCGGAAGAGAAAGACAAAGACAAACCGAAAGAGAAAGAAGAAGAATAATTGTTGTAGAAGACAAAGAAAATAAAGAAGAAGAAGTAGAAGTCAAAGACGGTTGAAAAAATAAAATAAAAAAAATAAATCATATACGTTGAAGAAGAAGAAGAAAAATGTGAGGAATAACCGATTATAACGACACACACTTACGACAAAATAGAGAGAGAATTCTAGTGAGGGAGAGATAAAAAGAATTAGGCAGAGAGAGAACCTTCCGTAATTACAATATGTGAGTGAATGAAACATTATTCGGTTGTTATTTTCTTTTTTGTTGGTCGATTGTCTAAAATTGTTGTTATATTTGTGTTTGATTTTTTATTGGTAACAAAGTTAATAATTTAATAATGTGATTATTTATAGAGTTTTAGAGTTTTCAAGATGAAGCTCGATAATCTGGTGCATTATCTAACCAATGACAAAGTCTTGGGCCGCGTTAGCTCAGGTAACTAATTAATTGGACATTTTAAGTATGTTTATATTTAGCTATATGCTTATAAAATGTCAGTTAGTTTCTACGTTTATAATATAGTCTATTTTGTTGCTATAGAAATTAAATTGTACTCAATACTAGGTAAGATTAATATAATTTTCTAATTTAGATAGTAAGATTTTGTATACACGCTAAGACGCAAAGAGAATAATAATAGTATGATCGTTTTTAAACCTTTTTATAATTATGTGTCTAACTTTCGTTTTAAATAGGTCTGGTTATAAGCTAAGCCCATTTGAAGAATCTTGATTTGTCAGCGATAAAAAAATATATGCGGATAAACGGTCATTCTTTGTCTAATTATAAAGGATCAATGCATGTCCCGAACGATATTGCTCGATATAAGAATACTAACCATCTTTTACTTGGTGAGCAAAACTATGATTGTGATAAACTGGCGGTTGATCATGCGAGATTGTTCTCCACAATCACCGATGAGCAAAGACGTGTTTACGATGAGATAATGTATGAGGTTAATGGTGATACTGGTGGTTTGTTTTTTGTCTATGGTTATGGTGGAACATGAAAAACGTATTTGTGGAGTGTTTTGGGTTCCACACTTCGGTCTAAAGGCCGTATAGTTCTTAATGTTGCATCAAGTGGAATAGATGCATTGTTGCTGCAGGGGGGTCGAACGGCTCATTCTAGATTTGGGATATCGATCGTTGTCAACGAGTATACCTTGTGCTCGATAAGTGCTGGGTCACACCAAGCCGAATTACTTGAAGCACCTAGCCTTATTATTTGGGATGAAGCTCCAATGATGAGCAAGAATTGTTTCGAGATGCTCGACCAGACTATGCGTGATATATTAAAGTGTAATAAGGTATTTGGTGGTAAAGTGGTTGTTTTGGGCGGAGATTTTAGGCAGATTTTACCTGTTATTGTCGGCGTTAATAGCTCGGAAACTATTATGGCGACGGTGAATTCTTCTCCTATTTGGTCTGATTGCAAGGTTTTGGAGCTAAAAACGAATATGAGACTTCTTCGTGGCACTGGTAGTGTTATGGATCAAGAGCTAAGAGTTTTTGCAAAGTGGATATTGGATATCGGTGATGGGAAAATTAATGAGCCCAATACGGGAGAAGTTGAGATCGATATCCCATCATATTTATTGATAACTGAAGATGGCGAGCCCGTAAAAATATTGTAACAGAGGTTTACGGTGGAACGATACGTGACCCTAAATCTTTTCAAGAAAGGGCTATTCTGAGTCCCTGTAACAAGATGTTGATGTTATAAATAATTTTATGTTGTCACATCTCGCATGTAATTTTAGTGTTTTTTGTGAACATTTATGATTTTTGGATTCTCTTCGATATAACTTTTTAAATTTTGAATCCAGGTGATGAACATGAATATCTTAGTTCTGATAGCATTGATACTTCAGACACAAGAAGATCGATGATATGGCTTATACTCAGGAATATCTAAACAATATCAAGGTATATGGTCTGCCAAATCACTGTTTAAAGTTTTTGATTGGTGCTCCGATCATGTTGCTTAGGAACATTGACCCTCGGGGCGGTTTATGTAATGGGACAAGATTACTCTATTTTCAATTCGTTGATCTCAATACATGTTTTATTTTTATTTGGTTTGAGATAGTTAATCTTTGTGTTGTTTTTATTCGGTTTTGAGATATTGACCCGCGCCTTATGGCGCGGGTTAGACACCTAGTTTTGTTAAAAACAAACTGCGATCATGTACATTTGCACATTGGGAACATGCCCAAAGCCGGGCCTGCAAAAATGTGGTCGTTAATTCATTGTAGCGATAAGGGAAACATAATCGGAAAAATCATTGTACATGATCGTATACTTCATTTTTCAAAAGTAGGGACATGGTAGGCTCAATATTATTATGGGTCCTAGGGAAAATGTTTTTTTGGATACTTAATTTTTTTTTAAAGGTGTTATACTAAATTTAAAAAAAAAACATTTTTGTGTAATGTTTTTGTAGAATTGTTTTATGAAAAATACATATAAAATAATTTTATGGGTCCTTTTGAATCTAAATTTTATTATTTTATTTATTTTTTAATGAAAAAAACTATATATATAAAAATTCAGGACCCTTAATTATTAGAACACAGGGTTGAGCCTTGGGGCGGTCGCACCCCTTGTCCCCCCTTTAAACCGGCACTGAGTAGGGATGTTCCTGTTTATCATCGCAATCTCGTTACAAACACCCGTGGCATGTTGCAATAATCGAATAACAAAATTAGAAAATTAAAATTAATAAAAACTAAATTAAAATTAAATTAGTGTGGAAGTCCTAATTAGTCCAATAGTCAAAGGTTTTGGGGGGAAACCACTTTTTGCGTTTTTGGCGGAAAACCACTATTTTACGGTTTTGGCAGGAAACCGTTATTTTACGTTTTTGGCGGGAACCCGCTATTTTGCGATTTTGGCGGGAAACCGCTATTTTACGGTTTTGACGGGAAACCGCTTTTTGCGGTTTTGGCGGTAAACCGTTATTTTACGGTTTTGGCGGGAAACCGCTTTTTACTGTTTTGGCGGAAAACCACTATTTTGCGGTTTTGGCGGGAAACCGCTATTTTACGGTTTTGGCCGGAAACCACTTTTTGCGGTTTTGGCGGAAAACCACTATTTTACGGTTTTGGCGGGAAACCGCTATTTACGGTTTTTAAAAATTTTAAATAACAAGAAATAAATAAATATTTTTTCAAAAAAAAACATTTTTTTGCGGTTTTGGCTGGAAACCGCTATTTTACGTTTTTTGGCCAGAAACCATTATTTTGCGGTTTGGGGGGGGGGGAACCACTTTTTGTGGTTTTGGCGAGAAACCGCTTTTTTGCGGTTTTGGCGGAAAACCGCTATTTTGCGGTATTGCCGGGAAACCGCTATTTTGCGGTATTGGCGGAAAATCGCTATTTTACGGTTTTGGCGGGAAACCGCTATTTTGCGGTTTTGGCACAAAACCATTATTTTGCGGTTTTGGCAGGAAAACCGCTACTTTGCGGTTTTGGCAGGAAAACCGCTATTTTGCGGTTTTGGTGGGAAACCACTATTTTGCAATTTTTGTGGTAAACTAATTTTTGCGGTTTTGATGTAATTTGTTTTTCTTAAAAAGTAATAAAATATAAATATTTTAAGTTTTGATTGTAAATGAGGGTATTTTTGACTTTTGTAATTTTGGATGCACTTTGGTGCATCCAAACTCTAGTTTCAAGTGCATCCAAACTGCCCAATTATTTTGGATGCATTTCATTTTGCATACAGTTTTTACATCCAGATGCACTTCTTATTTTGATAAAAACGAACTGCATCTCATATCTGCATCTAGACGCAGTTGCTGGATGAACAAAAAAACAGTCCCTTACTAAAAAAACATAGAAAAACCTAAATATAATCATATCATCCAAGAGAGAAATCCACCATCACAGCTTCGGCAGGAGGTTAGTTGAAAATGGTCGTCTCATGATCTTTCAACTCGACCGTCCATTAAAGTATGTTGTACGCCAAACCAGGAATAATTACCTCAAAATCTTAATATCGTCCATCTATAATATGGTAATTTTATATAACTAGACCTAGAGATGTCAATCGGGCTGGTCCGGTCTGGCCGGGCCCGAAACCCGTAAATCCCGCATATATTTGAGTCCGGTCCGGACAGAGTTCTAGGGCTTTTCGGGCTTTTTGTTACAAACACAAAAATTCACAATTCTCAAATGAAAAATAATTAAAACAACATATTTATCAAAATAAATCTAAATTGAAATGTATTATATCAAATCCAATTAAAGTTAAAAGCAAAAGTTTGAAAAAAAACAAATAAAATTCAAATAAATTGTATTACCAAATAAAACATAAAATCAAAACACTTCAAATCTAGGTAGTAGAGTTTAGATTAGAATCTCCTTCATTGTCTTCTAAATCCTCATCACCGTCAAAAGCTAAAGAAAAAATTATAATAATAATATTAAGATTTTAGAAGTATAAATCATATAGAAATGTCATTGAAAGTCTATAGATAAAGATTTTAAAAATATGAAGTAAATATGGATGAATAATAATGGTACTTGGATCACGAAATTTAAACTCATGCAACCAAGTGCATGTACAAATAAGTGATTCAACGTTTCTTGGTAAAATACGATTTCTATATTAATCCAAGACATGCGCACCAATAATAAATGTAGACTCAGATGGCACTGTAGTTATTGAAATGCTTAGAACATCACATGCCATACGAGCTAATTCACCATAACGTTGTGACTGACAATTCCACCATTATAAAACATCCATGTCTTCATAAAAAGTCAGTTCCAACATATCGTCTTCTAAATATATAGTCAATTTAGACTTTCTTTCTTCTATAATGGTACGTTTTTCATACGCTTTGAAATCATATGATAAGCGAACCCAAATTTAATAAGATATACATAATCAAATAGTTTCGGGCTAGTGATATCCTTATATTTTACCCTTCTCATGCATTCATTTAGCTTAGGTTTCATCTCATATGCATGGGGTTTCATAGCATTTCTTATTCGTTTTGTCTCATTTAGAGTATTAGGTGTTTGCATTAGGTCTTACTGAGTCTTTGCATGTTTTGGAGTGTTTTTCTAGATAATTGGAGGCACTTGGTGACGTTTGGAGATTTGGGGCTAAAGGGAAGAGAGAATCCATCCGGAGCGCCCGAAAGAACTGGTCAGACGGAGGGTATAAGTGCAGATTCAGCCTCGATAACATTCATGAGGGTTGTAGCCCAGAGGGTAAGCTATTCACAGGAGTTGGATTCAAAACAATCAGACATATGGTTCTGGAGTTATCGTAGTTTTACCGAACCGTATTCGCCTGGCCGAGAAAACGCACCTTGCACCATCGGCATGGTCTAATGGGGTCGGTCCTAGCACAGGGAACTCAACCGACCGAAGCTAACCACCCAGATCAGGCTCGGTTACAGACAAGACCAATATCAACCGACCAAGATCCACTTGGTTAACTCCACCCGGTCCAAACATCCAAGATACAACACCAGCCGACATAACTCAAAGATCATGCCAAATGAAGATCGTTTTGTGCCCAGTTTAATCTGAAGTCTTCATGAAAGTCATAGACAATCGAGCTGCCTTTCGTTGAGTGGTGGTTTCATGTCATTCAGATAGGCCGTTCAAGGGTTATGGCAAATATAGCAAGGACATGTCTGTCTGGTATCCAAACGAGTTATGCTCCAAATACGACGTCTAAAAGATTAACCCAGACGAAGGGTTTGCACTCCGAATCAGCTTCTGTGTTCTTCATTGAAGTTGTAGATAATTGAGTTGGCTATCTTATGGAGTTGTATTCGGGTCATTCGGGTGACAGGTTCAGGAGTTATGGCCGATTCACTGAAGACGTATCCAGGTTTCGGCCGGGTCAATACCCGGTTTGTCCCGGGTTGACCCGGTCCGACCCCATTTACTATAAAAACCATTTTACCTAATTTTTGCCACTTATCTCTTTTCTCATGTCTAAAACCCCTTCTTGAGAGAGATTGGGAGATTTGTAAGAGAGATCATTTTGATTTATGCAATTTAAGTTTGTCTTTCATTGATTTCTTCCTTCCAGCTATCTTCTTTCTTGATTATTCATCACTCATCCATGGATTCAACCCTCATCCACATCGATTTTGAGTTGTTCCTAATGGGTCTTGAGTAGTTCTTTAGGATTTAGAGATGGGGTAGATTAGGGTGATTCAAGGCTTGATCCATGGTGTTTAGGGATAGTTAATCTTATATTCCTTCTTGAATAGTGATCCTAATGCTAGTTCTAGCTTGAGAAAGTGGGTTTAGATCATAAGGCATTTCATGCACACCAAGTGTTTGATGAAATGCTTTGATGAACTATTCAAGAGATTTATGCTCCTAGCCTATGAGAATAGCTGTCTAGGGTATATTTTTGGTTGATCTTGTTTATACATTCTTAATGCTTGCTAATCAATGATTCAAAAATGAGAATTTGTTAATGAATTAGTGATTAGCATAGTGATTAGTTGCTTGAGAAAGAATTAGTCAAGATTAAGGATCTTATGCCTAGGAATTAGCTTGTTTGAGGGTTTGAACACCATGGATTAGACTTGGATTGCCTTATATCGATAACCTCATCTTTGAATCCGCTTTTGTTTATCGCATTACAACTTGTTTAGTTTGCTTTTACTTGCTTCAGTTTAGTTACTTAATTAAAACCCCACTTTGATTGCTTAACTCATTTAGTTGTATGCATTCCTTGTGTTTGAAATTTTACCCTTGGATTCGACACCTCTTATGCTACTTAGACATTTTGAGTAATTGATACACGGCAAAATCCTTGTATCAATTTGGCGCCGTTTCCAATTGGGTTTAGCTTTCGACATTAGGATTTTACTTCTTTTTGAGATTAAGCATTTTTCTTTCTTTTGTTTACTAATCTCTCCTTCTAGCTCTCTCTTGTAGGTGCATGAACTTGCGTACCAAAGGAAACAACAATCTTGTTGAGCCAAGAGACGACATCAACCTTCTACATCGCGGTCTTAGAGCAAGAAGAGATAGAGAACGGGTTGTGCACATTGCTAGGATTGGTATGGAAAACGTGCAAGTGAACCCGGATGGTGGTAATGACCACGTTGCTTATGCTCCACACCAAGGAGAAAATGGTGGTAATGGAAACCACCACCCACCCGCCCGTAATGGTCCTAACATAGTTGGAGCGGGTGATGCGGCCAATGCTCATGTGAACCGCCAAGGCATTCGAGCACCACCGGTTGAGACCAATGACTTTGAGGTCAAAGCTAGCTTCATCAACATGGTACAAAGCAACAAATTCCATGGCTTGACGGTGGAGGATCCACTTGATCACTTGTATCATTTTGGCCGGATTTGTGGCTTGACAAAGATGAATGGAGTCTCAGAGGATAGCTTTAAGCTAAGGTTGTTCCCATTGTCTCTTGGAGACAAGGCAAGGCAATGGGAAAAGAACTTTCCCCACGGTTCCATCACTTCATGGGACCAATGCAAGACATCATTCCTTGTGATATATCATGGTTTTTACCCCTTTTAAGCCGTGATATAAGTCCGTTTTATAGAGTCTTTCTACTATTTTGTTGGAGCTTTCTGGAGCATTTTGGATCAAAGCAGAATGTTGTGTAGCTGAGTACCCGATTTGAAGCATTAGTGTCGATCGATACTGCCTAGTATCGGTCGACACTCATCGAAGCAAACACGACCCGCGAGTTTAATGAAGAGTTGAAGAATTGCAAAATTTCCCAGAAGTCTTTATTATTTACAAGAAGCCCCAAAACGTGATTTAGGTTATTTAATAGGATTTTACAGCCACTTTGAGGGCTATGCTTTTTTGATTCTGGTTTTGTGAGAGAGCTTTTGAAGGGAGACAAGTCTGAAACTCTGTTCGTCCGAGAGAAGATTTTGAACCCTCTTGTTACTCTTTCTATTTTATTTGATGATTTATTCAAACATGTTTATTGCTTAAATTTCCGTGTCTGAGTAGATCTCTTGTTAGGTTAGGGTTCTCATAAGGGTTTTATCTGAATTCTAGGTTGATTAGTTGATTAGTATTCACCATCTGAATTAGTTCTTCGCCTTAGGTTGTGTTCAAAGTTAATTCTAGGTTGACGAATCTCGAAATTAGATCTTTCGATAATTGATTAGGCACGAGAGTGCGATTAATTACCTGATAGAACTTAGGGTGAGCAAAATAACTACTCGCAAAGAGATTTGGTTTAGTTGTTTTGGGAACAAATCAAACTTGAACTAAAAGTTGGTTTAGACTTTAGGATTCGCAAAAGATTTGGAACTCTAGGATTTAGACTTAGATAGTTTTCGCAACGAGAGTTGGTTAATTATACTTTAGTGATTTGAGTTCAAGAACCACGCTAAATCTGAATCCTGTTAGTTAGTTTATCTGCATTCATCGATTTCCTGAGAAATACCCTAAACCTATCTTTCTCCAATTGAATTTACAACCGTTTTAATTTACGTTATGTTTTCAATATCATTGATCACTTAGCTTGATTCTCATCCATATAACCTATTGTGTGTTTCTGTGAGTCCTTGTGTTTGACCCCTATTATACTGCAACTACTGCTTAGTACTTTTAGGGTATTAATTTGAGCATATCAAATTTGGCGCCGTTGCCGGGGACTCAATTCGCCATTAGATTTTCGTTTGAGAAATTCGACTAAGTTCGTCGGTATCGATCCATACTATCTAGTGTCGGTCGATACTCGTTGTTCTCTTTTTATTGATATCGATCGACACCACCCAGTGTCGGTCGATATTCATCGTGTTACTGAGTTACTTACGTTCTTGAGTTTTGTTTTCAGGTGTATGCATATTCGTGAAACCAGAAGGAGCAAGAACACTCAGCTAGTTGAACTGTCATTCGAGCAGCTAGCACTTTTGGAACGCACAAACAGAAAAGCAAGGAAGCCAGTAGAGATGAACAACAACCCAATAATTTGGTTCAAGTTGATGCTGGTGCTTACAGAGACCAAGAGGGCCAGTTGTGCAATGAGAGAGGACAACGTCTGGATGGAGAGGAGAACATCATTCCACCTTCTCCTGTTGTCGCTGGGAACGTTGTGGTTAATCGTGGTAGAACGATTGGTGAGTGTAACAGGCCATATCAGTTTTATGCCAATCGATCATCGATTCGTCCTCCTGCTTTTCAGAGGAATGACTTTGAGCTGAAACCTGCATACTACACTCTTGTGGGTCAGCACCTTTTTCATGGTCTTTCCAAGGAACATCCCATGGACCATATTGAGAGGTTTGAGGATTTGGTCACTAGCATCAAGAGCAATGGAGTGTCCTACGACTACCTCTTCTGCAAGCTCTTCCCATACTCTCTTGGTGGAGATGCAACTTACTGGCTGAAACATTTACCTCCTAGATCACTGACTAACTGGGAAGAGACTAAGACTGCTTTCCTGAACAACTTCTATGATGATGCACGATCCGAGGATCTGAGGAACAAGATCTCCCAGTTTTCTCAAGGCCTTACTGAAGCGTTCAAGGCTGCTTGGACGAGATTCAGATCATACCAGATAGACTGTCCACATCACGGATACTCTGATGTTCAGCTGATGGGATTCTTCTTTAGAGGAATTGATTGGAGGTATCAGATGGCTTTGGATGCTTCAAGCAACGGAAATATCAACACCAGGTATCCTGATGATGCCTATGTACTGATTGAGAACTTGGCGTCTAACAATAGCACCAAGAATGCTGATTTTGAGCGGAAGAAGCTAGCTGGTAGCATGGATGACTCACAGATTGCTGATGTTCAAGCCAAGTTAGATTCTATGCACAGTCTTCTGATGGGCAAGCAAACGAAGGCCGTTCACTTTGCCGAAGAGGTTGAGGTATTCAACGAAGATGAAGTAGAGGATGCTAACTACATTGGTGGTTCTGGTTTTCAAGGTCAGAGGAATCAATTCAACAACAACCGAAACTTCAACAATAACTCTCAGCAAGGAGGTTCGAATTAGTTTGGTCAGAAATCATCTCAGAACAGTTTGTACACCAGGAACTATGGAAGTTCGTCTTATCAGCCAATACTTGCTAAGCTCCCATATAGCAAGATCGAGTTTATGTTTGAACAGCTTCTTCAAGGACAGCAAAAACTCACTGTGGATTTCAATGGGAAGATTGATGTCCTATACAATGATCTGAGTGGAAGGATCGACGCTATTAATATTAAGCAGAAGAAGCTGGAACTCCAGATAGCTCAGACTTCAGAAGCTGTAAAAAGGCAAGAAGGTTTTCTTCCAGGGAAAGTAGAGAACCCAAGGGCTCACGTCAATGCAATCACCTTGAGGAGTGGGAAAGAGGTCACTCCAGGACCAAAAATTGACCAAACTGCAGATATTTTCGTCGATTTTGACGATGAAGATACCGAAATCGCTCCAGTATCGATCGACGCTAGCCAGCATCGATCGACACCTATCCAAATACTTTCACGGGACAAATCTAAACCGCGTGTATCGATCGATACCACTTCAGTGTCGGTCGATACTGATCCTGCAGTCGAACCGACTCCTAAGATCTCCAAGGAAGTGCCTAATGTAGTTGCGGAAAGAGTTTACACACCGATGATACCTTATCCCAGAGCTTCTGGGAAGACTAAGAGGGAGGTAGAAGACTTTAGATGCAAAGCAATTATGGATAAGTTGATCGTTGAACTTCCTTTTGTCGATGCCATCAAGACTTCTCTAGCCTTCAGGAGATATGTCAAGAAGATGGTCTCTAGCAACGTGAACCTTGAAGAGGGATGCTTGATGATTACTCATGAGTGCAGTGCAATCCTGACCAACAGGATCCCAAAGAAGCTGCCGAACCCAGGCAGCTTTGTGTTGGATTGTACGATACTCACAGACAGATTTGAGCGTTTCCTATGTGACCTTGGCTCTAGTGTCAACCTCATGCCATATTCAGTTGCCAAAAGAATGGGGATGACAGATTCACAACCACGAGGATCTCCCTGATACTTGCTGATCGGTCAGTTAGACTTCCAGAGGGGTTACTCAAAGATGTCCCGATTAGGATTGAAAATTGCTTAATCCCAACTGATTTCATCGTCTTGGAGTACGATGCTGAGCCTAAGGACCCTCTTATCCTAGGCAGACCATTCCTTGCAACAACTGGTGCCTTGATTGATTGCACGAATGGGAAGATCGACCTCAACATCGGTGATTTGGTCATGACTTTCAATATGGATAAGATGATGAAGCAACCAACCATCAATGGGCAGACTTTCTGTGGACATTTTCAGTGACATAGTGATATGCTCAATTTAATACCCTAAAAAGTACTAAAGCAGTTGCTGCAGTAAATCAGGGGTCGAACACAAGAACTCAAAAATCACTCAATAGATTCTATAGATCAGAAACAAGCTAAACCAGATGATGTAATTGAAAAACAGGGTTGCAAGTAAAACGTTTGTAAATTCAATTTGGGGAATGTAGGCTTAGGGTATTTCTCAGGAAATCAATGAATGCAGCTAAGCTACCTAACAGGATCCAGATTAAGCACTGTTCTAGAACTCAAATCACTAAAATATAATTAACCAACTCTCGTTGCGAAAACTATCTAAATCTAAATCCTAGAAATTCCAAATCTCTTTGCGAATCCTAAAGTCTAAATCAGCTTTAAAATCAGGTTTGATATGTTCACAAATCAATTAAACCAAATCTCTTTGCAAATAATCAATTTGCTCACCTAAGGTTCTATCAGGTAATTAATCGCACTCTCGTGCCTAATTAATTATCCTAAGATCTAAGTTCCAGATTCGTCAACCTAGAATTAGCTTTGAGAACAACCTAAGGCGAAGAACTAATTTAGATAGTGAATCCTAACAGATAATCAACCTAGCATTCAAAGAAATCCCTATGAGAAAACCCTAAACCTAACAGGTGATCTACTCAGACATGGATATTAAATTAATAAACATGTTGAATAAATACTCTTATATTAAATCAGAAAGAGAAACAAGGTTTTGAGATCTGATCTCGGACGAAGGGAAACCAGACTTTGTCTCTCACCAAAATCTCTCTTAAACCTAAACAAAAATAAAGCATAGCCTAAACAATGGCTGTAAAATCCTATTTATAACCTAAATCACGATTTGGGTCCTTCTTGTAATTATCAAAGTCTTCTGGGTGCTTTTGCAATTCTCCAAGGCTTCATAACTAGTCGCGGCCCATGAAATCTCGATGAGTGTCGATCGATACTCGGGGGTATCGATCGATGCTCGGTGCTCAGATCGGGCTCTTAGTCATCAGACTTCAGTCTCGCTCCAGAATGCTCCAGAAAAGCTCCAATAATTCCAATTAAGCTCCAAATGTGCTATAACCTGTGAAAGACTCTAAAAGACTCCAAAACACAAGAAAAGACTCTATAAAAGGACTTATATCATGGCTTAAACAGGGTAAAAACCATGATATATCAACTCCCCCAGACTTAGCCTTTTGCTTGTCCTCAAGCAAATAGAAGACTAAATCAGAAAAAGAGGTTTGAAAACGTAGAGACTCACCTGTTCCTGAACCATCGAAATGACCTTCTTTCCAAGCACCCAAATGTTACCTGATCAGCTTTTGATCTGACCACCATGTACTTCTCCGTAGACATTTGCAGCTTTTCCAGACTCCACACAAAATCCCACAGCATTGTTCAAGTAAAACCTTCATCGCCAGTTTCATCGCTGCAGTTAATGTTCAAGAACCTTCTAGATTCTTTACCAGACAATATCATGACAAAGGAACCACCCTTTTTAACACTTTTTGTATCAATTTCTCTCCCCCAGACTTATTTCTTATTATGTTCTATTTATAATTATTTTTTTTTTTTTTTTTTTTTTTTTTTTTTTATTTTCAGCTTAGCATATACACATCAAGGTATGAGACGCGAGTATTGATGGTGTTTGCCACCGAATCCCCGGTTCTTCCCTCTCTATGTATCAAAGGATGTAGGCGAATAATGGCATCATAGGAAAATCCTAGCCTCGCTTCCAATCCTTTGTGTGATCATCCCCTCTCAAGTAGAATAATGGGATCGCTGGAAATTTTCCTAACCCTCTACTCAGAAGAAAATCATTTCAATCTTTTATGCTCTTATCTATCAACTTATTTCAGGGGAGAGAGATACCATAATTCTAAACACACGGGTTCCTTTATCAGATATGAATGATGAATCAAGCTCTATGAACACTAACCATATTGATGAAGTGCAAAAATTTGGCTCAGGTTTCAGAAGAACTCTGCTGGAGACATGGATGTTTTCTAGTCAACTGGTCAGCCTTTGGATTTTTCATTAGTCGATCTAGAACTGATCATGTAACACTGTGCACTCAAAAACAAAATCAAATCAATAGGTTCAAGCACAGGATCATCATCTCCAACAAATTTTGACTTAATAAAACAGTTTTGACTCGATAAAACGACTGACTCTAAGAAAAACGAAAACAATGTCAGCAGACACCTCCCCCGGACTTGAACAACACTGTCCCCAGTGTTATCTAGCCTAGAGTCAGTGAAAGAAACAAAGAAAAAGGATAGAACGAAGAGAAACAAGAAATTACCGTTCTGGAACAGTTGGTGTCGATCGACACACAGCATGGTATCGATCGATACCACGCTTAGATCGACTTGTTGAACTTTCATCCGCGATTGGTGTCGATCGATACCAATGGGGGTATCGATCGATACTTAGGCGATTGCGAGTTGCTCCTTGTTCATCCTGACGCAGACTCAAAACAAATGAAAAATCAAAAGGAAAAACGACTCAAGGACAGACTCACCAGTGGGTTGCCTCCCACCAAGCGCTCGTTTAACGTCAATAGCTTGACTGTAACGCCATTCAGGCTGTTGGTGCATCATCCAGAGGCATTATCTGCCCTGTTGGAATCTCGGCTTGCGCCCAATAGTGTTTCACTCTTTGTCCATTGACAGTGAATTCCTCGCCTGTGCGATTTATCAGCACCACAGCACCATGTGGTCTGACCTCTTTGATTGTGAAGGGACCTGACCATCGTGAACGCAGTTTACCAGGAAACAATTGCAAACGAGAGTTATACAGAAGTACCTGGTCGTTCGGTTCGAAGTGTCTGGAGATGATTTTCTTATCATGATAAGCTTTAGTTCTCTCCTTGTACAGCCTCGAGTTCTCATAAGCATGGTGCCTGATTTCATCCAGCTCGTTCAGCTGAATCAACCTCCTCTCAGCAGCAGGCTTGATGTCGAAGTTCAGCATCTTTGTTGCCCATGCAGCCTTGTGCTCAATCTCTATTGGAAGGTGGCATGCTTTCCCATACAGCATTTGGAAAGGTGTAGTACCCAGCGGTGTCTTGAAGGCAGTCCTGTATGCCCAAAGTGCATCATCCAGCTTTGTAGACCAATTATTCCTAGAAGCATTCACTGTCTTCTCCAAGATCTCCTTGATCTGCCTGTTGGAGACTTCAACTTGCCCACTTGTCTGAGGGTGATATGGAGTAGCCACACGATGGTTTACACCATATTGCTTCAACAACCTCTCGAACACCTTG
Source organism: Eutrema japonicum (assembly GCA_030161315.1). Classification (NCBI taxonomy): domain Eukaryota; kingdom Viridiplantae; phylum Streptophyta; class Magnoliopsida; order Brassicales; family Brassicaceae; genus Eutrema; species Eutrema japonicum. The sequence continues at coordinate 33,305,005 of BSQW01000012.1, forward strand.
TTGATAAAGTGAGAGCCACCATCACTTATCACAATTCGAGGTACTCCAAAGCGAGGGAAAATGATGGTCTTAAACAGCTTAAGAACCACCGCAGAGTCATTCTTCTCACTGGCTATCGCTTCCACCCATTTAGACACATAGTCCACAGCAACCAGGATGTAGGTCTTCTTGTGTGAAGATGGGAAAGGACCCATAAAGTCAATGCCCCAGCAATCAAAAACTTCAACCTCAAGGATGAAATTTTGTGGCATCTCATGTCTCTTACTGATCTTCCCTCTCCTCTGACAAGCGTCGCACTGTGAGACGAAAGTGTGAGCATCCTTGAACATGGTAGGCCACCAGAAGCCTGCTTGAAGAGCCTTGGATACTGTCTTGAAGGTGGCAAAGTGTCCAGCATAGTCTGATCCATGGCAATGAAACAAAACATCGGAAACTTCCGACTCAGCAATGCATCTCCTGTATATTCCGTCAGAACAATGCTTGTACAAGTAAGGTTCATCCCAAAAGAATCTCCTTATGTCGCGCATGAACTTCTTCTTGTCATACTTCTTGAGGTGGTTTGGCTTTGCATCTGCAGCGAGATAATTTGCAATATCAGCGTACCATGGAGTATCAGAATCTGCTGCAGCGACGAGATGGTGGTTAGAAACGACTGAATGATCGATGATGAAAACAGCGTCTGAATCGTCAGGGTATCGACCGATACCATCATGGTATCGATCGATACCGGAACCTGCAACTCGTGGAAATTGCTGATTCTCGGCCAGATTCATCTGAAACCCAGTTTCAATGAAGTAGATGGCTTCCTCAGGTAATTGATCATCAATGGGGACGTCCTCATCGATCCGCATCCGCGAGAGATGGTCAGCAACTCCATTCTCTATGCCTTTCTTGTCCTTAACCTCAATGTCAAACCCTTGTAGCAAAAGAACCCAACGACAGAGACGAGGCTTGAGATCCTTGTTATTCATCAGATACTTGAGAGCAGCATGATCGGTATGAACAACCACCTTGCTCCCAATCAAGTAAGATCGGAATTTCTCAAAGGAGAAAACAACAGCAAGTAGCTCCTTCTCTGTGGTGCTGTAATTCCTCTGAGCGTCATCTAAAGTCCTGCTGGCATAGTAGATGACGTGCAGCTGTCTGTCTTTCCTCTGACCCAGAACTGACCCCACAGCAAAGTCACTGGCATCACACATGATCTCGAAAGGCAGAGTCCAATCAGGAGGTTGCACAACAGGAGCACTCACTAAAGCCTTTTTGATCTCCTCAAAGGCTGCAAGACAATCGGCTGTGAAATCAAATTTGATCTCTTTGCACAGCAGAGCAGTGAGTGGACGTGCTATCTTGGAGAAATCCTTGATGAACCTCCTGTAAAAACCAGCATGACCAAGGAAACTCCGAATATCCTTCACAGAAGTAGGTGGTGGGAGACTTGTCATGACCTGAATCTTGGCTTTGTCAACTTCGATTCCAGCTTCAGAGACTTTGTGCCCAAGTACAATGCCATCCTGAACCATAAAATGACACTTTTCCCAGTTAAGGACCAAGTGTTTCTCTTCACACCTCTGGAGCACCTTGCACAGATTAGTCAAACAGATCTTGAATGATGACCCATATACTGAAAAATCATCCATGAACACCTCCATGAAGTCCTCGATCATGTCTGTGAAGATGGACATCATGCACCTCTGAAAAGTGGCTGGAGCGTTGCACAATCCAAATGGCATTCTCCTGTATGCGAACGTGCCATAGGGACACGTGAAAGTGGTATACCCTTGGTCATCTGGATGGATAGGAATCTGGAAGAAACCTGAATATCCATCAAGGAAGCAGTAGTAGGGATGACTGGCCAATCTCTCCAACATCTGGTCAATGAATGGCAATGGGAAGTGATCTTTCCGTGTGGCCGCGTTCAACTTCCTGTAATCAATGCACATTCGATGTCCTGTGATAGTCCTCGTGGGAATCATCTCATCCATGTTGTTCTTCACCACAGTTATCCCTCCTTTCTTAGGAACAACGTGCACTGGACTGACCCAAGAGCTATCTGAGATAGCATAGATAACTCCTGCATCTAAGAGTTTCATGATCTCTTTCTTAACCACTTCCTTCAGGTTTGGATTCAGCCTCCTTTGATGCTCAACTGAAGCCTTTGACTCGTCCTCAAGATGAATCCTATGCATGCACAGGTTCGGGGAAATACCTGAAATGTCATCAAGAGAATAGCCAAGAGCTTTGCGATACTTGCGCAGCTTGCTTAGCAGTAAAGTGACCTCTGCGTTGTTCAAAGAAGAATTAAGGATTACAGGGTACGTGGAATTAGGACCAAGAAAACCATACCTTAGATTCGCAGGAAGTGGTTTGAGTTCCACTTTAGGAGCGTTCTCCTCGCTCCAATCTCCAAGCCCAGCAGCTTGCATAGTTCTTTCGGCCAAACTTCTTTCTGGCCGTAGGGTATCGATCGATACCATCAGAGTATCGATCGATACTGGTCGTGCTGAATCGAGTACCCTTCCGTATTCAGCAGCAGCATCGTGTGGCTTAACCTCGGACTCAGCAGAACAGGCCAATGCTCTCTCTAATGGGTCCTCAGGATGCATCTCTAAGAAGTACTCCTCAGCAATATCACAGAAGGTATCAACGAAGAAAGTCCGCCCATCGATGGTTGGTCTCTTCATCATCTTCTCCATGTTAAAATTCATGACAAACTCACCAATGTTAAGAGATATCTTCCCATTCCTGCAATCAATCAGAGCACCAGCTGTTGCTAGGAATGGTCTTCCCAAGATGAGAGGATCTCTGGGTTCCGAATCATACTCCAAGACAATGAAATCAGTTGGGATTAAGCAGTTCCCAATCACAATCGGAACATCTTCGAGCAATCCTTCTGGAAGTCTAATTGAACGATCAGCGAGAATCAGCGAGATTCTAGTAGCAGTGAAGTCTGTCATTCCCATTCTCTTAGCAACCGAGTATGGCATGAGGTTGACACTTGAGCCAAGGTCACAGAGAGAACGCTCAAACCTGTCAGTAGCGATTGTGCAATCCAAGACAAAGCTCCCTGGATCTGGAAGTTTCGTTGGGATCCTGTTGCTTAGGATTGCACTGCACTCATGAGTGATCATCAGACAGCCTTCTTCAAGGTTCACATTGCTGGACACCATCTTCTTAACATACCTCTTGAAAGCTACAGAGGTCTTGATAGCATCGATGAAGGGAAGTTCAACAACCAGCTTGTCCAAAATTTCCTTGCATTTAGCATCCTCTACTTCCTTCTTAGTCTTCCCAAGAGCTCTGGGATAGGGTACCCTCGGGATGTAGACCCTCTCTGGTGCTGCTTTAGGCTTCTCCTTCACAACCTCAACTTCTGCATCGTCTTCAGGTTCGGTATCGATCGATACTGGGGGGGTATCGATCGATACACGGGAATTTGAGTTTTCCCGTCTGAGAATCGCGATCGGTGTCGATCGATGCTGAGTAGTGTCGATCGATGCCTTAGCGATTTCAGTGTCTTCATCGTCAGACAACTCGAAATTTGCATTAGGTTGATCTACTTTTGCCCCTGATTTGACCTCCTTACCACTTCTCAAGGTAATGGCATTGATGTGTGCCCTTGGGTTCTCTCCTTTTCCTGGTAGAAAACCTTCTTGTCTTCTCGAATTCTCTGAAGTCTGAGCTACCTGAGTTTCCAGCTTCTTCTGACCAATACCTAGAGAATCGATCCTTCCACTCAGATCTTTGTACATGGCGTCCATCTTACCATTGAAGGTTACTGTAATCTGCTGCTGTCCTTGAACGAGTGTTTCAAGCATGGCTTCAATCTTGTTCTCTGATGTCTTAGCAGTCACAGGCTCGTAAGAAGGATTTCCGTAGTTCCTGGTGTAACCACTGATCTGGGCAGGTTTCTGGTTGAATCCTCCTTGCTGGAAGTTGTTGAAACCTCGATTGTTGTTGTACTGGTTCCTCTGTCCCTGAAAGCCAGAACCACCAATGTAGTTCACGTCTTCTGCTTCATTCTCATTGAAAACCTCAACATCCTCAGCAAAATGGACAGCTTTTGTTGTCTTTCCCAGCAGAAGACTGTGCATAGAATCTAGTTGAGCCTTAAACTCAGCGATCTGCGATCCATCTTGATTACCAGCCAGCTTCTTGCGCTCGAAATCTGCACTCTTTGTGCTGCTGCTAGATGCAAAATTCTCAATTAACACATAGGCGTCCTCAGGATAGTTGGTGTTGAAGTTCCCATTGCTTGAAGAGTCCAGAGCCATCTGATACCTCCAATCTATTCCTCTGAAGAAGATACCTAGCAGCTGCACATCAGAGTATCCATGGTGTGGACAGTCTCTTTGGTATGATCTGAATCTTGTCCAAGCAGCCTTGAACGCCTCAGTAGGTCCTTGAGAAAAAGTGGAGATTTTATTCCTCAGATCTTCAGATCGTCCATCATCATAGAAGTTAATTAGGAAGGCTCTCTTGGTGTCTTCCCAATTAGTCAGTGATCCAGGAGGTAGCTGCCTCAGCCAGTAAGTAGCCTCTCCACCTAGAGAGTAGGGGAAAAGCTTGCAGAAGAGATAATCGTAGGACACTCCATTGCTCTTGATGCTAGTGACCAAGTCCTCGAATTTCTCTACATGATCCATTGGATGCTCATGAGGCAAACCATGGAAGAGATGCTGTCCTACTAGAGTGTAGTAAGCAGGCTTCAGCTCAAAGTCATTCCGCTCATACGCAGGGGGACGAATCGCAGAGCGATTGGCGAAAAATTGCTCTGGCCTGTTGTGTTCACCAATCGTTCTACCACGATTAACCACAGCATCCCTTGCGTTCCTAGCGGCATTCTCAGCGACAACCGGAGCAGGTTGAATGACAATCCCCTCTCCATCCAGACGTTGTCCTTGCTCATTGCACAACCGACCCTGTAAGCTCCAGCAGCATCACGAACCAACCCAACTTGATTGTTGTTCATCTTAGCTGACTTCTTTGCTTTCCTGTTTGTGCGTTCCACTTGTGCTAGCTGTTCCAGTGATAGATCAACTAGCGGAGTACTCTTTTTGCTTCTGGTTTCAAGATTATGCATGCACCTGAAATCACAAGTAAAGAGCGTAAGTAACTGAAATTTACGACGGGTATCGACCGATACTCAAGGGTATCGATCGATACTCGGGCGATTTAGACGAATTTCCTAGCTAAAATCTAACGGCGAATTGAGTCCCCGGCAACGGCGCCAAAATTGATATGCTCAATTTAATACCCTAAAAAGTACTAAAGCAGTTGCTGCAGTAAATCAGGGGTCGAACACAAGAACTCAAAAATCACTCAATAGATTCTATAGATCAGAAACAAGCTAAACCAGATGATGTAATTGAAAAACAGGGTTGCAAGTAAAACGTTTGTAAATTCAATTTGGGGAATGTAGGCTTAGGGTATTTCTCAGGAAATCAATGAATGCAGCTAAGCTACCTAACAGGATCCAGATTAAGCACTGTTCTAGAACTCAAATCACTAAAATATAATTAACCAACTCTCGTTGCGAAAACTATCTAAATCTAAATCCTAGAAATTCCAAATCTCTTTGCGAATCCTAAAGTCTAAATCAGCTTTAAAATCAGGTTTGATATGTTCACAAATCAATTAAACCAAATCTCTTTGCAAATAATCAATTTGCTCACCTAAGGTTCTATCAGGTAATTAATCGCACTCTCGTGCCTAATTAATTATCCTAAGATCTAAGTTCCAGATTCGTCAACCTAGAATTAGCTTTGAGAACAACCTAAGGCGAAGAACTAATTTAGATAGTGAATCCTAACAGATAATCAACCTAGCATTCAAAGAAATCCCTATGAGAAAACCCTAAACCTAACAGGTGATCTACTCAGACATGGATATTAAATTAATAAACATGTTGAATAAATACTCTTATATTAAATCAGAAAGAGAAACAAGGTTTTGAGATCTGATCTCGGACGAAGGGAAACCAGACTTTGTCTCTCACCAAAATCTCTCTTAAACCTAAACAAAAATAAAGCATAGCCTAAACAATGGCTGTAAAATCCTATTTATAACCTAAATCACGATTTGGGTCCTTCTTGTAATTATCAAAGTCTTCTGGGTGCTTTTGCAATTCTCCAAGGCTTCATAACTAGTCGCGGCCCATGAAATCTCGATGAGTGTCGATCGATACTCGGGGGTATCGATCGATGCTCGGTGCTCAGATCGGGCTCTTAGTCATCAGACTTCAGTCTCGCTCCAGAATGCTCCAGAAAAGCTCCAATAATTCCAATTAAGCTCCAAATGTGCTATAACCTGTGAAAGACTCTAAAAGACTCCAAAACACAAGAAAAGACTCTATAAAAGGACTTATATCATGGCTTAAACAGGGTAAAAACCATGATATATCACATAGCTGAAGAGTACTTCCTTGAGATGCACCCTAAAGATCTACTAGAGAGAGCATTGGTCTGTTCAGCCACTTCAGAGACCCATTCGTGTGAAGACACTGCTGGATACTCGAAGATACTCGATTCAGCATCGCCAGTATCGATCGATACCCCCTAGTATCGGTCGATACCATGCGACTAGAATGAGAGTTGGCCGAAAGCTCTAAGCAAGCTGATGGGCTTGGAGATTGGAGTGCAGAAAATGCTCCTAAGGTGGAACTAGAACCACTCCCACCAAATCTGAGGTATAGCTTTCTTGGTCCTAATTCTACATACCCAGTAATTGTTAATGCTTCTTTGAACAACACAGAGATTGCCTTACTGCTGAGTAAGCTGCGCAAATATCGTAAAGCTCTTGGCTATTCTCTTGATGACATTGCAGGTATATCACCAGACCTGTGCATGCATAGGATTCATCTTGAGGACGAGTCAAAGACCTCAATTGAGCATCAGAGGAGGCTGAATCCGAATCTGATGGAAGTTGTCAAAAAGGAAGTGATTAAGCTCTTGAAAGCTGGTGTTATCTATGTTATTTCGGATAGCTCTTAGGTCAGTCCGGTGCACGTTGTTCCTAAGAAAGGAGGGATAATGGTGGTGAAGAATGAAAAGGATGAGATGATTCCCACTAGAACTATCACTGGACATCGAATGTGCATTGACAACAGGAAGTTGAATGCAGCCACACGAAAGGATCATTTCCCATTGTCATTCATTGACCAGATGTTGGAAAGGTTGACTAGTCATCCCTACTACTGTTTTCTCGATGGGTATTCAGGTTTCTTCCAGATTCCGATACATCCAGATGACCAAGGGAAGATAACTTTTACATGTCCATATGGCACATTCGCGTATAGGAGAATGCCAATTGGATTGTGTAACGCTCCAACCACTTTTCAGAGATGCATGATGTCTATCTTCACATACATGATTGAGGATTTTATGGAGGTGTTCATGGATGATTTTTCAGTATATGGATCATCGTTCAAAGACTGTTTGGCTAACTTGTGCAAGGTGCTACAGAGATGTGAAGAGAAACACTTGGTCCTTAACTGGGAAAAGTGTCACTTTATGGTTCAGGATGGCATCGTGCTTGGGCATAAGGTTTCTGAGGCTTGGATCGAAGTTGACAATAAGCCAAAATTCAGGTTATGACAAACCTCCAACCACCAAATTCTGTAAAGGATATTCGAAGCTTCCTTGGTCATGCTGGGTTTTACAGGAGGTTTATCAAGGTTTTCTCCAAGATAGCACGTCCACTCACTTCTTTGTTATGCAAGGATATCAAATTCGATTTCACACCTGAATGTCTTGCAGCCTTTAAGGAGATTAAAAAGGCTTTGGTGAGTGCTTCTATTGTGCAACCTCCTGATTGGACATTGCCTTTTGAGATCATGTGCGATGCTAGTGATTTTGCTGTTGGATCTGTTCTGGGTCAGAGAAAGGACAAGGGGCTGCACGTCATCTACTATGCCAGCAGGACATTGGATGATGCTCAGAGGAACTACAACACCACAGAGAAAGAACTACTTGCAGTTGTTTTCTCCTTTGAGAAATTTCGGTCCTACTTGATTGGGAGCAAAGTGATTGTTCATACTGATCATGCTGCCCTCAAATATCTGATGCAGAACAAGGATCTCAAGCCTCGCCTTTGTCGTTGGGTTCTTTTGCTACAAGGTTTCGACATCGAGGTTAAGGACAAGAAAGGAGTACAGAACGGGGTCGCTGACCATCTCTCGAGGATTCGGATCGATGCAGACGTCCCTATTAATGATCAACTACCAGAGGAGTCCATTTACTTCATTGAAACCGAGTTTCAGATGGGTTTCTCAGAAACTCAGCAATTCCCACGAATTGCAGGTCTCGGTATCGATCGACACTCCTTTGGTATCAGTCGATACCCGGCGAATTCCGAACCGGTTTTGACTGTTGAACACCTTGGTGTTTCGGAGGAGTATCTAGTGGCTGCAGCCGATTCTGATCAACCATGGTATGCTGATATTGCCAACTACCTCGCTGCAGATGCATAACCAAAGCACCTCAAGAAGTATAACAAGAAGTAGTTCATGCGTGACATAAGGCGATTCTTTTGGGATGAACCTTACCTGTACAAGCACTGTTCTGATGGTATTTACAGGAGATGCATTTCCGAATCAGAGGTACCTAAGGTGTTGTTTCATTGCCATGGATCCGACTATGCTTGACACTTTGCCTCCTTCAAGACAGTGTCCAAGGTTCTTCAAGCAGGCTTCTGGTGGCCTACTATGTTTAAGGACGCTCATGCTTTCATTTCGCAGTGCGATGCCTGTCAGAGGAGAGGGAAAATCAGTAAGAGACACGAGATGCCACAGAATTTCATCCTTGATGTTGAAATTTTTGATTGTTGGGGCATTGATTTTATGGGTCCCTTTCCTTCGTCATATGGAAACAAATACATCTTGGTTGCTGTGGATTACGTGTCTAAGTGGGTTGAAGCCATTCCTAGCAGAACCAATGATTCTTCGGTGGTCCTTAAACTGTTTAAGACCATTATTTTCCCCCGATTTGGAGTACCTCGAATTGTGATAAGTGATGGTGGCTCTCACTTTATCAACAAGATTTTCGAGAGATTGCTGAAGAATTATGGTGTGAACCATCGTGTTGCTACTCCTTATCATCCTCAGACCAGTGGACAGGTTGAGGTTTCCAACAGGCAGATCAAAGAGATTTTAGAGAAGACAGTAAATGTTACCAGGAAAGATTGGTCTGTGAAGCTGGATGACGCACTTTGGGCTTACAAGACTGCTTTCAAGACACCACTTGGGACTACACCGTTTCACTTGCTATATGGAAAAGCATGCCATCTTCCAGTGGAAATCGAGCACAAGGCAGCATGGGCTACAAAGTTGATGAATTTCGACATCAAGTCTGCCGCTGAGAAGCGATTGATCAAGCTGAATGACCTTGATGAGATTAGGCATCTAGCCTATGAGAACTCGAAGCTGTACAAAGAGAGGACTAAGGCATACCATGACAAGAAGATCATCCCCAGACACTTTGAACCAAATGATCAGATACTTCTGTATAACTCTCATTTGCAATTGTTTCCTGGTAAATTGCGTTCTCGTTGGTCAGGTCCTTTCACAGTCAAGGAAGTTAGACCACATGGTGCGATTGTCCTGACAAATCCTTCAGGCGAAGAGTTCACTGTCAATGGACAAAGGGTAAAACACTATTGGGCGAAAGCCGAGATTCTGGAAGGACACATAATGCCTCTGGAGGATGCACCCACTACCTGAAAGGCGGTACAATCAAGCTAATGACATTAAACAAGTGCTTGGTGGGAGGCAATCCACTGGTGAGTTTGTATAATAGTATTTTTCCTTTTGTTTTTCGTTTTGTGTTTGTGTCAGGATGAACAAGGAGCAAACACGAAATCGCCTGAGCATCGACCGATACCCTATTGGTATCGGTCGAAACCTACGCGAATGAGAAAGATTCATCATGTTGACTTAAGCCTGGTATCGCTCGATACCAGACCGTGTGTCGATCGATACTTGATGTACCCCAGTACGGTAACTCCTTGTTTTTCACAGTTACACTTGGTTTTATTGTTTTCTTTCACCAACCTTGGGCTAGATAACACTGGGGACAATGTTGTTCAAGTCTGGGGGAGGTAGTCGCTGACATTGTTTTTGTTTTTCTTAGAGTCAGTCGTTTTTAAGTCCAAATTTTGTTTTATTGAGTCAAAATCTGTTGGAGACTGTGATCTTTTTCTTGAACCTATAGATCTGACCTTGCTTCTAAGTGACCATTGTTACAGAATCAGTTCTAGATCGACTAATGAAAAATCCAAAGGCTGATCAGTTAACTAGAAGACACTCATGTTTCCAGCAAAGTTCTTTAAAACATGAGCCAAAATTTTGCACTTCATCAACGTGGTTAGTACTCATAGAGCTTGATTCCTCATTCGTATCTGACAAAGGAACCCACGTGTTTAAAGTAATGGTATTTCTCTTCCCTGTTACAAGTTAATAAATAAGTGCATTGAAAGATGAAATTATTTTCTTCTAAGTAGAGGGTTAGGAATGTTTCCAGCGATCCCATTATTCTACTTGGTGAGGAATGATCACACAAAGTATTGGAAGCGAGGTTAGAATTTTCCTATGATGCCATTATTCGCCTACATCCTTTGATACATTGAGAGGGAAGAACCGGGGATTTGGTGGCAAATACCATCAATACTCGCGTCTCATACCTTGATGTGTATATGCAGATCTAAAAAGAGAAGAGAGAACATAATAAGAAATAAGTCTGGGGAAGAGAAATAATACCAGAAAGTGTGAAAAAGGATGGTTCCTTGTCATGTCATGATATTGTATGAGAAAGAATCTAGAATGTTCTTGGTATTAAGCACAGCGATGAAACTGGCGAGGAAGGCTTGATTGAACGATGCTGTGAAATAATGTGTGTAGTCTGGGAAGCTGCGAATGTCTACGGAGAAGTACATGGTGGTTAGATTTGGAACTGGTTAAGTGATATATGGAGCACTAAGGAAAATGGTCATTGCGATGTTTCAAGAACAGGTGAGTCTCCGTGTTTTCAAACCTCTTTCTCTAGTTTAGTTTTCTGTTTCGCTTGAGGGCAAGCAAAGACTAAGTCTGGGAGAGTTAAAATATCATTGTTTTTATCCATTTTAAGCCGTGATATAAGTCCGTTTTATAGAGTCTTTCTACTATTTTGTAGTGGTTTAGAGTCTTTTACAGGTTTTAGCACGTTTGGAGCATAATTGGAGATATTGGAACTTTCTGGAGCATTTTAGATCAAAGCAGAAGGTCGTGTAGCTGAGTACCCAATTTAAAGCATCAGTGTCGATCGATACTGCCTAGTATCGGTCGACACTCATCGAAGCAAACACGACCCGCGAGTTTAATGAAGAGTTGAAGAATTGCAAAATTGCCAAGAAGTCTTTATTATTTACAAGAAGCCCCAAAACGTGATTTAGGTTATTTAATAGGATTTTACAGCCACTTTGAGGGCTATGCTTTATTTGATTCTGGTTTTGTGAGAGAGCTTTTGAAGGGAGACAAGTCTGAAACTCTGTTTGTCCGAGAGAAGATTTCGAACCCTCTTGTTACTCTTTCTATTTTATTTGATGAGTTATTCAAATATGTTTATTGCTTCAATTTCCATGTCTGAGTAGATCTCTTGTTAGGTTTAGGGTTCTCATAAGGGTTTTCTCTGAATGCTAGGTTGATTAGTTGATTAGGATTCACCATCTGAATTAGTTCTTCGCCTTAGGTTGTGTTCAAAGCTAATTCTAGGTTGACGAATCTGGAACTTAGATCTTAGGATAATTGATTAGGCACGAGAGTGCGATTAATTACCTGATAGAACTTAGGGTGAGCAAAATAACTATTCGCAAAGGGATTTGGTTTAGTTGTTTTGTGAACATATCAAACTTGAACTAAAAGTTGGTTTAGACTTTAGGATTCGCAAAGAGATTTGGAACTCTAGGATTTAGACTTAGATAGTTTTCGCAACGAGAGTTGGTTAATTATACCTTAGTGATTTGAGTTCAAGAACCGCGCTAAATCTGAATCCTGTTAGTTAGTTTATCTGCATTCATCGATTTCCTGAGAAATACCTTAAACCTATCTTTCTCCAATTGAATTTACAACCGTTTTAATTTACGTTATGTTTTCAATATCATTGATCACTTAGCTTGATTCTCATCCATATAATCTATTGTGTGTTTCTGTGAGTCCTTGTGTTCGACCCCTACTATACTGCAACTACTGCTTAGTACTTTTAGGGTATTAATTTGAGCATATCACCTTGCCAAGTTCTTCTCTCCCTCTAGAACGGCTAAGCTAAGGAATGAGATCTCAAGCTTCACTCAACGTGCAAATGAGAGCTTAAATGAAGCATGGGAGCGGTTTAGGGGCTATACATCGCAATGCCCTCATCATGGATTCTTGGATGCTTCCCTCTTGAGCACACTCTACCGCGGAGCACTTCCTAAGATCCGTATGTTGCTTGATACCGCTTCTAATGGAAACTTCTTAGGCAAATACGTGAATGAAGCAATGGAGTTGGCTGAGAACCTTGCTTTGAGTGATGGTACATATGGTGATGAGTACGACCGATCTACAAGAATCACAAGTGATTTTGAGGAACAACAACGAACCAAAGCCATGATGGCTCTCAATGAGAAGTTGGATAAGCAAGCCAAGATGATTGACAAGCTTCTCAATGCTTCCACTAAACCGGTCCACTTTGTTGGTGAAGAAATGGTGGATTTGAGCAACACCGAAGAAGTGCATTACATTGGGAACAATGGTGGCTACCAAAGAGGTTTCAACAACAACTATGGCAACCAAGGTCAAGCCCCACTTAATCACCAACAAAGCTATGCCCCAAAGAATAACTTCCAAATGAACCAAAGTGGTTTCCAACAAAGCTTTGCCCCACAAAAGGCAACAACTCCATGCCTCAAGACCTTGATGTGAAACATGTTCTTCAACAACTTCTTCAAGGCCAAACAAGTGGAGCATTGGATATAAGCAAGAAGATGGAGAAAATCAATACCAAGGTAGCTTGCTCATACAATGATCTCCACAAGAAGCTTGAGGCATTGAGTTCAAAGGTGCAAGAAATGGAGACCAAGGGAAACAATGGGGACAAAGCACAACAAAGCTCTTCAAATGGGAAAGCAACAAAGGAGTATTGCAATGCCATATTTTCAAAGGAGTCACGTCCAATTAATGATCATGAAGCCGCCACTAAGGAAATTGAGCTTCTACTCTATGGATCACAAGCTCCCTTGAAGCTCAATGAGGACATTGAGGAACAAGGTGGGGGAGTGATCCTTGAGAAAGATGAAGACGTGACCATGGTCCAAGAACCAAAGGGTAGTATTTCTTGCATTGATTCACCAAGCACAACTAGGATCGAGCCTAAGTCACTCCCCAAGCTTGGTAATCCCGGTAAGTTCTCAATAGCTTGCTCTCTTGGTGATTTGGACGTTGAGGATGCTTTGTGTGATTCCGGGTCAAGTGTGAACGTCATGTCCCATGAGATGTTCATGAGTCTAGGGATAAGAAACCTCACCTATCACCCATCACCTATAACATTTGGAGATGCTTCTTCAAGGAAGCCACTTGGTCTCCTCGAAGACTATCCGCTTAAAGTTGGGAATTGTATAATCCCAACGGATTTCGTGGTGATGAAAATGAAGAAGAACAACAAGCTCCCACTACTCCTTGGAACTCCATTCCTACTTACTACCGATGCTAGCATGGACTTCAAAAACCAAATGATAGTTCTCTTGAATGTGGATGACAAGATTTATTACCCAATGAGGACTTCTTCCAACAAGCTTTGTGGTACAATTACCACAGAAGATGATGAGTTTCATGAAGAAGGAGTGAGGTATGTGGGTAGTTGTGAGATGGTTCATGAAGCTTCACCCCCAAAAGTTTGTGAAGAGGGAAAGGAATCTCATGAGAAGACGCCGATCTTGAAGAGATCATGAGCAAGGTCCTCAAACTTGAACTCAAAGATCCGCCTTGGAATGTTCACACTCCCCTCTCACCCACCTAAAAAGGTAACCAACGTCAAACTTAGCGACGTAAAATAAAGTGCTCTTGGGAGACACCCCAAACTTATCCTTGTATATATTTCTTTTTATGCTTTTCTTTCGTTGCTATTTCCTTTTGATGGGTTTGCTTAGTGCAAGTAGGTTTTTGATGGTCTAATGGGCAAGGACTTGTGGACTAAGGTGCGTAGGATGTGGTGATAGAGTATGGCATCCCTTAATCCCTCTCGTCCCCTCCATCAATTCCCAAGGTAACACTCCAAACTTTGTTCATAGCATTTAGGATCATATATCTTCCTCTCTTTCATGCATTGTTTAACTCTTCCTTAAGCTTCTATTACACAAGGGACTGTGTAATTTAAGTTTGGGGGAGGGTTTGTGTGTTATCTAACATTGTTTTTGGTGTTCTTATTTTGCTTTTTGCATCTTGAGTCTCATGCATATCATGCATTTTCAATAAATTTGAAAAATTTTGAAATTTTTTGCACTTCATGTAGGATTGAGTCTAGATGCATAGCATGGAGATAATCCATTGCATGTGCATAGGGAACTAGGATAAATTCTCCTTGTAAAGTGTCGTTTTAAGAGTTTAAGTCCTATGTTTTAGATCCCGTGTGTGAAATCTAGGTCGAACCATGTTTGGATTTCATGTCTCATTACTTAGGTCTTAGCTGAAGCAAGTTTTGATTTGAATCCAATCCTATATAAGTGAGAACCTTAACTTTGACACATTAATTATTGTGTTCATGCATTGCATAATGAACTCATGGATTCCACATACATACTTGGGTCATCTTATTCCTTTTTACCACTCTTGTTGGCCCAAGTAGCCAATTCCCATCTTTGGAATGGTTCACCCCACCTTGAACCCAACCTTCTTTCAAGCCTACATGTTTAGTGAACGTTGTGAGGCCTTGTTTTTGAATGAACTTAGCAAAAAGTGTTGGGTCTAGAGCGACAAGGAAAGGCTTTCATGTAGAACTAGCTATGTTAGATAGGTTGGTAATTGGGGCGCGAGAAATGGATGATAAGGAAAGAACGAAGATGTTGGGATTGGAAAAGTGGAGAGAAAGAGAGAGATTTGGGAGAATGATTGGGAGAAGCAATAAGTTTGATTTGGTTGGCAAGAATATATTTGGGTTAGCTCTAAGTTTTAAAAAAAGATAGTCTCTAGCTTGAAAAAGAAAGAAAAGAAGCCAAAATGGCTAAGCTTAGACATGAAGAAAAATGAAAGAGACTTAAGAAGCTAATGGAGGAGCTAAACCAAGGAAAGTAATGGAAGCCAAACCATTGGTTGAAGAAGAAACCCCCTAGGCGCTTAAAGAAATGAAGGATGATGAAGAGATGAGACATAAGAAGGCAAAAATGCCTTGTGAAGGGTAGCTAGGATTGCTTCTTTGTGGGTTTAGAATTAGGGTCGATTTTGTAATGGGGCATTGGGTAGATGGAAGTCTAGCCTTGTATGCATCAATTGCTCTTCACCCTTAGCATTTTGCCAAAGTTCATTCCTTCAATGAGAGATCCATTGTTCGGAAATCGCCACATGTATTGAGATCATCTTTGTCTCAAAACCTTATCCTTAACCAAATGAGTTTGTTTGCATTGCATGAGCATGATCCACTAGAAACCGCTAATTGAATGTCAAAGGATTGGATGATATGATAGGAAAGCTTGTGTAAGTTAAGGCTTAGGCTTGATTTATGTAACGATGGACATGGCTAGCTCCTTTTGAGTAGACATGTTTGATCGCACCTTAGAGCTTGCACTTGGACTTGGATTCTTTTAATGATGTTTTTGCTTGAGGACAAGCAAAGGAGTAAGTTTGGGGGAGTTGATATCCTTATATTTTACCCTTCTCATGCATTCATTTATCTTAGGTTTCATCTCATATGCATGGGGTTTCATAGCATTTCTTATTCGTTTTGTCTCATTTAGAGTATTAGGTGTTTGCATTAGGTCTTAGTGAGTCTTTGCATGTTTTGGAGTGTTGTTCTAGGTAATTGGAGGCACTTGGTGACGTTTGGAGATTTGGGGCTAAAGGGAAGATAGAATCCATCCGGAGCGCCCGAAAGAACTGGTCAGACGGAGGGCATAAAGCAGATTCAGCCTCAATAACCTTCATGAGAGTTGTAGCCCAGAGGGTTAGCTGTTCACATGAGTTGGATTCAAAACAATCAGACATATGGTTCTGGAGTTATCGCAGTTTTACCGAACCATATCCGCCTGGCCGAGAAAACGCACCTTGCACCATCGGCATGGTCTAATGGGGTCGGTCCTAGCACAGAGAACTCAACCGACCAAAGTTAACCGCCCAGATCAGGCTCGGTTACAGACAAGACCAATCTCAACCGACCAAGATCCACTCGGTTAACTCCACCCGGTCCAAACATCCAAGATACAGCACCAACCGACATGACTCAAAGATCATGCCAAATGAAGACATTTCCATACCCAGTTTAATCTTAAGTCTTCATGAAAATTATAGAAAATCGAGCTGCCTTTCGTTGAGTGGTGGTTCATGTCATTCAGATTGGCCGTTCAAGAGATATGGCAAATATAGCAAGGACGTGTCTGTCTGACATCTAAACGAGTTCTGCTCCAAATACGACGTCTGAAAGATCAACCCAGACGAAGGGTTTTCACTCCGATTCAGCTTCTGTGTTCTTCATAGAAGTTGTAGATAATTGAGTTGGCTGACCTTTGGAGTTGGATTCGGGTCATTCGGGTGACAGGTTCAGGAGTTATAGCCGATTCACTGAAGATGTATCTAGGTTTCGGTCGGGTCAATACCCGGTTTGTCCCGGGTTGACTCGGTCCGACCTCATTTACTATAAAAATCATTTTACCTAATTTTTGCAACTTATCTCTTTTCTCGTGTCTAAAAACCCTTCTTGAGAGAGATTGGAAGATTTGTAAGAGAGATCATTTTGATTTATGCAATTTAAATTTGTCTTTCATTGATTTCTTCCTTTCATCTATCTTCTTTCTTGATTATTCATCACTCATCCATGGATTCAACCCTCATCCACATCAATTTTGAGTTGTTCCTAATGGGTCTTGAGTAGTTCTTTAGGATTTAGAGATGGGGTAGATTAGGGTGATTCAAGGTTTGATCCATGGTGTTTAGGGATAGTTAATCTTATATTCCTTCTTGAATAGTGATCATCATGCTAGATCTAGCTTGAGAAAGTGGGTTTAGATCATAAGGTATTTCATGCACACCAAGTGTTTGATGAAATGCCTTGATGAACTATTCAAGAGATTTATGCTCCTAGCCTATGAGAATAGTTGTCTAGGGTATATTTTTGGTTAATCTTGTTTATACATTCTTAATGCTTGCTAATTAATGATTCACAAATGGGAATTTGTTAATGAATTAGTGATTAGCATAGTGATTAGTTGCTTGAGAAAGAATTAGTCAAGATTAAGGATCTTATGCCTAGGAATTAGCTTGTTTGAGTGTTTGAACACCATGGATTAGACTTGGATTGCCTTATATCGATAACCTCATCTTTGAATCCGCTTTTGTTTATCGCATTACAACTTGTTTAGTTTGCTTTTACTTGTTTCAATTTAGTTACTTAATTAAAACCCCACTTTGATTGCTTAACTCATTTAGTTGTATGCATTCCTTGTGTTTGAAACTCTACCCTTGGATTCGATACCTCTTATGCTACTTAGGCATTTTGAGTAATTGATACACGGCAAAATCCTTGTATCAGCTAGCCCGAGCCTGATCGGACTAAGCGTGAAAAACACACTAGCCCAAAGACCCGGTTTTTTTGGGCTTTTATTTCTAGGTCTGAGCCCGCTGTTTTTCAAGGTCGGACCGGACCAGCCTTCGCGTTTTGGCCCTAATTGATACCCCTAACTAGACCGAACTACCTAGAGAGCTCGGCGTGAAGCTTCTCCGTCCGCCCGTTGAAAAATTAGCCATCTCTCTTTGGGTGTGTCACCGCCAAAAACATCCACAATTAAAGGGAGTTTTCTTCCACTTTTTCCGCTTGCCCCCCCCCCCCCCCCCCCTGCCGGCGGCCGAAGTTTTATTACTAGTTAGAAAACATATGTAATCTAATTGTTAATAAACGATTGGATGACGGTATAATAAAAAGAGAATCTTCTTTCCAAAGTTTTTGAATATTACTTATGTTGCATAAAAATCACATTACATCTCATCTTGATGTTTGAATTATGTAGATCGGTCTTTATTTCACAACTTATGGGGCAAAATTCTTATATTTCTTTCAAATATCAATTCTGAAAGTTCTTACAATGAAGTTTGGTCTTTATTTCACAATTTATTGGGCAAAATTAGTAGTGTACTTTCAAATATCAATTCTGATAGTTCTTACAATAAAGATTGCCTTCATTTCACCAGCTTCTCGATGAGATTTTTATGCCAACGGATATTTTGGCTTCGAATCCCTTTTTTCTCAACCATAAGAATGGAGAATAAGGCATCAAAAGCGATTGGTAAGCGACAAACTCACCCACAAGATCACTCAAAGGAGAGGTAAAGACGTTGGATAATCCTTGAACAGGCTGACTCGCAACGAACTAGTTGATCAAGGCGGTGGAACCTCAGCCGGGGAAACATGGAGCAGGCAGATGGGCGTGAGAATCACTCTCGAAAATCCATTCGACACAATCTCACTATAGACGCTTCCTCAACGGAGATCAGTAGAACGGTCACACAAAAGGTGATGGGAAACCTTTTGTTATTACCAATCGATTTTCTTGATATCACACAAAGTAAATCGAAGATAGTTCACAATGAACTGGAGAGAATCACTCTCTAAAGCACTCGAAAACTGAATAAGATTTTGATAAAAAAGATTGTAGTTTCTCAAATGAGATTACATGTGTTTAAATAGAAAAGAGAAGTGCAAAAAGCAAAGCAAACTCGAAAATGTATATGGACTAAAATTAAAACAAAGGTTGAATGACTCTTGATCTTCTTTGACTATTATGCTTTTACTGTTCATCCATCTTTACTGTTCACCAGAATTCAGCAGGCTTTAATTTAACACAACAGACTTAAGTTTAACACAACATATTTCACCAGACTTCAGTTTAACACAGCAGACTTCAACAAATTGGGTTTAGTAGAATTGTGAACCAATTTACCTTATTAAAAACCTTGTCATGTAAACCCAGTAGAAAAAACCATGACTAAGGAAAAAAGAGTGCAAATGGTCACAAACCCATTTGATGATCTTTTGGGCTTCAATCATTATAAAAGTAATGTGTTGGTCTTTATCACTCTTCTTGTTCCAAATTGCATCAAGCATTCCACGAACTGCTCCAATATGTCTCTTTGTCCTTGCCCTCATCATTGGTCCAGCAGGTACAAGCATTGCATCTCCTTGATCTTCCTTAACCGTTCCCATGATCACATCATCCCCCTCCTCTTGAGAAGGATTTGTCTTCAAATCTTGACTATCTACAGCAAAAAGGATCAAGTCAGAAACGTTGAAGCTTGAACTAATAGTATACTTACCTTGAAAATTTATTTTGTAAGCATTGTTGTTGATCCGTTCCACAACTTCAAATGGTCCATCAGTCCTTGGAAACAGTTTAGACTTTCTTTCATCCGGAAATCGTTCCTTCCTCAAATGAATCCAAACTAGATAGACATGCTCAAAGATCTTTTCGTGCCTTCCTTCAAACGGTATTGCTCTGTCATTTTCTCAATGTTCAACCGTGCCTGCTCATGAATCTGCTTAACAAGTTCTGCCTTCTTTTTCCCATCAAAACTCATAATCTCACTCGAAGGTAAAGGGGTTAGATCCAAAGGTGTGATATGATTAAAATCATAAACCATTTGAAACGGTGAATACTTAGTAGTAGAATGAACATCATGATTATATGCAAACTTAATATGAGGCAAACAATCTTCCCATAACTTAATGTTCTTCTTAATGATTACACGCAAAAGAGTTGACAAGGTTCTATTCACTACTTAAGTTTGCCCATCAATTTGAGGGTGACAAGTAGTAGAGAACAATAGTTTAGTTCCTAGCTTAGACCACAACGTTTTCCAAAAATAACTTAAGAACTTAGTATCCCTATTAGAAACAATCGTCCTAGGCATACCATGCAAGCGAACCACTTCTCTAAAGAACAACTCAGCTACTAGGGATGCGTCATTAGTTTTATGGCAAGGTATGAAATGAGCCATTTTAGAAAATATGTCAACAACTACAAAGACAGAATCTCTACCCTTCCTAGTTCTAGGCAATCCAAGAACAAAGTCCATTGAAATATCAGTCCAAGGAATAGTAGGAATAGGAAGAGGAGTATACAAACCTTGAGTTTGAAATTTAGACTTAGCCTGCTTGCAAGTGACACAACGTCCACAAATCCTCTCCATATCTCTCCTCATATGCGACCAATAGAAATGTGCTTGCAAAGCACTTAGAGTTTTTGCTACTCCAAAGTGTCCCATTAGACCTCCTCCATGCGATCCCCTTCGAGATAATGCATCGACAACAACATTATCTTTAACTTGTTTGTACCGAATTACATAAGGAATTTTTTTATGAACTCAACCCATCGGGCATTACGTTTGTTCAACTTCTGCTGTCCTTTCAAATGTTTGAGAAAACAATTTTTTTGGGTAACAATGAATGATGATTCTATTTTTTCAACATTTTACATTTTGCTATAGTTTTGATGTGAAACAAGAAATCTAGTCATACGAAATTTAGATCGATGTGAACATGAAAACGTAGACAAGAATTCAGATCGACATGGACATGATAGCGTGGAGTCGTAGACAATTTGTATACAATTGACGTGGATAAACATTGTATACAAATGTCTATTACAATTGGTACACAGAAACATGTCCACGCACTGATTATTCATGTTAATGATTAGCTCAAACGAGAATGAACCATTTTTCATTGATAAATAATGAATCAATAGTGTCGTGGACATGATATCATGAACTAGTTTTTTGCATATATAGACGTGGACAAATATTTTACACAAATATCCACGTTACAATGAATAATAATCCTATTTTTGGACAAATATTTTACACAAATATCCACACATTTATGTGGACAAATATATTTTTGGTTACAATGAATAATAATCCTATTTTTCAACAATTTTAGCTGCATCGGCATGTTCACATGAACAACTTATATATATGAACATCGAATGTAGACATTTTTCAGTCCATATCACATTGTCCACATAACATAATACATATCACAACGTCCACAAATTGTCATCTAAATATATCATTTGTTTTCACATGACTAGATTTTTTGTTTGACACCTAAATTATAATAAAATGGATCTTAAAATGTAGGAAAATTAGTTTTATCATTCATTGTAACAAAAAAAAATTGTTTTATGTCTTTTACTATATAGAAAATTAAAAAACAAAACAAATGGGGATAAAATTACTTTACCCAAATTTTTTATTTTTAAACTCATCAACGACTTTCAATCAACGGTCCTCGTGTACACGCGGGTTTTAAAACAATTGAAGGATAGAATAAAGGGCAAAAAAAAAACTTTACATTATCATAAAGTATACCAATAGTCAAAAGTGACTTTCTATATAATTAGAAACTCAAAAAGTGACTTTCTTTGTAATTAATTCGTGATATAAATGTGATTATGTACCAAAATGAAAAGAGACAATATTTAAGCAGAAGTTGAGGCATTGTTGTAACTCTAGACAAAGATTTAATTCATGAGTTGGATGATTAGCACCTTCAATGATGAATATGTTTTAATCTCATTCGCATTTGCCCTATACAACCAAACTCAGAGTTTTCAAAGGAACTTTGAGATAAAGAAAAAGTTAACATATGAGACAAGAAACTACAATATTCTTATTATAAGCATTTTTTTTGTTTTAGTTTATATATAAATGATCGAGATTTTTTTAATTTTAGATTTTTTTTTGATTTACTATGTAAAATTTTAGATTTTTTTTTTAAATTAACTCTATATCCATTATTTTATTTTTGTGATAAACAAAAATTAAATTATAAAATATATTTTTCCACTTTTCACTAAACAAGAAAATTAGAAATTAGAAAAGTTTAGCGCCTTCGGTTGTACGACAAAGTTGGTTAAAATTGCGGTCTTTCGCAAGCAGGCCTGTCAAAACCTACAAAATAGGTTAGCCAATTGTGGAACGAGTTAAGTGAGGCGGGTTAATCCGTTTTGACACTTAATTTGAAGTTTCTCACATATGTAACGAATCAATAATATTTTAACCGTTGATACTGAAAAAAATCAGGATATGTGTGTATAACTTGCATCAAAGTTTACGAGAAACCATCAAACTTTTCAGAGAAACCTTCTCAATGTCATTAGCCAAAAAACATAACTACAAAAACTTATCAATGAGATCACACGAGAGTTATTCCTTAGAAGGCGCTACCAAGTAAAATCCATTCATCTACTTATATATAAATATATATATATATATATATATATATATATATATATATATATATATCATATATGTAACATCCCTAAACCAGTCCAACTAGAAAAAGATCAACAAGGAAAAGTCCAACCAGAAAACCCTAACGCTAGAGTTCCCTCGCCTCTATAAATAGAGAGAGCTCGTGGTAAAGAGGAGGCAGAGTTTTCTTGCAGCGAAGTGATATATCATGGTTTTTACCCCTTTTAGACCATGATATATGTCCTATTTATGGAGTCTTTCTAGTATTTTGGAGTCTTTTCAAGTCTTTTACAGGTTTAGGTACGTTTGGAGCTTAATTGGAGATATTGAAGCATTCTGGAGCATTTTGGAGCATTTTGGGGCATATGGAGATGCAGAGTCATGCAAAGACGTCAGAAATTTGGCATTCGTTGAAGAACTTGCACCGCTGGATTGAGCTCAAATTTGGACACAAGACAGATCAATGGATTAGCTTTCATTTGGAAGTGCTTTGAGGCCATTTCAACGGTGCGATCAAAAGTTATGCCAGTTTTCGTGAAGACATTTCAGTCTGGCGAGCAGAAGAGTCGACACAGAGGATGAGTATCGACCGATACTACCTAGTGTCGATCGATACTGCTCGGGAAAACAGGAAACTCGACTTTTTACAAGTCTGGAGAGTTTGTATCTTAGTCCTGAAGTCTTTAATTATTACAATAAGCCCCAGAACGTGTTTTAGCATTATAATTAGGTTTTTCAGCCACTTTTGTTGGCGATGCTTTATTTTACTTTGGTTTTGTGAGAGAGCTTTGGAAGGGAGACAAGTCTGAAACTCTGTTCGTCCGAGAGAAGAATTCGAACCCTCTTGTTACTCTTTCTTATTTATTCAAGTATTTATTCAGTCATGTTTATTGCTTCAATTTCCATGTCTGAGTAGATCTCCTGTTAGGTTTAGGGTTCTCATAAAGGATCTCTTTGAATGCTAGGATGATTAGTTGTTTAGGGTTCATAATCCAAATTAGTTCTTCACCATAGGTTGTTCTCACAGCTAATTCTGGATTGATCACCTAGAACTTAGATCTTAGGTTAATCGATTAGGCACGAGAGTGCAATTGAGAAACCTGATAGAACTTAGGGTGAGCAAAATAACTATTCGCAAAGAGATTTGGTTTAGTTGTTTTGTGAACAAATCAAACTTGAACTAAAAGCTGGTTTAGACTTTAGGATTCGCAAAGAGATTTGAAATTCTAGGATTTAGACTTAGATAATTCTCGCAACGAGAGTTGGTTAATTATACTTCAGTGATTTGAGTTCAAGAACCGTGCATAACCTGAACCCTGATTAGTTAGTTTATCTGTATTCATTGATTTCCTGAGAAATACCCTGAACCTATCTTTCTTCCATTGAATTTACAACAGATTCACGTATTTGTTTTCAATTACATTGATCACTTAGCTTGATTTTCTTCTATACAATCTATTGTGTGTTTCCTTGAGTCTCTGTGGATTCGATCCCTAAGTATTACAATCGACAAATCTTTAGTACTTTTAGGGTATTAATTTGAGCTTATCAAATTTGGCGCCGTTGCCGGGGACTCTAAAAATCGCCATTAAATTTTTGTCTAGAATTTCGACTAATTTCGTCGGTATCGATCAATACTCACCAGTATCAGTCGATACTCGTCGTTTAAATTTGTTGGTATCGACCGACACCACCCAGGGTCGGTCAATACTCATCGTATTTTTTTTGTTACTTACGTGCCTTGTCTAGTGTGTTTCAGGTGTATGCCCACTCGCGAAACCAGGAGGAACAAGAGCACTCATCTAGGTTATCTTTCCAACAAGGAGCTAGCAAATTTGGAACGTGCAAACAGGAAAGCAAAGAAGCCAGCAGAGATGAACAATCCAGTGGTATTGATTCGCGATGATGCTGGAGCTTTGAGAGACCAAGAGGGTCAATTGTGCAATGAGAGAGGGCATCGACTTGATGAAGCTGGAAACATCATTGTCCCTGCAGTTGCTGTGAATATTGGGAATGATGTGGTTGATCGTGGTAGAACGATTGGTGAGTACAACAGGCCTGATCAGTTCTATGCCAATCGTTCAGCAATTCGCCCTCCTGCTTTTCAGAGGAATGACTTTGAGCTGAAACCTGCATACTTCACTCTTGTGGGCTAGCACCCTTTTCATGGTCTTTCTCATGAGCACCCGATGGATCACATTGAGAGGTTTGAGGACTTGGTTACTAGCATCAAATACAATGGAGTGTCCAATGATTTCCTCTTCTGTAAACTCTTCCAATACTCTCTTGGTGGAGATGCAGCTTATTGGCTTAAGCAGTTGCCGCCTGGATCGCTGACTACATGGGAGGAGAAGAAGAATGCGTTCCTGAATAATTTCTATGATGATGCGAGATCCGAAGAGCTCAGGAACAAGATTTCTCTTTTTCTCAGGGTCCGACAGAGGCACTCAAGGCTTCTTGGATTCGTTTCAGGTCATATCAGAGAGATTTTCCGCACCATGGGTTCACTCAGGTTCAGTTGATGGGTACTTTCTATAGAGGGATTGATTGGAGGTACCAGATGGCTTTGGATGCTGCGAGTAATGGAAATTTCAACACCAGGTATTCTGACGATGCTTATGTGCTTATTGAGAACGTGGCGTCTAGCAATAGCACCAATAATGCAGATATAGAGCGCAAGAAGCAAGCTGGTAACTTGGATGGCAGTCATATTGCTGAGGTGAATGCTAAGTTAGATTCAGTGCACAATCTGTTAATGGGAAGGACCCAAAAAGCGGTCCACTTTGCTGCTGAAGATGAAGTGGAATATGTTAACTATATTGGTGGAGCTGGTTTTGGGTCGAATCAGTTTGTCCAGAAACCATTCCAGAGCAGTGGCTACACCAGGAACTATGGAAGTTCGTCTTATCAACCTCTGCCTGCTAAAATCCTAGAGAGCAAGATTGAGTCTATGTTTGAACAGCTTGTTCAAGGACAGCAGCAGATCACAGTGGATTTCAATGGAAAGATGGATGCTACGTACAAGGATCTGAGTGGAAAGATCGAGGCTTTCAGTACTCATCAGAAGATGCTGGAAACTCAAGTAGCTCAAACTGCAGCAGTTGTCAAGGGAAAGATGGTTCATCCACAAAATGAATACGTCAATTTAATCACTGTAAGAAGTGCTGAAGAGGTCATTCCAGTGGTGAAAAATGGTCTAAATGAGGAAAACTTCGCAAAGATTGAAGATGATTTTGAGCCTGAGATGGCTGTGTTCGTATCCACCACTAGTATCGATCGACACTCACCTAGTATCGATCGACACCAACCTAGTATCGATCGATACTCCTCGCAGACCGACCCAGAAATTGCGAAAACACCAAGGATGACTGAGGAACGTGTTTACAAGCCTAAGATACCATATCCTCGACCACCTAGACATCTCATGAACCCTATTACTGCGGAGAAGTTGCTAGCTTTTGAGAAGATGGTCAGGAGGATTCCCCACGTTATATCTTTTGAAGAAGCTTTTGAAAATCGTCATTTGGAGTGTTACTTCCAAAATTGCAGAGAAACTGAGGAAGAGATTAAGGCACTCTTCATCAAGGCCAGAAGTACACCACCTCCACTGAAGCAGCTGACTAAGAGGGAAGACCCAGGAATATTCTCAGTTTCATGCTCTATCTCTGGAGTTGAATTCAAAGAGTCTCTCGTTGGCTCGGGGGCTAGCGTCAATGTCATGTCAAAGGCAATTGCAGAGAGATTGGGAGCTGATATTCGATCTCCCAAGACATCTATCACATTCGCGAACTGTTCCACCTAACTTCCACATGGTACAATCCATGATTTGCTGGTTAACGTAGGAGATTGTCTGGTTCCTAATGATTTTCAGGTTGTGAAGATGAGTGCAAGATCTAATACGCAGTTGATTCTTGGAAGACCGTTCATGGCTACGGTTGGTGCCATTATAGATACACCAAGCAAGAGAATCTCGTTCTCGTACATTGACATGGATGTGTACTACAAAGCCATTCCTACTAGAGGAACTCCCACACATATGTCTTGCATCACCATTTTTAGAGGAGAGACGTTGGTAGTTGATCTTTTGGAAGATCTTCCTGATGAGCCAACTGTCATAAACCTTCTAGATAGTCCTTCTGTCATCACCAAGAAATACGTCAAAACATCTAAGGCAAAGAAGAAGGTGAAGAGCAAATGAGTGACGGATGCTGCTTCTATGACTTTAATCCCTCAGAAAAGTGATGGGGATTCGATTGAATACAAGGTGAAGTGAAAAAGAACCTCAAAACCATTCTCTAAGGCTAGAGTCATTCTTACTTCGGAGCTGAAAGAGAAAGGAAAGGAGGTTGTGGAGAGCATGTTGAGCAGAACTCTGAAACTAGAAGTGTCTAGTTGTAGAACTTGCCTGGGAGTAAGTTCTCAATCTTCTCCTGACTGATCACCTGAGCCAGATTCAAGCTACTGACTTAAAACAAACGCTTGGTGGGAGGCAACCCACTGGTAAGTCTGTATATAAGTATTTTGTTTTTGTTTTTGGTTTTGGTTTTATGCTTTGTGGCTTGTGTTTTGCGTGAATCAGTTACTTAGGATCAGTATCGACCGATACCACCTGGTATCGATCGACACCACATGCATCAATGACGATGAGAAGAAGTTTCTGTGTCGACCTAAGCTTGGTATCGCTCGATACCGGCTGTGTGTCGGTCGACACTCCCCGTTCCATCACAGTAGATTTTTTTTCCATAATTCCAACTTCGTCCATTTGATTTCTTTTACTAACTCTAGGCTAGATAACACTGGGGACAGTGTTGTTTAAGTCTAGGGGAGGTAGTAGCTGACATTGTTTTTGTTTTTCTTAGAGTCAGTCGTTTTTGAGTCATTCGTTGTTTTATTGAGTCAAAATATGTTGGAGACTGTGATCTTTTTCTTGACTCTATTGTTCTGACTTTGCTTCTAAGTGACCATTGTTACAGAATCAGTTACAGATCGACTAATGAAAAATCTAAAGGCTGACCGGTTAACTAGAAGACACCCATGTTTCCTGCAAAGTTCTTTAAAGCATGAGCCAAATTTTTGCACTTCATCGATGTGGTTAGTATTCATAGAGCTTGATTCCTCATTCATATCTGACAAAAGAACCCATGTGTTTAAAGTAATAGTATCTCTCTCCCCTGTTATAAGTTAAAAAAAAAATTTCATGAAAAGATGAGATGATTTTCTCCTTAGTAGAGGGTTATGAATGTTTCCAGCGATCCCATTATTCTACTTGGTGAGGAATGATCACACAAAGGATTGGAAGCGAGGCTAGGATTTTTTTATGATGCCATTATTCGCCTACACCCTTTGATACATTGAGAGGGAAGAACCGGGGATTAAGTGGCAAACACCATCAATACTCGCGTATCATACCTTGATGTGTATATGCAGAT
This sequence comes from Eutrema japonicum, assembly GCA_030161315.1. Taxonomy (NCBI): domain Eukaryota; kingdom Viridiplantae; phylum Streptophyta; class Magnoliopsida; order Brassicales; family Brassicaceae; genus Eutrema; species Eutrema japonicum. Next base: position 33,332,890 of record BSQW01000012.1, read on the forward strand.
CTAAAAAAAAAAAGAAGAGAACATAATAAGAAATAAGTCTGGGGGAGAGAAAATGATCCCAAAAGTGTGGAAAAGGGTGGTTCCTTATCATGATATTGTATGGGAAAGAATCTAGAAGGTTCTTGGTATTAATCACAATGATGAAACTGGCGAGGATGGGTTTAATTGAACGATGTTGTGAGATAATGTGTGTAGTCTAGGGAAGCTGCGAATGTCTGAGGAGAAGTACATGGTGGTTGGTTTTGGAACTGGTGATATATCATGGTTTTTACCCCTTTTAAGCCATGATATAAGTCCGCTTTATAGAGTCTTTCTACTATTTTGTATTGTTTTAGAGTCTTTTACAGGTTTTAACACGTTTGGAGCATAATTGGAGATATTGGAGCTTTCTGGAGCATTTTGTAGCAAAACAGAAGTTCGTGTAGGTGAGTACCCGATTTGAATCTTCAGTATCGATCGATACTGACTAGTATCGGTCGATACTCACTGAAGCAAGACACGAGTCACGACTTTTAGGAAGAGTTGAAGAATTGCAAAATTGCCCAGAGGACTTTATTATTTACAAGAAGCCCCAAAACGTGACTTAGGTTATTTATTAGGATTTTACAGCCACTTAGATGGCTATGCTTTATTTTACTTTGGTTTTGTGAGAGAGCTTTGGAAGGGAGACAAGTCTGAAACTCTGTTCGTCCGAGAGAAGATTTCGAACCCTCTTGTTACTCTTTCTTATTTATTCAAGTATTTATTCAGTCATGTTTATTGTTTCAATTTCCATGTCTGAGTAGATCTCCTGTTAGGTTTAGGGTTCTCATAAGGGATCTCTTTGAATACTAGGTTGATTAGTTGTTTAAGGTTCATAATCCGAATTAGTTCTTCACCATAGGTTGTTCTCATAGCTAATTCTGGATTGATCACCTAGAACTTAGATCTTAGGTTAATCGATTAGGCACGAGAGTGCAATTGAGAAACCTGATAGAACTTAGGGTGAGCAAAATAACTATTCGCAAAGAGATTTGGTTTAGTTGTTTTGTGAACAAATAAAACTTGAACTAAAAGCTGGTTTAGAATTTAGGATTCGCAAAGAGATTTGGAATTCTAGGATTTAGACTTAGATAATTCTCGCAACGAGAGTTGGTTAATTATACTTTAGTGATTTGAGTTCAAGAACAGTGCATAACCTGAACCCTGATTAGTTAGTTTATGTGCATTCATCGATTTCTTGAGAAATAGCCTGATCCTATCTTTCTCCCATTGAATTTACAACAGTTTAATATACGTATTTTCTTTCAATTACATTGATCACTTAGCTTGATTTTCTTATATACAATCTATTGTGTGTTTTCTTGAGTCTCTGTCGATTCGATCCCTAAGTATTACAATAAAAAACGCTTAAGTACTTTTAGGGTATTAATTTGAGCTTATCAAATTTGGCGTCATTGCCAGGGACTCAATTCGCCATTAGATTTTAGTTTGAGAATTTCGACTAAGTTCGTCGGTATCGATCGATACTACTCAGTGTCGGTCGATACTCATCGTTTTCTTTTGTTGACATCGATCGATACCACCCAGTGTCGGTCGATACTCATCGTATTTTTTTTTGTTACTTACGTGCCTTGCTTTTTGTTTTCAGGTGTATGCCTATTCGCGAAACCAGAAGGAACAAGGGCACTCAGCTAGTTGATCTGTCAAACGAGCAGCTAACACTTTTGGAACGCACAAACAGAAGAGTAAAGAAGCCAGCAGAGATGAACAACAATCCAGTGGAGTTGGTTCAAGATGAAGCTGGTGCTTACAAAGACAAAGAGGGTCAATTGTGCAATGAGAGAGGGCAACGACTAGATGGAGAGGGGAACATCATCCTACCTGCTCCTGTTGTCGCTGGAAATGTCGCTGGGAACGCGAATGTAGGGAATGTTGTAGCTAATCATGGTAGAACAATAGGTGAGTACAACAGGCCTGATCAGTTTTATGCCAATCGATCAGCGATTCATCCTCCTGTTTTTCAGAGGAATGACTTTGAGCTGAAACCTGCATACTACACTCTTGTGGGTCAGCACCCTTTTCATGGTCTTTCCAATGAACATCCCATGGATCATATTGAGAGGTTCGAGGATTTGGTCACTAGCATTAAGAGCAATGGAGTGTCCTATGATTACCTCTTCTACAAGCTTTTCCCTTATTCTTTAGGTGGAGATGCGACTTACTGGCTGAAGCAGTTACCTCCTGGATCACTGACTACTTGGGAAGAGACTAAGACTGCTTTCCTGAATAACTTCTATGATGATGCACGATCCGAAGATCTTAGGAACAAGATCTCCTAGTTTTCTCAAGGCCTTACTGAGGCGTTCAAGGCTGCTTGGACGAGATTCAGATCATATCAGAGAGATTTTCCACATCATGGGTACTCTGATGTTCAGCTGATGGGGTTCTTCTTCAGAGGAATTGATTGGAGGTATCAGATGGCTTTGGATGCTTCGAGCAATGGAAACTTCAAAACCAAGTATCCTGAAGATGCTTATGTGCTGATTGAGAACTTGGCGTCTACCAATAGCACCAAGAATGCAGACTTTGAGCGCAAGAAGCAAGTTGGTAGCATGGACGGTTCACAGATTGCTGAGGTTCAAGCCAAGTTGGATTCTATGCACAATCTTCTGATGGGCAAAACAACGAAAGCTGTTCACTTTGCTGAAGATGTTGAGGTTTTCAATGAGGATGAAGCAGAGGATGTTAACTATATTGGTGGTTCTGGTTTTCAAGGTCAGAGGAATTAATTCAACAACAACCGAAACTTCAACAACAATTCTCAGCAAGGAGGTTCGAATCAGTTTGTCCAGAAACCATCTCAGAACAGTGGGTATACCAGGAACTATGGGAATTCATTTTATCAACCTATACCTACTAAGCTCCCAGATAGCAAGATCGAGTCTATGTTCGAACAGCTTATTCAAGGACAGCAGCAGATAACAGTGGATTTTAATGGAAAGATAGATGCTTTGTACAAATATCTGAGTGGAAGGATCGAGGTTCTCAGTACTCATAAGAAGATGCTGGAAACTCAAATAGCTCAAACTGCAGCAGCTGTCAAGGGAAAGATGGTTCATTCACAGAATGAATACGTCAATGCAATCACCTTAAGGAGTGTAGGAAATTTCAAAAATCCTGTAGAAGATGACGATGAGGATCCTGAAATCGCCCGAGTATCGATCGATACCCGTTCTGAGGTCGCCACCACTTCTTGTGTCGATCGACACTCCTTGCAGATTGAACCAGAGATTGTGACGAAGCCGGAGGTGATTGAGGAACGTGTTTACAAGCCTAAGGTGCCATATCATAGACCACCTAGACATCTCATGAAATCCATAACTGTAGAGAAGTTGCTCGCTTTTGAGAAGATGGTAAGGAGGATTCCCCATACTATGATTTTTGATGAATCCTTTGAAAATCGCCCTTTGGATTGTCACTTCCGAGATTGCAGAGAAACTGAAGAAGAGATCAAGGCAATCTTCATCAAGGCAAGAAATACACCACCACCGATGAAGCAGTTGACTAAGAGGGAAGATCCAAGAAAATTTTCAGTTCCCTGCTCTATCTCTGGAATTGAATTAAAGGAATCTCTGGTTGATTCAGGGTCTAGCGTCAATGTCATGTCTAAGGCACTTGCAGAGAGTTTGAAAATTAGTGGTATTAGATCTACTCAGATGGCTCTCGCATTCGCCAACTCTTCCACCTCAGTTCCATACGGTACAATCCCTAATTTGCTGGTTAAAGTAGGAGATTGCCTGCTTCCTGCTGACTTTCAGGTTGTTGAAATGAGTGCAAGATCTAGTACGCCTTTGATTCTTGGAAGACCGTTCATGGCTACGGTTGTCGCAGTTATAGACACGCCCAGTAAGAGGATCTCGTTCTGATACATTGACGAACATGTCTCATACAAAGACATTCCTTCTAAAAGAGCTCTCAAACATATCTCTTGCATCACTGTTGTCACATGAGAGACGTTGATGGTTGATATTTTAGACGAGCCTTATGATGAGTCAACTGTCATAAACATTTCAGATGGTCCTTCTATCATCACCAAGAAAGACATCAAAACGACTAAGGCAAAGAAGAAGGTGAAGAACAACAGAGTCGAGAGGGCTACCCATGTGACCTTAATCCCTCAGAAGTGTAATGGAGATTCGATCGAATATAAGGTGAAGTGCAAAGGAATCTCAAAACCATTCTCTAAAGCTAGAATTATTCTTACTCCAGCACTGAAAGATAAAGGACAGGAGGTTTTCAAGAGCATGTTGAGCAGAACTGTAAAGCTGGAAATGTCAAAGTGTGGAGCTTGTTTTGAAGAAAGTTCTCATTCTTATCCTGAATGATCGTCCGTAACGTCAAGCTTGTGACGTAAAACAACAAGCGCTTAGTGGGAGGCAACCCACTGGTGAGTCTGTGTATATGAGTCTTTTATTTTTCTAGTTTTTTGTTTCGTGTTTTGTGTGTCACGTGAATCAGATTCGGAGGCTTAGTATCGATCGATACCACTTGGTATCGGTCGATACCGGTGTTCAAGGGAATTATCCTGAACCGACTGTCTTGTATCGATCGACACCACTTATGGTATCGGTCGATACCATAATCTAGGTAAGTTTCCTTATAAACCCTACGGTTTCACTCTTTTCCCTCATAACCTCTATCGGTCGATACCCAACGCACATGTAAGTTCTCTGATTTTCACGTCTTCACTCAGCTGTTTTGTTTTCTTTTACCGACTTTAGGCTAGATAACACTGGGGACAATGTTGTTCAAGTCTGGGGGAGGTAGTCGCTGACATTGTTTTTCTTTTTCTTAGAGTCAGTCGTTTTTGAGTCAAACGTTGTTTTATTGAGTCAAAACTTGTTGGAAACTGTGATCTTTTTCTTGACTCCATTGATCTGACCTTGCTTTTAAGTGACCATTGTTACAGAATCAGTATTAGATCGGACTAATGAAAAATCCAAAGGCTGACCAGTTAACTAGAAGACACTCATGTTTCCAGCAAAGTTCTTTAAAGCATGAGCCAAATTTTTGCACTACTTTGATGTGATTGATGTCCATAGAGCTTGATTCCTCATTCGTATCTGACAAAGGAATCCACGTGTTTAAAGTGATGGTATTTCTCTCCCTGTTACAAGTTAATAAATAAGATGCATTAAAAGATGAAATGATTTTCTTCTGAGTATAGGGTTATGAAAATTTCCAGCGATCCCATTATTCTACATCAGAGGGAATGATCAAACAAAGGTGGAAGCAAGGTTAGGAAAATTTCCTATGATACCATTATTCGTCTACACCTTTGATTACTTTTTAAGGGAAGAACCGGGGATTCGGTGGCAAACACCATCAATACTCGCGTCTCGAACCTTAATAAGCATATGCGAGAATATAATAAGAAATAAGTCTGGGGGAGAGAAAACAATACCAGAAAGTGTGAAATTGGATGGTTCCTTGTCATGATATTGTATGGGAAAGAATCCAGAAGGTTCTTGGTATTAATCACAGCAATGAAACTGGCGATGAGGGCTTTATTGAGTAATGTTGTGAAATAATGTGTGTAGTCTGGGAAGCTGCGAATGTCTACGGAGAAGTACATGGTGGTTGGATCTGAAAATGATTATATGATATGTGGAGCACTAAGGAAAAGGTTCATTGCAATGTTTCAAGAACAGGTGAGTCTCTATATTTTCAAACCTCTTTCTCTGGTTTAGTCTTCTATTTGCTTGAGGGCAAGCAAAGCCTAAGTCTGGGGGAGTTGATATATCATGGTTTTTACCCCTTTTAAGCCATGATATAAGTCCATTTTATAGAGTCTTTCTACTATTTTGTAGTGTTTTAGAGTCTTTTACAGGTTTTAGCACGTTTAGAGCATAATTGGAGATATTTGAGATTTCTGGAGCATTTTGGAGCAAAGCAAAAGTTCGTATAGCTGAGTACCCGATTTGAAGCTTCAGTATCGATCGATACTGAATAGTATCGGTCGATACTCACTGCAGCAAGACACGAGTCGCAACTTTTAGGAAGAGTTGAAGAATTGCAAAATTGCCTAGAAGACTTTATTATTTACAAGAAGCCCCAAAACGTGACTTAGGTTATTTATTAGGATTTTACATCCACTTTTTTGGCTATGCTTTATTTTACTTTGGTTTTGTGAGAGAGCTTTGGAAGGGAGACAAGTCTGAAACTCTGTTCGTCCGAAAGAAGATTTCGAACCCTCTTGTTACTCTTTCTTATTTATTCAAGTATTTATTCAGTCATGTTTATTGTTTCAATTTCCATGTCTGAGTAGATCTCCTGTTAGGTTTAGGGTTCTCATAAGGGATCTCTTTGAATGCTAGGTTGATTAATTGTTTAGGGTTCATAATCCGAATTAGTTATTCACCATAGGTTGTTCTCATAGCTAATTCTGGATTGATCACCTAGAACTTAGATCTTAGGTTAATCGATTAGGTACGAAAGTGCAATTGAGAAATCTGATAGAACTTAGGGTGAGCAAAATAACTATTCGCAAAGAGATTTGGTTTAGTTGTTTTGTGAACAAATCAAACTAGAACTAAAAGCTGGTTTAGACTTTAGGATTCGCAAAGAGATTTGGAATTCTAGGATTTAGACTTAGATAATTCTCGCAACGAGAGTTGGTTAATTATACTTTAGTGATTTGAGTTCAAGAATAGTGCATAACCTGAACCCTGATTACTTAGTTTATCTGCATTCATCGATTTCTTGAGAAATACCCTGAACCAATCTTTCTCCCATTGAATTTACAACAGTTTAATTTACGTATTTGCTTTCAATTACATTGATCACTTAGCTTGATTTTATTCTATACAATCTATTGTGTATTTCCTTGAGACTCTGTGGATTCGATCCCTAAGTATTACAATCGACAAAGCTTTAGTACTTTTAGGGTATTAATTTGAGCTTATCAACTGGCTAGGTGGCATTTGTGTGCTTGGGAAAAGTGTCATTGCACTGTTTCATGAACAAATGAGGCTCCGTGTTTTCAAACCTCTTTCTCTGGTTTTGTCTTCTATTTGCCTGAGGGCAAGCAAAGGCTAAGTCTGGCGGAGTTGATATATCATGGTTTTTACCCCTTTTAGACCATGATATATGTCCTATTTATGGAGTCTTTCTAGTATTTTGGAGTCTTTTACAGATTTAGGACCGTTTGGAGGTTAAATAGAGATATTGAAACATTCTGGAGCATTTTGGAGCATATGGAGATGAAGAGTCATGCACAGACGTCAGAAGTTTGGCATTCGTTGAAGAACTTCTCACCGATGGATTGAGCTCAAATTTGGACACAAGACAGGTAAATGGATTAGCTTTCATTTGGAAGTAGTTTGAGGCCATTTCAACGGTGCGATCAAACGTTATGCCAGTTTTCGTGAAGACAGTCCAGTCTGGCGAGCAGAAGAGTCGACACAGAGGATGAGTATCGACCGATACTACCTAGTGTCGATCGATACTGCTAGGGAAAACAGGAAACTCAACTTTTTACAAGTCTGGAGAGTTTGCATCTTAGTCCAGAAGTCTTTAATTATTACAATAAGCCCCAAAACGTGTTTTAACATTATAATTAGGTTTTTTAGCCACTTTTGTTGGTGATGCTTTATTGTACTTTGGTTTTGTGAGAGAGCTTTGGAAGGGAGACAAGTTTGAACTCTGTTCATCCGAGAGAAGAATTCGAACCCTCTTGTTACTCTTTCTTATTTATTCAAGTATTTATTCAGTCATGTTTATTGCTTCAATTTCCATGTCTGAGTAGATCTCCTGTTAGGTTTAGGGTTCTCATAAAGGATCTCTTTGAATGCTAGGCTGATTAGTTGTTTAGGGTTAATAATCCGTATTATTTTTTCACCATAGGTTGTTCTCACAGCTAATTCTAGATTGATCACCTAGAACTTAGATCTTAGGTTAATCGATTAGGCACGAGAGTGCAATTGAGAAACCTGATAGAACTTAGGGTAAGCAAAATAACTATTCGCAAAGAGATTTGGTTTAGTTGTTTTGTGAACAAATCAAACTTGAACTAAAAGCTGGTTTAGACTTTAGGATTCGCAAAGAGATTTGGAATTCTAGGATTTAGACTTAGATAATTCTCGCAACGAGAGTTGGTTAATTATACTTCAGTGATTTGAGTTCAAGAACCGTGCATAACCTGAACCCTGATTAGTTAGTTTATCATTCATTGATTTCATGAGAAATACCCTGAACTTATCTTTCTCCCATTGAATTTACAACAGTTTAATATACGTATTTGCTTTCAATTACATTGATCACTTAGCTTGATTTTCTTCTATACAATCTATTGTGTGTTTCCTTGAGTCTCTGTGGATTCGATCCCTAAGTATTACAATCGACAAAGATTTAGTAATTTTAGGGTCTTAATTTGAGATTATCACGAAGCCCTGTTGAAATCACCTCTGAGCAACCACCGTCGAATTACCTTGAAGGAGAATCCATCGTAACCACCTAGAAGTAAAGGGAAGACAGATCAGGCCCGTTTTGGTAGAAATGAGAAACGAACGGTCAAACCAGATCCAAACAATCTGAAACTATCTAACGCCGAAAGCAGATTGTTATTCAGGGTTGTGATATGAAAGTTATGGATATTTTCCCATGCATGATCTGTGCAGTGCGGATATGCGACCAGTGAGAGAAGAAACCGATCTGGAGGTTCGGTAGTGATCCGATCAAAATGATATTTGGTAAGGATGTTTGTTACCCTTAGATCTAATTCTCTGTGATATATCTCATTGTTCTACCTTGTGGTTTGGAAGTTATGTTAGTTTTACCGAGACTTTTCTGCGCAGCGCACAAGTTAGATCAGTCTAGCGAGTTGAGTTGTTTGGATAGGCAAATCAATCTAGATCGACCTGAAACTTTGCAAAGATCATAAAGACACGTGGATCTAGCTCTCGGTTGAAGGATAACTGATTTGAGGCTCAGGAGCATTTGTAATCGTATTGTCAAAACAGTGGCTAAGGTGAGGATTAGATCTAGGCTTCCTTCATGTTCAGTTGTTCCTTTTTAGTATGTTGAGTCTAGATCTATTCAGGTTAGGGCGTGTTACGGAGTACGGACACGTCTTCAGTGTGCATATTGTTTGACCTGCATTGATGAATGAAATGAATTAAAAAGCATTAGATGAAGAACCTGCATCTTTGTTTTATCACCCTGTGTGTGAATAACGCTTGTAGCTTAGTTAGAAATGAGGTGATCTTCACTGTGAAGGGATCAGTGGTTCGATTTGTTTGTTTCACCCGAGACCAGCGATGGTAGGCTTGCACGGGGGTGAAGAAGTTTTCCCGAGCTTCAACGAGAAAAGGCCGGAGAGCCAAATTTGAGAAAAGGCCGGAGAGCCAAATAGATTTCCTTTGCTTGTAAATTGATTGTGCGCTGGTAGAGCGTTATATTTGATACGTGTATAGATTTTTACCTGGCATATTGGAAAGAAATGGTTGAATGTGTTGAGAGTGTAGATTTGGTTCTCACTTGGTAATCCAAATTACTCAACCTCCCCTTTTCCCTTTCTTTTCAGGTTAGTCCGACGAGGACGAATTTGTAGAACTAGATGAGTGATTCCAGTTTGGTGTGTGGATTTTGGAGTTCGGAAGTTCTCCTTTGGGGTTTTATTGACATTTCTGTTATTTCATTTAAAGACATTTATTCGTTATTTGCTTCGGATTCATATAAGATTTATGTTGGATTTTTAAGACGATTATTTGGGATTTAATAAGAAGTATTATATAGAAAGTGAATATTCTGTAGTGAGTTATTGTTGTTAGCCGACACGTCGTCTTTACGGAGATAAAGAGACAGGGTCGAGGGTGGCATTGCCGGTTCGCCTGGTCCCTTCGGGAAGGCGGGGTCGGAGTGTTACAATATATGTCAAGAAAACGAAAACCATTTTCTCTCCCTAAGGCGACGCTCAAGCAGATTAACAAAACTACCGCTTTTTTCCCTAATCCCTCCGGCGGTCGTACTTCTTCTTCTACTTTATAGTTTATTAGATTAGGAATAAGTGATAATGGGTTTCCTTTCTCTTGGGCGAGATGAATTTTCATTCGTTTCTCGCATTTGTTCTCTTCTTCCGGAAGAGCATTTGTCCGGCGTTTGATTTACGATTTTTCTGGGTTAATTCGGTCGGTTTCGGTCCGTTGAGTGAAATCTCTGGTGGTGAATGGAATTTATTATGTTCGGATGAATTTCAATTCCTTAAATCACCTTGGATTTTCATCTATCTAAATGCTTTTTGATTTTGTTATTCAGTTTTTCTATCAAACCCCTATCAATCTTCAGCGATAAAATACAATGTCGATCTCACATCATGTTTGGTGTTGACCACACACATTTTACTTTACTGATGGATGCATACTTTCAAGTGGCATGTGTGACTTGGTTTCTCTTTGGTGTTCGTTCCAATTTGAAGAAGCAACATCTTTGCACTCTTACGGGCCAAATTTATAAATGTGAGGATTTGGGTATCTACGCTGTTGGTCGAGGCTTCTATTCATTAGAATCTTTCACCAAAGGCGGTTATTTGCATGTGAAACAATTTCTTTGGCAACAACCATGGAGGAAAGGGCCTTTCGAAAACCACCATGTGTGGGATCGTGGAAATTCTGTAAAAAAAGAGAAAAGTACAACCATTATCCGGAAACGATGTTTGAATTTAAAGGGAAGAAAATCAAAGACAAAATATTTCAAAAAGGCTCTGATACGGAAGCATTGGTATCAGATTGTCGAAGTTCCAAGATTATTATTGGAAGCATCATGTTTTGTCATGCGGTGTGCAATTCAAAGGTCTAGCCAAGTTATGCTACCGACGCACACATTTCGCATCAGATTAAGATCAAATACAGAGAATGAAATAACGGATTTTCTTGATTCGTTAGCGAGTAAGACTTTTCAATGGAAAGCATCGTCAAAATCGCTTCTTTTGTTGTATCTTTTTCACTATATGACGCATATATCTGCTATATGTAATAACTTGTTTTTCGAAAGTTATTTATGACTTTGTAATCCCAATTTGAAATCAATGAAATTGTTTGCCGTAAAACAAAATATATATATATATATATATATATATGTATTGCGTCGATGAAAGACGATCTCTCTAGCTAGAAGAGTTCAAATTTTGTGTCCTTGCTTCAAATCTCTCCTATGGACAAACTTTTTAACGACTTTTTAACCCAGCGACCGTTGAAAACATAGCTTCTTGTTGTCTTGACAATTTTCTTCAGAACAAGATCGTGCTTTCTATTGGAGATATCTTGGGGAGCAAGATGCGAACCAAGTGTTATGGGCCATAAGAGCTCGGTTATGAAGTGAAGCCCGTGAACCCAACCGAAGAATATTCTCATAGATATCCTATTGATAAGGATTAGGAAGATTTACATTATTTGGTGTTATCAATATGTCAATATTAAACACTATATATATATGTCTTATGATCTTGTATCAAAACACACAACTCAATAATATGTTCTATTCTATAATATTTGACATGATATCAGAGCATTCGATTCTAAAGGATCGGAGTTAAATTTTCCGCTTTAATATTTTTGTGATCTCTTATTCGGAAACAATCATGGAGAGAGAGTCCGGAGACGAAGACGAACCAGTCGACGATGTGTTTGAGAATTTTTATACGTCCGTTTATTTATTTCTTAAGTCAGGGTTTTACACTTGGTGATATCTTTAGTGTTACGTGGTTCATATTTTAGTTATTTATTTAAGTTGGGTTTTGGATTTTATAATTTTGGTTGGTGCCACGTGGTCTATCTCATAAGTTTTTAGTTGCATTATTTTAATCTACCTTAGGTTAATGGTTTGGACGTTTGGTTTAGTATAGGCCTGGGCATAATAACCGAACCGAATGAAACCGAACCGAACCGAACCGAAATTAATGGTTCGGTTAGGTTATGGTTACTTCATAATAACAGAATGGCTTTTATTTTTGATATCCATTGGTTATGATAACCGAATGGTTTTTTTTTGTTTTTTTTTTTTTGTCAACAGCCTTAATACCTAACCCTATTCGGTGAACCAAATCGGGAGTATCGAGTTTACATAGGTGAAATCTGATGGGTAGACTCGAGCACCTCGTGCTAACTTGTCTGCCACTGTGTTGCTTGTGCGCGGGATTTGTGTGATAGAGAAATAGGTGAAAACCTCCTTGCTCCTCTTGAACTCCTCCAACTGTAACGTAAATGCCGGCCACTCCTTCGGTGTAGACACCATCTTCACCAACTCTGAGCAGTCTGTAGCAAAAGCTATCGCCGTCATGTGGTTTGCAATCATGCAATGCATCGCCCAGATGAGCGCTTCCAATTCCACGTGTAGCGGGGATAGGCTTCTTCGTAGCTTACGGGCCCCCATAATCTTTCCTCCAATTCCCTCCTGAAAGCAAAACCATCCTAAACCAGAAAATTTATCCCCTTCCTTCCATGATCCGTCAATATAGCATGTTAACCCGTTGTATTCATTTAGTTCATTTATTCCCTTAATGAGACCCGGTTGTTGGGGATATATATCAGGTTCGCTATTTTGTGCCGCTTCCCAAATTGCTATTTCTGTGTCCGCTATCCTCAGAATCTCTTGTGGGTTTCTATCTACATTTGAGAACACCTTGTCGTTCCTTGCTTTCCAAATGTTCCACACAATCCACGGAAACAGAATATTATTTTCCTCATCTGGAAGTCTCCAAAATAGATAATCAAAATTTGCGAAAACCGATGTCATCGGGAAAACTCCCGGGGCCGATGGAATATGAGAGAGTGCCCATGTTTGTAGTGCTGGTGGGCATTCAAACAATACATGGTTGATCGTTTCCCCCTCCACACCACACCTAGAACATTGTGTACCACAATTTATTCCTCTAGCGCGTAGGTTCGCTGTGACCGATAGACACCCCGAGATTGCTTGCCATATAAAATGTCGTAATTTAGGTGGACAAGTCAATTTCCATGATTGAGCCTGTAACTTCTTTATGTTTGGACCGGGAAAATAGTTGTCGCTGTTGTCTGTGATTTGTTGGCCAACCCGATATCCCGACTTTACCGTATATTTCCCTGATAACCAATGGGTATCCATGAATAGCATGAATGGTTATTAACCGATAACCAATGGGTATCCATGGATATCAAAAAAAAAAAAATTATTTTTATTTCCCCTAATTAACCAAAATAACCGAAATAACCGAACCGAAATAACCGAAATAACTGAACTAACCGAAATATTTCCGAAATTTAACCGAAATAACCGAAATATTTTGAAATTTAACCAAAAATAACCGAAAATATTTGAAATTTAACCGAAAATAACCGAAAATAACCGATTATAACCGAAAATAACCGAAAATAACCGAAAATAACCGAAACCATTCGGTTAACCGAAAATAACCGAAAGATTTCGGTTACCAAACGGTTATTAATTTTGATAACCATACCGAACCGAACCGAATGGTAACCGAACCGAAACCGAACTGAAAACTGTTACTAACCGAATGGATAGTAAAAGACATAACCGAACGTAACCGAAAACCGAAATAACCGAACCGAACCGAACCGAATAACCATTTGCCCATCCCTAGTTTAGTACACGGGTTATTGGATATATCTTGGGGAAATTATTAAGGTAAGGGTTTAGGGGTTTTTCACAATTTGAATATTATTTTAAATCTCTCAGATTTATTCTTAAGTTTAGAATTTCCCAGAGTTTATATGTTTTGGCTTCTTCTATTACGGGGGAGTTGGTTATCGTTTTAGAGAATTTTATGGAACGCTCATGTTTTGGGTCTTTTTTTTAGTCCGATTTATGGACTGTCCGAGACAAGGACGATTATTTGTGGAGTTGCAGGATTTGCACCCACGGGATGTTATTATTCCCTTTTTCAAGACCGAAGACGAGCTAAAGTTCCATCCCTATTTTTTTTTTTAAGATTGAAGTTTAAACCGGAGGAGTCAGTTGACATGTTTTGTCTGTCCTCGACAAGTGTCCACAACAAAGGTGTTTTGCTTTGTGATTGCGAATTTCGTGTTTCGCATCCCACCTTTGTCGTGCGGAGGAGTATTGGAGATATCTTGGGGAGCAAGATGCGAACCAAGTGTTATGGGCCATAAGAGCCCGGTTATGAAGTTAAGCCCATGAACCCAACCGGAGAATATTCTCATAGATATCCTATTGATAAGGATTAGGAAGATTTACATTATTTAGTGTTATCAATATGTCAATATTAAACACTATATATATCTATCTTATGATCTTGTATCAAAACACACAACTCAATAATATGTTCTATTCTATAATATTTGACTCTTTCTTTCTATTCTCTCAAACCGCAAAGAACCCTAATTTTAAAATTTTCCAAATCAAAGAACAACGCCATTTTGGATTATGTTACTTCGTCACATAAGGACCAAAACAACATCGTTTTGGTCCGATTTATTAAAAATATAATTATATATATATATATATAGATATATAAATTCAAACCAGATACAAAAAGATGTCATTTTGGATGTTTCAAAGTCAATTTACCAAAACGAAGTCGTTTTGAACTTCCACGTGTCGTCCTAATCAGCAACCACTAACGGTGCAAATAACGTCAGCTGTGGTTTTGGTGGAATCGACCACGTTTCTTTAGTTCATATAGTAAATTCAAATTTATATGTAGTTAATGTAGTTTATGGCATTGGTTCATATGTCGTGTATGAATAATCATGGATATCTTAGTTCATAGGGAAATTGGTCATTTTCCCTAGTTTATTCAATTTTGAGTTTTCTTATCTTATTTATTTCACTATCTTATTATTCAGCTATTCCGCTGCTATTCAACTAACATAGCATTCAGGCCCCTATACCTCTTGAACTAATGTGAGAGAACTACAAACAACGAATTGTATTATCGACAAGATCCGGAACAGCTCATATAAGGAGAAAATATTAACGTTCATGCTCTATATCCTCCACCGTAGTACGTACCTTCAACTTCAACGCATCTCAAACTATTTCGCTTCAGATCATAATACAAGACATATAATGTTCTATCATATACTAACATCCAAGTGACAAAAACGATCTCACCACCATGAGTAACACCTGCGATGCGCCATTTTTCAAAACTCTCCATCTCGTAAAATACAATTTTGGACCATTCTTGTTTCTTCTTAGCATTATCCATAACCCATATTTCTACACCGTTTTTGCAACACATGAATCCTAGCTTCCCTTGGTAGTTTATCAAGGTCGAATAGGGATCCATCATCATTGTTTTTGGAGCCTCGACCTGAATCTCTCAAATCAAAAATGAAAACTCATCAATACATATGTAGAACCAATTAAATAGTCTAGTCGTTGCTCGGTAATAGATAGTTCCATTGATGCAAACTGCAAGAAACACTAGAAAGTGAGGTTCAATGTTACATTGGATGTTCCTCCACTCCTTTGTGGGATCTCCCAATGTGAAAATTTGACAAAACTGCTTCAAATGGTTCCCAATACACACTATATACTTTAGTTATTTATTTTCAAATAGACAACAAAACAAAACAAAACGAAAAAAATATGTTTGATGGAAACTAATAAAATCGGAAAAGTAAATTATATAAAAAAAAATAGAAACCATAAATCAAAAGTTTGTAAACTCTTAAATTTATACAAGATTCATAATATATGAATTTAGAAGAATAACAGTTTGTTATTATGTGTTTGATAATTCTTTTATGACACAAATTTAGAGGTATAAACTTATGATATTTTTTTTAAAATATATTGATTTCAACAAGATTAAGTTTTACATTATATAAGATTTGAAATTTGTTTTCGAACCCTCTCATTCTTTTAGAGTGATTGTTTATGGGTAATATATATATCAAATTTGAATTTTCTTAATTTGGAATTACAGAATATAATCACTACAAGAAAACACAGTTTTGTGACCAACTTTTGTGACTTTTTTTTTTGTTGCAAAAAAGTGGGACGAAAGTGTGACTAATTTGCGATTACTCGCAATGCAGTGGCAAAACAGTCACAAATTAACGGCGAAACAGAGGAGTCACAAAAGATTCGCACATTTGTGACTGATTTGTAGTATGATTTTGTAGTCGCAAAAGTAGTCCCAAATTTGTGACTGATTTGTTTCGGTTTTGCCACTCCAGTCGATTTTATAGAGAAATTAACGACGAAGCATAGTAGTCACAAAAGAGTAGCATATTTGTGACTGATTTGTAGTCTTACTTTGTAGTCGCAAAAGTAGTCCCAAATTTGTGACTGATTTGCTTCGGCTTTGCCACTCCAGTAGATTTTTTTTAAATAAATTCATCAATATATAATTGTAATAGGTTAATTTAGACGTTTTTATATAGATTTGAACTATTATATAGATTGAATCATGATATTAGAGGAAAACAATTGTAATTATCAATAATCTAAACTTATGCTTGTTTCTACTCATAACATGTATAAGTAGTAACAAAATGATCTCAAATTTGCGACCGTTTAGCAACTCCACTCGATTTTTTTAATAGTAGTCACAAAAGGGTCCCAAATTTGCGACCGTTTAACAACTCCACTCGATTGTTTTTTTAAAAAATCATCAATATTGAATTGTAAATATATTAATTTGTACGTTTTTACATAGATTTGAACTACTATATACATTGAATCATGATAACAGAGAATTTTTTTTAAAATTCCAATATTTTTAAACTTATGTTTGTATATTCTCAAAAATGTAGTAAGTGTATATGTGTTTTATATGGAATGATTTTAAAAGATTGAAAATTTTCAAAATTTAATTACCATATATTAGTTTACTGTTTAAATATAGAGCTGTAGTGTTAGAATTAGAATAAAAATGATTGTAAAGTCATATTTAGAATAAGAAGGATTGAAAGTTTAGGGTTTAGGTTATAGATTTGTGATTTATCAAGAATCATCACAAAACAGTCACAATTTGTGACTACTTTGCTACTATCATAACATATTTTCATAAAATAGTTGCAAATAAGTCACAAAATTTACCACTACTTTGCGACCATCTGCGTAGAACACACATTTTTTTGATCTCATGAAGTCACAATTTAATCGCAAAATTTTCCTCCAAATATTTGGCCAAATTTTTCAATCCACCGCTCAAATTTAGTTTTAGATTTTCGGTCTATATTGTTTTTATTATATCCGCTCAAATACTTCTTCTTCCTCAATCTCTAGAGATTGAAATTCTCTCTCAAACTTAGCCTCCTTTTGCGATTTCGTGAAAGCTCTTTCTAGAGGCCGATTTCGTGAAATCTCTATCTCAATCCCTCTCAATCTCTGAATCAATACTCTCTCAATTTCCTCAGCCCTCTCTCCTTCAATCTCTCTCCATCTCTCTCAATCTCCTCAACCCTCTCTCGCTCAATCTCTCTCAATATATCTCAATCTCTCTCAATCTCTCACAATGACAGGTATGAGAAAATCCAGTA
This sequence comes from Eutrema japonicum, assembly GCA_030161315.1. Taxonomy (NCBI): domain Eukaryota; kingdom Viridiplantae; phylum Streptophyta; class Magnoliopsida; order Brassicales; family Brassicaceae; genus Eutrema; species Eutrema japonicum. The sequence continues at coordinate 33,350,385 of BSQW01000012.1, forward strand.
GAGGTCCATGTGTTAGAGGCGGCGGTGGTGGCCGATTAACCGCCGGTGAGAGAGGACACGAAGGTGTCGAATCGTCTTCGCGCGCCACCAACCGGTCCTCTGATGCGACAATGTCGGTGTCGAGAACAACCGGTCCTCTTCCATCCCAAAATCCTCCGAGGACACAACCGCAAGGACAGCCACAGCCGCCACCGCCTGCTAACCCGATTCCCCATCAACCACCGCCTCCTTATCAGCAACCCCAGCATCAACCATCACCTCCTTATCAGAATCCCCAACATCAACCACCGCCTCCTTTTCATATTCCTCAGCATCAACCACGCCTCATGTTCTAGACGTGGAGAGTATATGGTAAAGAACATCTTCCTTTTCATTTGTTTTGCTTGAAATATGTTGTCTAGTATTGGAGGCTTAGGTTAGTATTATGATGGAAATAGATAGTCTAGATGTGGAAATAGTTTGATAATAGTTTGTAGCCTCAGCATTTGGTTTGTTTGTAGTCTCTATCTTCGTAGCTAAGTGTGTCTCTTGTATTGCTGTTCTTTGTAGTTGCTATATTTGTATTTGTAGTGTTTCTAGCTAAGTGTAGTCTCTGCCTTCGAAGCTAAGTGTGTCTCTGTATTTGTGTCTTTTTAGCTAGTTAGGTTCCACTATGTTCAGCTTGTTAATGTCCAAACGTTTGTTCTCTTAACTCATTCCTAGGCTTACTGTGATGAAGTCGTTGGATGTGTTACTTGTACCTTTGAAATTTTGATTTGTATAATGATATATCATGGTTTTTACTCATTTTTAACCATGATATAGGTCTCGTTTATAGAGTCTTTCTAGTATTTTTGGAGTCTTTTTGAGTCTTTTCAGGTTTATGTACGTTTGGAGCTAAATTGGAGATATTGAAACATTCTGGAGCATTTTGGAGCTAAGCAAGGATCATGTAGCTATGAGGGTCGATTTGAGGTCCTTGTGTCGAGCGATACCACCTGGTGTCGGTCGATACCGACTGCCTGAAGAAAGAAAACGCGACTTTTTCCTTATCTGAAGAAATTGCACTTTGGTCCAGAAGTCATTATTATTTACAAGAAGCCCCAAAACGTGTTTTAGCATATAATTAGGTTTTTCAGCCAGTTTTAGGCTAAGCTTTATTTTACTTTGGATTTTGTTGAGAGAGCTTTTGAGGAAGATAAGTTTGAAACTCTGTTCGTCCGAGAGAAGATTTCGGACCCCTTGTTTATTCTCTTTATTATTACTTTTGATTCTATTCAATCATGTTGTTTTACCTAATCTCCATGTCTGAGTAGATCTCCTTTTAGGTTTATGGTTCTCATAAAAGATCTCTTTGTATGCTAGGTTAATTAGTTAGTTAGGATTCAAAATCAAATTAGTTTTTCACCATAGGTTGTTCTTAATGCTAAATTCTGGATTGATCACCTAGAACTTAAATCTTACGTTAATCAATTAGACACGAAAGTGTGATTGATAATCTGATAGAACCTAGGGTGAGCAAAATAACTATCTGCAAAGAAATTTGGTTTAGTTGTTTTGTGAACAAATCAAACTTGAACTTAATGCTAGTTTAGTCTTTAGGATTTGCAAAGAAATTTGGGATTCTGAGATTTAGACTTAGATAACTCTCGCAACGAAAGTTGGTTAGTTATAGCTCAGTGTTTTGAGTTCAAGAACCGTGCCAAAATCCGAATCCTGATTAATTGGTTTATCTGCATTCTCTGCTTTCCTGAGAAATACCTTGAACCTATTTTCCTCCATTGAATTCACAACTCTTTAAACTACATTATTGCTTCCTGTTTTATTGATTTACTTAGCGTAATTCGATGCTAAGTAATGGGAACTTCAACACCAGATATCCTGACGATGCTTATGTGCTTATTGAGAACTTGGCATCTAGCAATAGTACCAAGAATACAGAATTTGAGCGAAGAAAGCAGACTGGGAGCATGGATGAATCGCAGATTGCTGAGGTCCAAGCTAAGCTGGATTCAGTGCACAATCTTTTGATGGGAAAGACGAAGAAGGCTGTTCACTTTGCTGATGAGGTTGAGAATTTCGATGAGGATGAAGTGGAAGATGTTAACTACATTGGTGGTGCTAGTTTTCAAGGTCAGAGATATCAATACCAGCAAAACAACAACCGAAACTTCACCAACAATGCTCAGCGAGGAGGGTACAAGTCTGAAGTCAATCCAACTGGTTTTGGAACAAATCAATTTGCCCAGAAACCATTCCAGAGCAGTGACTACACCCGAACTTATGGAAATTCGTTTTATCAACCTCTACCTCCCGAAACCCCAAAGAACAAGGTTGAGTCTATGCTTGAACAGATTCTTCAGGGATAGCAGAAGATCACAGTGGATTTCGATGGGAAGATGGATGCTATGTACACAGACCTGAATGGAAAAATCGAGGCTCCCATTATTCTTCAGGAGTAGCTGGAAACTCAGGTTGCCCAAACTGCATGAGCTGTGAAGAGGCGAGATGGTTTTCTTCCACGGAAGACAGAGAATCCGAAGGAACACATTCATGCAATCACCTTGAGGAGTGGAAAAGAGGTGAATCCAAAAGTGAAAAAGAGCCTAATTGCAGGAATTTTCATTGATCTTGTGGAAGATGACGATGAGGATTCAGGAAATCCCCGTGTGTAGAGCGACACCAGCCCGTGTCGAGCGACACAAGCCCAAAAACCTTCCCGAGACGTGTCAAAGCCAAGTGTGTCGATCGACACCAATCCTGTGTCGACCGACACAAACCTCGAGGTCGAGACGCAATCCGAGTTGATTGAAGAAATGGTTTACAAACCTAAGATACCTTACCCTAATCCTCTTAGGAAGACCAACAAGGATGTAGAAGACTCTAGATGCAAGGCGATAATGGATAACTTGATTGTTGAGCTTCCTTTTGTCGATGCTATCAAGACTTCCCCAGCCTTTAGAATATATGTTAAGAGAATGGTATCAAGCAATGTGAACCTTGAGGAAGGAGTTTTGATGATTACTCATGAGTGCAGCATGATTCTGCTCAACAAGATCCCAGAGAAGCTACCAGATCCAGGGAGTTTTGTGTTGGATTGTAAGATCTTCACGGAAAGATTTGAGCGTTCTCTTTGTGATCTTGGCTCAAGTGTGAACCTTATGCCATACTCAGTTGCTCAGCGGATGGGGATGATAGACTTCAAGTCCACTAGGATCTCACTGATACTTGTTGATCGCTCAGTTCGACTTCCCGAAGGATTGCTCGAAGATGTTCCAATTAAGATTGGGAATTGCTTAATCCCAACTGATTTCATTGTCTTGGAATATGATGCAGAGTCCAAAGATCCTCTTATTCTGGGAAGACCATTCTTAGCAATAGCTGGAGCTTTGATCGATTGCAGGAATGGGAAGATAGCTCTTAACATTGATGATTTGGTTATGACTTTCAACATGGAGAAGATGATGAAGAGACCAACTATCGATGGGCAGACTTTCTTTGTTGTTACTTTCGGTGATATAGCTGAAGAGTATTTTCTGGAGATGCATCATGAGGATCCACTAGAGAGAGCATTGATCTGCTCAGCTGATTCAGAGGTGTATTTGAGTGATGTTGCTACTGGATATGCTAAGATGCTTGACATAACAGGAGCAGTATCGAGGATACCAGTGATGGTGTCGATCGACACCACCTGCGAGCATGTGAAGAGTTGGTCAAAACTTCTAATAAAGCTGCTGTGCTTGGTGATTGGAGTGAGGAGAAAGCTCCTAAGGTAGAACTGAAACCACTCCCAGCAGATTTTAAGGTATGTTTTTCTTGGTCCGAATTCCACATATCTAGTGATCATTAATGCTTCCTGAAACAACGCAGAGATCACCTTACTGCTGAGCAAGCTGCGCAAGTATCGCAAAGCTCTTGGCTATTCTCTTGATGATATTTCAGGTATATCCCCATACTTGTGCATGCATAGGATTCATCTTGAGGACGAGTCAAAATCTTCAATTGAGCATCAGAGGAGGCTGAATCCGAACTTGAAAGAAGTGGTTAGGAAGGAGGTAATGAAGCTCTTGGAAGCAGGGATTATCTATGCCATTTCGGACAGCTCTTGGGTCAGTCCATTTCACGTTGTGCTTAAGAAAGGAGGGATAACTGTGGTGAAAAATGAGAAGGATGAGTTCATCCCTACTAGGACAATCATTGGACATCGAATGTGTATTGACTACATGAAGTTGAATTGCAGTCACAAGGAAATATCACTTCCCATTACCATTTATTGATCAGATGTTGTAGAGGTTAGCAAGTCATCCGTACTATTGTTTTCTCGATGGGTACTCAGGTTTCTTTCAGATTCCGATACATCCAGAGGACCAAGAGAAGACGACCTTTACATGTCCTTATGGCACATTCGCTTACAGAAGAATGCCCTTTGGATTATGTAATGCTCCGGCCACTTTTCAGAGGTGTATGATGTCTATCTTCACAGACATGATTGAGGACTTTATGGAAGTATTCATGGATGATTTTTTAGTGTATGGATCATCATTCAAGAGCTGTCTTGATAACTTGTGCAAGGTGCTACAGAGATTTGAAGAGAAACACTTGGTTCTTAATTGGGAAAAGTGTCACTTTATGGTTCAGCATGGCATCGTTCTTGGGCACAAGGTTTCTGAGGCTGGAATCGAAGTTGACAGAGCTAAGATTCAAGTCATGACAAGCCTCCAACCACCGAAATCTTTAAAGGACATTCAAAGTTTCCTTGGTCATGCTGGGTTTTACAGAAGATTCATCAAGGATTTCTCAAAACTAGCCCGCCCACTCACCTCCCTATTATGAAAGGATGTCAAATTCGACTTCACCCCTGATTGTCTTCCAGTCTTTCAGCAGATTAAGAAGGCATTGGTGAGTGCTCCCATTGTACAACCTCCGGATTGGAATCTGCCTTTTGAGGTTATGTGCGACGCTAGTGATTTTGCAGTTGGATTAGTTTTGGGTCAGAGAAAGGATAAGAAGCTTCATGCTATCTACTATGCCAGCAGGATATTGGATGATGCTCAGTGAAACTACAACACCACAGAGAAAGAACTACTTGCAATTGTTTTCTCCTTTGAGAAATTTCGGCCCTTCCTGATTGGGAGCAAGGTGATTGTTCACACATACCATGCTGCTCTCAAATATTTGTTGCAGAATAAGGATCTCAAACCTCGCCTTTGCCGTTGGGTCCTTTTGCTCCAAGGCTTTGACATTGAAGTTAAGGACAAGAAGGGCATAGAGAATGGGGTTGCTGACCATCGTTCGCGGATAAGGATCGATGAAGACGTTCCTACCAGAAGAGAACATCTACTTCATCAAAATTGGGCTTCAAAGTGGTTCTGCCGAAAAACTACAAATTTCACGAGTTAAAGGCTTTGGTATCGATTGATACTCACCTAGTGTTGGTCGATACCCTTCGACATTAGGACCAGTTTTGTCTATGGATCACATTGGTGTTTCTGAATGGTATCTAGCTGCTGTGACTTTTCCTGATCGACCATGGTACGCTGAAATCGCCAACTATCTTGCTGCAGAGGACGAGCCAAAGCACCTCAAGGGATACGATAGGAAGAAATTTTTGCGTGAAATAAGGAGATTCTTTTGAGATAAACCTTACCTGTACAAACACTGCTATGATGGGATGTACAGGAGATGTATTGCAGAGTCTGAGGTACCTGCGGTGCTGTTTCATTGTCATGGGTCTGAATATGCTGGACACTTTGCTACTTTCAAGACAGTGTCCAAGGTTCTTCAAGCAGGCTTTTGGTGGCCTACTATGTTTAAGGATGCTCATACATTCATCTCGCAGTGTGATGTTTGTCAAAGGAGAGGGAAGATCAGTAATAGACATGTGATGCCACCGATTTCATCCTTGAGGTTGTAGTTTTTTTTGGTTTTTGCAAGACTTTTGTTCGTTACTTTCGAGATTGGTGGAGAGGTTCTCACCTGACTTCGTTCTTAAAATCGTGAGGCTCCTTCATCAATCTCCTGCAATTTATTTAATCATGATTTTCATCTCATCTATGTGTGAGTAGTTTTATTGTTGGGTTTAAAGAGATTATCAAAGAATTTTATGTTCGATAAAGATTTTGCTCGGTAAAACCCTAGCCGATTTCTAGACCTCTTTCTTATGGATTGTTGTTAATGCATGAATCTAGTGGGAACTAGAGGCTGATTCTAGGTGTTTAGAACCACGAGAGTTCTGAATCTAAACTTCCGAAAAGTGCATCCATAAGAGAGTGAGCGTTGTAAGATTTCAAAAGTATACTTACGGACTGCCGTGAACATATGAACCAGTAGGCTGATCACGATTCTTCTGTGCGGCCAGAGACGAAAGCTACTGGTCGAGTGTATAGATACGTTGGTGTATAGGTTATATGGGAGTAGACTACGCCATTTTTCTGTTCAGTTTGTGGAGTTGAAATCTAGAAACACCGGTTACTAAAGAGCTAGGGACCATGTAATTGAATCGAGCATCCCCTGAGATATGTCTCTTTCGACCCAGCAATGTTTTAGCATCATTACAAACCATTTTCTTAGTGTAGTTTACCAATTAGATTATCTTAGTTTAGGATAGCCATCGATGTTCTTAGTCTAGGATTAGTAGTAATTTTCTGATTTTTTCGTTCTTTACAATTTTGTGACAAAACCCCGTATAAAACTCATATTAGTTCTAGGTTTATTTACTATACAATGTCTAAGGTCTCATAGAACATCACCCTCTCCCTGTGGATCGATACCTCAAGTACTACAATGCACATCTGTGCACTTGCAGGTTTTAAGGTTTAAGACCTGAAGTTTCGGAGACGAATCCGATACGCATCAAGTTTTTGGCGCCGTTGCCGGGGAGAGATCGCTACAGTTTCTATCACACCTTAGAGGTTAGTAAAATGACTGTAGAACAAACTTTGTCTTTTTGACTTTTAGTTTTGTTTTTCTTTGTTTCATGCTTTGAAACATGAACTCGCCTCTGGAGCGAGATTGCTACTACGAGTGGGGTTACTATGACCCATCTTGCGCTCACCACTGTCATGACTCACATACTGTGTGTGACTCGTTCTACATGGATCGGAAACCAGCACCGACTGATAACACCGGTTTTTGACTATTTTTATGGATCACTTTCATATTCTTTTGCAGATGTTTTAACTCCGTTTTCAATATTTTTAAAATAATTTCCATGTTTTAGTGTTTTGAAAGACATTTCAGGTAACTCGGAGTAAAAGAGTGCATTTCGGAACAAAAATACGTTTTTGGATAAACTTGGACTGTCAGAAGTCTTGCCATCATATGAGGCCTTCTCACCGTCTGATCATCACCAAATTTTGACACAATAAAGTAGAGACAACCAGATTTCAAATTCAATTAGATTGGGGGCAATCCAATGGTTGGATCCTAAAATATACCAGAAGGACCGAAGACTGACGAAGCTGCCGAGAAGCAGTCCACCGCAGGTCGAGAGCTCCCACCCGCGGCCAAACACCAGTTCACCACTCCTGGAGAGCACGGACCCGTGGTGGAACACCAGTTCGCCAATCCTGGAGAGCACGGACCCACGACCAGAGCCAATTTCGCCTAAATCAAGTCGTTTCTTCACCCTAGGCCAGAACCGTCTTTTCGCGTCAAAACCATAACTCGACCAAAACAAGTTGAAGACCTATAAATACTTGTTTTACAGCCACAATTTCGTGGACCCCTTTTTGTTACACTTTTAGACTTGTTTTGCACCAAATTTTTGCTCTTGTTCTTTGTTCTTTTTTTAGGGAGATAGGGATTTCCCTTAAACCCTTTTGTTTGATTTCTTATCTATTGATTATGCAATTCAGAAGCTTGATTTTGTCTTGCATGGTCGTGGCTGAGTAATCTCCTTGTTCGATATAGGGGTTTGAAAGGGCTCTCATGGTTCGATTTTGATTGAGTTTTTCGGCTATGATACCAATTAGGGTTCTTCGTTCGATCCTTGTTGTTAATGCGTTGCTTGACTAACTGTCTTAGAAACTGATATTAGTCATTTTAGAGCCACAAGAGAACTGAATCTAATCGCTTGACCTAGGGTAGACGAGCAAAACCGTCACAAGATTTTGGAAGTATACTTGTGGAGGAGTTGTGGGCGTAAACGACATTTGAGAGTATCATTCACTTCTTGTGCGGGCGGAGACGAAAGCTACCGTCCGAGTACTGAAGTGAGTAGGTGTGTAGGATTATGGGAGTAGACTACATACAGCGTACATGTTCCAAGTTCAAGAACCCAAAGACTACAAAAGTCGCTTTAGAAATCCTAGCGAATTCTCGGTGAAAATCGGCCATGAACCCTAAAGAATTCCCGATTGCCCAAAGCTTCGTTAATTGATTTACAACCTCGAAATAATAATTGCTTGCTACTGTTCACTTATATTATATTTATTTATTCGGTTAGTTTAGCTTAGTTTAGTCTCGTTCGCGTTCTTATTTTCTCGCTTAGTTTAGTTTAGTCTAGTTTAGTATAGTTTAGAGTCCTAGTTTCGAGTTCGTGAAAAAACCATATAACTTATTCTCGTCTTAGGTTTCCTTACTAACTCTCTTTCTAAGGTCTCGCATAACAGCATTCCCTCCCTGTGGACCGATACCTTAAGTACTACAACACACATATGTGCACTTGCAGGCTTTAAGGTTTACAAATTTAAAACCTGAAGTTTCGGAGACGAATCCGATACTTGTTCTGCCACACTTTATAGGTTAGTAAATCGACTCTAAGACAATCTTGAAGTTGATGGGGAGGCAATCGCTACTTGTTATGCCACGCTTTAGAGGTTAGTAAATCGACTCTAAGACAATCCGCACGCGCAAGAAGTGAATGATACTCTCAATTGTCGTTTACGCCCATAATTCCTCCGCAAGTATACTTCTGAAATCTTACGACGGATTTGCTCGTCTACCCTAGGTCAAGCGATTAGATAAAGCACTTATGTGGTTCTGAAACACCTAATATCGATTGCTAAGACGGTTAGTCAAGCAACGCATTAACAACAAGGATAGAACGAAGAACCCTAATTAATCGGTATTCTAGACTAAAAACCTAATAAGAATCGAACCATAAGCTCCCCTTTAAACCCCTATACCCAACAAGGAGATTACTTAGCCATTGCTGAGGTAATCATATTCAATAAATCAAATAAAAACAGTAAGTAAAAAGGGATGAAGAAAGCTTCTCTATCGAAGAACACGAATCGAGAATCCTTTGCTCCAAACCAAAGAAAACAAGTGCACAAGTCACAAGAGCTTCACTTCTGCCTTCAAGCGTGATAATAATTTAACGTGTCTGTCTAAGAGGCATAAAATAAGTATTTATAGAGCTAATCTCGTTTAGGGTTTGATGGGAAAAGACGGTTTTGGCCTCGGGTGATGAAACGAGTCAGTTTGGTCGCGCAGGGTCCTGGCAGCGGGTCCGTCCTCTCTGGGAGAGGTGAAATGCCACTTGGCCACGGGTGGAGGCTCTCCAGGAGTGGAAAAATGCCTCCTGGCCGCGGGTCCAACTTCTCCAGGCGCGGTGGCTTCGTCTTCGGGGCAGCTTCATCTACCTTCAGTTCTTCGGGTGTATTTAAGGATCCAACCATTGGATTGCCTCCAATCCGGGCAGCTGGTTGTCTCTACTTTGTTGTGTCCAAATTTGGGGATAATCAGACGGTGAAAACGTCTCCATTAGCTGCAAGAATTCTTGACGGTCCAAGTTTATCCAAAAACGTATGTTTGCTCTGAAATGCACTCTTTTATTCTGAGTTACCTGAAACGTCTTTATAATCTCTAAAATATGAAAATCACTTGAAAACCATTGAAAACGGAGTTAAAACACCTGCAAACGAATGTGAAAGTGATCCATAAAAACGGTCAAAAACTGGTGTTATCATCTCGCAGAACAGCATTCCCTCCCTGTGGATTGATACCTTAAGTACTACAACGCACATCTATGCACTTGCAGGCTTTAAGGTTTACAAATTTAAAACCTGAAGTTTCGGAGACGAATCCGATATGCATCACCGACCAACTACTCTCAAGGAAGCCACGAGCCTCCATACTACCGAGATGAACCTTTTGCGTCTCCCGTTGTCAACTCTAGACAACGTTCATACCATCAATACCATCAATTCTTGGACCAGCAAGTGTTCAACTCATAGATTAGCACGCGTCTGGACGCAATCAACGTCATGCTTAATCAATACCTCGATTGCCAAGTCGTGACCGAGGCGGCCATGAACAAAAGGCTAGACACAATCTACACCGAATTCTACTAGAAGTTTGATCACCTTGCTGCTCACATCACCATCCTTGAGGAACAAACTCTACAAGATGCTGCTGCTATTAAAGATAAGACAAAAATCATGGAGGAGGAACAAACGAAGCAAAAATACGATATTATTCAAAATTCCATGGAGATTCGCGATTCAAAGCAAGAAATTAAAGAGACTAGTGAGTTTGCCTCTTGGTACTGAGAGAAGACTGATGATGAACTTAAAGAAGTCGCGTATCATCTCAGCATACTCGAATACAAGGCTAGAGAAACCGATGCTTCAGTTAGTCACTTACCGGACACACAAAAGATAAACAAGCCTTGTTTGGAGGAACTATCTAAAGATCATAAGAAGCATGATTCAACACTTGATGCCCATGTTCCTGGCCTAGATGAGACGCCAAATGACTCCCAAGAACCAAAAAACACCAAAGGAAATGACGAAGACGACGAACCAGTCAAGTCCCCACGGACTCCTCTCACCACTGGCGCGAGCCTTCCATCCGCGGCCAGCCCTCCTCTCACTGCGGCCAGCCCTCAGCTCGCCGCGACTCCATCCTCTCGACCCACGGCCACACCACCATCCACCGCGCATCCGTCGATTCGACCAGCGGCCAGCCTCTGTTCTTCTCTCTTCGAGCCGTTCGAATCCCGAGCACTCTCCTTTGAGCAAGTTGCTTTCTCCGTGGACACTCAAACTTTAGATGAGCCTTCAAACGACCTGGAACCAGATTTATATGCATCTTGCAAGGTGATTCAAGCTCATGAAGAAGTCTCATCCTCTTCATCAACAATACTTCAAAGGAGCCCAACAAGGAGGATCTACATGCCCTATATGCCTCACTCAGCCTTTGAAGCAACACCTCCAACAAACCCAATGCCTAAGAAGCCAAGAACACATAACATAACCCCGGAGAGATTGATTGATTTCAACCACTTCGTGAGGTCAATCCCGATGCATATCTCTTTCGAAGAAGTATGGGAAAGAGGTCGTCTACAAGAATTCTTCCGTTACAGCATGGAGAGCAAGAAGGACATTCACACTTAATTCAAAATGACGACACACCCATTAACATGTTATGCCGCTTCTCACGCTATCTGAATCTACCGTCCCGAGAGTACCCAAACAAGATAAGCCGAGAGAAGTTGGAGGAGTTCAACAACGGTTCGAAATCTACGTAGAGGTACTACTTTTGCTAGAGCTTGCATGGATCATATGATTAGTCACTTCTTTTTTGAAAGCAAAGAATACGTCAAGGAGATAGAAGATCTTTTCACAAATGCTATGAACGGAAAACCCGTTGGAGTCTCCATAAGATTGAAGTGGGAGGTCAGTATCTAATCACTTGCAATATACGTGGATTTAAGTTTAAAGATGTTCTTTGTGATTCCGTAGCTTGCCTAAGCATCATGTCAAAATCTTAACCTTTGTTCAAATCTCATGCAACTCTCTTTGTGTCTTATGTGCAGATATGTGCAAAAACGCCGGAGATTGAGGAACGACACATCTTTCAATCACTAAAGACGAAGACTATACGCGATCGGTGGTGGTGAATTCAACAAAGATGCAAGCTTGGTTATGCCTTGGAAAATCTCAAAATCATGGTAAATTTTTGTGCCCCTATGACTCTACTTCAATAAAAGGCGTTTCCCCATTTCGAAAAAAAATAAAATCGAAAATAAGCGAAAGGGAAAGGAAACAAGAGCCTTAGAAGAGTCTAGGCTGGTCGAAATACTTATGAGGCATCCATTGTTCGTTTGTGAGAAGTCTGTCATTCCGAGCACACAGAAAATTCTAAGTCTGGGGAATGACAGAAAAGTTCTGTTTTTGGAAGAAGGAGGAAGTGCAACATTTTTACGCAAGAAGAAGTGACTGGAAGCTGTGCTTATCAATAGGTCCTTCCTATCTTGCTTTTTTGAATAATATCTCACACCCTCCGGTGAAATTATGGTAACCCAAAACACTCTTAACCTCACCTCTAAATACTTTTAATACATTGCCTCGATTGTCTTGGTTCAATCCTTTTGATGAGAAACCCACGCCTATACTTAATGAATGTAGAGAGCTAGTTGACCTGATTTTTGGATTTTGAAAGTTTATATTTCGTATGATGGATACCGTGGACTAGTGTTACGGGAACTTATAGTGAGAATTTTCTAGGCTAGATTGCGATTGATGTAGTTCGATGGTTATGGTTTAGAAGGACGGTCTCTGAGATTCCTCATTCCCGATGATTTTTGTTTGATCTTTCCAAGCTTTAGTTTTGTTTTGTTTGAGGACAAACAAAGTCTTAAGTCTAGCCTGTTTATAGCTCCGGATGAAGCAGTGACTGTTGCGCTTATTGTGCCCGACATTATCCTTTTTTCGAATGATCAGTTTCGTAGGTTAAAAGGAGGAAATTGTTTTGCTCTTCCCTATAGATGGCGCCAAATTGTGAGAGCTGAATCTCACAACCCCAATTCTCAGCTTGCGTTGGGTTGAATGTACTTAGAAAGAGTTAGAAATTTGAGAGGAAATTGAATATTATTCTATTTGCCAAGAATTCGGTCCTTTACAATGAAGCTGATATTCGAAACATATACCATCTGAGAATGTAACTGCCTAATTATTGTACACATTAACTATATAATTAAATTTGTAATCTTTTGTTCTTAATATGAAATAACAGTGTTTGACCAGGTTTGAACTTGGTCAAGTGCACGCTCTTATCTTCCTGCGAGCTCGTTTCCTTTCCCTGTGCTCGGCTCTTCCTGCTTGTTGACTCGCTCTATCCCGCAACCTCGATTACTTCAGCTTGTAAACAGTCTCGTGAGACTCCGTCGTGGGCCGAGCCTTCCTTGTCGGGCCTGTTTGCTCGGGCTGGGCTTTGAGTGCGGAATCTGGGCCCAACAGTTATGGTTTAGAAGGACGGTCTCTGAGATTCGTAATTCCCGATGATTTTTGTTTGATCTTTCCAAGCTTTGGTTTTGTTTTGTTTGAGGACAAACAAAGTCTTAAGTCTGAGGGAGTTGATAACACCGGGTTTTGACCATTTTTATGGATCACTTTCATATTCTTTTGCAGGTGTTTTTAACTCCGTTTTCAATAGTTTCCAAATGATTTCCATATTTTAGTGTTTTGAAAGACATTTCAGGTCACTCGGAGTAAAATAGTGCATTTCAGAACAAAAGTACGTTTTTGGATAAACTCGGACCGTCAGAAGTCTTGCCATCATAGGAGGCCTTCTCACCGTCTGATCATCATCAAATTTGGACACAACAAATTAGAGACAACCAGCTTTCAAATGCAATTGGATTGGGGACAATCCAATGGTTGAATTCTAAAATATACACGAAGCACCGAAGACCGACGAGGCTGCCGAGGAGCAGTCCACCGCGGGTCGAGAGCTCCCACCTGCGGCCAAACACCAATTCGCCACTCCTGGAGGGTACAGACCCGCGGCCAGAGCCTGGTTCGCCACTCTTGGAGAGCACGGACCCGCGGCCAAGCCAAATTTGCCTAATACAAGTCATTTTTTCACCCGAGACCGAAACTGTCTTTTCCCGTCAAACCCTAACTCGACCAAAACGAGTTGAAGACTTAATTATACTTATTTTACATACTCAATTAGAGGGAGACCAGAGAGATTAGTTTAGAGATTTTTGTCGCTTTCTTTTGGTTTTTGCAAGACTTTTGTTCGTTACTTTCGAGATTGGTGGAGAGGTGCTCATCGGACTTCGTTCTTAAAATCGTGAGCCTCCTCCGTCAATCTCATGCAATTTATTTAATCATGATTTTCATCTCATCTATCTGTGCGTAGTTTTATTGTTGGGTTTAAAGAGATTATCAAAGCGGAATTTTATGTTCGATAAGGATTTTGCTCGGTAAAACCCTAGCCGATTTCTAGAACTCTTTCTTATGGATTGTTGTTAATGCATGAATCTAGTGGGAACTAGAGGCTGATTCTAGGTGTTTAGAACCACAAGACTGCTGAATCTAAACATCCAAAAGTGCATCCATAAGAGCGTGCACGTCGTAAGATTTTGAAATTATACTAACGGAGTGCCGTGAACATATGAACCAATAGGCTCATCACGATTCTTCTGCGCGGCCAGAGACGAAAGCTACTGGTCGAGTGTATAGATACGTTAGTGCGTAGGTTATACGGGAGTAGACTACGACATTTTCTGTTCAGTTCGTGGAGTTGAAATCTTGAAACACCGATTACTAAAGAGCTAGGGATCGTGTAATTGAATCGAGCATACCCTGAGATATATCTCTCTCGACCCAGAAACTTTTTAGCATCGTTAAAAACCGTTTTCTTAGTGTAGTTTAGCAATTAGATTCTCTTAGTTTAGGATAGCCATCGATTTTCTTAGTCTAGGATTAGTAGTAATTTCCGCTTTTTTCGTTCTTTACAATTTTGTGACAAAAACCCATATAAAACTCATATTCGTTCTAGGTTTATTTACTATACAGTGTCTAAGGTCTCATAGAACAACACCCTATCCCTGTGGATCGATACCTCAAGTAGTACAACGCACATCTGTGCACTTGCAGGCTTTAAAGTTTATAAATTTAAGACCTGAAGTTTCGGAGACGAATCCGATACGCATCAGCGTGACTTGACCCTGAGCAACCCCGTGTTTCCAAAGATTTCGTATAACAAGCTTCGGAACGGGGAACCATAAGAAACATAAGGAGAAGAAGCTCTCGTACATGGTGAAGCAATCCGAAGTAAGGTTATTGAGTCGATCAGATGGACTAGGAAGGACGAATTCAACCTCCTCGGATATTTTGAAGCGTCGCCTCAGTTCGGCAAGGGACCCCTCGGTGGAAAGAGTTGAACCAGGGAGATCGTCTTCCTTTTTCTTTTGACATTTGGATTTCGGCGCGGTTCCCTTTGTCGACTTACCTGCCTGCTGACACAACATCGTGCACTCTAAATCCTTGGCGAATTCGAGTAGATCTACCGACAAGTTCACCTCGGGAGGGTACGCTGCCTCGGATAATCTACTAGCATTGGGATCGGGCAACATAGTTAAAGAAAGAACCGTCTCAGGAAACTTATCCACCTCGACACTACCCACGAAATCACAGCCGAGCCACGCAGAAGAATCTCTTGAATCGGCCGAACCGTTCGAAGTAGTAGGACCAGATATCACGCTTCGGGAAGGATTGCTTAAGTTCGGATCAATGAAGATGAATCGGAAAATATGATGATAGATCGGCGAATTCAAAGGCTCGCCGCTCTTCGGATAGAACAAACTAAATGGTGCGGCGATAAATCAGAAAACCCTAACCGGAAACGTAAGTAAAAGATAAGAGAAGAAAAGGGAGGAGAGAGCTACCTGGTTTTCGAAAGATTGACAAATGCGAAGAATAAGAAGAATGAGGAGAACGTCTTGCTATTTATAAGCAATTCGGCGCGTGTGTGCGCGTGACCTCGGGAATTAACAAAAAACACTTGCGATTCCCGAGTTGTTTAAGGCAAGACGCGTGAACACGCGTGCAAACATCAACAAGTACTAGAAACTCAAATATATATATATATATACATCCCGAGCTATACCGAAGCAAAGGAGCAGTTCAAAATTTTCAAATCTATCTTCGCCACGGTCAAGAAACGGCTCGGCATTAACAAAGAAATTATCCATCTTGTCAAAGTAGAATCTGTGGTACCTCACCTCAACAGAAAATGTTAGCAACCGGCTCTGCATCATTTCAGTTCGGCAACTAATCTCGATCACAATAAAACTTCACCTCGTCACAATCACTAATGAGTCTGACGAGTTGGAGGAACAAACTGTTAGGGTCGGTTTTCACATGTTCGAGACTAACGGTTCGTCATCGCCAAATTTACCTAGCCAAAGGAATAAAGAACTTTCCAAACCAAAGCATAACAACCCCGAACTGCCAGCCTCATATATTTCGCCTCGAAGAACATGTCCTAGGTGGAGGAAAGTCGAGTCGAAGTCGAAACAATGATGTTTCTCGACCATATCGAGACTAAACCAAGGCAGATTGATTCTCCCCAAACCAGAAGGAGAGATCGAGCCCATCAGTTTGTAGATGGGCCGAGATAAACGCATTGGGGTCGCGATACAATCTATTCGCCAACTCCCGTGGGCCAAACTAAAAGCCCAGATTATCAACTACCCTAGTCGAAGCCTAAGTCGGTAGCTGCGCAAAGTAAAAGGGAAATATTCATTTTATCTCTGAGATTTTTGCATACGGACTTGTATAAATAGCAGTCATAATATTTTGTAACGCCACATAGGGAAACCCTATAAGAAATTCTCAGAAATATCACTCATGTATCGAAAAGCTTACAAACAGCAATAAAAAACCATCTTTGGATCTCTTCCCGTGTTTTCAATCATAGAAACTTATGTTCCCTCTAAATTACTTTACAATAATTTGATTTTGTGAGTTTTTGGCTCACATAATACACATATGTAAAGAGATTTTATTAATGGATTTATTCTTAGTTATTTATATAATTGAAACCATTATTTTAAATTAAGAAATTTTCTTAATTTAATATCATGTTGTTTTTTTGGGTGTTAATGAAAAATTTATACATAATTTCCTTATCTGTTATATTTTTTACTAACAATAATCTTAATTTAGTATTATGTTGGTTTTTTTGTTGTTAATGGAAATTTTATACATAATTTTCTTTTTTTTATATTTTTTTTTATTAACAATTATATTAGAAATTGAAAACTTTCTTAATTTTGAATGTTGATGTGGACCAATTAAATTGATTGTTTAAAATCTTATGTGGACACCCTTAGATGCATATAGCATAAACTTTTATTAGTAATAGACTAATTTTTGCACCCACGCTACGCTTGGGTATTGTTTTTAATATTATTTTGATAAAAATCAGATGCGAGCAATTATATTTATTGGGATATTATTTTTCGTTTAATGGTGATTGTAATAATATATATTAAAGTTTTAATCTCTATAATTATATATAGTTTGTGAGGTTTCAACGGTCTTGTTTTGAATATATGTATGTCACGTTTGAAAAACGTATTATATGGTCGAATATTTATAAGTTAGTATATTTTTTTTTTGAACAACTATAAGTTAGTATACCAAAGTCAACTAAACTTGTAGCATAGTAATCAAATGCTGTTTAATAATCATAGTATTGACATGAAGATAAAAAATATTATACATCACTTCTTTAAATCAAGAAATATATATATATATATATATATATATATATATATATATATATTTTTTATCATTTTCAGTTTCTTCTTCGTTATATATGTTTTATATGAAAAAACAAAAAAGTAATAAATCAAAAAGTTATTATCTTTCCTTAGTTAATTTAACCAATATAAATTTCTGATTTAATCTACTAAATTGAAAACAAACTAATAAACACAACTCTTGCTTTCACATTCATAACAACTTTAATTTTAAAACTAAGACTATTAAATGAATATTAAATGAATTTTGAAACTAATTCAAAATCATAAAAGATCGAATTTTTTTTGACAGTTTTATCTTGAACAGGTAAAGACCAGACTTTTGTCTGAGAGCAGATTGGTTGTGGTAACTTTTAAATGATTTTCAATGATTGTACCTTACTTCTTCCAATCAGAGAATAAGTTTTTTTTTCATCATATTCATATTCATTTTCGTTATATATGTTTTCTATAAAAACAACCAAAAAAACAAAAAAGTCAAAAATTATTCTCCTTTTTTAGCTACTTTAATCAATACAAAATTTCAATTTAATCTACAAATTGAAAAGCAATGTAATAAACACAACTCTTGCTCTCGTATCTATGAAAAAAATTAATATTGAAACCAAAACAATATATGAATATGGAATGAACATAATAACAAATTTATAATAATAAAAACCGACAAAGTAAATATACTTTTCTTAAACTTTACTTTGAAGAGATATAAACCGAAATTTTGTCTGGTGACATATTGGCTGTGGTAACTTTTCAATGGTTCTTCGATGAGATCATAAACCTAAGAGATGAGGATTTAATTCTCATACATAGGGGTCACTGCAAATAATATTGAAATAACTAACATTTTTTTATATCTGAAAATATTGGTTTACACATAGTCATTTTTCCTTTTTTATAGTTGTCTTTCTCAATCCATGAGTGAATTTTTTCTCATGTCACTCTTTTATTTATTTTTATTTCATCAGAGCATATATTTGATCAAGTAGGAAAAATCAATACAACTTACATAAAACTTCGGAAAAATGAATAACAAATAGAACAACTCAAAACAAAGAACTCCTATTCTATGCGATCGTGTGGAAATGTTTTATGAATTTGATGAATTTTTACAGAAAAATGAGTAGTAAATATTTGATGAATTTTAACTAACGTTAAGTAATATGATTTGTCGTTTTATATTCTATGCTGCGTTTACTTAGCATAGAATATGTACCAAAAAAACTCATATGACCGAGTTTAAAATGTAGCGCTACTTAGCATCAACTTTTCATAGAATTATCATATAAATCAAACTAATTTTCTATTAAATGATTTTTTATTTTATTAATTTAACTCTTTTGATATTTATTTCTATTTTAATAGACACTATTTTTTTGGAATTCTTGAAATTATTATATTTTAATTAAAATATTGATTTGAAATATTTTAATTGTTCGTTTAAAATTCCATGTGTACACTCTTAAATGCATATATCATCAATTTTTATTAATAATAGATTTTTTTGCAATGATCCCTAAGTATGAGAATTAAATCATTTTCAATGGTTTTCTGATGACATAAAGTTTTTTTAAAAGCTTTTTATGTTGATTTTCCATAGAGTTAGCTTAGATATCAAGTTAATTTATTTTTAAATGATTTT
This sequence comes from Eutrema japonicum, assembly GCA_030161315.1. Taxonomy (NCBI): domain Eukaryota; kingdom Viridiplantae; phylum Streptophyta; class Magnoliopsida; order Brassicales; family Brassicaceae; genus Eutrema; species Eutrema japonicum. The sequence continues at coordinate 33,369,509 of BSQW01000012.1, forward strand.
TTATTTTGTTAATTTAGCTCTTTTGATATTTATTTCCATTTTTGATATTTGTTTTTAATTTAGGTCTTTTGATATTTTTTTCCATTTTAAGAGACACGATCGTTTTTGGAATTCTTGATATTATTTAAGATTTAATTAAAATATTGATTTTTCATATTTTAATTGTTTGTTTAAAATCCTATGTGGATGCCCTGAAAAGCCTATAGCTTATACTTTTATTAGTAATAGATTTCCATTTAAGAGACATGATATTTTTGGAATTCTTGACATTATTTAAATTTTAATTAAAATACTGGTTTGACATATTTTAATTGGTCGTTTAAAATTCAATGTGGAGACTCTTAGATGCATATATCATCAACTTTTATTAGTAATAGATTTTATTTTGATATATAATATATTTTTTCTTTTTTTTGTTTGTTAAGCTTTTTATGTTGATTTTCCATAGAGTTAGCTTAGATATCAAGTTAAACAACTTATAAATGATTTTGTTTTTTTGTTAATTTAACTCTTTTGATATTTATTTCCATTTTTGATATATATATTTTTTAATTTTAGTTTTTTTGATATTTATTTCTATTTTAAGAGACACAATTTTTTGGAATTATTGACATTATTTAATATTTAATTAAAATGTTGATTTGACATATTTAAATTGGTCTTTTAAAATCCTATGTGGACGCCCTAAAAAACCTATTCAACTTTTATTAGTAATACAAGGTTTTGCATCCACGCTACGCGTGGCTATTGTTTGAATATTATTTTAATAAAAATTATATGCGAGCAATTATATTTATTGAGATATTATTTTGTGTATAATGGTGATTGTAATAATATATATTAAAATATTGCAATTTTAATCTCAGTAATATATATATATATATATATATATATATATATATATATATATATATAGTTTGTGAGGTTTCAATGGTCTTGTTTTGAATCTATATATGTCTCGTTTAAAAACTAAATTACATGGTCGAACATTTATAAGTTATTATACCAAAACTAACCAAAAATGTAACAAAGTAATCAAATGCTATTTAATAACCATAGTATTGACACGAAGATAAAATAAATTCAACTTTTATAAGTAACATATATATTTTTTTTTTGATAATAAATCATTTTTGTAACAAAAATAGTGATAAACTATTCCATCATAATAAACAAAGTGTTCTATAAATGTGTGCGTATACACACATGTAAAGAGATTTTAAGATTCTATTTATTTTTATTTATTTTTATAATAATTGAGATCACTATTTTAAATTAAGAATTTTTCCAAATTTAATAGCATGGTGGTTTTTTGTTGTTAATGGAAATTTTATACATAATTTGCTTAATTTTTATATATTTTTATCATATTAATTAGAAATTGGAAACTTTTAAAATTTTGAATGTTAATGTGGACCAATAAAATTGATTGTTTAAAAGCTCAATATTTTGAGTAATTTCTATTATTTGTCGTTTTGACGTTTTTTCTTTTTTATATTTGTCAAGTATGAATTTATTTTAAATGATGATGTGGACCAATAAAATTGATTGTTTAAAATCCTATGTGGACAGATTTCAAGGCCTATAGCATCAATTTTTATTAGTAATAGAAGTTTTATTTTGACATATAATTTCCTTTTTTTGTTAAGCTTTTTATGTTGATTTTCTATAGAGTTAGCATAGATATCAAGTTAATTTGCCTTTTAATGTTTTTTTTATTTTGTTAATTTATCTCTTTTGATATTTATTTCTATTTTAAGAGACACGATTTTTTGGAATTCTTGACATTATTTAAAATTTAATTAAAATGCTGATTTGGCATATTTTAATTGATCGTTTAAAATCCTATGTGGATGCCTTTACAGGTCTATAGCTTCAGCTTTTATTAGTAATAGAATATATTTAAAATATTAGTAATAAATATTTGTTACATGCGATAAACTTAATTAAAATATACAAGTTTATTACATATTTATGCATTTTGTGTCTTGTGTTTAATACATGATATAAAAAATGTAGAAAAGAAAGATGTGGTAGCATAACAAAAAAAAGTTAAAAAGATACTATGAAACGGAAAAGAAAAAGAGAAGAGCGAGAATTAATATTAATTATTTTCAGTATTTCAAAATAGGGGTGGGAAAGATCTGGATATCCGAAAATTTTAAGATATTCGAATCTGTATATGTATATGTCGGATCTGAGTTTTAATTATTTGTATCCGGATCCGTGGCCTCCAGATATCCGGATATGTGGCCTCCGGATATCAGAACTTCAAATATTCGCTTCAATATTAAGATATACGCGGATATTCAAATTTGGATCCGGATCCGTAAAAACAAAACCCGATATCCGAAGATCGTGGACTTTGAAATAGGCACTAAATATTAAGCAGTAGAAATTTTGATTCTCACAGCCCATATACTTCCTTTTTTAGTTTTTTTTTTGCTGTAGCCAAAGAATGATTGGTTCATAATTAGGCTGTAGAATTTTTTTTTGGCTGTCGTACCCAATCATCCCCATAATCTAGTAATCAGGTATTAACTGTAGACTTTGATTGGAAAAATAAATAAATGTAGACTGTGAAAATAGCCGTAACAGTCTATCTTCCAATCATCTCATGTTGTAGCTGGAAATACAACGGTCAAAATTTATAAATAAGAATAAACGGAGGACTTAATTTGACTTATCTTTATGAAAAGAAAAACTGAAAGACTATCGAGTAATGAACAATAAGTTTGTTGCTCGACGAGATCAAACAACATTTGCAAACGATTTGGACAAGGTTTTTGTGGAGTAAACTAGATTAGTATTGCGATTCCTGAGAGCGTTTTACAAGAACAAGGAAAATTTAAGTGTTTGAGTATAGAGTTAAGCTGTAGTTGAGAGTGGTGTAGAGAGTTGGATCCTGGGTCCATTTCTACTTGCTATTGTCCTTACTTTATAATCCGAGATTGTGCTTAACGTCTCCGTTTACCCGTCTGAATTGCCATGAATGGTCTTTAAGTTTGGAGATTCGGTTGTTACGTCCATGCACCTTAATTCACTGGTTCGAAAGAGTCTTTGGTCTCGGAGGGGTTGACTAACGGTTCTGCATTTAACCCCATTTGACCGTGGACGTTCATTCTGGTGGGCCTTTCAACTCAGCCCGCGATCTCAATTATTCTTTTGACCTCTACTGGTTTCTTTGACTTTATCGAACCTTCTTACCATAGGTCTATTGGGCCCAAATTATTGGGCAGAGATTTTAACCCCCACAGTTAGCCCCCCAATTTTTTGAACAGAGGGACTAGATCTCTTTTAAGGAATTTCACTCCACCTTTATTTCCTCAAACAGAAAATCTTTCTTTGCTGACTCTGTCATCTTCTTCGATTTTTCTTCAATTTCCAATTTGTTAATGGATTCTTAAGATTCTTCAGCTCGTCTTTTCAATACTTGGTCCAACATTACTTTTAGTTCGGACCAGGTGACCTCGCTTTGTTCTGCCAACAATGTGTTGTTTCAGATGATGTTGAAATTAGGGTTCTGCATGAGATGGAGACTCCGGAGAATCCTCCTGCAGGTTTCTGCTGTGCTTACGAAGCTTTTTTGGTTTCTTGCGGACTTCGTTTTCCTCTTCCCGACATCTTGATTAGATACCTTGTAGACTTTGGGATTTGCTTGTCTCAAATGACACCAAACTCACTATGGCATATTCTCGGTCTTTTGGCTTTGTCTCAAGGTTCCGATATCACTTTCTATCTACACAATTTTTTACCGTCAGAGTTCCTATAATAAGAATAAGTCGAGCCACTCTGGAACACTCTTTTTTGTCAACGCCCTTGATCGCCGAATTATTGATGAGCTTCCGTCACAGGATTATGGCTGGATTTCTTCATACTTCTTTTTTAGGATCAGATCTGCTTCCATTGTTTCCACCATATCGCCTCTGTCACAATGGCTTCGCGATAGAGGTATTCCTTTTATTTAATGTTTATCCCTTTACCGAACAGTTTTTTTTTAGTTTGACTTTGCTTTTCGCAGTTGAGAACAAGTCATTGGATTCAACTGTTCGTTTCCAGAATCTTCTTGATTTCCTTCTTGCGAAAGGATGTCGATGGGGGCCGGAGACCTTGTCTTTAATCGAGAGGATGGTTCCACTTTCTGCTTCAATTGGTGGGATTTTCTTATTTCTTTTATCTTCTGAGGCTTCCTTGTTTTAGCCTGACTGAGTTTTCCATTGCGTAGATACTCCTTTCGAGGAGCAGCGTCCTTATAGGAAACCCCATTCTTCTCAGAAAGGTTAAAAATTTGAAACTCAAAATAGGAATAGTGTTTTCGCACCATCTCCATGGATTACCGATTCATGGTTGGTCGTAGGGACGAAGCATAGTTCTTCTCTTGTTGATACTCAAAAAAGGAAAACTTCTTCTGCTCCTCTTTCGATTTCGCGTGCTGAGTGTGGCTCCTCTCCGACTCGCACTTGATAACAGCATTTTTTGACCATTTTTATGGATCGCTTTAATATATTTTGCAGGTGTTTTAACTCCTTTTTAATGATTTTCAAGTGATTTCCATTTTTAAAAGTTTTAAAAGACATTACAGGTAATTTGGGATAAAATAGTTCATTTCGGAACAAAAGTGTTTTTGGATAAACTTGGACCGTCAGAAGTCTTGCAATAAAAAAAGACCTTCTCACCGTATGATCATCACCAAATTTGGACACAATGATACAAGGATTTTGCCATGTATCAATTATTCAAAATGCCTAAATAGCATAAGAGATATCGAATCCAAGGGTAGAGTTTCAAACACAAGGAATGCATACAACTAAATGAGTTAAGCAATCAAAGTGGGGTTTTGTAATTAGGTAAATAAATTGAAACAAGCAAAAGCAAACTAAGAATGATTCAATTCAATGAACAAAAGCGAATCCAAAGATGGGGTTATTGAAATAAGGTGACCCAAGTCTCATTCATGATGTCCAAACACTCAATCAAGCTAATCCCTAGGCATAAGACCCTAATCTAAACTAATTCTCTTTCAAACAATTAATCACTTTGCTAATCACTAATTCATTAGCAAACTATCATTTGTGAATCAATGATTAGCAAGCATTGAGATTATATAAACAAGATCAACCAAAAATACTCCCTAGACATCTATCATCATAGGCTAGGAGCACAAATCTCTTGAATAGTTCATCAAGGCATTTCATCAAACACTTGGTGTACATGAAATGCCTTATGATCTAGATCTACTTTCATCAAGCTAGATCTAGCATTAGGAACACCAAACAAGAAGGGATATGAGATAATCTAACCTAGGACATCAATAATCAAGCATTGGATTACCCTAATCTACCTCATCCCTAGATTCTAATGAACTACTCAAGACCCATTAGAAACAAACCAAAATCGATATAGAGAGGGCTTAGATCCATGGATGAATCTTGAATAATCAAGATAGAATAGAGATAGAAGGATGAGATTGATAGAAATTAATACTAGATTGCATAAAATCAAAGAGATCCTTGGGAAAATTTCCAAGAACCCTAGTCTTGTTCTAGAGAGAAAATGGAGAGAAAAAGGAGAAAAAGGAGAAAAGCATAAAAAAGGAGATAGATCTATAAATCAGATCTGTAAAATATAAAAAGGTGTTGACCCGGCCGAAACTTGGATACGTCTTCAGTGAATCGGTTATAACTCCTGAACCAGACATCCGAATGACCTGAATCCAACTTCTATAGACAGATAACTCGTCCCTATACAACTCTTCTGAAGACTATTTGAGTTGATTCATACTGGAAGGCCTTCGTTTTGCCGGTTCTTTGGACGGTGTCATCTTCTCTTGGCCAGCCAGATATACCTTCAGTAACTCCGTCGTATCTCCCTATCCATAATTCCAAATAACCCGATTCAAACTCCTGTGTAAATCTGATTCACTGCTCTACATCCTTTATGAAGGCAGTTGAAGCTGAATCGGATTGTAAGGTCCCCGTATAGCCATATCTTTGAAATACTTTGGACGAGCTCGGCTGGTTCGGGTGAAAGTTTGGTATGGAGTGTCCTGTATGTTGATACCGGGCCACTTGGAGCTGTTGCATATGGCCGGTAAATTCCCTGGTGGGGAAAAGGTTCCATGCCGGCTGAGGGAGATTTCTTGTGCCGGGCCGGTATGAGAGACTGGTCTCGCGGCCAGACGGCACTCCTTAGCAAACAGCCATATCTCTCAAACCACATATCCAAATAGCCTGATTGAACTTCCGTTGGACAGCTAACGCACTCCTCTACATCATTCATGAAGGTTGTCAAAGCTTATTCGTATCGAAGGGCCTTCGTCTAGACACATATTTCCGGCGTTTCGGATGGACTTTGTACTCCACTTAGGTCAAACTCTCCAAATACGCCCAATTACCTCCAATTACCTAGGAAATACTCCAAAATATGCAAGAACACACTAGACCTAGTGAAAATGCCCTAATCTCTAAATGAGACCTAAATGCAAGACAAGACCATGATTATGCATGTTATCTACACAAAACTATAAATGAAATTCATGCTAAAACATGTAATATATGAGTATATCAATTCCCCCAAACTTAAACCTTTGGTTGTCCTCAAGCAAACAAGAATAAAGAAAGGGGGAATACTTTAAATGGGAGCTCAAATCCAAAAGTGCCATGAAAAGAATTCAACTTAATGTCCAAGTTACTAGCTCTAAGATGCGATCAAACAAGTCTACTCAAAAAGAGCTAGCCATATCCTTCCCTATACGAATCAAATTCAAGCCTTAACCTATACAAGCATCAATATCATCCAATCCTTTAACATTCATTATTTGGTTCAAGTGAATTTGCTTATGCAAGGCAAGTGAATTCATTTGGTTAAGGTAAAGGTCTTGAGACTAAGATTATCTCAAATGTATGGGGTTTCACCAATGCAAGGGATCCCTCAATGAATGAGCAAGCTTTAGCAAAATGCTAAGACTAAAAGGCAATTTATGCATACAAGGATAGACTTACATCTACCCAATGCCTAAATCGTCTCTAATCCTAGCATATCTACCCATGAAGTCCTCATCCTAAGCTACCCTTTTCTCACTTGGCCTTTTTGCCTTCACGCCCCATACTTGAACTTCTTCTTCCACTTCATATTTTCTCACTTGCACTACAAGTAAACAGGCGATTACCAACAAAATTTTACATCGAATATTAGCCGTCGTAAATTTACATCGAGTTTACGACGACATTACGACTCATTTTAAATTTGAAGTAATTTCGTCGTAAATATTGATCATCGTCGTAACTGTACGTCGCCATTACGACGATATTACGATGATTTTTATATCGTCGTAATATCGATGTAATTGTACATTGATATTACCACGACATGTATTCGATGTGAATTACGACGAGTTTACGTCGATTGTGTCTAGGTAGGTGAGCACGTTTTTTAAGCAGAGTTACCTAATTATTTACATCTAATATATTCTTCGTAAATCCGTCGTATATGTGATGTAAAATCGTTGTAAATTTTATTTGGATGTAAATTGGATGTAAACTTTCGATGTAAATCCGTTGGTAAATCCTAAAAATTTCTATAAATACTTGCGTACTTCGAACGAAAGTTATCAAAAAAAAAAATCTCTTATAAAAAAAAACACTTCAAAAACTATTTTTATAAAATGTCCATATACGAACTTTGAAGATGGATCTATACGCAAAAGGATTCGGAGGGATCGTTGACGAAAGAATTCCAAGAGGGGCTTGAAATATTCATGTATCAGGCCGGAAATATGCAAACAACCCTCGAAAGCGGTAAGATGTTCTGTCCTTGCCGTAAATGCAAGAATACGAGATATATTTTTATTGAGACGGTGTGGAAGCATTTACTAAATAGAGGGTTTATGCTGCAATATTATGTTTGGTATCAACATGGAGAGGGTTTTGAAAGGAGTACTACTGATCAAGCTGATTGTAGTAGTAATTATCAAGGTCATGTAGATTTTGATCAGGGTAGTAGTTATCATCATGGTCATGAAAATCAATTTGATCAGCAGGGTCAAGATCATGATAGGATGCATGAAATGGTCAATGATGCATTTCATGAAACAAATGTTGATAATAGTGTTGAGGAACCCAATGTAGATGCGAAGCGGTTTTATGATATGCTAGCCGCTGCAAATCAGCCACTCTACGATGGATGTAGAGAAGGTCAGTCTAAATTGTCGTTAGCAGCTAGGATGATGACAATTAAAACTGATCATAACTTAGCTGAGGCTTGCATGGATGATTGGGCTGATCTTATTAAAGAGTATTTGCCAGATGATAATTTGGCTGCCGAAACATACTATGAGATACAAAAGTTGGTGTTTAGTCTTGGGTTGCCTTCTGAGATGATAGATGTATGTGTTGACAATTGTATGCTGTTTTGGAAAGATAATGATAAGCTGCATGAATGTCGATTTTGCCAAAACCCGAGATTCAGACCACAAACTTCTGGGCGTAGTAAGATACTGTACCAACGGATGTGGTATCTTCCTATAACTGATAGGTTGAAACGATTGTATCAATCTGAAAGGACAGCTGGATCGATGAGGTGGCATGCAGAACATTCGCAGAGAGAAGGAGAAGTGACTCACCCGTCAGATGCAAAAGCTTGTAAACACTTTAACACGGTACACCGGGAATTTGCTAAATTTAAGCGAAATGTGTATCTTGGCCTCTGCACAGATGGATTTAGTCCATTCGGTATGTCTGGTAGGCAATATTCTTTATGGCCAATAATCCTAACGCCATACAACCTTCCTCCAGATATGTGCATGCAAAGAGAATTTTTATTCTTGAGTATATTAGTACATGGTCCGAAGCATCCGAAGCGTCCCTTGATGTGTTTTTGCAGTCTCTCATACATGAGTTGAAACAGTTGTGGTCTACAGGAGTTCCTACATACGACTGTTCGAGGAAGAAATTTTTTACGATGCGTGTTATGCTTATGTGGACAATAAGCGACTTCCCTGCATACGGGATGCTATCAAGTTGGACGACGCATGGGAGGTTATCTTGTCCGTATTGCCTCGATCGGACAGATGCGTTTCAGCTGAAACATGGTCGAAAAACATGCTGGTTTGATTGTCACCGTCGGTTTCTACCAATCAACCATCCATATCGGAGAAACAAGCGATTGTTTAGGAAGAACAAAATCGTGCGTGTCCCCCCCACCAGTGTATCTATCTAAGGAAGATCTAGAAGCGCAAATAGATCATTTTGGGGGACTAGAAACTGTAAATCGTGGGGGAAAATTGGCACACTCCAGCTAATATGCCTGATGGATACGGGGAGAATCACAATTGGCATAAGAAAAGCATTTTTTGGGAACTTCCGTACTGGAAAGATCATTTGCTGCGACTTAATCTTGATGTCATGCATATTGAGAAAAACCTTTTTGATAACATCATGCATACGGTGTTAAACGTGAAAGGAAGAACCAAAGACAGCGGAAAGTCAAGGTTGGACTTGCCTGATATTTGCAACAGAAATGAGTTGCATATTATGAACAATGGGAAATCACCAGTTCCTATATTTTGGTTGGGTGCCGAACAAAAGGCAGCGTTGTTCAATTGGGTTTCATCTGATGTGAAGTTTCCTGATGGGTATATATCCAATCTGGCTAAATCTGTTGAGAAAGGACAAATATTTTCAGGGATGAAGAGTCATGACTGCCACGTGTTTATGCAACGATTACTTCCTTTCGCATTTGCCGAACTCCTTCCAGGAGATGTTCATGAAGCAATTGAAGCCCTAAGATGCGATCAAACAAGTCTACTCAAAAAGAGCTAGCCATATCCTTCCCTATATGAATTAAATTCAAGCCTTAGCCTACACAAGTATTCATATCATCCAATCCTTTAATATTCATTAATCGTTTCAAGTGAATCATGCTCATGCAAGGCAAGTGAATCCATTTGGCTAGGGTAAAGGTCTTGAGACTAAGATGATCTCAAATGTATGGGGTTCCACCAATGCAAGGGATCTCTTAATGAATGAGCAAGCTTTAGCAAAATGCTAAGAGTAAAAGGCATTCTATGTATACAAGGATAGACTTACATCTACCCAATGCCCAAAACGTTTCTAACCCTAACATATCTACCCATGAAGTCCCAATCCTAAGCTACCCTTATCCAACAAGGCCTTTTTGTCTTCATGTCCCATACGTGAACTTCTTCTTCCACTTCATATTTTCTCACTTGAGGAATTTATTCTTCTCCATTGAGTCGTGTGGTTTTATGCTTCTCTTGTTGCTTCCTTAGCTCTTCTTTTCTTTCTTTTTCTTTGCCTTGCCTCATCTTTTACCATTTGATGTTCTAGCCAATTCTTTGGCTTTTTTCTTTTTTCTATGAGGCTATGATATTTGCTAAGAGCTAATCTTGTTAACTTGCACTAACCACATTACAATATTGCATTCCTTCTTCACCTTCACTTCCTTCTCTTGAACTTACTTCCTTCTTATCCACAATCCCATTAGTCACACCAAACCCAAAACATCCCTTTCCCACGAGCCTAACCTAGTCTAGCCTTTGATGCTTGGCTAGATCTACATGGAAACCTATCCTTGTCTTCCTAAACTCAACACTTTTTGCCAAGCTTACTCGAAAAATTAGGCCTCACATACGCACACTAAAGATTTTGGCTTGAAAGAAGGGTAGGTTATAGGTATGGTAAACCGTTCCAATGATGGGAATCAGCTACTTGGACTAGCAAAAGAGTGGTGGAAACGATAAGAGAGCCCAAGTATGTATATGGTAACCATGAGTTCACTATGCAATGCACAAGCATGATAATTTCAATGTCAAAATTATGGTTTGCACTTAGGTAGGATTGGAATCAAATCAAAACTTAATTTAGCTAAGACCCTATTAATGAAACGCAAGACATCATTCGCATCCTTCTCCTATAAAAGGAAGACCTTGCATCCCCAACGAAGCACGAGCAATCAATCACTCTTTCTCTCACTAAAAATCGCTCTAGCTTCTCTCTAAAAAGTTTTAAAGTTTTAAGTTATAATCACTTTGTTATATTTCAAACTCTGTATTCCAAATAAATCCAATAAAATAAAATTTTATACAAAGTTATAAAATATTTCAAACACCTTGTATTAAACACCTTGTATTTTCAAGTTTTAATTAATAAAACAAAATATTAAGAAATAAGTTTTATGGTATCAGACCAAAACGACTTTAAACAAATCAATGCGAAATTTTGAAAGTTTTCTTTTAAACGTTTTCAAATCAAAAGATTTTCGTAAGTTTAACCTAGCCTAAACCCATCTAAACAGATCCCCACCTTTTCTACAAAACACTGTCACTGTAGGTGTTCCAGGCTGCAAGCCCTGAAGAAGGCAGTAAGACCGTTGGCAAGCCACAGTTGTGTCAACCTAGAAACGGGTAAGTATCTTTTTAGTATGTGTTTACCTCTAGATTAAAGTTATGGCATCTTCGATTAGAAAAATTTTTAAACAAAAACAAGCAAGTTCTGCATCTAGTTTAACAATTAATTCAAGAGAAGTAATGTCAAAAATAACCTCTTTTAATGAATTATCCAATAATAAATTACCAAAAATTAATCCTGAAAATATATATCAAATTGGTACTTTTGACTTTAAGACCGCATATGCAATAAAAGATCACGAACAAACACTATCTCTTCAAAATGATTTTGAAGAAATTAGATTACTATCAGAAGTCTCTTTAGAAAAATACAGACAAAAGAAACTTAATTATATCCATTTTGGACTAATCCAAATAGCAATCAGACCCCTCACAAGAACGGGTATCGATTCACCTATACTTATGCTATTAAGAGATAACACCTTATTAAAATTCGAAGATTCACTCTTAGGAGCAATACAATCCAATTTACATAATGGAGCCATTTATTTCAATTGCGCACCTAAATTTCAAGTAAGTTTACAAGATCCAACCATACTTAATACTCTAGTACTAAACGTTCATTTACCAGAAATAAAATTTCAAAATGAACGACATGGATATCTATTAATGTATCGAATCTATTTTAAACTTTCAACATCTGAATTTAATCCTAGATGTTTATTACAAGATAATAAGGGTGAAACTACTATATTAACAGTTCATAGCAAAGATACACCAAGCGCTACTTATACACCTAAACAATTAAAATGGAATGAAATAACTATCCCAGATCAATGGAAACTCGAAATTACGCAACCAATAAGAAATTTCGAACAAAACAATATTACAAAAATCACTGAACAAAGAGACGGAAAAATATTATTACAATTTGGATCATTCAGAGATCCACTTCCACCTAGAATTAGTTCATATTATTCAAGAGCATCTAGCTCATATCCTTCAAGACATTCTTGTTCTGAATTCCGATCCGAACAACCCAGTAAGGACTCAGAAACAGAGAGTATAAACCAAAACGAAAAACAAGATAATTCGATAAAATTCAAAGCACCAATAGCCGCACCAAATATGTATCCAACATCACCTACTCAATCAGATTTTCGAGAAATCAATGTAATTACAAAAGAATATGAAATCAATAAAGAATATATTAAAGAAGAATTTTATTCAATAAAAACAATGAAAAACGAAATTGGTATTTTCAAACATTTACTAAACAAGAAACAATAGACTACAGAGAAAAATGGTATAATTGTATGAAACTAAAAGAATTAAATATCCCATTCTTCGTATGGTTTGAAACATATTCTATAGCACATAACATTAATTACCCATTTAAAAAAATTAATACAAATTCATCATTAAGTCAAATCTGGGAACAAACTGATGGAAATAAAGTCAAATCTATACATCCACCATTAAAAGATCTTAAAATAGGCACTCATGATCGATAAATAATAGCCAGACCTTTTAAAACTGGAGCTAATAAAATCAACACTGACCCAGTGGTTATGCAAGATATTAAATCAGTTTATGAACAAAATAATTATCAGAATCAATTATTGCATACCATATCCAGGCAAATTGATCATATTGATAATAAAATAAATAATAATGAAATCCAAATATCCAATCAAAATAAACCTTTCACCCAACACCCCTTTTCATCTGTAACATCACCAATCTTTAAACCAATAACTCGAGAAATTAAATTTCCTACGAATGAAATATTAAAATCAATTTCCACCAGATTAGATAAACTAGACAAAGAAAAAGGAATAAATAATATAGATGAAAACGATAATGAATCTATTACGCAATCAGAAAATGATATTCAAGAAGTCAATAGAATAAGAAACAATAAAATATTAAAATCAAATAAACCCTACTATCCACGTCATACTCCATCAGATTTATTATTTGAAGAACATCATAAGTACTCTAATAATGTATATACCGGCGAAGGCATATATGAATGGAATATAGATGGACGATCGGAATACGAAACGATGAATCTATTTCAAGAAATGGGAATGGCCGCTATAGCCTATAAAGCTAGAAATAATACTGATAAACAAGCATGTGTATTATTAATATCCGGATTTAATGGAGCATTAAAATATTGGTGGGATAATTCATTAGATACAATCACACAAGATTCAATTATTAACCACGTTGAAATCAAACGAGTAGAAGATAACGAAGGTCTCTACGAAGAAATAGAATATCAAAATGCTGTAGAAGTGTTAATTTACACTTTAACAATGCATTTTGTAGGAAATCTAAATGAAGAATTAGAAAGTAAGAAAATTATACTAACAAATTTAAGATCCCAACATTAGGCGATTTCAAATGGTATAAAGATATTTTTATTACAAACATATTCCAAAGACGAGATTGTAATCAACCATTTTGGAAAGAACGATTTATCTCAGGATTACCATCTTTCTTAGGAGAGAGAATAATCAACAAATTAAAGGATTATTCTGGAGGACAACCTATTAATTGGAGCACAATTACATATGGTCAATTAATTGCATTTATTAAAAAAGAAGGATTAGCAATATGTCAAGAACAAAAAAATAGCAAACGAAATGATAAGTTTAAATTCCGATTAACCATGGGTTCATTCTGTGACCAATACAGTTATAATAGACCTAATCCACCATCAAGAATTAAGCAGATAAAATATAAACAAAGAAGAATGCATAGACATAATAATAATTATAATAAACCCTAACAAAAATATAAAAATTTCAAAAAACCAACCAATAATTATTACTCAAAGAATAATAATAAATCCAAACCATTTAATAAACAAAACATTGTCTGCTGGAACTGTAAACGTCCCGGACATAGATCAACAGAATGTAAAATGAAGAAAAAAATAAATGAAATATTCCAAGATCAACCAGATATTCAAGAAAAACTAACTAGATTATTAATATCTGATTCTGAACTAGAAGAAGATAGTAGCAGCGAACATTCAATAAACGATATAGAAAATTCAAGCGATTCCTTTACCGAATCACAAGAATTATCAGATAATTTATGCAATTGTAAATTAATTAACGTAATAACCAAAGATAACGATAAACAATTTCTACTAGATATAATAGATAAAATTGATGATCCCGATATCAAAAAAGAATATTTATTAAAATTAAAAGAAATAATAAACCAAGAAAATCAATTATCCTCACCACAACCATTCAGTTTAAATAAAATATTTGAAAAATATCCAACCCAAAGCTTATTCAAACAAGTAACAACAGGAGAATTACAAAATGAAGTCAAACAAATTAAATCTCAAATTAAAGAATTACAACTAACAATTAATCAGCAACATTTAAAACAATTGCAAATAGATGCACGATTATCACTAATAGAATCTAAAGATAATACTAAGGCATCCTCAAGTAATCAAGAAGCAGAAAATAATAATAATGACCAAGAGAATGAAGACTATATTCAAATAATTAATAAAATTAATTATCAAAAACGGTATACCACTATTTCGTTACACATAGGTCATGATTTTAAAATAGATTAATAGCATTAATGGATACTGGAGCAGATTACAATTGTATCCGCGAATGTATTATACCAACTAAATATTATGAAAAAACTACCGAACGATTAAGCGGAGCTAACGGTAGTAATTTAAAAGTACAATATAAATTACCTTGCGCAAAAATATGTAATCAAGGATATTGCTTCAAAAATCAATTCATACTAGTAAAAACTTTAACACAAGAAGTAATTCTAGGAACACCATTTTTTACACAAATCTACCCATTCAAAGTAACCCAAGAAGGTATTATCACAAAAGTAGTAGGAACTAAATTAGCATTTAATTTCCTATCACCAGTTAAAACTAAAGAAATTTTAAAACTACAGCAAAATACTATAGAAAAAACAATTAATCTACTAAAGGGAAAACAAAATCATATCCAACATTTACAAGAAGAAATATCCTATATAAAAATAGAAGAACAACTAAAAACACCCAATGTAATCAGTAAAATAAAAACGATAGAAAATAATCTACTTAATCAAGTATGTTCTGACTAACCAAATGCATTTTGGGAAAGAAAACAACATACTGTTAAGTTACCTTACATTAAAGAGTTTAATGAAAGAAATATACCAACCAAAGCAAGACTTATACAGATGAATAAAGAATTAACGGAAGCCATAAAACTTATTTCTTAATATTTTGTTTTATTAATTAAAACTTGAAAATACAAGGTGTTTGAAAGATTTTATAACTTTGTATAAAAAAAAATTTTATTGGATTTATTTGGAATACAGAGTTTGAAATATAACAAAGTGATTATAACTTAAAACTTTAAAACTTTTTAGAGAGAAGCTAGAGCGATTTTTAGTGAGAGAAAGAGTGATTGATTGCTCGTGCTTCGTTGGGGATGCAAGGTCTTCCTTTTATAGGAGAAGGATGCGAATTATGTCTTGATACGTGTCGTCCATTGAATGGTGCCGACACTTCGTGTTGAGTGCGTGGATACGTGTCGTCCATTGAGCGGTGCCGACAGTTGGTGTTGACTGCGTGGATACGAGTTTTTGTATGAATGGTGCCGACAGTTGGTATTTGTCTGGTGACGTGTCAATGTGGGCCCCACCTGCTTGGTAAATGTCTTATTTTGTCGTGTTATTCCTGGATAGGTATACTCTTTATTTTATTTTGTGAGTAGGGACCTGTAGTGGTAATAAATGCAGAAGTACAAAATAATATACAGAGTCTACTAGAATATACAAAAGTGAAATTATATTAGTACTACTATAAGGTTTTTTTTTTTTTTAATTCTTCGAACGGGTCTTGTCCTAGTGGACCGCCAAAGTGGTCGTCTTCTTGCATATTGTCATCCTCGTCGGAGGACTCCATTTGTTGGGCGAGTGTAGCGAGTAGCTGCTTGAGGGTATCTTTTGATGGTTTGTTTTTTTTGTTTTTTTAGCCAGAGGAACTGGCAGATTGACTTGGATTTTCTGGGATTGGTGTTGGTTGACTTGGTGTTTCTTGTGGTAAAGTAATTTTTGGGAGTTGGCTAGGTAAGAAAAGAGGTATTGATTTGGATACGGATTGAACCGTGTTTTGCAGTTCTTGGGTGAGGCGGAAATATTTTTGGATATTGGTTAGAGAACAGCGGTCGAGGTTGTATTTGTCCCACCATTTGACCCGGTATTCTCTAATCAGGGAGTATGGAATATTTTCGAGTGCTAAAGTAAGATTGAAATGCCAAGAACATATCCATGGTATTTCCATGTCTATATGAAAGGAGATGATGGTCAAAAGACCAACAGGGTAATGCGGGGTTTTTTTGGTGTAATAAGGTAGAGAAGTTTTGGTAATTTCTGGAGGATATATTTGAGTAGAGGGGCCAAACCAGTACCACCATTCGGCGAACCAGCCGGGTAAATTCTTAGGACACTTATTATCAAAGGATATGAACCATGAATGGTCAAATGGCCTTAGATAGAAAGTGCGAAAGAAAGCATTTGTATAGTCTACATAGGAGTATCCTTGAATATGGTATCCCTGGGTAGAAAAGGGGTTTTATTGTGTGATGGTGGATAAATCCGAGATCTTGGATAGTGAAAATACGATGTATTTTGCAGGTTGAATAGGATATGAGGTTAGGATTGGCTTTGTCTGGGTAATGAGTAATTTCTACAGATTTAGAGTCTACTAGAATATACTCATAGAAGGTTCTGTTTTTTGTTATGTTGTCTGTTGAGTATAGACTATCTGGGTAGAATACGCGGTTGGTATAGGTGGTAAGCTCTTTAAGTTTGATTGGTTTGAGGAATTGAGTGGTCATAAGGTGTTGTTTGTTTGGTTTGAGATAATAGGTAGATTTGGTAGGTGGTTCGGTTGTTTGGGTATTGGTGGTTGGAGTAACCGCTTTTGAGTAGGAGAGGGGTGGAAATTCGGCGAGTGCCGAGAAAGGATTTTGAGTAGTTAATGGTTTTCCTTGTAAATGGGGTTGGTTTTTGATATAATCCGATGCTGTCATCGGTTTCTTGTTTTTTGAGTCACTCATCTTGAATATGTTGTTGAATATCTGTATTCTTTCCCTGTAAATATTCCCTTGTTAGAAAATCTGGTAAAGAATTGCTTTCTCCTTTAATATATTGAATATCAAAATCAAAAACTGATAAAATGGCTTGCCATATGGCAAAAATTTGTTTTGAAACCAGGTTTTTGACATCTTTTTGTAAAATCTTTTGCCGATTTACAATCGACTCGTAATAAAAATCTTTTATTTATTAAATCATCTTGGAACTTTGAAATGCAGTTTACGATAGAAAAAACTTCTTTCTTAACGGTTGAATATTTC
Source organism: Eutrema japonicum (assembly GCA_030161315.1). Lineage (NCBI taxonomy): Eukaryota > Viridiplantae > Streptophyta > Magnoliopsida > Brassicales > Brassicaceae > Eutrema > Eutrema japonicum. The sequence goes on from BSQW01000012.1 coordinate 33,387,290, forward strand.
TGTTGTGGTCCTAACCAGATACCTGAGTGGAACCTAACTATAGACTCTTGGTTAGACCCTGAAAGTTTCTGTTTTAAGATTCCTCCATAACCTATCTCTGAGGCATCGGTTTCGACTATCATATCTGCTTCTGGATTTGGTATTGCTAAACATGGGAGGGTTTTGACCTTTTGTTTAACCTGTTGGACTAGACGGGTATGTTGGCTGGTCCAAGGTTTGGGATTTTTTTGAAGTCTCTGAAATAATGGTTGGATTGTTTGTCTAAGGTTTGGTAGGAAGTCGGAGACATAGTTTAGGCATCCTAAAAACCTTTGTAATTGCGTTTTTTCTTTTAATTCGTCAGGAAATTTTTCTGCGAATTCTATTGATCTTGATATAGGTGTGATTGTTCCTTGATACATATTATGTCCTAGAAATCTTATTTTTGTTTGGAATAAGGACATCTTTTTTGCTGATAGTACTAAACCATGTTTTTTTACTATCGTTGTGAAAGTATTTAAATGACTGTTGATCTATAGAGGTTGAGTAAACAAGTACATAATCAATATATACGATCATAAATTTTGAGTAATCATTAAATATGTCATTCATTATGTGTTGAATTCGGATGGTGCATTTTTAAGTCCGAATGGCATTACATTCCATTCGTAATGTCCGAATGGTACTGTAAATGCTGTTTTATATTTATCTTTTTCTGTAATTTGTATTTGCCAAAATCCGCTTTTTAAATCAAATTTGGAATATATTTTTGCATCATATAGTCGTTTTAATAAATCCCTTTGATTAGGTATTGGATATCTAATCCATTGTAAAACATCATTTAGGGGTTTGTAATTGATTACTAGTCGTGGTACTCCTCGTTCTTTTTCTGCTTGATTATTTACATAAAAAGCTGAACAGCTCCAAGGAGATTTAGAAGGTCTAATTAATTTTTTGTTTAAGAGATCTTTGATTTCTTTATTACAGTGTTCCATTAATTCTTTATTCATATGTATAGGTCTTGCTTTGGTTGGTATATTTCTTTCATTAAACTCTTTAATGTAAGGTAACTCAACAGTATGTTGTTTTCTTTCCCAAAATGCATTTGGTAAGTCAGAACATACTTGATTAAGTAGATTATTTTCTATCGTTTTTATTTTACTGATTTCATAGGGTGTTTTTAGTTGTTCTTCTATTTTTATATAGGATATTTCTTCTTGCAAATGTTGGATATGATTTTGTTTTCCCTTTATTAGATTAATTGTTTTTTCTATAGTATTTTGTTGTAGGTTTAAAATTTCTTTAGTTTTAACTGGTGATAGGAAATTAAATGCTAATTTAGTTCCTACTACTTTTGTGATAACACCTTCTTGGGTTACTTTGAATGGGTAGATTTGTGTAAAAAATGGTGTAAGTTTTAGACTAAGGCCTATTAGTAAAAGTTAAATATTTTATAGTTAAAATTTAGGCGGTTTAATCGGTCTAATCGATATTAATCGGCCGGTTAATACTGGTCCGCCTAGTAACGTCGATTAGATGAAAATCGAGTCGGTTACTGTTCCCTAACTGCCTGGGCGGGCGCCTAGGCACCGATTAGCCCGATTTTTAGAACAGTGCCGGTGCCCTAAGACCTCTGGTCAGTAACCGATTTTTAGAACAGTGCCGGTTACTGTTCTCTAACTGCCTGGGCGGGCGCCTAGGGTTAGTTTCTGGATGAATAATTGGACTCCCCTAAGACCTCTTATAAAGCTATTTGCCTCATCTGGCCCGAGAGAGCTAATGATTTCCATTAGGGGTGGGCATTCGGTTAATTGGTTGAGTTCGGTTCGGGTTTTTCGGTTTTAAAGTATTAGGTTCCATTCGGGATTAAATTCTATTTCGGTTCAGTTCGGTTTTTGGTTTTCTCGGGTTTTATAAATAATAACCGAATTAGAATCACTTTTGTGTAATTTCGATTATTTCGGATAATACGGTTAATTTTAAATACGAATAAAAAGTTTGACGATTGTGAAAAAATATTTAACCAAAAAAATGAACAAAGAAAGAAGAAGAAATATTTTCTAGATTATTATGGTTGTTAAAATCATCTCCAAAATCATAGTTTTGCCTATGTTTTTCACTTCCAACTCGACAAAAAAAAAAAAAAATCAATGGTTTAGTGATTCAACTCGCGTTCGAAGAGAGAGCAATCTATGGACACATGGCACTAAGGTGCTTTTCCCAAGTATAAAAATTCACACGATAAACTACTCTACTTTGGTTAAACAATTTAGTTCTATATTAATTTAGTTTCAAGTGCTAATTATGTGTTCCTTAATATTGGAAGATCAAAAATATTCTTTTTCATATTTTCCAAATAAGGCATCATGGTTTAAGAGTTTCAACTTACATATTCACTCCTAAAAAAAACCAATATAAAATAACTTGGTTTCGTAATAGCAAATTATATGGTATGTAAACATACCTTATATGGGTTGGATTTTAATTCGGTTACCCAATCGGTTAATTTGGTAGTCGGTTAATAAACCGAATCGAAAACCAAATAAATTTAATAATGTGTCTATTTGGGTTATTCGGGTTATTCGAAACAGAACCAAATAACGTTATTCGGTTTGGTTCGGGAAATATGCCCAACCCTAATTCCCATCACAGCCTCGGTCTCTTTAGCAAGTTCAGAAAATGGTTGGAGACTTAGAGGAGCACGTTCTCGTGCGGTAGAGAGGCTCCGAATTCACCTCACAACCATTGATCCACCTGCTCTTTCTAGCACAGTTGACGAGTACTTCTGGTTGGTAAATGGCAATGAGCTCTCCTCCTTCTCATCCAACCAAACATGGGATGCCTTAAGACCAAAACAATGACTACAAGCATAGACCAAAAATGAATGGTTTAAAGGTGCAATTCCACGGCATGCCTTTACAATGTGGGTGGCTCAGCAAAATAGGTTACCAAAGAGAGATAGACTTGCTCAATGGGGACTACAAATCAACACAATATGTTGCATGTATAATGCTTTTGAAAAAAATTGAGATCATATATTCCTTAGATGTGAATTGAGTGAACAGCTATCGGATATTGCTATAAGGAGGCTGGGCTACAACCCTTTTGGGCTTCACACATGGACTGTATTTTTCTTACAAGTCTCCTAGAATTATGCGACGGCTTGTTGCTCATGCTACTATCTACAGTATATGGTCAGAAAGGAACAATCGGCTCCACAACAACATCTCCTCTATACCACAAGCGATCTTCAAGGTTATTGATCGGCTCATCGTAGACGCAATCCTAGCCAAAAAGAATCGCAAAACTTTTGATTGGCTGATGCAAATTTGGTTCACCAACATTTAATTTTTTTCCAAGTTCTGGTTTTTAGTTTACTGCATACAATCAAAGGTGATAAATTTTCCAATTTCTAATTTTATTGCATACTTTGTATAGTGATTGCAGTCTTTGGAAAGCAGGCCCGTCAAAACCTACAAAATATGTAAGCCAATTTTAAAATGATTAGGGCAGGTTAATCCGCTTTGACACCCTTAATTTCAAGTTTCTCACATATGCATGTATCGAGTAAAGAATATATGAACCCGGTAATACTAAAAAAAAAATCATGTATAACTTGCATCAAAAGCAACTAGAAACCATCAAACTTTTCATAAAAACTTTCTCAATGTCATTAACCAAAAAATAACTACAAAAACTTATCAATGAGATCACACGAGAGTAATTCCTTCGAATGCGCTACCAAATAAAATCCACTCATCTACTTATCTATCCGTATATATGTATTACGTCGGAAAGACGATCTCTCTAGCTAGTTAGGGTTCGATATTGTGATCAGCAGGAGCAGGAGAAATTACACAAAAATGGAGTCTAGAATAAACATAATTCCAGAAAAGTCCAATCTTGTGTCCTTGCTTCAAATGTCTCCTATCAACAAACTCTTTAACCCAGCGACCTTGGGAAACATAGCTTCTTGTTGTCTTGACCATTCTCTTCAGAACCAGGTCGTGCTCAGTGTTCGTGTCGTGGTCGTACAGTTTAAAATTTACTCCATTGCCTTCTTGAATTGTTCTTTTTTCATCTTCAGATATATGAATCAAGATGTGGCTCTCGGCTTGGCTTGTCGCCAGCATAAGCCGGCTTAGATTACTGATATCGCTTGCGGTCAGTGTCTTCCTGATGGTACATGGAGGGATGTTGAGATCTAGTTCCGTCGAGACTCCGGTTAGCTTCTCCCCTTTTCTTTCCTTGTTTGAGAAACGCCTCACCTTCTTAATCATTCTAGCATCTTCCTTTAATTCTTCTTTAGGGTTTTCTGAGGACTTTGCGTTGAACAAGCAATGAGATATCTCGACTTCTCTTCTTTGTCGGAAATATAGTAACTGCTTCTGTGAGAGGCATCGATGCTGCCTTACGTGACAAGGAAGAGGACTCTTGAGGCGTTACTGTAATTCCTATTCCGAACAGGCCCGACTTAAGTGGGGGGGACAAGGGGTGCGAACCCTGTGTCCTAATAATTAAGGGCCCCGATTTTTTTTATATATATATTTTTTTAGTAATTGGTACGTACGGCCACTCTATTAAGAACAAGAGGAATTCGTATGGATGTTACATGTTAGAGATGCTGTCAGGAAGATGAAACTATCAATCATATGTTATTTATGTGTCCATTGTCGATAACTACTTGGCGACTATCGAAAGTACCATTTTCCTTTCTTTTTAATCCTTCTGTGGACGTTGAAGAGAATATACGAAACATACTGAATCTTCAAAGAAATCAAAACTTAACAGAAAAACAGAAATTATTACCTTTCTGGATAATGTGGCAAATTTGAAAAGTAAGAAATAACCTTATCTTCAACAAACAAAAAATTAAATCATGGCGTGATGTCGAGAAAGCTAATGCAGATGTAGCGGAATGGATCAGCGTCACAAAATCAAATGATAAGTCATCAAATCTCCCTCTAGTTTCAATGGTAAGGACGACATGAAAAAGATCTGATGCGGGATGGTTTAAATGCAATTACGATGCTGCTTTTGATCCTCATTCACACAAAAGTACAAGTGGGTGGATTTTGCGAGATCATCAAGGCAGAGCAAAACTATGGGGTTCGACAGATCTTGGAATAACTATATCTAGTCTAGAAGCTGAAGGTAAAGCATTATTAACAGCTCTACAAAACGTTTGGAGTATGGGTTTTATATCGATTTGCTTTGAGGGAGACTGTCAAATCTTAGTTAATATGATTCATGGCAGAACAGACGACTTGACAATATTAAATCTACTTGACGATATAAAGTTTTGGAGTTCTAAATTTAATCGTATATCTTTTACCCATATTAAAAGAACTTCAAATACAGCAGCACATATATTAGCTAAGAAAGGTCCTACGAATTTAAAGTTTTGCACAGGAACTGTATATCCGCCTTCATGGCTAAATCAAACTTTGTATTCTGATTTTATCAGTTCGTATTAATATAATATCTATTTGTCGAAAAAAAATTAAATAATAAAATTTAGATTAAAAAGGGCCCATAAAATTATTTTATATATATTTTTCATAAAACAATTCTACAAAAACATGACACAAAAAGGTTTTATAAAAAAAATTAGTATAACACCTTTTAAAAAAAATTAAGGGTCCAAAATGTTTTTTTTGTCCTAGGGTTCGTAATAATATTGAGCCGGCCCTGGTTAACAGGTGTATAATTTTTGGTTCATTCTTCTTCGTCCGAGACATAGAAACGCCTGTGAAAGGCATCGACGTTGCCTTGGATGCCAAGGAGATGTCCTCGTTAACGTTTTCTGAGGGCTCGGCGTCGAAGGAGCAATAAGTCTTCAAGTTTTGATCTACCTTCGTTCTGGAAGCAGAGAAGAGAGACATCTGCTCTGGGTGGAATCCAAATAAACGTTGTTCTAGAAGGTTCATACGCGGCTCTTGCGTCATACTTGTCTTCATCACCGGAGATAAAGGAACGTCGGCGAGAGGCATCACTGTTTCGTCCAAGGACTCTCGAGGTGGTGCCGAAAACAGGTTTGTAATTTTTGGTTCTTTCTTCTTCGTTGGATGTATAGAAACGTCGTTGAGAGGTATCTCCGTTTCCTTAGATCCCAAGGGAAGGTAGGACTCTTGAGGAATATCTCGCTGTTCGTCAGCCATAACTCTTGAGGTAGGACTCTTGAGGGATCTTTGACGGTGTTAGAGGAGCGTAGGAGAGAGTTTTTATCTTCCGAATCAATTTAGAGAGAGACTCAAAAGATGGTTAGTGAGAAAGTGATTAACGCTGAGACTAGTATATATATATATATAGTGACCTAATTTTTGTTTTCGATATGTGAAACCTAATCTGGTTTAGAGTAGGATTTTACAAACATCAGTTGACGTTTCCTGTTAAGAAAGGGAAATTTATTTGTGAAAGGAAAGTAAAATCGTTTGTTATCTTATCCAAAGAGATTAGTGAATTTTTTTTTTGTTTTTTGAAATTTAAATATTAGAGATTAGGGGACTTGTGTGGCAAATCTCAACTTTTAAATTTGTTTAATTAATGTTTTCTCCTTCCCTCTCTATTTCAATTCTGTTTTTTGGGCTAAAAATTCTCTGTTTTGTGGATACTTGAGATTTTATTTAATGGACGTTGACAAACAAAAAATGTATTTTCGTGATCCCTAAATCTAGTGAAAAAGATCAGCAGCGTTCTCTACTACTTTCCGAATTATGTTTTTCTGGTGAAAGATGAGAATGAAAAGAGTAAGAGAGGGAAAGTTGAGTCGAGGTTTGAAGATAACTCAAGTTTTGAGAATCACAAAACGAAAAACATTTAGATGTAGACCGTCTAAATTCAGCATTTGAAGCGTTTGAGCTTAAACGCGTTGAGCCTTATGCCTAGCTGTTAATCCAACACTAATGATGATTAGAAGTATATTAAGATGTTGAGAGCCGAGATTTCCGTTAATAGAACGAGTCAACTTGACTTTTGAGCAGGTCGGAAATGGAAGAACAGAGATCGGGATTTGTGATGAACAGGTCGGGGACCGTATTCTTTATATTGGTGTTCGAGAAAGGTGAACGGTTTAGATTTACGAACTGGCTCCAACGGGAATCCAGTTCGGTGTTCTAAACGGCTTTGCTCTATTACAAGACAGTGAGGTCGGAAATAAAATCTAGAGAGAGAGAGAGAGTAATCAATGCGTGATCCCCCTCATCAATGCATGCTGGGGGTTATTTATAGCAGGGGTTGACTCCCTGTTTCCCGGAAATCCGGGACGACGTGGCGCTCCCAGCGCCTTTCGTGGGTAAGGTCCTTTGAGAGGCGTGTTCCGCCCCTTTTGGAAGATAGGTCATGATGAGCCCGGCGCCATACTCCTACGAGGGTAGTACACTATTCAGCGAGCTGCCCTCCACGTGTCGTCTTTTCCTTCGGTCTCTCTGTGCAGAGTTGGTGAAGCGTCGAGCCCGGCGCCATACTCCTACGAGGGTAGTACACTGTTTAGAGAGCTGCCCTCCACGTGTCGTCTTTTCCTTCGGTCTCTCGGTGCATAGTTGGTGAAGCGTCGATCCCGGGATACGCTCTTCGTGATCTCGAACGAGTCTGAGGTAGGAACCCGGGGTACCAGCTCGGCGTCTCGTTTAATCAAACGTTGACTTTTGTTTACTTGATCGAGAAGGGCTTTTTGCCGAGATAAGCCTAACTAATTGGGGGTGCTAAGCCCACCTCCAACACTAGCTACTGTTATTTTAGCAAACTTGCATTGGGTTGGAAATGGGGAGCGTGTCAGTTTCTGGATGAATAATTGGACTCACCTAAGACCTCTTATAAAGCTATTTGCCTCATCTGGCCCGAGATAGCTAATGATTTCCATTAGGGTGGGCATTCGGTTAATTGGTTGAGTTCGGTTCGGGTTTTTGGGTTTTAAAGTATTAGGTTCCATTCGGGATTAAATTCCATTTCGGTTTGGTTCGGTTTTTGATTTTCTCAGGTTTTATAAATAATAACCGAATTAGAATCACTTTTGTGTAATTTCGATTATTTCGGATAATACGGTTAATTTTAAATAAGAATAAAAAGTTTGACGATTGTGAAAAAATATTTAACCAAAAAAATAACAAAGAAAGAAGAAATATTTTCTAGATTATTATGGTTGTTAAAATCATCTCCAAAATCATAGTTTTTCCTATGTTTTTCCCTTCCAACTCGACAAAAATAAAATAAAAAAAATCAATGGCTTAGTGATTCAACTCGCGTTCGAAGAGAGAGCAATCTATGGACACATGGCACTAAGATGCTTTTCCCAAGTATAAAAATTAACACGATAAACTACTCTACTTTGGCTAAACAATTCAGTTCTATATTAATTCAGTTTCAAGTGCTAATTATGTGTTCCTTAATATTGGAACATCAAAAATATTCTTTTTCATATTTTCCAAAGGAGGCATCATGGTTTAAGAGTTTTAACTTACATATTCACTCCCAAAAAAAAAACTATTATAAAATAACTTTGTTTCGTAATAGCAAATTATATGGTATGTAAACATACCTTATATGGGTTGGATTTTAATTCGGTTACCCAATCGGTTAATTTGGTAATCGGTTAATAAACCGAATCGAAAACCGAATAAATTTAATAATGTGTCTATTTGGATTATTCGAAACAGAACCAAATAACGTTATTCGGTTTGGTTCGGAAAATATGCCCAACCCTAATTCCCATCACAGCCTCAGTCTCTTCAGCAAGTTCAGAAAATGGTTGGAGACTTAGAGGAGCTCGTTCTCGTGCGGTAGAGAGGCTCCGAATTCACCTCAAACCATTGATTCACTTGCTCTTTTTAGCACAGTTGACGAGTACTTCTGTTTGGTAAATGGCAATGAGCTCTCCTCCTTCTCATCCAACCAAACATGGGATGCCTTAAGACCAAGACAATGACTACAAGCATAGACCAAAAATGAATGGTTTAAAGGTGCAATTCCACGGCATGCCTTTACAATGTGGGTGGCTCAGCAAAATAGGCTACCAAAGAGAGATAGACTTGCTCAATGGGGACTACAAATCAACACAATATGTTGCATGTATGATGCTTTTGAAGAAAATCGAGATCATATATTTCTTAGATGTGAATTGAGTGAACAGCTATCGGATATTTCTATAAGGAGGCTGGGCTACAACCCTTTTGGGCTTCACACATGGACTGTATTTTTCTTTTGGCTGGAACTTAAAGACAAGTCTCCTAGAATTATGCGACGGCTTGTTGCTCATGCTACTATCTACAGTATATGGTCAGAAAGGAACAATCGGCTCCACAACAACATTTCCTCTATACCACAAGCGATCTTCAAGGTTATTGATCGGCTCATCGCAGACGCAATCCTAGCCAAAAAGAATCGCAAAATTTTTGATTGGCTGATGCAAATTTGGTTCACCAACATTTAATTTTTTTCCATATTCTGGTTTTTAGTTTACTGCATACAATCAAAGGTGATAAATTTTCCAATTTCTAATTTTATTGCATACTTTGTTTAGTAATTGCAGTCTTTGGAAAGCAGGCCTGTCAAAACCTACAAAATATGTAAGCCAATTTTAGAATGATTAGGGCAGGTTAATCCGCTTTGACACCCTTAATTTCAAGTTTCTCACATATGTATCGAGTAAAGAATATATGAACCCGGTAATACTAAAAAAAAATCATGTATAACTTGCATCAAAAGCAACTAGAAACCATCAAACTTTTCATAAAAAATTTCTCAATGTCATTAACCAAAAAATAACTACAAAAACTTATCAATGAGATCACACGAGAGTAATTCCTTCAAATGCGCTACCAAATAAAATCCACTCATCTACTTATCTATCCGTATATATGTATTACGTCGGAAAGACGATATCTCTAGCTAGTTAGGGTTTGATCTTGTGATCAGCAGGAGCAGGAGAAATTACACAAAAATGGAGTCTAGAATAAACATAATTCCAGAAAAGTCCAATCTTGTGTCCTTGCTTCAAATGTCTCCTATCAACAAACTCTTTAACCCAGCGACCTTGGAAAACATAGCTTCTTGTTGTCTTGACCATTCTCTTCAGAACCAGGTCGTGCTCAGTGTTCGTATCGTGGTCGTACCGTTTAAAATTTACTCCATTGCCTTCTTGAATTATTCTTTGTTCATCTTCAGATAGATGAATCAAGATGTGGCTCTCGGCTTGGCTTGTCGCCAGCATAAGCCGGCTTTGATTACTGATATCGCTTGCGGTCAGTGTCTTCCTGATGGTACATGGAGGGATGTTAAGATCTAGTTCCGTCGAGACTCCGGTTAGCTTCTCCCCTTTTCTTTCCTTGTTTGAGAAACGCCTCACCTTCTTAATCATTCTAGCATCTTCCTTTAATTCTTCTTTAGGGTATTCTGAGGACTTTGCGTTGAACAAGCAATGAGACATCTCTTTAATCATACTTGCTCGACTTCTCTTCTTTGTCGGAAATATAGTAACTTCTGTGAGAGGCATCGATGCTGCCTTACGTGACAAGGAAGAGGACTCTTGAGGCGGTACTGTAATTCTTGTTCCAAACAGGTGTATAATTTTTGTTTCATTCTTCTTCGTCCGAGACATAGAAACGTCTGTGAAAGGCATCGACGTTGCCTTGGATGCCAAGGAGATGTCCTCGTTAACGTTTTCTGAGGGCTCGGCGTCGAAGGAGCAATGAGTCTTCAAGTTTTGATCTACCTTCGTTCTGGAAGCAGAGAAGAGAGACATCTGCTCTGGGTGGTGTAGGACGAAAAATTCGCACAATAGACAGGATTGGATTTAATCACGAATACATAAATAAACGGTAAGGAAACAGGAGATTAATAAAACGATGACATATAAATAAATCAATGGAGGCGAGATGAATCTCTTTCCTTAACTCAAAGAATCTTCCGTAGTGCGACGATTTATAATAGATCCATGAGTCACAGGATACAACCAAAGGAATCTGTTATCGCAGACACTCGATAACAGATCTGTCGAACATTATAACTACGATACTCTCGAATGAAGACTTACTCTAAGCAGTAGGGAATTGAAGAAACTTTTGCTAGAACTTTTAGGATGTGTTTTTTTTTTGTGTTTTTGAGGATGATCTTTCTGGTGAAAATCGGGTTGTATATATAGGAGAGAGGTTAGGGTTTTCGCAGACTTGATTAACAAGTGTAGAATATACCGCAGAATATTCTAGACGGCTGCGACTTAAAATCGGCCCAAAAATTCAATTGCTCGAATTAAAGCCCAATGTCCGTAGAGCATCGATCGATACCAAGGGGTATCGATCGACACCCATACGATCATACAGCCACTCCTTATATACAAGAGAAAACATTTCTCAACCAGCAATGTGGGACTTTTGCTCTTCCCACAAATAATTAAAACCAATGAAAACATTTCATTTGAATGGGCTTAACTCATTTCTTTTCACACAAACACAATTTTATCAAGCCCGCAAGCTTTGATAAAACATTTGTTCCAACAATCCCCCACATGAATAGAAATGACTCTAAACATATGAAAATTGTACATACTAGACTTTACTATACATACTTGACTAGACTCGACTAGACGTAGACAGACTTTCGAGAGTATACGAAAATGTAACTGTATCTGAGAGGTAGCGTTTTCCAGCTTTGAACCAATCATTTTTAATATCTGTCGGGTTTACTCGGCCGGGAGGTGAACATGATGTCTTGAACCACCCGGACTTTGATGTAAACCGAGACAACAGATATCGCGCAGCGACATTTTATCGTAGAACTTTGTTCTCTATTGTGTTCATTTTGGCTTTGAACATTCCTGATTTTTCATGAGTGAACTTGGAGAATATAGCCTTCTCTTTCATTCTCCTAGAAACGGCCCTCATTTCACACTCACTAGGTGATCTGTTATCAGCTTGTTTTCAGAAGAATCATGTCACACTCCACTATTACAAAGCTATGCAATCATTAAAAGCCAACGCTTATCCTCAATATTCACAGGTAACACTGTTTTATCATCCTAGGAACTGGGCAGAGACATAGTCTCACAGTGCTCAATTTCGAATCAGTTCAACTTTGTTTTCCCTTTGAAACTAGATCTTGGGATTTCCAGTCACATAGGTGGGGTATCTATCAAACGTCATCTTTGTCTATAGGCTTTAAACCCATTCTTTTTGATGAATTAACAAACTCGATCTCGAGGCTAACTTTTGGGAAACGGATCCGCTAAGTTATCAGCCGTTTTGAGATCAGTTGTCTAATGGTCTTATGTCATTCTCGAAATTTGCCATTTTATAACTTACTTAGTGCCTGAGAGATAGCTCACTAACTATCGCAGTGTACACATTTTTAGCACTGGTTTTTATCAACATCGGGATATCTTCCAAAAACATTCGAAGCCATTCTGCTTCCTCTGCAGCTTTGTCTAAAGCTATAAACACTGACTCCATGGTTTATCTGGCCAAGAGTGTTTGTTTGGAAGATTTCCAGGATATTGCTGCACCAGCAAGAGTAAAGACATATCCACTCGGGGATTTGGAGTTTCTGGAATCTGAAATCCAATTGGCATCACTATACCCTTCCAGAACTGCAGGTTCTTTACCAAAGTGCATCCTATAACTTTTAGTGTATCGTAGATAATTTAATACCCTAGTTATGGCCTTCCAATGAGTATGTCCTGGATTACTCGTGTAGCGACTTAGTACATTTACTGAGTGCGCTAAATCAGGTCTAGTACAATTCGTCAAGTACATAAGACTTCCGATGACTCTTGCATACTCCACTTGTGATACGGCTTCACCTGAATTCTTTTTCAAAAGAAGTTGAGGATCAAGCGGAGTTTTTGCAGTCCCATTTGAGTAGATTTTGAATCTATCAAACATCTTTTCATCATAATGAATTTGAGACAAGATTATTCATTCGGAAGTTCTAGTGATCTTAATCCCTAGAATGACATCCGTTAATCTCATGTCTTTCATATCAAACTTGCTGCCAATAATGAGCATGTTATCAACGTACAAACAGAGCAAAACGTATCCGTGTGGAGCACTTTTGATGTATATGCACTTATACATTCATTAATGCTGAAATCATTTGACATCATTATGTTGTCAAATTTTTCATGCCATTGTTTTGGAGCTTGTTTAGGTCCATACAATGACTTCACAAGTCGACAGACTTTGTGTTCTTGTCCTGGGATATCAAACCCTTCGCGTTGTTTCATAGAAATCTCCTCTTCTAAATCACCATTTAGAGAGGCAGTTTTCACATCCATTTCATGGATTTCTAGGTATCTTAATGTTGTAATTCCAATCAACATTCGAATTGAAGTTATTCTCATTACCGGAGAATAGGTGTCAACTAAATACATGCCTTCTTTTTGCCGGAATTCTTGCACCACAAGCCTAGCCTTGTACTTATCGATTGAGCCATTGATTTTCAACTTTGTTTTGAAAATCCATTTACACCCTAGGGCTATGAACCCTTGTGGTAGATCGGTTATCTCATATGTAATATTTTGCATAATGGATTTGATCTCACAATTAACGGCTTCCTTCCAAAAATGAGCCTCTGGTGTAGACATGGCTTCAGTGAAATTTCTCAGTTCATTCTCTAAAAGAACGACCATTAAGAAATCTTCACCATAAGATTTTTCCTTACTAGATCTTTTGCTACATCTAGGTTCATCTTCAACATCTTCTGCATCATCTAATAATGTGCCATAAGTGCTCGCCTCATTTACAGAGGTAATTGCATCTCTTTCTTCACGAGTTCGTTTCAGATTTTTATCTTTACACGGAAACACGTGCTCAAAGAAAGAAGTATTCCTTGATTTTATGGTTGTATTAACATGGATATCTGGTACCTCTGATTTATGAACCAGAAACCGATTTTCACTACTATTGTGTGCATATCCGATGAAAATACAATCCACCGTCTTAAGTCCAATTATGACCTTTTTAAGAGGTGGCACTGCGACTCTTTCCAGGCACCCCCACACTTTCAGGTATTTGTACGAAGGTACAATACCTTTCCAAAGTTCATATGGTGTATTGCATATAACTTTATGTGGTAAGCAACGCTTCCCCCCCCCCCCCCCACATTTCTTGAGATAACTAAGAATCATGATTCTTTGCATTTATCATCTCATTAAGAGTTCCGAATTTTCCTTCCGCAACTCTTAGATTCAAGTGAATAAGGAGCGGTCATTTGATGGATAATGCCATGTTCTTTACGCATCGAATGGTTCATCATATATGCCTCCTCAATCACTTCGAACTATCTTTATAGTTCTATCGAGTTGGTTTTCAACCTCTATTTTATACTTCTTGAATTTTTTCCAAGGCTTCATCTTTGCTTCTTAGCAAATAGACATAACTATATTTCGTACAATCCTCAATGAAAGTCACGAAATATTTCTCACCACCTCTTGCATGAATCAAACCAAGAAGTTCGTTCTATGGTGTTTTAGTGAGTTTGGTTTGAACGCAAGCCTCACACTTATCTTTACTTATTTTGTATTTCGGTATCTCATTCAATCTACTCATAGATTCGAATATAACATGACCGAAACGTTAAGAGATTCAGCAACATAAGCAACTGGTTCTTTCTCATTAATCTCAATAGCATTTGTTACATTAATTTTAAGTAAGACTGGCTCAAAGTTCATTTAGACCAGTCCGTCCTTAACAAAACCTTTGCCTACATAGACACCATTCTTTGTCAATACAAGCTAATCAGCCTCGAAATTGACGGTGAATCCGTGCCTAGTTAGCATTGTGCCATAAATCAGATTTTTCTGCATCTCTGCCACATGCCTTATACTGGTGAGAGTGGCTTCTTTCGAGAAGTCAACTTCAGCACCACTTATCCACAACTTGCAACCTTTGAAAGTGCATTGTTGTCTCTGAATAACTTCTTGTCATTCTCACATATATGAACCGTCACATCGGTATCATACCACCACTTATGTGGGTTATACTCAACCACATTGACTCCGAGGATGACATTACACATGTCTATCTCGACGAATCTAACAATTATCACATCGGTGCTGTTAGTCATATTAATTTGGTTTGTTTCTCTTGAACAAAATCAAATTAATATGTTAATTGGCCAACTAACATAGTGTCTACCAATTAATTAAACCACTTGATCAAGATTCAGTAACCAGACCGACATCATTAAACCAAGAAAACAATCCAACAGCTTTTGACAAGCAAAAGTGATCGTCTTTGCAAATAACCGATTGACAAAATAATCGGAAGTCAAAACCGATACAGTCGGTGAATATCTTTAAATATCGATACGGAATTAGATTCCAATTTAAAGATCTGCTAATCGAATCGACTAGAGCCGCATGTGCGCGTTCTAAAGTTTGAACCGCAAACGCGCGTTCAAGTTCGAACCTCCTCAAAGCGTTCGTCAAACGGTTTCTCGAAACGTGTTTGATTAGCGTTTTAGACGCAATTTTAAACTTTTTGAAGGCGTTTATGAGAGACGCGATAAAGCGTTTAACAGTAACCTCCGCAGAGCGTTCTTCAAACCGTTCTCCAATGTGTTTGATGTTAGGCGTTCGCAAACCCTAACCCGGTCGATACACAATTTCAGAGAATCTGAAATCGATCGATGCACACACGGTGTCGATCGATACACAGCAAGTGTCGATCGATACACAACAAATGTCGATCGATACACAACAAGTGTCGATCGATACACAGTTCCAGAGAGACTTAAATCGATCGATGCACACACGGTGTCGATCGATGCATACACAGTGTCGATCGATACACCCTAGGTGTCGATCGATGCACCACGGTGTCGATCGATACACCCTAGGTGTCGATCGATGCAAGTGAATTATCCACGGGATCGATCGATACACCACGGTGTCGATCGATACTTGTGAATGTTACACAGTATCGATCGATATAGACCCAAATCGGTCGATGCACAGTATCGATCGATGCACACGCAGTGTCGACCGATACAAAATTTCCAGAGACTTAAATCGATCGATCCATGCTCGGTGTCAATCGATGTCAGTGAAATTTTTGCATAGTATCGATCGATGCCACAGTGGGTGTCGATCGATACTCACATGGTGTCGATCGCAATCGAGCCAAACAAGAACCACATCATGCGTTCGTTGTTTATACCGTTTATTAATCGCAATTAATAACGGATGTGAAAGACGTTTAAATGCAATATTGCTTCTACTACACGTTTCAAGTTACAAAAGATGCGTTTTGATAACGTTTGAGTATCACTAGCAGTAGAACGTCTTTTATAAAATAATACAATAAACAGAAAATTGCTTCTACTACACGTTTCAGGTTGCTAAATTAGCGTTTGATAACGTTTGAGTATCATCAGCAGTAGAAAAATCGTTTTATAAATCGTTTGAAAACACGTTTATTTACTCGCGATTAAAGATCCGATTGAAGTAATAAAACAGAAATCGGATCTTCTTTGAGTTAAGATTGTAGGACCAAAAATTTGCACAGTAGACATGATTGGATTTAATCACGAATACATAAATAAACGGTAAGGAAACAGGAGATTAATAAAACGATGACATATAAATAAATCAATGGAGGCGAGATGAATCTCTTTCCTTAACTCAAAGAATCTTCCGTAGTGCGACGGTTTATAATAGATCCATGAGTCCCAGGATACAACCAAAGGAATCTGTTATCGCAGATACTCGATAACAGATCTGTCGAACATTATAAATACGATACTCTCGAATGAAGACTTACTCTAAGAAGTAGGGAATTGAAGAAACTTTTGCTATAACTTTTAGGATGTGTTTTTTTGTGTGTTTTTGAGGATGATCTTTCTGGTGAAAATCGGGTTGTATATATAGGAGAGAGGCTAGGGTTTTCGCAGACTTGATTAACAAGTGCAGAATATTCCGCAGAATATTCTAGACGGTTGCGACTTAAAATCAACCCAAAAATTCAATTGCTCGAATTAAAGCCCAATGTCCGTCGAGCATCGATCGATACCAAGGAGTATCGATCGACACCCATACGATCATACAGCCACTCCTTATATACAAGAGAAAATATTTCTCAACCAGCAATGTGGGACTTTTGCTCTTCCCACAAATAGTTAAAGCCAATGAAAACATTTCATTTGAATGGTCTTAACTCATTTCTTTTCACACAAACACAATTTTATCAAGCCCGAGAGCTTTGATAAAAAAAATTGTTCCAACAGGTGGAATCCAAATAAATGTTGCTCTAGAAGGTTCATACGCGGCTTTTGCGTCATACTTGTCTTCATCACCGGAGATAAAGGAACGTCGGCGAGAAGCATCACTGTTTCGTCCAAGGACTCTCGAGGTGGTGCCGAAAACAGTTTTGTAGTTTTTGGTTCTTTCTTCTTCGTTGGATGTATAGAAACGTCGTTGAGAGGTATCTCCGTTTCCTTAGATCCCAAGGGATGGTAGGACTCTTGAGGAATATCTCGCTGTTCGTCAGCCATAACTCTTGAGGTAGGACTCTTGAGGGATCTTTGACGGTGATAAAGGAGCGTAGGAGAGAGTTTTTATCTTCCGAATCAATTTAGAGAGAGACTCAAAAGATGGTTAGTGAGAAAGTGAATTAATGCTGAGACTCGTATATATAGGTTTGAAGATAACTCTGTTAAAAAAATGGATGATTATCCATAAGTTTCACCGACTTACCTTATACCGACTATGTTATTTTATTCATTTCTTTTTACTATATATATGTACGTTGATCATTGTAAGTGATAACAAGAAGAGTAATAAGAAAACTTTTCTCTCTCTTTTCCTCTCGTCTCTCTCACTTCCCTCATCTCTCTTAGAAAACATATATATAAGTATATTTAAACGTATATAGTTTATAACACGTTATCAGCACGATCCGTTCTTATACCAAAAAGGTGAGTTTAATTTATATTCGATCTGTTTATATTTATTTTCGGGATGATAGGCGCTGCCTTTCCCGAACCGATCGTAAATTATATGGAAGGCTTGCCTTCTATATTGTATTAAATTCTGTCTTTATTTCGTTTACGAATTTTATTGCATTGCTTTAAAATTGGAAATTTAAATTGAATTAATGAATTGTTATATTATGTATTCAGTTATCATGTCAAATTTGGCAAAACTTGAAATCGCTGCCCTTGATATCTTTGGTAATAATTATATGAAAAGGGCAGTAGCCGCAAGGATGCATTTAAAAGGAAAAGAGTTCTTTGATACCATCGATAAATCAAAAACAACTCCTGAAGAGAAAAGGGCAAACGCCATGATATTTTTATTCCACCATATCCATGATGGTTTAACAGATGAATATATCACGAAAGAAGATCCTGCAGATCTTTGGCAATCACTCAAAGATAGGTTTGATCACCAGAAATATGTGATCTTACCAAAAGCTAAGCATGAATTGTTAAACCTCCGGTTTCAGGATTATAAGAGCGTTACTGCATATATTTCCGCTCTGTTTGGAATCAGTTCCAGGATAATGTTATGTAGAGAAAAGATAAGCGATTTTGATATGATCGAAAAAACTCTCCAAACATTTCATCCTGGAAACATAATCCTGCTGCAACAATACTGGGCAAATGGATACACGAAGTATTCAGAGTTGATGCAAGTTCTCTTGGTGGCAGAACAAAATAACGAACTCGTGACGTTAAACCATCAGTCTCGTCCAACTGGATCAGCTTCATTTCCATAAGTGAATGTTGCATCATCCAACTATAATAATTGGCAAAATGGACGTGGATGCGGTCGATGTAATGACAGTGGTCGTGGACGAGGATATGGACGTGGACGTGGACGTGGACAAGGAAGAAAGTTCCGTCCTAATGATGTCAATACTGGAAGAAATAATAAAAGGTTCAAAGGAAATGAAGTTGGTCACATTAATAATAAGCAACATGAGAATGCTTGCTACAGATGCGGCATGAAAGGACATTGGTCCCGTACCTGTCGTACGACAAAACATTTAGCCGATCTGTATCAAGAATCACAAAAAGCGAAAGGAAAAGAAGGTGAAACCAACTTCATCTATGACGGATCCGGACCATCTTTTGATGGTATAAATGATAATATACATATCGATATTGCTGATTTTGTGGTTGATCCCAAAGATATCAACGAAAGACAAAACGACTAAGATCTTTCTGAAGAAGAAAATATGACATGATGTATATAGTTGTGTTTGATAATCTTCCTGAAGAAGAAAATAATGTTTATAAATGTGTTTTTTGTTGTAAAATAGTTTTTATTGTAATATAAAGCTTTTGTCTTGTTTATTAATGTTCTTTTTATGAATATTTTAAATTCAGAAAATGTCAAAATCTAAGATCGAGGATGGAGATATATGTCTGGCAGACAGTGCTACAACGCACACAATACTTAAGGATAATAAGTAGTTCTCCTCTCTTAAAATGAAATATTCCGCCGGAAGCGTGAATACTATATGCGGTAATGCAAAAATTATTATGGGCTCGGGAAGAGTCAGTTTTTCGATGCCAAGGGGAATGAAATTTGAGATAAATGATGCATTATATTCTCCTAAATCTTCTAGAAACTTGTTAAGTTTCAGAGATATCCGCAGAAATGGATATCACATAGAAACTGTGAATGAAAATGGCATTGAATATCTTTGCATCACATCAGTTACTCCGGAGAGAAAACTTATATTAGATAAATTACCAGTATTATCCTCCGGATTATATTCCACAAAAATAAATCTAACTGAATCATATATTACGGTAAACCTGAAGTTTACTGATTCATTTAAACCTGAAGTTTACAGATTCATTTCAAGTCTGGCATGAACGACTAGGGCATCCTAGTTCAGTCATGATGCAAAAAATTGTAGAAAATACTAATGGCCACCCTTTGAAAAACCAGAAGATTTTTCAATCGAGCGAATTTTCATGTAATGCTTGTTCTCAAGGAAAACTCATAACTCGGCCATCACCAGCCAAAATCGGGAATGAATCTCCTGTATTCTTAGAGAGAATACATGGTGATATATGTGGGCCCATTCACCCACCATGCGAGCCATTTCGATATTTTATGGTATTAATTGACGCATCCAGTAGATGGTCACATGTGTGTCTATTGACTACACGAAATACGGCTTTCGCAAGATTCATTGCCCAAATAATCAGGCTAAAGGCACAATTTCCTGATTATACTATAAAGAAAGTAAGGCTTGATAACGTTGGTGAATTCACTTCACAAGCCTTCAATGACTATTGTATGTCATTGAAAATCGATGTTGAACATCCGGTTCCGCATATTCATACACAAAATGGCATGGCTGAGTCTTTGATTAAACGGTTGCAACTCATTGCTAGACCGTTAATATTAGAACAAAACTCCCAATTTCAGTATGGGGTCATGCTATCTTGCATGCAGCGGCATTGATTCAGATACGACCGAGTTCATATCATAAATATTCCCCATTACAGTTAACGTTTGGCCAAGAGCCAAATATATCCCATCTTCGTGTTTTTGGGTGTGCGGTTTATGTTCCTATAACCCCACCGCAAAGAACAAAAATGGGGGCGCAAAGAAGATTGAAAATATACATCGGTTATCTTGAACCGCAAACTGGTGATATGTTTACGGCACGTTTTGCCGATTGCCATTTTAATGAAAGTGAATTTCCAGTGTTAGGGGGAGAAATTAAAGAAATTTTTAAAGATGTTACATGGTGCACACCATCTTTTTTGTACCT
Organism: Eutrema japonicum; assembly: GCA_030161315.1. Lineage (NCBI taxonomy): Eukaryota > Viridiplantae > Streptophyta > Magnoliopsida > Brassicales > Brassicaceae > Eutrema > Eutrema japonicum. The sequence goes on from BSQW01000012.1 coordinate 33,407,995, forward strand.
TGATCCCCCTACAAAACAACGCGAACTTGAAGTTCGAAAAATAGTACATTTACAAAATATGGCAAATCAGTTACCAGATGGGTTCACAGATACAAAAAGGGTGATAAATTCAGATATACCCGCTGCGAATGCTCCGTCAAGAATTATTGTTCCGGAAGAACAAACTGATGGAAAAATAGCAAATGAACCCAAGGTTCAGTTGAAAAAGGGGAGGCCGATAGGCTCAAAAGATAAAAATCCCCGGAAGAAAAAGAAATTGGGAGAACAAAATGAAAATGGTCTAGAAGAACCACATACAGAGAAAAGTATTGAAGACGAAAATGATAAAGAAAAATATGACATTTCCATTAACTATGCCCAAGACGGAAAATTCTGGGATATATATGAAATAGAAGATAATGATGGAATTTTCTCATTCTCTGTATCCAAAGAAATTGATTATGAAAGTGATGATCAAGATCCAAGGTCCATATTAGAATGCCAGAAAAGATATGATTGGGAGAAATTGAAAATGGCCATAAAAACTGAATTGATCTCCCTCAATAAACGAAATGTTTTTGGACCTATTGTCACTACATCCAAAGATGTAAAACCGGTTGGGTACAAATGGGTTTTGTATGAAAAAGAAATGAAAAAAATGAGGTGACAAGATACAAAACTCGTCTTGTTGCACAAGAATTTTCTCAAAGACCGGGAATTGATTATGAAGAAACGTATTCCCCGGTTATGGATGCAATAACATTCAGATTTTTGATGAGCTTTGGGGCATCTAAAAATCTAGAAATGTTTCTTATGGATGTTGTGACAACATATCTATATGGATCACTTGATAACAATATCTATATGAAAATCCCAGAAGGATTGAAAATGCATGAAGCATTAAGCTCAAAATCTAAAGACATATGTGCGGTCAAATTACAGCGATCACTTTACGGATTAAAACAATCTGGGCGCATGTGGTATAATCTTTTAAGTGAATATTCACTAACGAAAGGGTATGTGAATAATGCAATTTTCCCTTGCGTCTTTATTAAGAAATCCTCATAAGGATTTGTGATCATTGTTGTATATGTTGATGACCTGAACATAATTGGAACTCAAAAGGAAATTGATGATGCAAGAACTCATATGAAAGAAGAGTTTGAAATGAAAGATCTCGGAAAGACAAAATTTTGTCTTGGATTACAGATAGAGCACTTCCGAGATGAAGTATTTGTGCATCAATCAAATTATACCAAAAAGATCTTACAACGTTTTTATATGGATAAAGCGAATCCTTTGAGTACTCCAATGGTTAATCGATCTCTCGATACTGAAAAAGATCCATTCCGACCATGTGAAAATAACGAGGAAACGTTAGGTCCTGAAGTACCTTATATGAGCACTATAGGTGGATTTATATATCTTGCAAATTGTACCCGACCAGATATAGCATTTGCTACAAATCTACTTGCAAGATTTAGTTCGTCACCTACGCGCAGACATTGGAATGGAATAAAACATATATTTCGTTATCTTCAGGGAACAATTGACTTGGGTTTGTTTTACCCTCGAAACTCCAATTTCGATTTAGTCGGTTTTGCAGATGCGAACTATTTATCAGATCCACATAAAGCTCGATCGCAAACCGGATACGTTTTTACTATTGGGGGTACTGCAATATCTTGGCGTTCTCAGAAGCAGACTCTAGTCGCCACTTCCTCAAGTTATGCAGAAACTATTGCGCTCCATGAGGCATGTAGAGAATGTGTATGACTCAAATCTATGACTCATCACATTCAAGAAGCAAGCGGAATAGTCACCAATAAGGAGCAAACGATATTGTTCGAAGATAATGTTGCATGTGTCGCTCAACTTCAAAGAAGGTTATATCAAAAGTGATAGAACGAAACATAACCCTCCAAGATTTTTTTTTTACACTCGAGAACTCGAGAAAAATCAAGAAGTCGATATCCAGTACATTCGTTCAAGTGACAATGCAGTAGATTTCTTTACAAAGGCGCTTCCCACTACAACATTCAGAAAACATATTCAAAGTATCGGAATGCGTCATCTACGGGATTTATGAAGAGAATGCTATATCCATCATTCCAAAGGGAAATTGCGTCACTGTACTATTTTTCCCTTATCGTGGTTTTTATCCCATTGAGTTTTTCCATGATAAGGTTTTTAACGAGGCAATACGTAATACGTTAGTAGTGATGGATAATCAAGAAGTAGTGTTAAAAAAAAGATGATTATCCATAAGTTTCACCGACTTACCTTATACCGACTATGTTATTTTATTCATTTCTTTTTACTATATATATGTACGTTGATCATTGTAAATGATAACAAGAAGAGTAATAAGAAAACTTCTCTTTTTTCCTCTCGTCTCTCTCACTTCCCTCACCTCTCTCAGCAAACATATATATAAGCAGGGGCGGAGGCAAGTGAAGACCTCCAGGGGCAGTTGCCCACCATGATTTTTTTTTTTTTGTGTAATTGCTTAAAGTTTTTTTTTTTGCCTCTCTTGGTATATGTATTTATGTACCATTGCCCCGGGTGAAAATATGTTCTAGATCCGCCACTGGTATATTTAAATATATATAGTTTATAACAAACTCATGTTTTTAGAGTCACAAACAAAAAACATTTAGATGTAGACCGTCTAAATTCAACATCCGATGCGTTTGAGCTTAAACGCATTGAGCCTTATGCCTAGCTAGTGTTATTTTAGTAAACTCGTAGATTAAAAGCTCTCGAGAAGTCACCCTAGCCGCACAAGAGATGAAAAGTTCCGTTGCCGCGGAATGGCAACTGGTGCAGTTGCAAAGCGAGTTAATGGAGGTTTGCGGCGGTTGTTGTCCTGGCGATCTAAGTGGCTCAGGTGAAGAACGGCGGCTAAGACGGTTGGGTTTGTCTCCCACCTTTTGCATGCCGTTTCCGCCCAGTTACTTTCCTCGGACAGATCTCGTAGGTTGAGGATCGGAGAGTTGGAGGCTGATCGGAGAGGAAGATTTAGTCCCGGTGGGGGAATTTGGGACTGTTCTTCACCGGATTAATAATGTAATATTAAACGTTTAGATACAAAAACAAAAAAACAAAAAACATTTCTATCTAAATTCAGCATCCAATGCGTTTGAGCTTAAACGCGTTTGAGCCTAATGCCTAGCTAGTGTTCTTTTAGCAAACTCGCATTGAGTGTAAATGCGTTATTGTATATGTTTTTCAATCAATTGAGCAAATACACTCAAACGAACACTAAAAAACAATTAGATACAGACACATTTCAACATCAAAGGCAAGTTATTTCGAGGCAAATAACACGACGAGACAAAGTATGTACACACGTCCATCTTTTTGGAAACACAGACGTACTGAGTAATCAAACCAGTGTTATAACTGTTTTAACAATTATGTCCATGTGCAAACATACCCGTTTTTATCAGCCGATGCCAATGGTTTCCCGATCCCACTCCAAGAACAACACAGTATAGGAGATGTTTGCTCCTTGAGAATGCTCACTATATTTCCTTTAGATATAGACCATACATGGACCGTTCCATCTGCAGATCCCGCAGCCACGTAATCATCATCCGGACTTATGCATGACCTGCTCCAATTTGATGCCAATCTGTTCCCTGATGCTTTCAATATCCCACATATTTCCAAAGTCCGGGTATCGAATACATTATGCACGTTGTCTCTCCCGCTCGTCAAGATCCTATTTCCGTTCCGGGACAGTGATACCGAGGTCACAGCGGAAGAATGTCCAGCTACTTCAGAAAGAAGTTTCCCAGTTTGAATATCCCATAACCTAAGATTCCCATCCATGTGGCCTGAGAATACTGTGAGCCCATCTATGCTGAGGCAGATTGCGTTGCAGTTACTGGTAAAGAGCACGGTGTTAGTGCAGTAACCTTTCTGCAAATCCCAGAGTTTTATGGTACGGTCATAAGCTGCACTGACAACATGTCGGCTAGAAAATTTGCTCACATCCACAGCACAAACTTTATCGGTGTGACCTGTAAGAGTATGACGAACCCTACCTGAGTTAACATCCCACACAAACAAATTGTTCGAGCTGCTTGCTGCGATCAGGGATTTATTGTCGTGAGTTATGGCTAGATCAAGTATATTCCCAAGGGAGCCGTGTAAGCTTTTGATTAATGACCCACTATTGGTGTCCCACATTTTTACTGCTCGGTCTTGCCCACCGGTAAACAGAGTACCAGAGTTGTACTCGAAGAGTATTGAACCACAGCCACCTTCGTGAGCATGGATACGGTGCCCACATGTTGACGGAATAGTTGACTCAATAAAGTGATCGGTTCCATCTTCATTGCGCCGGACAATGCCATCAACTTGCTGTCGAGCAAGATTTTCCAAACCATTGGCCCTAAGCTTAGCTAGCATTTCTTCATAGAGAGCATTTGCCTAAGTAAGAAAAAATAATTAAGCCCAACCTAACCAAATCGAAGAAAGGGGACGAATAAACTGTGCTTTTATAGACTATTGTGAAAATAAAGTCCCCAAGTACCTCATTTAGACGTTCTGCATCCTGCATCTTCTGCAACATCCACCGATCAATTAACATCTTATTCTCAGACTCTGCTTTTTGCGCTCTAGCAGTCATCTCCTCCAGCTGAGACCGGACTTCCTTGTTTTCAGCAATAAGTAAATCCAGCGTCTTGGTCTTTTCCTCTAACTCTTCTTGTAATTGTGTCCACTCCTCCCTATAGTGCAACTCTAGTTTTAAGAACCGCACAACTTATTAATTCCTTACAGTCACTGCAAAACCATTCTGACCTTGTTTGGGTTAATTCCTTCTGCAGGTCATTAACTAACAGCTCCTTCTCTTGTAAAGCAGCCTTTGAAATTCTTGATTCAGCTACTTCTATCACGAGTTGTTCAGACAATCTTGATTGTGCTTTGTAACATTGCTGTAGCTCTATTTCCAGTTTTTCTGTTTTCTCTTTCCATTCTGACCCCTGAATGAATATAGACAACCCAAATCAGGACAGGCTTAAATATTCCAGGGCATGAAGCATAGAAAGGACCGAATCTACTGAGATACTGAAGCAAAACAAAAGAGTTCAATAGGAGCTTTGAAGCGTACTATCTAATCTGAAGCAAGCATGAATAAAACTAAACTACTGTCTGTCCAAACAGAAGAACAGTCTTAAAGAACGGAGAAAATGATCAATGTTTCATCCATTTCAGGGGACACAAGCAGAGGTTCGATATAAGAAAAGGAAACAGCATAAGCTTCTTAGGACAAGAACTGCTAAACCTGGAAAGGCAAAGTAGAAAAGATAAACTCTCGAAATCAACTGAACAAACATATTGAGAGAGCTACATATTGAAAACGCCCAGCAAGATTCCACAAAGAATAAAACAAGAACCTTTATACTACTATGAAACACAACATTCCATAGTGCGAATCATATACAAGAACCTTAATCTTTCAATGTTTTTACCTTTTTATACCTCAAAAACTGAACAGGTTACAAGCGATTCGATAACTGAGAGTCCTACAAACGATTCTAATCTAAAAGGTCGAATTGCTCAAATATGAATCAATGGAGAAAGAAAACAAGGTACATGAGAGATAATAGGTCTAGAGAGAGCAGAAATCGCGGGACCATGAGCTCCTTCTTCGAGAAGATGACGCTTCCTCAGAGCTCTCAAAGCGTCTTTTATGGCTTCCATAGCTTTCTCCTCCTGTGACCTGCAAAAATAAGTTCCGACGATCATCGGAATCAGAAATTTCGTTTTCGTTGAATATCATATCACAAAAAGCTTATGGAACAACAAAACGAAATCCAATCGGATTTACATCTCTATCGGATCAAAAGGAGTCGTGGAAGGAGAAATTAGGGTTTGAGTAGGGAACGGCGAATTTGATCGGAAGAGGTAGCGACTTAAGTTCCCCCGCCGCTTACGGACTGCAAAGTTTCGCCATTTTCCATAAAACTAATTAAAAATCAGATTTTGTATTAATGACTAATTGATTACAATTTAAATAAATTACAATCATAGCCCGTCTAGCTCAGTTGGTAGAGCGCAAGGCTCTTTACCTTGTGGTCGTGGGTTCGAACCCCACGGTGGGCGGTTATATTTTTTTGACTTCCTTACTACTACTATTTTTTTTTCTTTCTAGCCTTCTCAATTTAAATCTGGCCAATCAAGTCTAAAACTATGTAAATATTTTTTGTTCTTTGTTGTTTAATATGATTAGGTCAATACCCGCACGTACACGTGAATTTTTCTAAATCAAATTACATATTGCATATATTTCAGAGCTGAAAGATATAACAAAATGCTTCACTTTGTAGAATGGTTTAGTTACTTTAACAAATGGATCAATGTTAAATTGGCCACTTCTTCTAAGAAAAAAAGAAAGTCTCATTAGGATCAAGTGTTGAGATGCCATTTTTAGAAGAACAAAATTATCATATGTCCCGTTATATAAACTAATTTCTTTTTTATTTATTTTTAAATCGAAAAAGCGAGAAAAGACTAGTTAATCCTTAAAAAACTTTGTTAATTACGTGCCCAACCAATTTTTATTTGGGTCGCCCATCCAAATTGACCAAAATCTGGATCATCCATCCAAAATCCCTAATTTTGTTTTTTTTTGTTTTTTTTTTATTTTATCGACATCGTGCTTTTTCTTTTCTCTCATCTCATCTCTTCTTCTAATTTTTCTTATAGGCTTTCTTTATGCTAACACCAAATCCACGGATATCCAAATAATCGGATTCAATCGTCGGATTTTCCGATAACATGAATATGAATCCTCAGATTTCCATCAACGCAACAATCAAAGCCGACGTCGACGAAGCTTTTGATTTCTATGGCCGGTACAACCGTCTGAGATGGAGTAATTGAGCTGACGAAGATAGCTCAGGAACAGTGCGTTGATGCTTGTCTCTGGGCTACCCATTTATCGGCGAGCTTGAAATCTGTCGTGGACTTCCGGTTGTCGGAGCTCGCTGAGGTTCTCGTCTCGTACATTTTTTGGGATAATAACGTCCATGTTCTCTGTAAGTTTTTTGAAAGAGCTATGGCCTTGAAGCTTGTTTCTCCTCTCGTTGTTCTTGCTTTGCTCGCTGACAGGTATTTTTAACGAACTTTTATCTAATCCATTTTTGTTTATAGCTCATTGATTGACAATTTCTTTCGAAGCTTTGTGAATTGGTGAATTGAAGTTTGGAAACTAGCGACAAAGAACAAAATCTCTAAGATTTTTGCAAATGGGATCTTAGATTTGGTTCTTAGTGCGGATCTTATTTTAGTTGATGAGAGTTTTCAAGTCATAAAAGCGTTTATATCTTATTGTATAGTTCGCGTTTTGTGATTGTTGGTTTCTTGCAGAGTTGTTCCAAACATGTTTACGCAAATAGCAGATGAGCTGTGAAAATGTGTAAAATGTTCTCAGCTTGATTAGTGTCTCCAAAGATTCCAATAGTAAAATGTTATGGACTGGATTGAATTGGTTTGTTTCACTTTGGTAAAGATTGTGATTCTTACAGTGAAAGTATTGGTTTATATTGTTGTGGACCGATCTTTTATTTCTAATCTCTAAACTTTCCATTAGGTGGGGAAAGTGATTCCCAAGTTTTTGTAATTTTTAAAAACTAATTTTCGCGTTTCAACTAGATCACTGCTTTCTATCTTTCAGTCAAAGAAACGGGGGCTTTCGTTAGAGGAGAAGCGGGAGAAGATGCTTCAGATATTTTACAAGTCTCAAGACTTCTTCCTTGTGAGCACTTTTGTTCCTACCAAAAGTCATCTTCGTCAAGTGGTTTGGGATAACCAGCACTTATGTGTCTCTGATTTTTCAGCTAAAGGAGCTCGAGAAGATGGGGCCTAAGAGGGGGGTGATTAGTCAATCGGTGAAAGATGTTATCCAGAGTTTAGTTGATGATAATCTCGTCGCAAAGGATAAGATTGGGATTATTGTGAGTAGCTATTGTCGGATCCTTCCAAAACTTTATTTCCATTTCTTGTTGTTTGAAAGTGTTCATGATTATGCAAATGCATATCTACTTTTGGAGCCTTCCCAGCTGTGCAGGCAATCAAGTGAGCCGCCATTCTCATCATGATATCACAGTTTAATTTTGTTCATATTTATACTTAGTAATACTTGGTATTACGAACCGACTTGTAATAATTTGTACCTGGTAATACCAAGTATTACGGATATCCGATTTGTTATAATTTTGTTCATATTTATACCTAGTAATACCAAGTATTACGGATATCCGACTTGTTATAATTTTGTTCATATTTGTACCTGGTAATACTAAGTATTACGGATATCCGACTTGTTATAATTTTGTTCATATTAATACCTAGTAATATCAAGTATTACGGATATCCGACTTGTTATAATTTTGTTCATATTTGTACCTGGTAATACCAAGTATTATGGATATCCGACTTGTTATAATTTTGTTCATATTTATACCTAGTAATACCAAATATTACGGATATCCGATTTTTAAAAAAATTTGGGTTGAAAAAAATAAAAAAAATCCAAAAACATTAAAAACACGTGACGCAGTCAAAATGGACACCTGGCACCGTCATTTAACACATGCTGCCGCAATTCTAGACACATGACAGTTATGTTAATAAAAAATCATGAATTTTTTCACATAATTGTCCTTAATAATCCAATTGTACTAGCATGCATATAGTTGTACTTTTGGGATTTTAACTTATAATTAGTATTACTTTGTTATAAATTAAATATTTTTGGTTGTACACTTGATTTAAGGTAATCAAAGTACACTTCTAACGTTTTCATGCAATAATATGTTTTAGAGGCATATTTTCCGTATCTTTTGCATCATAAGGTGATTAAGATTAACAAAGTCATCATAAAAGTATAAGGTGTTTGATGTGAAAACAAGAATATGATTAAAACCATTATCTAACAAATTCTTACTTGTGTGTAACTAATAAATGTTATTTCGATTTATTAGTTGTGTATGAAAATCAAAGATAAATTTTTTATGTAACTAATAAATGTTATTTCGATTTATTATTTGGATATGAAAATCAAAGATAATTTATTGGTTCTCTCCTGAAATAATTCATAAAGCATCGATCCATTAAACCTCTGTTTTTTCATCAACCCAACTAATGATCCCATTGATTTCTCAAACACAGTGAGACAAGGTCACGATTTATTCCTACAAAAAAATGGCAACAATTAAACCAAACTTTCCTCCTGGTTCAAAGTAAACCAACTCCAATTCAGCCAAATTCTCTTTCTTGACACTCAATCATGTAGGAGACCAAACACGACAAAATGTAATCATATCCTTCACCACAATTCAGTAACATTATCTTGACAAGAATTTTTAGATAAAATCCATTATATATAAAAATAAATTAAAGTTAAATGCAATTGAGTTAACCAAACCGGTAATGATATAGGGTTTAAAAATTCTGAAGCATGACATCAACTGGCGAGTCAATTTTAGTTTTTAGTTTTGGAAATCTTTCAGTTTTGGTTAGCCAGTCAAACTCAAATAATATCATGTTTTAGATTAATTAAAATCCAATCTAGATTTAACTATCGATTTCTCCGTTTATGGGAATTTTTAATTAACAACATCAAAAGAATAAGAGATAATTAGAAATATATGACACTTCTATCTAAGAATTGTCTCTATAAGATTTATTGAACTAAAAATTGTCCCATTAAGATTTAAATTAATAGGTTTCCCACACTACCTTTAAATTATTAATTATAATTGTTTTAGAAAATAAATAAAAATTGAATCTGATCAAAATTATATCATTGGTCAAAATTATAACATTTTCTTTTCATCTCCCTACCTCTCGACATCTCCTCTCGAGATCTCCGTCGAGAAAACGATCCCGGCCCTTTTCGACATCTCTGTCACTCTCCTGCATCTCCGTCAGTCTCCGGCGAGTGAAATCCGGAGGATTTCGTCCTCCATCGTCCTCCACGGTTCGTCCTCCGACCCCAGTCAAATTCGGAGGATTTCGTCCTCCACGGTTCATCCTCCGATTTCGTCAGTCTCCGGCGAGTGAAATCCGCCCTCTGTCTCCTCTGCTGTCTTTAATCTTCATCATTCCGACCACCTCACTCCGTCATCTCCCTCCTCTTTTCACCCTCATCGCTCATCGATTTCCATCGGGTAAGTGTTTCTTTAGTCTTCAATTTGATTAAATTATTTGTTTGTGGTATGTGTTGCCGATCTACTTGCTCATCTTCTTTGCAATTACTTTTCCTCATAGGGTTTCTTCAGCCCTTGTCGATTCCAGTGATTGAGAGTTTTGCAAGTTACTCGTCGATTCTAATCTCGGTATTCACCCACTCTCCATTCTCAATTTACTTGCATTATTGATCAATTTTAGTTTTCTCTTATCTAAATTTTTGTTTTTTAATATTTTGTGTTAACTCATTTGTAGGTATGGATTCGAGTTAGTTGCCAAAACTTCTATTTAAGCCTGGAAGTGAGCCTGAGGTTGAGAAGATCAACAACCGTTGTATGCTAACAACTCTAAACCTACTGAAGAAAAAGGTGTGGAATGAGTACGACAAAGTTTTGGTATATCCTGTCTTCGGTCCGATTCTGGCTATGCATCAACAGAGCCTCGGATACTCTACGAGACTGATCCACATCTTCATGTGTAGGCAACTCATCACTGACAAGAAACATGAGCTATGGTTCGTGTTTGCAAGGAGGCCTCTTCGTTTTTCGCTGCAAGAATTTCACGCAGTTACTGGGCTCAACTACAAAGAACCTAAGAAGTGCAACTTCACAAAATGGAAATATGATGGCGGGTTCTGGAGTAATTTGCTACGGAATAACACAGGGATAACTTTACATAAGTTACTGTTAGAGCACCTCGACAATGCTAACGAGTGGACACGTGAAGACAGGTTGAGGTTGGTGATATGCTCAATTTAATACCCTAAAGTACTAAAGCAGTTGTAATAGTATAGCTAGGGGTCGAACCACAGAAGACTCACAGAAACGCACAATAGATTCTATAGTGTCGAATTACGCTAAGCCAAACAGTTGTAATTAAAAGCAGTGCAGAAATTAAAGGAGTTGTAAATCAATTGAGAAATATAGGCTCAGGGTTTTTCTCAGGAAATCAGTGAATGCAGACTAACTAACTAACAGGATTCAGATTTAGCGCAGTTCTTGAACTCAAATCACTAAAATATAGCTAACCAACTCTCGTTGCGAAAACTATCTAAATCTAAATCCTAGGAATTCCAAATCTCTTTGCGAATCCTAAATTCTAAATCAGCTTTAATATCAGGTTTGATATGTTCACAAATCAATTAAACCAAATCTCTTTGCGAATAATCAATTTGCTCACCTAGGTTCTATCAGGTAATTAATCGCACTCTCGTGCCTAATCAATTATCCTAAGATCTAAGTTCCAGATTCGTCAACCTAGAATTAGCTATGAACACAACCTAAGGTGAAGAACTAATTCAGATGGTGAATCCTAAACAGATAATTAACCTAGCATTCAAAGAAATCCTTTATGAGAAAACCCTAAACCTAAAGTGGATCTACTCAGACATGGCAATTGAATCAAAAGACATGTTTGAATAAATCATCAATAGAATAGAAAGAAGGGTTTAGAGATCTGATCTCGGACGAAGGGAGATTCAGACTTGTCTCTCTAAAACCAAAGTAAAATCAAACTATAAAATAAAGCATAAAAGGGCATGAAAAGGCATAGCCTGAACAGGTGGCTGAAAACTCCTATTTATAACCTAAAACACGATCTGGGGTCTTCTTGTAATTATTAAAGACTTCTGGGCGCTTTTGCAATTCCTCAAGTCTTGGAAAACTCGCGGGTCGTGTCTTGCTGCGCTGAGTGTCGATCGATACCAAGGGGTATCGATCGATGCTCGACGTGAATTCAGGTTCTCAGCGACACGATCTTTAGCTCTGCTACAAACTGCTCCAGAAAGCTCCAATACTTCCAATAATCGTCCAAACGTGCTATGACCTGTAAAAGACTCTAAAACACTACAAAACACTAGAAAGACTCTATAAAAAGGACTTATATCATGGCCTAAATGGGGTAAAAACCATGATATATCAACTCCCCCAGACTTAGCCTTTTGCTTGCCCTCAAGCAAATAGAAGACTAAACAGAGAAAGAGGTTTGAAAACGCGGAGACTCACCTGTTCATGAACCATCGAAATGACCCTTCTCCAAGTACCCAAATGTCACCAAATCAGCTTTCGATCTAACCACCATGTACTTCTCCGTAGACATTCGTAGCTTTTCCAGACTCCACACATTATCCCACAGCATTGTTCAAGTAAAACTTTCATCGCCAGTTTCATCGCTGCAACTAATATTCAAGAACCTTCTAGACTCTTTACCAGACAATATCATGACAAAGGAACCACCCTTTTTCACACTTTTTGTATCAATTTCTCTCCCCCAGACTTATTTCTTATTATCTTCTTATTATTTTTTTTTCTTTTCTTTTCAGCTTTGCATATACATATCAAGGTATGAGACGCGAGTACTGATGGTGTTTGCCACCAAATCCCCGGTTCTTCCCTCTCTATGTATCAAAGGATGTAGGCGAATAATGGCATCATAGGAAAATCCTAGCCTCGCTTCCAATCCTTTGTGTGATCATCCCCTCTTAAGTAGAATAATGGGATCGCTGGAAATTTTCCTAACCCTCTACTCAGAAGAAAATCATTTCAATCTTTTATGCACTTAATCTATCAACTTATTTCAGGGGAGAGAGATACCATAATTCTAAACACACGGGTTCCTTTATCAGATATGAATGATGAATCAAGCTCTATGAATACTAACCACATTGATGAAGTGCAAAAATTTGGCTCAGGTTTCAGAAGAACTCTACTGGAGACATGGATGTTTTCTAGTCAACTGGTCAGTCTTTGGATTTTTCATTAGTCGATCTAGAACTGATCCTGTAACACTGTGCACTCAAAAACAAAATCAAATCAATAGGTTCAAGCACAGGATCATAATCTCCAACAAATTTTGACTCAATAAAACAGTTTTGACTAGATAAAACAACTGACTCTAAGAAAAACAAACACAATGTCAGCAGACACCTCCCCCAGACTTGAACAACACTGTCCCCAGTGTTATCTAGCCTAGAGTCAGTGAAATAAAACAAAATAACAGACTAAAATTGGGAAAAACAAGAAGTTACCTTGCTGGAACGTCAAGTATCGATCGACACACAGCCTGGTATCGATCGATACTGGGCTTAAATCGACTTGACGAACCTTTCTTCCGCGATTGGTGTCGATCGATACCAATAGGGTATCGATCGACACTGGGCGATTTTGGATTTTGTTCCTTGTTTATCCTGACACAAACACAAAACGAACGAAAATAAAATGAAAAAAAACGAATCAAAAACAGACTCACCAGTGGGTTGCCTCCCACCAAGCGCTCGTTTAACGTCAATAGCTTGACTGTAACGCCCTTCAGGCTGGATAAGAATGAGAGCTTGCATCAAAACAGGCTCCATCACTTGACATTGCTAGCTTCAGCGTTCTGCTTAGCATGCTGTCCACAAACTCCTGCCCTTTCTCTTTCAGCTCAGAAGTAAGAAGTACTCTAGCCTTGGAGAATGGTTTCAAGGCTCCTTTGCATTTGACCTTATATTCAATCGAATCTCCATTGCACTTACGAGGTATCAAGGTGACATGGGGATTCTCGACCTTCTTGCTCTTGGCCTTCTTCTGCTTTGTTGTTGCCTTGGCCTTCTTCTTGGGGATGTTGGGCGGTTCACCTGGAACATCTGCGACAGTAGGCTCATCAGGAGGCTCTTCCAAAATATCAATCGCTAGCGACTCTCCTGTGACAACCTCCATGCTAGACACATGTGTGGGAGCACTCCTAGGGGGAATGACACCATAATAGACCCCTCTGTCAATGTAAGAGAAAGAGATTCTCTTATTAGGTGTGTCTATGATCGCGCCTGCAGTAGCCATGAACGGTCGTCCCAAAAGGATAGGCATACGAGATATTGCACCCATCTCTACAACCTGAAAATTAGTAGGAACTAGACAGTCTCCTACTTTGACCAGCAAACCATGGATATTACCGTGTGGAAGCGAGGTGGAGTTGTTCGCGAATGTGATAGATGCCTCTGGTGATCGAATATCAGCTCCTAACCGCTCTGCAATTGCCCTTGAGATGACGTTGACACTAGCCCCTGAGTCGACAAGAGACTCTTTGAACTCAACTCCAGAGATAGAGCATGGAACTACAAATTTCCCTGGGTCTTCCCTCTGTGTCAATTTCCGCGGTTGTAGTGAATTGCGAACTCTTTCTCCGATCACCTCAGGTGTTTTCATAACTTCTGGTCCGTTCTGAGAGGGGTATCGATCGACACCAGATAGGGTATCGATCGATGCCATGCGATTTGAATCGTTCCTGACAAGTACATCTTCATCAGAAAGAAGCTCCACGTTCGGGTTATCCAGCATATACTGTAGTTTAGCAATCTCCCATTCCTCCCTTGTCAGCTTAGGAATCATAGGATAAGGCATCCTGGTTACATACACTCGTTCTGCAACGACCTTAGGCACCACAGTAGAACTCTCTGTTGTCTCCTCAGAAATCACCTTAGTATCGACCGATACCAATGGGGTATCGATCGATACACGGGTGATTGAATCCATTCTAGCAGACGTCTGGGCTGGTATCGATCGATACTGGGGAGTATCGATCGATGCTTGTGCGATTTCAGGAATGGCTTCGAGATTTTCTGCACGTAAGCTGATGGCATTGACGTGTGCATTGTGTGATTGAACCGCCTTTCCCTTGGAATTTGCTGCAGTCTGAGCTACTTGCGTCTCCAGCATCCTATGGCTCGTATTTAGTGCCTCGATCCTTCCACTCAAATCGGTGTACATGGTGTCCATCTTACCATTGAAGGTGGCTGTCATCTTCTCCTGCCCTTGAACCAGGTGTTCAAGCATAGCCTCAATCTTACTCTCAGGAGCTTTGGGTGGTGGGGATTGGTACCCTCCTTGCTGAGCATTGTTGGTGAAGTTTCGATTGGAGTTGTATCCGAATCGCTGACCCTGAAAACCAGAACCACCAATGTAGTTAACATCTTCCACTTCATTCTCAGCAGCGAAGTGGACGGCCTTTGTTGTCTTTCCCAGCAGAAGACTGTGCATAGAATCCAGCTGAGCCTTCACTTCAGCGATCTGCGACCCATCCATGTTACCAGCCAGCTTCTTGCGCTCGAAATCTGCGCTCTTGGTGCTACTACTAGAGGCAAAGTTCTCGATCAACACAATAGCATCCTCAGGATATCTGGTGTTGAAATTACCATTGCTGGAAGAGTCCAGACCCATCTGATATCTCCAATCTACTCCTCTGAAGAAGATACCCAGCAGCTGCACATCAGAGTATCCATGATGTGGACAATCTCTCTGATACGATCTGAATCTTGTCCAAGCAGCCTTGAACGCCTCAGTAGGTCCTTGAGAAAATTGGGAGATTTTATTTCTCAGATCTTCAGATCTTCCATCATCGTAGAAGTTAATCAGGAAGGCTCTCTTGGTGTCCTCCCAATTAGTTAGCGATCCAGGAGATAGCTGCCTCAGCCAGTAAGTAGCTTCTCCACCCAGAGAGTAGGGGAAGAGCTTGCAGAAGAGGTAGTCGTAGGACACTCCATTGCTCTTGATGCTAGTGACCAAGTCCTCGAACTTCTCTACATGGTCCATTGGATGTTCATGAGGAAGACCATGGAAGAGATGTTGTCCTACTAGAGTGTAGTAAGCAGGTTTCAGCTCGAAGTCATTCCTCTCATAAGCAGGAGGACGAATCGCTGACCGATTGGCGAAAAACTGCTCTGGCCTGTTGTACTCACCAATCGTTCTTCCACGATTAACCACAGCATTCCCTGCGTTGGCGCGCCCAGCTGGCGCGATAATCTCAACAACCGCAGCAGGGACAACGATGTTACCAGCTTCATCAAGTCGCTGCCCTCTCTCATTACACACGTGACCCTCTTGGTCTCTCAGAATTCCAGCTTCATCAGCTCTTAAAACCACTGGGTTGTTCATCCCTGATGTTTGCTTGGTCTTTCTGTTTGTGCGTTCCACAAACGCTAGCTGTTCCAATGACAGTTCAACTAGCTGTGTGCTCTTGTTGCTTCTGGTTTCACGAACAGGCATACACCTGCAAACAAAACACTAGGCAAAGCACGTAAGTAACCAGAAAAATACGTTGAGTATCGATCGATACCAAGTGGTGTCGATCGATACCAACGAAAGAAGACGACGAGTATCGACCGATACTACAGAGTATCGATCGATACCGACGAACTTAGTCGAAATTCTAAACTAAAATCTAATGGCAAATTGAGTCCCCGGCAACGGCGCCAAAATTGATATGCTCAATTTAATACCCTAAAGTACTAAAGCAGTTGTAATAGTATAGCTAGGGGTCGAACCACAGAAGACTCACAGAAACGCACAATAGATTCTATAGTGTCGAATTACGCTAAGCCAAACAGTTGTAATTAAAAGCAGTGCAGAAATTAAAGGAGTTGTAAATCAATTGAGAAATATAGGCTCAGGGTTTTTCTCAGGAAATCAGTGAATGCAGACTAACTAACTAACAGGATTCAGATTTAGCGCAGTTCTTGAACTCAAATCACTAAAATATAGCTAACCAACTCTCGTTGCGAAAACTATCTAAATCTAAATCCTAGGAATTCCAAATCTCTTTGCGAATCCTAAATTCTAAATCAGCTTTAATATCAGGTTTGATATGTTCACAAATCAATTAAACCAAATCTCTTTGCGAATAATCAATTTGCTCACCTAGGTTCTATCAGGTAATTAATCGCACTCTCGTGCCTAATCAATTATCCTAAGATCTAAGTTCCAGATTCGTCAACCTAGAATTAGCTATGAACACAACCTAAGGTGAAGAACTAATTCAGATGGTGAATCCTAAACAGATAATTAACCTAGCATTCAAAGAAATCCTTTATGAGAAAACCCTAAACCTAAAGTGGATCTACTCAGACATGGCAATTGAATCAAAAGACATGTTTGAATAAATCATCAATAGAATAGAAAGAAGGGTTTAGAGATCTGATCTCGGACGAAGGGAGATTCAGACTTGTCTCTCTAAAACCAAAGTAAAATCAAACTATAAAATAAAGCATAAAAGGGCATGAAAAGGCATAGCCTAAACAGGTGGCTGAAAACTCCTATTTATAACCTAAAACACGATCTGGGGTCTTCTTGTAATTATTAAAGACTTCTGGGCGCTTTTGCAATTCCTCAAGTCTTGGAAAACTCGCGGGTCGTGTCTTGCTGCGCTGAGTGTCGATCGATACCAAGGGGTATCGATCGATGCTCGACGTGAATTCAGGTTCTCAGCGACACGATCTTTAGCTCTGCTACAAACTGCTCCAGAAAGCTCCAATACTTCCAATAATCGTCCAAACGTGCTATGACCTGTAAAAGACTCTAAAACACTACAAAACACTAGAAAGACTCTATAAAAAGGACTTATATCATGGCCTAAATGGGGTAAAAACCATGATATATCAGTTGGTCTACTTGTTTGTTATTGCGGGTGTGGTAATGGCGCATGATAAGACCGTTAATATCCCACGAGAATACATCGTGCTGGTGATGGATATAGAGAAGTTGCGGATGTATCCATGGGGATGTCATGCATTTGACATGCTGGTTGAGGATGTCATCAAAACTCGTGAGAAGCTGGCGCGTCCCAAAGGCTATACGTTGCGAGGTTTCTCATTAGCTCTTCAGGTTTGGATCATGGAAGCAATTCTTGATTTTGGTACGTTGTTGGGAATAACAGTCCAGAATGAGAACACTACTGCTTGTAGATGTTCTAAGTGGAAAGGAACTGCTAGAATATCATACCAAGAGTTTATTCAAGTCGAATCCACTTTTCGGAAGGAGGTTAGTAGTGTAAAACATTTTTTTTTAGGTATTTGGAAAAGCTTTTGTCTTGTCTTTTTATTCATTCTGATTTTGGATAGGCGTGTATGGTGTATAATGTTTACTCGTTTGGTACTCTTTTTCTCACCTTATGTTTAGTTTTGGTACTCTTTTGATTTATGGTGTATAATGTTTACTCTTTTTTTTAACAATCAGTTCTTATTGTTTTTCTTTTTGTAGCATGTCTTGTATCCCTACATATCTTCTACCGGGAACTTCGACGTTATCGATTCAGCTAATTTCGTAAGGGCTGACGAAATGGCTGACGGAAAAATAGACTTTATGAAGACAATAATGATCAGGGATGGAAATGACTGGAGTGACTTCATATGGGGAATTGAGGAAGCTACTCACACATCTTATGTGGATGATGATGCCCATTCAAGAAATGTCAAGGCAGAGATTGAGTTTCTGGATGGTGATAGTGAAGTTGGAACACCAAGTGGTGTAGATAGATCAGTTTGTGGTTCAAACCGTGGCAAAAAAGAGTCGCTGATCCTGGTTTTGAGGCACGCAAGCAGAAGTTGTTGTGCCAACGATCAGCTGGAAAACAGAATGTTCCTGATGAAGACATGAAGTATTTCATTCAAGGAATTATTGATGCTTCACTCAGCACTTTCAAGAAGAAAATTGAAGACATAATTGGCAAGTTAGAAGAGATGTTTAAGAATAGGCAAAACACATGAGAGCCATCAACCGCTGCTAACGACACTCCACACGATACTCCACAACCTGGACTGAAGGTAAGAAACACAAGATACTCTAAGTGATAATCTCAGGTTCTAAAATAATTTGTAAAATATTTTGTAATGGTACACTAAAAAATGTAATATGGTAGACTTAGAGATTGTAAAATATTTTGTAATGATACACTAAAAAATTAATATGGCAGACTTAGATTATGTAAAATATTTTGTAATGGTACTCTAAGAAATGTAATATGGTCATATATATTATGTAAAATATTTTGTAATTGGTATTTTTTGTATTGGAAGGCAAAATTATTTGATGGACTTTCTGATAATCTTCACAAAGTTGTATTGAGTCAGCTTTCTGATATTGATATGGGAATGGGTACACAAGAATGGCTTCGAAAAAACAATGACGGATCTACCTCAATATCCGTTTGTTACCGGCTTTGATTCTATGCAGACTTCAAATGACATCAAACAAATCGGATCGGTGCCTGTTGAGAAAAATACAAATCAGAAAACACGAGGGAAGAAGACCACAACAAAATCCACCACCAAATGGAAAAAGTTGTCAGACAACTTAAGAATCCCAGAAGAACAACCCGATTATGCTTTGGTTTACGTGTCAGACGAGTCATTTGATAAACTTGTTGAGTGGTCTCAATCTCCCGTGTAAGTCCTCAGAGAAATTATTATTTTTTCAATTTTTTAAAAAAATAAATGTTAACAAAAGTGTAATTTATCTCGACAATGTTTTACTATATCAGAGACTTGAAGATTGGTCCAAGCATTTTTACCTTACAATTAGCTGATCGTATAATGATGCCCAAAAATTGGCTTCGCAACGAGGTACGATTTACAAAAATATATAGCTTATAAGTTTACATAAAACTCAAGATATTTACGAGTTATACATCTTGCAGGATATGGACGCAGTTATGTACTTATTCCGGAAGAAGACATCTTTGCGCTGATGGAAACCAGATCGTGTTGCCTTCAGTAACTGTTTCTTCGGACTCCAAATCAGTGGTGCGTACAAGACATTTGTGCAAAACAAGAGGGCATACAAATTAGATCCTTGGCTCTTACATTACGGAACCGGTGAGCTTCTATCCCATGGAAGAACAAGAGAAGTTTGGTATAAGGATGTTGACCGTGTCTACGCTCCGCTCCATGTAAACGGTAATCACTGAATTTTTTTGTGCATTAATTTCGTCCAAAGAACAATTGAAGTGTTCGATTGTTCAGGAGTGAAAAACAACAGGCACGTTGAAGAATTTGCAGTTATGATCCCTCGGATTGTGAAGGTCGTTCAACCAGCAGAAGACAGGAAATATATTAACCTCACACAGTATTCAGTCTTCTATGTGCCGATGAAGCCTAAGCTAAATAAGATTAATTGTCACCGTGGAGTGTACGCATTGAAATTCATCGAGTGTCACATGCTTGGGCTAGACATATCTCTGCTGGAAGATGAGAACATCAAGGAGGCCAGGTGTAAGATAGCATTTGATCTTTGGGAAGCAGCAAACGATCCCGTGTTGATTGAGAGAATGTCAAAGTATGAGCCGTTACCGAGTACTGAGTATGAGGTTATAGAACTACATTGAGATTTAAGTTTTTAATTTAGAAAAATTAACAATTGTTTTGGTTTAAGATGGTTTGTTTTCTTATTGATCTTATTGATCTTTCAGAATCATGTTTTTCTCTTTCAAAAGCATGTTTTTGCATCCGAATACAACCACAATCATACAACTCATACAGAATCATGTTTTTCTCTAAGAAAAGCTAGTAAACTAGTAACTAACAACAAATTTGGTTTCCTTTGCTTTACCAACCAACATGTAAATAATAATGACAAAGGTCATGAGGCAAAGAAACACAACACACAATGTACTCATCGCTTTCCACTTCCGAATTTTCCTTTTGCTCCATATTATATCTTCCTTCAAACCTTCAGTCGAAATCTTTAACTCCATAGCATCGGACTTGGCATATCTAAGCTCACTTTCAATGCTTCCTAATTTTGGTAAACCATCTTCTACCTCTTCAAGCACATCATCCTCAACCCACTTAAACAAATGCCCCTTTTGCATAAACAAATACGATGGTCGTTATTTCACTTCATGACCTCACTGTATATACACGTAAACAACAAAAAGAACATCAAGTACTTACATCTCTTTTATTTGAACGAAGGCTTACATCTCTTTTGCTTACACAACGATAGAAAGGCCTTCCAGGATTCTCTTGTGTCTTAGACGTCGAGATCATTACATCTAATCCACAATCACACTTCGAAGAAAATCCAAAGTTTCCCACGACACCAGAAGATGCAGAACTCGAATTCATTGGAATAAAAAGAAGAAGACGGGATGAGATAGAGAAACACGAGAGTCGAGCAGGGAAAATGGTGATTTTGATGAGAGAGTCGATTTCTCTGAGAGAAATCGAGTGGAAGACGACGACGACTTCAAAAAAGGAAGACAACGAGGAGAGAAATAGAAATCGATTTAGGGATTTATCGAAGACGACACCGGATTTAAAAAAATATTTTTTATAGACCCCGCATCGAACACGGGACCTAAGGGTTAAGAGAAACAATGCGTAACCGGTGGTGCTACGCACCTCATTCGGTTTTTAAATACAATCAAATTCTTATGTTGTAAGAATACATAGCATGTCCCAGGAAAACTGGAGCACACGCAGCCCTTAGCTCATGATATATCATCTGTTTCAAAGACGAGTCATTTGATAAACTTGTTGAGTGGTCTCAGATGAAATATTATTTTCATGGTTCCTTTATTTCTTCTTTACTCTGCTTTGCGTCAACTGGGCGTATAAACCGTTTGTTAAACCAAAATTTGAGGAGATGGAAGAAAAAACTATCATTCACCACAAGAGCAGATCCCCTTCAAACAATAAAATTGTTGATATATTAAGCATTGTCAAAGGAACTGGGCGTAGAAATCTTGGCCAATGTCAGCCGATCGATGGAAATATAAGTCTTTGCAACAAAATTCAAACGAACACAAGAAGCCAACCAAATCAAATTAAAACAGAGATAAGTAATGCTTATATTGGTATTTCACATGTCCCTCTCTTATGACCTTGCATACCACACCGACTACACTTGTGATTCTTAGACCCTTGTGATCCTTGTGAGAAACGTAGTTTGTCTTCTACCGTTTCGTATCTTCGTTTTCTTCGTCTACCAGCTGCTCTTCTTGTTTCCAGTGGGAGTACTTTGGCACGTTCAACCTCCATTGGGACACACCATGCGTCCTCAGGAACACCTATTGGATTAATGGATTCCTCATAAACTGTTCTCCATGTGGCAGTGGTATACCTATTCATAAATTTTATCTCAAATTATTAACATCATAGATGGCAAATATGAAACGTAAGAGATAGAGCAGTATTGTACATTTCATCGATGAGCGTGTGTGGTTCCTTTTCCACAGAAAAACCAGCTTTAATGGCGTGTCTGCAAGGAAATTTTAACAAGTTGTACTTCCCACATGAACACGTTCTTCTCTCTAAATCAACAAGACAGTCAAATCTGTCGCCTCTAACTAGAAATTTATTCTGGTTAACCGGATAAACAATAAATATTTTACCATTTTCAGTCCTTCTACGAATCTTTTTCTCAACCTCAATGGTTAAAGGGTGCTTATGCTTCGAGCTTAATCTTCGACGCTCATAAAACCACCAGGTTAACATTTCTCTTATGCTGTCCAACAAAGGAATTACTGGAAACTCTCTAGGTGTTCGCAATGCAGAATTTAACGATTCAGCGGGGTTATTGGTTCTAACGTCATACCTGAATCCAATAAATTTGCAACGAGCTAATTTTCTGACATCAGCGTCTCGTAGATATTTTCCAACAAGCGGACTAATTTTGCAAATATCGTTGAATCTCCTCTCAAAATCGGGAACCCTATACTCTTTTGAAGCCTTTTCAATCATCGCAGTCAAACCCGTTGTCTTGAAATATGTTATCACATTATTCAACAAATGGTGGATGCATATTCCATGAGAAGAATGCGGGTACACTTTGTCAAGTGATTTAGTAACAGAAGTATTTCTATCTGGCACAAATTAAAAGCCAAACCTTGCTCGTCTGCAATTACAACCTTAAGTTGCATTAAAAACCACTCCCATGACCGGTCGTTCTCTGAGTCAACAACTCCAAATGCAATTGGATACAAGTTAGAGTTACCATCTAAAGCTGTAGCAACAAGCAGAACTCCTTTGTATTTGTTTTTTTAGAAACGTACCATCGAGAACAATGACCCTACGAATGGCTTTGTGGAATCCTCTAACTGATTGGCCAAAAGATATAAATAGATATTTGAATCTACCATCACAATCAGTCTCGTAATGAGTATGCGTACCCGGATTAGCTTCTTTCAACATGTGCAAGTATTTTAGAATTTTACCATAACTTTTCTCCGGAATACCTCTGACAGCGTTAACTGCATACTCACGAGCCTCACATGCATGGGTATAAGAGATCTCGCATCCATGCTCCATACGCATAATCTATATGATTTCTCTCGCTTTAGGCCCTTCCTTGACACCCTCATACTTATGCATAATTAGACTGCCAATTGTTTTCGCTAGCAGTCCTGCCGTTATTTTTTTTCATGGAAGGAGCACATGTATGTTGATCCACATACTTGTTGATCTTGAAATACTTAGACCCCTCTAAACTCTCAGCACGAACATGCCAATTGCATTCGTTATCCTTGCAGCGTATATACCACCATTGTTTTGTTGATTTTTCAACCGTGTAGTCAAAGTTATACTTCATTGAACAAATTTCCAGAGCTGCCTTAAGAAGATTTTTGCTTCTAAAAATTTGGTCCTTCTTTACAGCATCTGTCACTGAAATTGGAACTACCTTTTCACTATCTTCTTTGTTTTCAAAAACTAAGACATCATCACCAATATCGCCCTCAATGTCAATGTTGCGGACATTGTTTTCCAAAGCAACTTTCGGCTGCACTTGCACAACTTCTACAGACTTCTGTCGCCTATTAGCATCATCTTCACTACTAGTAGGATCAGACGGCTCTTTATTCAAATCAACGTTGATTGTATTCTCTCGTCGTTCAACTGTAAATGTGACACACAAATTTATCGACGTATTCTTCCTTGCATACCCAACAAATTTTTTCAGTTGACGATCATTGACGATAATAACTGGGGGAGATTCAATCAAATCGCTCGGTAGATAACTAAACTCGACATTCTGTTTGACTATTCCAAAGTCCTTCAAAACCATCGTTTTAACTCTTCAAGAGTAGTACTTGATTCCAAAGTTAGTAATCTACCTCTTTTGCCTTCATCAACAACAAAAACCCAGCCCTTATTGATATCCGACCTCTTCCATACACCAGTCGATACATATTTATGCATCATATTTGCGATAGAGAAAACAACATTAAGGGAAGAAATTTTTTTTAAAAAATAGTCGATGAATAGAAGAAAAGAGAAGAAAAAGAGATCGATGAAGAGAAGAAAACGAAGGAAAAATGGAAAAACACATTCAGAAAAAATGGGAAAAAAAATTTTCCATAAATATTTTCAGTTTTTAAGATCACCCATGATCCTAGATTTACTCAGATTTTGTTAACTACTTCCTAGAATAGGAAATCTACATTCCATAGAACGAAGACATAGTTACATAATTTATATTCTTTAAAAAGTAGAATATATTGTTAAATGTAGAATACGTAATCCAAAATCTATAGAACACATAACAAGTTGTAGAAACCGTATTATATAGGGCCCGTAGAAGGCAGAACAAGTAATAGAATGTCGAATCTACCTTTCGAACAAGGCAGAACAAGTAATAGATGAAACAATAGAAAACAAATTCTACGTTTCGTAGACCAGGTAAAAAAAAAATTTTAAATCGTAATCTTTCCTAAAATGATTATCGAATATATTTGTATTTCCATTTTTGATATTTTCGAATTTTTTAGAAATTTAAAAATATTTATTTTCAATTATAAAACAATAATAAAACGGCAAATTGCTGTTTTACCCCAAAATTTCGTTTTTATGACAAAAATACAACATCCTTTCAATCAAATGATGCGCTACACTTTCGGGGGTGGAAAATTACAGTTACCCGCTTATGACCAAACAAAAAATGCGAAACCGCTATTACCATTTTAACCTTCTCGACATGTCATACTTCTATAGAGGTCTGGCATTTAGACTCTAATAGACGTCTGATTGATTTCTCTTACCAGACTTCTCTCAGACATATTCGAGAAGTCTGATACATATTAAAATAGTAAATTTAAAAATTAAAAAATAAAAAATAAAATTTGTTAAAACTTTTTTCTACAATAATTAAATATAGACGATTTTGATGTATAGAAATTAATGTTTCATAAAATTGAATCAAATTAAACAAGGTTAGTTAATTATGCCTATACCTCAATAAATATCAGACTTCTCGAAGAAGTCTGATACATATTTAATTAGTAAATTTAAATTTAAAAATTGTAAAAAATTATTTTTTAAAAAAAATTCTTATACATAAATTAAATATAGACGATTTCGAATTATTAAAATTAAATTTCGTAAAATTGAATCAAATTAAAAACATGTAAGGCAAAGAAGGTTGTAAACCTAATGTTTATGTTCGACATATGAAGTTGAATATCCTGTTCTTATCTGTAGGGTTAGATTGAGAGTTTCTAAATTTTTAATTCATAATGTTTTCTTACATATACTGGTTAGTTTGTGACTAAGTTAAACGAGTTTGATGTTTGTTATAAGTTTTCTATATAATATGATGGTATTTAAGTAGTAATTATCAAGTTTAGGGTTTATCATACTGCCATTTCAGTCTGATCATGTCCATGGTTTATCAGACTTCTTGATAGAAACCTGTGAATTAACCTGAAATAAGTTACCCTATTTGTGATTTTACCCCATATATAAACTAAAGTTACCAACCCTAATCTGTAAAAGTCATTAACGACTCTCTCTCTCTAAAACAGGAAGAATCTCTCTCTCTCTATACTCTCTCAAACATCTCTCCGGAAATCCTCCTCGCCACCGCCACCGCCACCGCCACCGCCACCGCCGTCGTCAGCTTCTTCAGTCTGGTAATTATCTCTCCTTTTTCGTGTCACCTTACCAGTCCCTCCATCTATCTCTCTTCATCTTTTCATGACAACTCCATTTTCTTGTAGGTCGAATCGCCACCGCCACCGCCGCCGCCACCGCTGTCGCCACCGCCCTCGCCATCGTCAACTTCGTCTTTGCAACTGAGTTAAGCTTCCTAGAAACAAGTTTTTCGCCTTCTACTCTACGTTTTCTGCAAATTTTTTAGATCTATACGAAATAAGACCATTTTTCCATGTTCTTTGCCCGCATCTTGATATGCCAAACCGGATCGGCTCGAGACACAAAGACGGATTAAATGCGCACTAGCTAACTCGATCATGCTCCTTACTTGCCTATCATTTGTGACATAAATAGGAGGGCTATCCGGACCGATCTGTTGCAAGAGTGGTTCCGGTAATAGATATGATAACTCCACCAACTCGGTTTTCTTTTCCAGCATATAATCATCTTGTACCATCTCAACAAGTTCACAGTATGTAGAACGATCGCCCAAAGTGATAAACCGCCCTCCTTTGAGAGTCTCCACCACAAAATGCCAAATTTGGTCTCATACAACCCATTCACCAAAATTAACAGGTAGATGCACCATTATCTGTAAAAACAATCATGGAAAAACAACATTAGTGATCTTAATGGAAATATCAGACTTCTTCACGAAGTCTGATTCTATTAGCTACAATGCCATAATTATTAAAAAAATTATTTAAAAATAATTACCGAACATAAGCATGTAAAATTAACGCAGGAGGAAAATATACAACTAACACACATATAAAAAAATTTAAAATCAACGAAATTCATCACAAATATACAAAAAAACGGTTTAAAAATATTTGTCAATCTAGACTGCCAAAGAAGTATGACAAAGCAATACGTCAGGCCTCTATGGCAGTCTGAAAAAGAGGGTGTTTTTGCAATTAGAATGTTACAAAGCAGACTGCGGATGCCGTCTGACGAAAAGTTATCAAAGCAGACTTCTATCGCAGTCTGACAAAAAGGGTATTTTTGCAATTGACCCAAACGTTGACTTTTTGTCATACTGCATTAGATGTCTGAGAAAAAAAAAAGGTATTTCTGCAATTGACCAAAATTTTGATTTTTTTGTCAGACTTCGCGGAGAAGTCTAACGTTTGTCAGACTTCGCGGAGAAGTCTGACTTTTGTCAGACTTCTCATGCAATCTGAAAATATTATGGGGTAGTTTTGCAATTGACCGAAGTTTGACTTTCGTTCCCAGACTTCCAGCGCAGTCTGAAGAAATTCGTCAGACTGCGATAGAAGTCTGACAAAAATTGGTTTATTTTTTGCGTTGACCAAAATCTTCGATATCAGATTTCTTTAGCAGTATGACGGATTTCATCATTTTCAGACTGCCATAGAAGTCTGAAATGTTTTCCCTCCTATTCAGACTGCCATAGAAGTCTGATACTTTTTCCCCCATTTTGGTCAACTTTTGAAAAATTTCGGTCAATTACTACCAGTACTCTGGTTTTTTTTCAGACTTCTGATTCCGTCTGAAAAACCGCCAACTTCCGGTCAAAGTCACTCATTTTTCCGTCATACTGGATATGAAGTCTGAATAAAAAGTTAAGTTTTCGGTCAATTGCAAAACTACCCTATGCCTCGATTAGATGATTTTTCTTGATTTTTTTGTTTTCAAAGGAAATTACCAGACTTCAATTTTAATCTGAGTATTTAAAAGTCAATTGCAAAACTACCCTCTCGTTGACCATATGGGTTTCATCAGACTTCTAAAGCAGTCTGAGTATACAACTTAGATATGGAAATCGACGATATGCAAAAATTCGTACCTATATCCGTTTAGAGTTTGTTTTCACCCTCGTCGAGCACCCAGAACGTCTAATATCACCGAAATCCTGCAAGCCCAGTCGTGTTTTGCCATTTTTATGCCATAATTTGCGATTTCGGTACGTTTGAATCGGAAAATCAGTGGGAAAATGGGAGAAATCGGAGAGAGAAGTCGCGATAAGTGTTTACGAGCTCTATTCTTGAGCTTTAATGGCGGAAAATGGGTTAGTTACTGCATTAACTCGTCGACGATGGTGGTTGTCGTGGAGGTTGAGAATTGATGGCAATGGCATTTGCGTAATTAAGTTAAATCCGAAAAAAAAATTTGTCTTTTGAAAAAACGTTAGACTCTAACAGCAGTCTGAGTAATGGCATTTGCGTGAATACCCAGATTCTTAAAGGGTAATTCGTGGGATTCTGGAAAAGAGAAGATGAATGGGGTATTTTTAGCTTTGACTTCAAATTGTAGGGTATTTTTGCAAAAATGCCATAATAAAGGGTATTTTTGTCAAAACGTGGCAAAAGTCTAATTAATCTTATAGGGACAATAGTTTGTTCAATGTGTCCTATATTTACAATTCTCCCAAATAATAATGTTTCAAATCTAATGCAAATCCAATTGAAATCCCCAAAATGCAAATCCAATTGAAATTTCCAAATCCAATAGTTTCTATTGCAAAATCTACTAACAAAATCGAAGGATTTAAGATAAAACACAATAATTATAAGAAAATTAATCTGGATTTCGAAGCTTCAATGTCGGATAAGGAAGGGGAAGATGTCGATAGAGATGAGAAAAAGTCAATGAAAAATGTTTATGATCGGCTAAAATTTGCTTAATTCTCATTGGTCGAATTATTTTTTTTTATATGTTTTAGTTCAAAAAAAAGAGTAGAATATGTCGCTAGAGATGAGAAAAAGTCAATGGGAATATATTTTTGATTGGCTGAAATTTTCTTAATTCTTATTGGTTAAATTTATATTTTTATATATGTTTTAGTTTAAATAAATTAAGGAATGATGGGTGAGATGGGGATATCACATTTCATTTAAAGGAAGGGGGTATGGCGTAATAAAATGGGTAGAGGTGAATAACTCTATAGTGGGAGGGAGAGATGAGAATTTCTCCCGTCTCATTACCAATCAACCCATGAAAATCTAATTTCGTTAAAATTCTTCTGAGTAAAGGCAAATATGAAGGCCCTAATCTGAGCTTTCATCTCGTATATCCCTAAATCTAATACACAAGTCTGAAAACTCTCCATATAAAATGAATTTTGTTTTGATTTATTTTTATTCCAAAAACAGGTGTTTTACGAAGTTGCCCTAGCCAAAACTCTGAAATTACAGTTCATACCAGGGTTTTATTCGCCCACCCAAACCCTATCGGATCTAACCTGAAAGTTGAACCCGATTTCTAACTTCTCTTCAACGCTCTTCATAAAACAATGGATAACTACTCGAGTTCTACTCCCAAATCGTGTTCGATCGATAACCTGTGTGTGCACGAAGATGACTAAGACAATAAAGGGAAAGAAGAGGACAAAGATTGCTCGAAATAAAGAGGTAGAAGAGACTCAAGATGGAGAGAGGGGTTCGGATCTGGTTGTGGAAGTTCAAACGAATGAAGAGGTAGAAGAAGAAGGAGAGAAGGAGTGATCTCCGGTTCGGACAGACAATTGGCTGGGGAACGGCGTCCAAGGACTCCAATGATTGTTATTTGGAAATTGTAGTAGTGCTTGATTTTATCTTCAGCCTTTGTTTTGTAAAACAGGTATCTGTAGACGTATAACTGGTCAAACTGGTATTACTGATTAAAGTCAAACTGGTATTACTAAGCAACAAAACGTATAACTGGTCAAACTAGTATTAATGATTAAAGTCAAACTAGTCAAAATGGTATTACTAAGCAAAGAACGTATTGTTTTGTAAAATAGGTATCTATAGAACTGGTCAAAGTGGTATTACTGACTAAAGTCAAACTGGTCAAACTAGTAATACTAAGCAAAGAACGTATAACTGGTCAAACTGGTATTACTGATTAAAGTTGAAAATGGAAAACAAATTATTTTGATTTTACAAAACCTAAACCAAAATTACTGAACAGACTTATTGGCGTCGTAAACGTCATAAATAAATATTACAACATGTATTAAGCGGGAAATTACGAAATTATATCATATTGGGTTGTTATGAAGTAATCTACACAATATAGTCCTTATACTTTTAATGTCATTTTGTAAATAATAACCAACTTAGGATGAAAAAGTTACATAAATCTAGGTTTAAAACATATTAATGCATAAAACACTCAGAATTATATTTTTATCGACTTAAATCAATCGTAAAACTAAGAAAATAAATTTTAAGGATAGGTAATACTAATTAAAATTGAAAACACCCAAAGTAAAACTATTGGGAACTTTCGTATAACTATTATATTCTGTATAACTATGTGTAAAATTGGCGCACGTGTGAGTAAAAGACGGCGCACGATTTTTTTTCTTTTGCGATTTTTTTAAAAATATTTTCTGAAAATGAGTAAGGGCATTTTCGTCTTCTCATATTTCATTAAAGATAAGGGATATAGAAGATTAGTTAGGGATATAGGAGATTTTGGAAATAGAAATAGGGAGTTTTGAGAACATGGTTCCCCTAATCTTCTTCTTTTTTTTACTCTAGCCGCCGTCGTCAAGGTTTTGCAATCAACTTTCGTCGCTGCCGGGGGAGGCTCCTCCTTATATGCTTTCTTATTTTTCGCCTTCCCCTCTTGCAAGCTTTCCTTTTTCCCGCAGTGGGGTCTTTTCTTTCGGATCTCTTTGTGGTGCTTTCGGCGGGTTGAATTCCGACAAGTCTACGTGGTGGCCCGTTCAGGGGGAGTGTGTGGCGTCGGCTTCTCTCTCTGTTGGGTTTCTCAGATAAAGCTCGGGCCTAGGTTTCGTTGGTTTGGACTGTCTTAGGCGGTGGTTCTATGTGTGGAGAGGTTCTTCGGCCGAATCTCCGTGACGGCTGGTTTATGGGGTCCTTGAGGACAGATCTCCGGCGCCGGCGGTGGTAGATCTGAGCATTCCTCTCCTCCTCTTCTTCCCGGTGTTCTGGCTGCCCGTTTGTGGCATTCTGGTGGTGTGGCGAGATCCATCGTGGCTCTTGGTTAGAACTATCAGCGGTGTTGTATGGTATGTTGGCTCATTCCGGAGTCTTGGACTGAGGTGGGTTTCGCTCGGTGGCTCAGCACGGTCTTCTCTGACCGTCGGTGGTGGAGCTTTCCGCGATTGGGTGTTGTTCAGAGTTTCGTCCGGTCCGATTCATTTCACAGTTCATGACTCCCGTTGTGCCTCCACTCTTCATCCTCCGATGTGTGTTTTCTTTTTCTCCGGCAATTCGTTCGACGGTTCTAGGAGCGGTTCAAAGTTGCGGTTAGGGAGTGCTCCGTTAACGGCTCTGGTGGTGACTTGGTGACGAATAGAAGCGGTGGATCTGTTTTGGTGACTATCTTCATTGTCGTGGAAGATGATTCATGTAGCTTTCGCAAGCTCGGGAATGGCGGCTGGAGGTGGCTTCTCTGGCTCCCCGAAGAGGCTCTCGTGTCGCCAGTTGTGGAGTGGTTTATTGAATCAGTTACGTTTTTGTGTTTGTCCTCGGAGAAGATGTAGGTGTTCGTTCTAGCAGGGTTTGAGGGCTGGCCTCGGGTGGGAGGTTCTCGTGGCAACGATGATGAGGACTCAATTACCTTAGAACTGCAAATGCAAATGTCCGAGTTTCGTGTTCGGAATTGGTGTTTCTTCGTCGAGGATCCTCTTGGTATCCTGTGACGTATGTCAAACTTGCTCGTTTTGATGTCCATTTCTTTGTTTCATGTTGTCATTTGTCTTTGTTTGTAGTTTTCAGTATTTCTGTTTTTTAAGGTATTTTTGTAACCGCTGTCGCAAATCTTAAAATTGATATAAATTTAGCATTTAAACCAACAAAAAAAATTTGGTTCAAATTAAAGAAAATATACTTCAAGGCAAAACAAATTAAACGCAAAAGACGAAAAACAAGGAGGTTAAGCAAATGAACTACCTACTTCATGTGAACAAGATTAGTCAATTATTGAAGTGTTGTTTCTGTTTAGTTATAAACAAAATTACTTGATAAAGAGGTGGGAGATGGTTCACCTCCTTTCATATATATAATTTCATATTTCAACAAAAAAAAATCTTAAAGATTTTATTATCAGACATTTTAAATTTAGTTCTGCATGTTTTATAATTTCGAATACCTTAAAATAGGACATCAACAAGTTTGGGGGTTATTGGTTCTTGCATTTTAATGGATTTCTCAGATTTAGAAATCCTAATGAATCCATTGATTTTAAAATCAGAGAAGTGAATTTCAAAGTTAAATAATTGGATTTCAAAATCAAATAAATGGATTATTGTAAATCAACCAAATAGATTTACAAGAATTTTAGTATTATAAGAAAAAAAGAAAAAAAAACAAACCAAAAAAAAATTTGTTCTTTTTCTTTCACTAATCATCTAGGTTTCACTAAACACTTGTAAATCTAAATCCAACCAAATAACAAGGTTTCACTCGATATTTGGTCCTTTGTATTTTACTCTTTAAAACACATGTAAATCCATTCGAATCCAAATTAAAATCAAATCCTTATGAAAATCCTTACTATTGAATAACACTTGATTTTAACATGGATTTTAAAATCATAGAACCAATAACACAAGATTTGAATATGGATTTCAAAATTATAGAACCAATAACATTTGATTTGGTTTGGATTTCCAAATCCATTAAAATGAAAGAATCAATAACCTCCCCCTTAATTTTAATCTTTAAGCTTTGAATAATTGTGTTGATTTTGTTTATTGGGAAGTATTGATAAAGACATTAAAAAGTAAACAAATCTCCAGCAAAGGAATGTTGCAAAAAAAAAAAAATCTCAAATAAAAGAGAAGATATATCACTCTTAAAAGGGACTGACTGCTCAAGTATCATGAAATTACATAATCTGAAATCATATTTTTTGGGGGTATAATTCGATTTGAGATATTCTAATGGGGATATCTTTTCTATCTATTAGATAGAGCTTTAGCAAATGAGGATTGGCATGAAATTTTTTCTCACTCTTTCATCGAATATTTGGTTATGATAGGATCCGATCACAAGCCAATAGTCGCAACAATTGAGGATAAAATTCCAAAACAACGTAATCTATTTCGGTTTGATAAACGATGGATTGGACGAGATGGTTTAATGGAATATATTTCAAATGGTTGGGAAGCTGGTCAGGGAGCTAATATCAGCCTTAACGGTAATTTTGGGATAAAATAATCAACTGCAGGCGAGAGATCTCTAAATGGCGGAAACTAATCTTACGTATGGGAAGGAAAAAATAACGGAATTAAAACGAGCCCTCAAGAAAATACAAAGTGATGATAACGGGTCACCAACGGAAGTGGCGAATATCTCCCAGAAACTTAAAGAAGCATATCAAGATGAATAATTTTTCTGGCAACAAAAAAATCGGAACAAGTGGTGTCAAGCGGGTGATCGTAACACAAAATTGTATCATGCCATAACAAAGCAACGACGGACACATAATCGGATTATTGGACTACACAATGAAGCAGGGATGTGGGTCTCAACGGAGAAGGAAATTGAACAAGTCGCGGTAAAATATTTTGATGATCTTTTCGAATCATCTTTACCCACACAATTTGAAGAGGCTCTGGCAGAAATTCCGAATATGATTTCTGCCCAAATTAATGAACGGCTAACAGCCATGGCAACGGAAGAGGAAGTCTGTAAGACATTTTTCCTAATGCACCCAAAAAATGCCCCGGTCCAGATGGAATAACGGCTTTATTTTTCCAGCGGTCATGGCATGTTATTAAAACGGATCTCCTATATTTGGTAAATAATTTTATGAGGACCGACGCCTTTGATCCAAGATTAAATATGACTAATATTTGCCTCATTCTAAAGACGGAACGACCAACTAGAATGACGGAACTACGACCAATAAGTCTTTGTAATGCCGACTATAAAATAATCTTTAAGGTTTTATGTCGAATGTTGGAGACTTTACTCTCAACTCTTATATCGGAAA
The DNA here is from genome assembly GCA_030161315.1 of Eutrema japonicum. Lineage (NCBI taxonomy): Eukaryota > Viridiplantae > Streptophyta > Magnoliopsida > Brassicales > Brassicaceae > Eutrema > Eutrema japonicum. The sequence goes on from BSQW01000012.1 coordinate 33,441,770, forward strand.
CACAATCGGCATTTGTATCGGGACGACTAATCTCCGATTACATCCTCATTGCTCAAGAGATGTTTCACGGATTAAGGACATATAAATCATGCAAAAGTAAATTCATGGCGATTAAAACATAATGAGCAAGGCTTATGATCGAGTAGAATGAGATTTTATAGAACATCTTTTTAGAAAATCCGGCTTTCCGGAAAAATGGATTAGCTGGATGATGTGGTGTATAAAATCGGTCTAGTATAGAGACCTAATCAATGGTATACCACAAGGCCGGATAGTGCCACGGCGAGGACTGCGTCAAAGGGATCTTTTATCACCGTACTTATTTATTCTATGTACGGAGGTTTTAATAACAAATATCCGAAAGACGGAGCGGGAGAAAACTCTCAATGGCTTGAGAATTGCGCGCGCCAGCCTGTCAGCTTCTCATATTTTCTCTGCAGATGATAGTTTGTTCTTTTGTAAGGCGAATAAGGATGAATGTCAAACTATTTTCCATATTCTAAAACAATATGAATCGGTGTCTGGCCAACAGATAAACTTCACAAAATCCTCAATACAATTCGGACACAAGGTGGATTACTTTGTCAGAAAAGATATGAAACAAATTTTAGGAATACTAACTATCGGTGGAATGGGGTCATATCTAGGGATCCCAGAAAGTCTGGGAGGAGCAAAGAGTAACATTTTCAATTTTGTTACAGAACACTTGCAAGATAGGGTAAATGGATGGACATCTAGGCTTTTATCTAGAGGTGATAAGGAGATATTAATAAAATCGGTAGCAACGACATTACCAACACATGTAATGTCATGCTTCTGGTTACCTAAATCAGTAACAAAGAAGTTAACAAGTGCGGTCGAAATTTTTTGGTGGAACACAAATGGGCAGCAAAGATTTTTACACTGGATGGAATGGAAAAAATTGTGTCGTGATAAATCAGAAGGAGGAATCGGCTTTTGGGTGATCGAGGATTTCAATTCCGCCCTATTAGCAAAACAACTCTAGCGGTTAATGGATAACCCGAATTCCCTATTTGCAAGAGTTTTCAAGGGTCGCTATTTTTACACTGTGGATCCAATGGACCCAGAAAAATCGTATTCTCCATCGTATGGGTGGAGGAGTATAGTCTCAACTAGGCCTCTGGTTAAAAAGGGCTAATCAAAAAGGTTGGTTCAGGATGCTCTATCTCTGTATGGAATGATCCCTGGATACAAGCTCATTGCCCGAGGCCAGTAATATGCAAGGGATACAACTATTACACAAACTTAAGGGTAAATCACTTGATTGACCCAGAGACACTGCCGTGGAACGTTCCGATGTTAAATGCAATCATGGATCCGGCTGATGTTATCCTCATTCGGAGCATGCCAATAAGCATCAATTATAGACCGGATATTTTAGGATGACACTTTACAAAAACGGAGAAATATACGGTTAAATCAGGTTATCGTTGAGAACATGAATTGAGCAACACCAATTTTATGGCCAGATGTATCTAAATTACAGGCACGCGTATGGAAGCAAAAATATTCGCCACAATTACGATATTTTATTTGGCAAGCTATATCAGGTTGTCTCTTGGTTTTGGCAAATCTGCAAACAAGAGGAATTAATTGTGATACACAATGTGCGCGTTGTGGATTAGAAGGGGAAACAATAAATCATGCCATGTTTGAATGTCCTCAGCCTTTACAAACTTGGGCTATCACACAAATTCCTTCGCCTTTAGAATGATTCCCAAATTCATCGGTCTTCTCGAATTTTGATTATCTTTTCTTGCGAATACCACAAGACGCGCAATCTCAGATCTTTCCTTGGTTAATATGATATATTTGGAAAGCAAGAAATGATAAGGTATTCTCAAACGTGGATATATCACCACAAGAGATCCTAACTTAACGTTGGCAGAGTCTAAGGCAAATATATGGAATTCAGCACAATCTATCGATCAAAATGTGAATCCACAATATACAGTGTCCACATAGACTTATTCGGAACTTGAAGGCTTTTGGTGTTTTGTAGATGGTTCTTGGAAGGAGACTGATGCTTATTCAGGACTAGGTTGGCATTATTTCCAAGTAGGGGTGAAGGAACGTTATTGGGAGCAAGGAATCTTCGAAGAAGTTTATCGCCATTACACGCAGAGTTATAAGCACTTATTTAGGCAATGCATTGTAACTTGTGTCTCATGTAGTTATTGAAAATTTGTGAATATGCTAACAATAGCAATGCTAGCCCTGCGATTTTTACCCGAACCAAAGTTTTTGAATTGAACTGAATCAAGGTTTTCGGGTTTTTATTTTATTTTTTATTTTATGCTATCTGAATTTTTTTATTACAAATTAGAAAAATAATTATAAAGGCAACTTTTCAACTGACAATATATTCGTTTCACATGAATCCACACAGACTGGGACGATTTTCTGTAAGTTTTCTCCATTAACCTACATAAATCGCATAGTATAGGAATCCAACCACAAACCTTTTGGTATAAAAACATTAATTAACCCATTTGTTCAGCCACTTAACTGAAAGGGGTTTCCACACGATTTTTGTTTTTTAGTTGTTATTTGGTAACTTATGAAACCGACAGTCACACTTTTAATTTTTAATTGGTTATTAATTCTATTCGGTGTAGTTCATCTAATAGTTTTATTTTTCAAAATTTTCCTAACCAACATATATTTCAAAAAATTTCTAACCAACATATATTGAATCATACCGAATTTTATTGAAAATATATTAAAAATTTTGAACCGAAGAACCAAACTAACCGAATTTACCAATATTTAACCGAATTTGAAAAAAAAAAAAAAAAATCAAAACAAACAAATTTTAGTTCAATTCCGTAAAAAAAATAAACCTCGAAATACCCGAAATCAAAGCAGAACCATAGTTTAGTTCGGTTACTTTTAATACAATATTCTCGAACTAAACTATCCGACTAACCGAATAAACCGAAGTTGCAGCCCTACCTACAACTTTTAAAAGTGATAAGCATGACCTGTGCCTTCGGTGAATATGCTAATCCCACCGTTGCTGGAAGTAGCCGGAATGCATATCAAATGTCAATAAATTGGGCCCATAAAAGCCCATTTACCTTGCCCTCCTGAAAAGAATGATAGATCATGTCATTAGACACGTGGCAACCAAAAATCCAATTCTAGAGAACGCGGACACACACAACACAACAACAACAGATCACGAAAGAATCTGACAAAAACCATTTAAAAAAAAAAAAAATATGCGAGCTCAGGTTTTATGCCCAACAATAACAGCATTTGCTCACCACTATTGTGCGCCACGCAGGCTCGTCTCGTTAACCTACGCCTCTCTCCACCGCCACGGTTCTGCTCCGTTTCTCAGTCTCAGTCTCTTCACCCCCTTTCGTTCTCCCTTCTTCCGCATGGAGGTTTGCTAAATTCCTCCTCTCTCTCTCTCTCGCTCTCGCCATGACTCTCTGCTTCAGTTTTCTCGCAGTAATTTTGTGTTTGCTTGTATCTGCTGAGATATATTCCTCTGGTTTTTCCGTTGATTCCACCGATTCGATTTGTCTGGAGACTCTGAAATTTGATTCAGTTTGTCTAGAGGTATCAAATTTTGTGGATGTATTGATTGCTTATATTGCTTGTGCCTTCACTAGTGGTTTCTTATGTGATATTAGCAATTCCAGAGTGGAACTGGCTCGACCGGGAAGAAAGCAATGGTGGACAATCTGAAGCGATTCGGTGTGATATCGTCGAAAAGAGTAGCTCAAGTTATGGAGGCATTAGATAGAGGTCTCTTTGTACCAGCTGGATCTTCAGCTTATGCTGATACTCCTTTGCCCATAGGTTACAATGCCACCATTTCCGCTCCGCATATGCACGTGACGTGTTTGCAGCTCTTGGAAGCTAAGCTCCAGCCCGGGATGCGCGCTTTGGATGTTGGCTCAGGTTCTTGACAGTTTTTACTGGTTTTTGAGTTTGGGAACTTGGGATATCAATCATTCAGCTTCGTGTTTTTATCGGTCTTTTTAGGAACCGGGTACTTGACTGGCTGTTTTGCTCTCATGGTTGGAGCTGAAGGCCGCGTTGTTGGCGTGGATCATATCCCTGAACTGGTTGATATGTCTATCAAGAATATCGAAAAGAGTGTTGCCGGTTCCTTGCTTAAGAAAGGATCTCTCTCTTTACATGTTGGTGGTAGGTACACTCGCTTTCCGACTTCAAAACTTCAAAACATTGTATGTTTCTCACCCTCATGCTGAAGACAGAGAACTTTCTCTTTATTGGCAGATGGAAGAAAAGGTTGGCGAGAGTTCGCACCGTATGATGCGATACACGTAGGAGCAGCGGCATCAGAAATCCCTCAGGCGCTTTTGGATCAGCTAAAACCAGGTGGACGAATGGTGATTCCAGTAGGAACCTATTTTCAAGAGCTGAAGGTGATAGATAAAAGCGAGGATGGTTCCATCAAGGTATATACCGAAACTTCAGTAAGGTATGTCCCTCTCACTAGCCGCGAGGAACAGATAGGAGGATTTTGAAGAAAAACTACGAAAACACTACTTCCCACGTTTTAGTGTACATATAAAGCTTGTGTATACAATGTCTTGTAGTATGTTTTTGATGGGTAATAAAGAAAAGATGTTTATGAAAGCTTTGGTTTCACATAATCACCACATTGGAATTGCAAGTGAGAACATTTAGAATCATAAATCTTATCCAAGGAAAATGAAAGTGAGAGAGTGAGAAAAGCATTTAAGTTTCAAAAACCACGCCTTGGTCGTTCGTTCACCCTAATTGCTCTGCCTTCCAAATTCTGCAAAAACACAAAGACAAAGTTCACAAATTCTGTAGTCTCTCACAAGAAGAGAAGCAGAAAACTCATGGATGCATGCTTTTCTTTACCTCTCCATCAAGAGCAGCAATGGCGTCATTAACTTCAGCCTCGTTAGACATTGTAACAAACCCGAACCCACGTGAACGACCTGTCTCTCTGTCGTAAACCACTCGAGCTTCAACAACTTTCCCGTGCTCGCTGAACAGTTGTTCTAGACGACCATTGTCCACTTCCCATGGCAGATTCCCAACATAGATCCTAAACGCAGCTTTGTATAGACGAGGTTGGCGTCCTGGTCTTGATCCTCTAGGAGCTGCTCTGTTTACTGTCAAAAACCTCCCATTCACTTCCTGAAGTAGTAATCAAACAAACAGGTCAACTTCAAAACATCTTAATTACCATGCAAATGACACAGAAACAAGAAGATGATTAAACGGCTTACAAAACCGTTAATCTTCTCAACGGCTTTCTCTGCTTCTTCAACGGTACTCTGATAGGTTTGATGATTGTCAAAGCTTGAAAACAGAGTGCACGAAAGCAATAAGAACAAGAGATTTTTGTTGGCAATTCATATTGCCTATTTTTGGTTTTTTCATTGACTTAAATAGAGAAAGATTACAAGAAGGAAATGGAGTCATAACTCCTGCAAACTAGGAAAACATTGGAAATAGCAGAGATGGCTTCCGTATCACTAGGAAGACCCATTCTCTTCTTATTTGCAACTGAAACACTTATCTAAAACAATTAAAGAAAAGAAACACATGAACGTGAATTACATGTATTTCTGGTTTGGTCTTCTGGTCCGGTTTGATGTCCTTTGGTTTGGAATTGTGATCCCATCATACTCATTGTTACAAAACCAAACCCACGACTTTGGTCAGTGTCCCTATTGTATATAACCTGCACATTCAGATTCCAACAAAGCAAACCACCATGAAACCAAAAAAGCATAACAAACAATCCTTTTCAGACAAAACAAACTATGAATTTAAGACACTAAACTCAGACAATCTTAAAATATTTTCAAGAAATATCACCATTAAATCCACTATTCTCAACCATTTCGATTCAATGTTGGAGAAATGACATTTACATAACCGAAAGTAAGAAGAAGAATTTACCTCTGAAATCTCAACTGTACCGGCTGGCTCAAAGAGCATAGCCAAGGCTTGGCTATCAACGTCGTACGGCAAGTTTCCGACGAACAATTTAGCCTCTTCCGGTGGCTCTTGAAATCCGCCACCGTCTTCTTTAGCCTCCGACTCAAAACTCTCCTCGTTCTTCTCGACGGCGACAGAAGCACTTCCGATGCTCCCATCCTCACCTTCTTCCTCTGCCCAATCAGAAGTTTGGGAAACAAAGGTGACAACAGGAGATAAGTTATGGTAAGTTCTGGATTTGAGAGAGAGAGGGAGATTAATGGGTCGTGTAAGGAGGGAAAAATTGGAGCGGCGAGGTTTGGAGGAAGAGATGTTGAAGATTGAAGGAAGAAAAAAAAGGGTTGAAGATGAAGATTCCGCCATAGCTAAAAGCTTTAAGCTTGAGGTTACTATTGAAGAAGTCATTTCTGATTTCCCAGAGATTACAGAGGAAGAGGAAAAGGAAGAAAAGGTTTTAAGAAAGCGATAAGGAAATCAGACAGCGAGAGGTTGGCACTTGACAAAAGTGTTGGATTAAATTTTTTATTTATTTAATTTTAATTATTATTTTTGACCCACAATAGGTGGTTGGGAATTGGGTTACTTCGACTAATTCGGTTCGGGTAGTTCGGTTTTTGGGTTAGTTCGATTTTTAAAAATTCTGTCGAAAATAACCGAATAAAATATCAGTTCGGTTCGGTTCGGTTATCGGGTAGTTCAGTTATTTTTTTTATAACCAAAAATAATCGAAATGTTGGTAAATTCAGTTTAATTCAGATAGTTTCTGTTATTTTTTGTTATTTTTGGTTATTTTTGGGTAAGGGAGTCAAAAGAGGTGATGCGAACTTGTCTGTAGGTAAAGTTTTCTTAGCGTTTATGGAGGTTGTCCTCGACAATGCTCTGAAAACATGCCAAAACATCAAGCAGTACAAGTATGACAAAGATAAGTTAGACTATAATTGTGAAGTAGAAAGTTGTTTTGGAGGATTTATTGTTCAACGACGGAAAATACTTTAAAATGGCAGGTTAAAGTTTTAAGAATTTGCATAGTTGTGTTTCTAATGGGTCTTGCGAGATGATAAAAGTTCATGTGATTGCACGTCTATTTGTTGATAAAATGAGAGAAACCTGAGTATTTTATGCCAATGAAGATTAAGGAATTAGTGATTGAAAAGTGGAAGATCAATGTGACAAGGCTTCAGTGCCAAGTTGCTAGGAATAAAGCTGTGAGATGGATTCAGAGAGTATGATGAGCAGTTTTCACGTCTTCGTGATTATGGTCATGAGATCATAGTTCCTATTGCGATAGCTCTTGCGTTTACAATTAGTATCAGAACGGTCACATGTGTATATTACAAACATGTGTGATCATGTGGAGAAGATGGAAAGCTATCAAGATCTAGTGCAGTGTTTGAGCACTTGCTTACTCCTCATAGGTTTTGTATCAAACGTTTGGAAGAAAGATTTCATCACTGTGACATCTAACAATCTCTTTACTTAAGCAAAATTCTTCTTGAAATGATGAATTTTTATCAAAATTCTTTCCAAAACTCTTGAAAATCATTTGTGGCTATATTTATCATAGATAATATTTATGTATGACTCAAAACTCTTGTTTTTGTTCTGCTTTTGAATTTGAATCTCCAGGATATAAGAGATTTCAGTTTCTTCAAGATTTATGCATTTTATTTTCTCTATGAAGAAATATAGCTAACATGTGGTGTGAAAACAATTTGGTGTTGACACCTTTCGTCTTCTCAAAATTTGCAACCATGACGTTGACATGTAAAACATCTATTTTCTCAATTTCTTGAGTGTATGGTGATTTGTCATTAAAGATACATACTACTTCTTGAAGATCGGCAACGATTGGATTTTCAACATATCACAATTTTTCGATTTGCAACTACCAAATTTATTCCAAAATCTCCAAATATAGTATTTTCATGGCTAGATTGTAGGGAAGAATTTGGTACATGATATTATGTTATTTATTTCTTCTCATCAATTTTCAAGTGTGAATCAATTGCTTCTTGCGATTCCTTTTCCTGAATCGAGTTAGGCCCTGTTCGTTTGTATATATGGGTGTTGCGTTTAGAAACTGCATCTAGACGCAGCATCCACACGCAATTCATTTTTGTGCTTGGTTTTTACATCTAGAAATTACATTTGAATGCAATTATGTTTGTTTGTATGCTTGTATATATTATATGGATGCACTTTAAAACCAAATGACTAAAAATGACATGCTTCATATTTATAACAATTTTATATAATCTAAATTTTATTTACAACTAAATAATTATCAAATTAATATTTAAATAACTTATAAATTATCAAATTTATGAAATACTTTTTTTATAAAACTTAAAAGCAAAATAAGAAAAACATTTCAATGCATAAAAAAAATCTAAAAATATTGTAATACATCCAAAATCTTAAAAAAATTAATACATCAAAAAAATAATATCTAAAAACACATTACTAACAAACATTTTAATACATAAAATAAATCTAAAACATTTTAATAGATAGTAAGGAAATCAATAGATAGAAAATGCTAATATGGAAGTCGACTTCCTCTCGCTATCTCCTAAGTGATAGAATCACGTAGGGATGGGCAAATGGTTATTCGGTTCGGTTCGGTTTGGTTATTTCGGTTTTCGGTTACGTTCGGTTATGTCTTTTACTATCCATTCGGTTAGTAACAGTTTTCGGTTCGGTTTCGGTTCGGTTACCATTCGGTTCGGTTCGGTATGGTTATCAAAATTAATAACCGTTTGGTAACCGAAATCTTTCGGTTATTTTCGGTTAACCGAATAGTTTCGGTTATTTTCGGTTATTTTCGGTTAAATTTCAAATATTTTCGGTTATTTTCGGTTAAATTTCAAAATATTTCGGTTATTTCGGTTAAATTTCGGAAATATTTTGGTTAGTTCAGTTATTTCGGTTAGTTTCGGTTATTTCGGTTCGGTTATTTCGGTTATTTTGGTTAATTAGGGGAAATAAACATAATTTTTTTTTTTTTGATATCCATGGATACCCATTGGTTATCGGTTAATAACCATTCGGTTATCATAACCAATGGATATCAAAAATAAAAACCATTCGGTTATTATGAAGTAACCATAACTTAACCGAACAATTAATTTCGGTTCGGTTCGGTTCGGTTTCATTCGGTTCGGTTATTATGCCCAGGCCTAGAATCACGTAAAACTTCATCGCTTTATCACCAATCATTATGTATAGAATATGCTCAATATGACCAATATTATTATTTTCATCATTTTCATCATTTTCTACCACACCATGATGTTCATACTCTTCTACCGCTTCCCAATGTACAAAATCATGGTCCTCGTGATGTTGTCATTTTGATGTTGATGTTGAAGACATGCCATTTTGATGTTGATGTTGTCTACAATCCCAAACCAGAAATAAGTATCTAACAATTGAAAACTACTTTACCAATTTGAGCATTTGAAGCAGTTATTAAGCCTATCAAACTAACAATCTCCTAGTGTACACGATGCAAAAGATAAATCTTTGACCAATTGAATGAAGTTGACTATGATACATACATGATTTTTCAGAAATTATATATTAAAAAGTGATACATTTTTAGTTTTGTGTTAGAAAAAACGAATTGATACTTTAGTTTCAACTCTATTATAACAAAAGACGTAAATCATCTAAATGGGTGTAGATCATGCAATGTATAAAGCAAAAAACAAAACCAGAGATGTCATTTCATGTTGTCTATAATCACATATCTGAAATAAGTATTTAACAATTGCAAACCAATTTACCAATCATTCTCTTAGAAAATTCGTCAAACACTTGGAAGACATGATTCTTAATACACCTAAACTAGAAAATGGAGTTGACCAAAACTAGAAATTTGAAGAAATTTCACCATTTCACTACTGAGAAGAAGCAGAATCTCAAAGAAGTCTGAAGGGTACAAAAAAAACTCAAAGCTAAAGTTATAGAAGACGAGACTCAAGACAAACAACAAGTCTTTGCAAACAAATTAGAATATGTTGCATTCAACGAAAAATGATAAGTTCCATCTATAGGAAGATAATAAGGTACATCAAAACTAAATCAAGTAAAGAAGATTAAAATATAATAGTTTAACAACAACAAAAAAATCAATTTTGTGGACAATAGTGAAGATCATTCAAAACTAAAGAGAGACAATAATAAGGTACATGTATCTGCTAAGAAAGATAGTGAAATAGTTTGAGCTTAGGTTCTTCTCCGTAGAATTCGAGCCTTTTCGTCAGAGAATTGAGCGTCTTCGTCGAAATAATCGACCAGACACGTGGTGAAGAACAAATAGTTCAAGGTTTGTGAATTTAGGGTTTTGTGTCGATATTATTTAGGGGTAGATTGATGTGTAATTGTTTAATTTAGATAGAGTTATTTTAGACTTTTACATTTTTTGTATGGACTTTCTGCATCCAGACTATACTATTAAAAACATCTAGAGTATCGACAGAGGGTCTAGGCTTCTACAAGATTGTCCCGGAGCGGTATTTGAAGCTCAGGTGAGGCGAAACGAGCTCGGAGCAGTTGCTTAAAGTCGGTAGAATTCTCTTGGTGAAGCCGTTAATCTTGAAGATTTAGCTCCCGGAGAGTGTTTGACATGTCAGACGAAATCTAAATTTGGATTGAGAGAATTAAATCTCCGTTGTTGGATTTGGCGGTGTTAACACGTGTGAGTCCGGTGGCGGCGGAGCTTGACGGTTGTTGTTGACGTGTGACAATGCGTGAACAACGAAGAAGAAGTGAAGTAAAACGGAGCTTGGGCCAATCGTCAAAATCAGAAAAGAAGCCCAACAACTCAGGCCTAATTACAACACCTCTCTTCCTTCACACCAAAAGCTTGTGTCGTACGATGTTGGTGACTGTCTTCGAAAATATTTTCACGTGCTGGTTCCGAGCTTGATGATTGTTGTTGATTGTCTCTTTTTTTTTTTTTTTTTTTTTTGAATCGTAGCTCTCGGTGAGTGGTTTTTGGTGATGGAGACAACATCGAATTCTTTTTGTGAATCGCAAATCAATGGTGATAAGACTGACGTCGGATGGAGATGGCTCTCGTCGGAAACACGGCAATTCACCGGAAGACGCAGGCTTGGTCGGAGGTTTGCCGGAGTTGTTTCACCACCGAGAGAGGATCGTGATCAATGGAGATTTTGAGGAATGGGCTTCAATCTTTACATACTTTTGGGCCAGACTCTGGGCCTAAAATTTCTTATGAGCCATCTTCTTCAAGCCCAATGGGAAAGAGAAATATGATCCCCTTCGAGCATCGGTTTGATCTTGTTGCAAGGCGGTGGTAGGTAGCGGCGGTGATTGCGGTGCTCCGGGAAGTTTGAAGCGGTGGTGGATTAGGTCGTAGGTCGCGGTATGAGCGGAGAACAGAGGTACCGTTGAAGCTTGGAATGAAATTATGAAATTCCGAAGCGTTCCACAAATCTTTGGTGTGGGGCATGATTGGAGCGATTGTTGATGAGGAAGCTCTAATTTGAACTTGGATCGATCTTATCTTTGAGAATCTCCACGTGCTGGGCCAAACTTACTCATCGTTTCTTTTGATTTTTGCAGGGTTTCCTCGGTGAGAGGTTTTTGCGAGTGATGGGGATAGCATCTCGGAAAATCGGAGATGTCGTTGAGCTTTGAGCTGTCTTTTTGAGTTTTTGTTATCGTGAGCTCGGCTACCATGATTCCACGTTCTCGGGTCGTAAATTTCGTTAGCTCGGATTTTCTCCTTTTTGTTTGTATATCAGATTAGGAGTACGGCTGCGGTGTCGTCATGTTTCTCATCGAAGTTTTTCTTTTTTTCCTGAGATTAGATGAAGAAACATGTAAAAAGGAAACCATATACTAATTTTTTTTTAGGAGAGTACGAATCGATTGATGATACAATAGATAATTAAACATGAGATTATATTAAACTTAGCTTTTTGTATTTGACGAGCACATTCCATATCGTAGATCGAAGATCTCAATTGGTAAACGAGAGAGGTCAGAGATTTTGTCGGATTCCTGCGGTTTAAAAATAATTCTCCATTCCCCAAAGATAGGACCAATTGTAAGAACCAAATTTCACACATAAGAACCAAATTTTACACATAGATGAAATCAGTTTAGGGTTTAGGAGAATTATTTTTATTAGATTTATAGTTGTGCCGTTGAAGGCTGCCTACGTACCCTTTAAAGGGATCAAGCCAAAACGTAGTCCTTGTTACAAATGATGTTTCTGTCTAAGTTCTCTCATGAGAGATTGTGAGATGATATAGAATGAGGCGATGACCTCCTTATTTATAAGTTTTGAAGTCCTTACCTCTTCATTTTCCTTATTGACTTCGTATTGACAATTATCCTTTTTCTTGGAAGCTGATAAGGATAATCTCCTTTCTTCCCGGGATTTGTCTTTATCCAAATAAAGGAAATTTTCTCTTTATTAATTAAAGGAAATTTCCCTTTAATTTCGTAGATCGGTCTTGATGGGCCTTGAAGTCGATTGTTGGGCTGATTTAAACTCAAACCGGATTAAACCGGGGGAGTGCTAAATCCCCCTCTAACACAGTCGGTTCCAACTCCTTCCCACTTCTGAGTGTAATGGCGTTGTCGAACTCATTCCTTGGATTTTGCTCTACTTTCCCGGGAAGAGTTCCCTGGGGTCTCTTTATTGCTTCAGTAGTTTGAGCAACATGAGTGCACACAGCTTCATACTTGTTGTTGAGATCGTTGTACATGTTATCAACCTTGACATTGATATCTTTAGCGGATTGCTGTTGATTGAGCAGGAGTTGTTGCATTAGAACTTTAAGCTCATCCTGGGATTCATTTGCGGAGCTCGCAGGAGCTTGGAATGGGGCAGGTTTTGTCGTCTGGAAGGAGTTGAACAGTTGTTTCTGCTGTAAACAACCTTGAAACCTGCTCTGGCCCTGGAAACCTTGAGAGAATCTTGAGACGCATGTGTTTTGCACAATTTTTTTCCCTTGGGGGTATTGAACTTGCTAGGGGTAGACTTGATCCTGGGGGTTCTCGACATTGGTGCTTCTGTAAGACAGGTTCGGATGGTTTCTGTAATTCTGGATGAAACCTCTGTTCTGCATGTACCCTTGTCCACTAACGTAGTTCACCTCCTGTTGCTCATTGGTTTCGTCTTCAGCTAATCCTTGACAGAAAATTTCATCTCCTGCCTCCTCGCAAGACTGCACACCTCTCTTATTTCTCTTTAGTAGCAAGTTCACTTTCGCAGTCAACTCATCAATCTTTTGCGAATCCGCACCATTGACACGTTTAGACCTGTCGTACTCAGGACATCGATTTCCAGAACTTGATGCCAAGTTATCTATCAGCTGGTACGCCCTTCCTTAGTCTTAGTCATGAAATCTCCATTGCTTGCAGCATTAAGGGCGTTCTTATAGTCCTAGTCAACTCCTTCGTAGAAGATGCTTAGTATCTGCTCATCCGAGTACCAATGATGAGGGCACTCTCTGCGGTACTCTCTAAACCTCTCCCAAACTTCGCAAAAAGACTCTCCCGCGTGCTGCTGGGAGTTGGTGATTTTATTTCGCAGTAAAGATGTCTTAGACTTGGTGTAGAAGTGATCCAGGAAAGTGATATGCTCAAATTAATACCCTAAAAGTACTAAGCAGTAGTTGCAGTAGAGTAGGGGTCGAACACAAGGACTCACAGAAACACACAATAGATTATGTAGATGAGAATCAAGCTAAGCAATTCAGTTGAAACAAAAAGCAATAAACAGTAAAGAGTTGTAAATTCGAAGGAAGAAATATAGGTTCAGGGTTTTTCTCAGGAAATCAATGAATGCAAGTAAACTAACTAACATGATTCAGATTTAGCGCGGTTCTTGAACTCAAATCACTAAAGTATAGCTAACCAACTCTCGTTGCGAAAACTATCTAAATCTAAATCCTAGGAATTCCAAATCTCTTTGCGAATCCTAAGGTCTAAATTAGCTTTTAGATCATGTTTGATTTGTTCACAAAACAACTAAATCAAATCTCTTTGCGAATGGTTATTTTGCTCTCCTTAGGTTCTATCAGGTAATTAATCGCACTGTCGTGCCTAATCAATTATCCTAAGATCTACGTTCTAGGTAGCAAATCTAGAACAAGCTTTGAACACAACCTAAAGTGAAGAATTAATTCAGATGGTGAATCCTAATAAACTAATCAACCTAACATTCAGAGAAAACCCTTATGAGAACCCTGAACCTAAAGTGGATCTTTTCAGACATGGAGAATGAAAACAACATGATTGAATAGATTATCAAAGAAATCAATAATAAACAGGAGTTCATAGTTGTCTCTCCAAAAACCAAAGTAGAATCAAGAATAATGAAAAGCCTAGAACAAAGCATGGCCAACAAAGTGGCTGTAAAACCTAATTAAATAGTCTAAACACGAATTGGGGTCTTCTTGTAAATATTAAAGTCTTCTGGGCAAGTTCTGCATTTCTTCAAACTTCATTAAAAGTCGCGACTTGTAACCTCCTCGATGGGTGTCGATCGATACCAAGGGGTATCGATCGATGCTTGACGCTTTGATCGGGTACTTAGTCATCAGACTTCAGTTTTGCTCCAAAATGCTCCATAAAACTCCAATATCTCCAATAATGCTCCAAAAGTGCTAAAACCTGTAAAAGACTCTAAAACACTACGAAATAGTAGAAAGACTCTATAAAACGGACTTATATCATGGCCTAAAAGGGGTAAAAACCATGATATATCAGAAAGTATCTCTGCATTCTTCCCATGTAGTCAACGAACCAGGTGGAAGTGACTTGAGCCATCTTAGCGCCTTGTCCGCCAAAGAGAAATTGAAGAGCTTGCACTTGAGGTAATCGACTGGTACCCCATTCGACTTGGTAGTGCTGCAGATTTCTTCAAAATTTTTGATGTAATAAATTGGATGCTATGCATGTAAACCATGGCACATGTGCTGCTTCACCAATGCGATCATCTGAGGTTTGATCTCATAATCTTACCTCGTAATAGCCGGTGGACGGATAGCAACTCTGTTCTGGTAGAAGGCATGAGGCGTGTCCAAGTCTTCAATGCTATGTTGTTGTTGATGCTGCTATTGATGTTGTTGTAGCTGTTGTAACTGATGCACTTGCTGTTGTAGTCTCTGGAGTTCGGCAGCTGCATCGTTTTGTTGGTCGTTGTTATGATCGTCCATGTTGACATGAATTGATCTTGCTCTTCGGTTCGTTCGTTCTAACATTGCTAGCTGTTAACTTTATTCAGCTTTTCTGTCAGTCACATGAAACGCACAAGTGATCAAGGTAGAATATGTTAGTATATCTTAGACTAAATTTCAAATTCAGAATTGAAGGTAACGCTATTGATCCCCGGCAACGGCGCCAAATTGATTTAGGTGCTTTCACACAGTCAATTAATAACTAAAGTGCACACTACTGCAATCATAACAGTATGTCAACGTAGTACTTTAGGATCGAATCCACAGAGACCAAGGTTACACTACGATTCTCACAAGATGAAATTAAGCTAAGATGATAATAAGGTTTGATTTGCAAAGTAATGAAAATAATTAGAAACGGTGTAAATTCAATAAGAGAAAAACGTTAGGTCGAGGGTTTCTTCGCGGGAATCCAGAGATCATGAATCAAATCGCGGGAACGATTAAACACAAGTTTCAAACTCAAACATACATATCTAACCAATCCACTTACGAGGTATTGATTACTAAATCTAGCAACCTAAAATCATAACTTTCGTTGAACCTAGAGTTCTAGACCAGCATTAACAAATAGGTTCAATATGTTCACGAATCGCCTTAACATCAACTTCCGTTGGCTAAGGACAATTCGCTCGCTTATGTTCTTTCTAACAACCTACGACAGTTCCGTGGTATAGATTAAACCCTAGATCAGAGACTAAGTGATCAATTCAGCCCAAGCAATAAACACAACAATAAGCAAAACTCTCAATAGAAAAATCCCTATCTGTGTTTAATTCAATGATACATGGATCCCGTTGAAACCCTAAACCTAACTATGAAACTACTCAGACATGACAACAGAGAACAAGCAATGAGATATAGAGAAACTCATAATAGTAATTAAAGAGAGGAAAGGGTTTAGAAATCTTCTCAATAGAGGCAGCTCAATAGATGCAGAAATTCTTCTTCAAGCTTACAAAATCAATGGCCAAAAACTAGAGTAGAATAGAGAGCAGTAAAAAGAGAGATATCCTAAGAGTGGCTGAAAATAATGTATATATAAGGTTTTGGGCGGATTAGGTCAAAGTAGGCAGTTTCCGGGGCAAAATAGGAAAAATATAAATTTCCTTTTCCTTCTCGTCGGTCAGCATAGATCGATGCACATATTGCATCGATCGATTTTGGACCTTATGGGCATGCTCCATCGATCGATGCACTCCTTGCATTGATTGATTCTGGCTCTTCGGAGGATGATGCATCGATCGGCTTCATTTGTGCATCGACCGATTGTGAACGTTTTTTGCATGTTGCATCGATCGATTCTGGCTCTTCTGATGGTGTTGCATCGATCGATTGTGGTCTTTTGTACCGTTCCATGCGTTTTTGCCCACATAACTCCAATTTCTTTCTTAAACGCCTTTTTATCTGATATAACTAAATAAAGGACTAAAAGACTCTAAAAACAAACTTTGACTCGATAAAATACTCAAAAGAAACACCAAAACATGTGTTAGAAAACGGTAAAAACCAAGCATATCAGTGAGGCGGATTCGTTGGGATGGTAATGAGTTGAGGATTTCTCTGAGTAGTATGGATCGTCGAGATGATCTCCATAAGATGAATGGTCAAGATTAATCTTCCTTAGGTCGACAAAAGAGGTAAACGAGTGATGATGGGCTCTGGATATGGAAAGTGGCTTCTTTGCTTTTGAATCTTCCCCTAGGGCAATAAAGGCGTCTTGGTTCGTCTTGATGGTGTACGAATGATCTGGTGGGTCTTCTTGAAGGCACGCAAGCTTCAGTTTGTTCGTGGTCAAGGGAATTTCCTTATTTGGTCGAAGAGTTGACTGTTTAAGGATAATTCGACTAGCTGATGGATCCGGGTCGATCCATGTCGGGTCTTTTTGGTTCAGGATGCTCCAATGGGTCTTCAAGTGGGTCAGTTTCTCTCATGGGTTGGGCCGTGTGTTGGTGAAGTCGAAAACATGATTTTTGGGCCGATACTCCTTATTGGGTGGGCTGGCGAGCGGTACGGTAAGGATTTTAGCCGGTAAGGTCGATCTTGAGGTGGCTTCAATTTTGGCTCAGACCGGTGACTGAGTGACTCGACCAAAGTCTTCTTCGGGATCACTTGGTCGGCAAAAGTGTCTTCCCTCTGTGTATATATTACTTGGTTTCATCGGTGTTGTTCCGATAAGTTATTCCTCAGCTTCGGATGGGCTCGTTGAGGTTTCTCCAGGACTTGAGCTCACCATGGATCGATGTCCACATCAAGGCCCGTTTGCAAGTCCACTTCAAATTCTATGCAGTTTTGGACAAGGAAGAACCCTATAAATATGTTGTTTTAGATGCCCTGATTTTTTGTGCCTCTTTTACCTTACTTTGAGCCACCAAACTCTTTTACTTTTGTTCTTCATTCTTAGATCTAGGGAGATAGAGATCTCTCTTTCTGTTCTTATTTATTATGCAATCATCAACCACATTTTTGCTTTCTTTCATTAATCAAATATGATCTTGTGATTGATAAGAATAACAAGCGTTTAACATAGTTTGATTTCTAGATGTTCTTTCTAGTAGGTTTGCTCTTACTGCATGGAGTTAGCGTCATGAACTAGATGCTGATCTTAGGATTGATAAAGACACGAAAATGCTGAATTTATTGATCGGAACTAGCTTAGGAGTGCAATCGTGCTATAAGATACGGAAACATACTTATAGGGCGTTGTGAACGTTAATGAACTTGAATATATTGTGTGATCTGTTGCGTGGCTACCAACGAAAGCTGAGTAGTTAAGTTGATAAAGAATAAGTGTTTAGCGCTACTGAAGTAGGTTAGACACAATTCCATGTTCGAGTTTGTAGAACTTTATCTAGAAACGATTAAAAGCTTAGTTAACTTGTTTGAAACAATCAGAACCTCTCCAATATCCCTTGAAAACCTAACGCTTAGTCCTTATAGTTTACAACCATTTTTAATTGCTTTTTTTTGGCATACTGATTCGTGACATTCCCATTAAAAATATCTTTGTCTTAGACTTCTACTCTAACCGTTATAGATTTTTGTAGACATGCATAGATTCTATGTGGATCGACACCCTAAATACTACAGCGCACATATGTGCACTTACAGACCTAGGATTTTATAAATTTAAAACATGAACGCCTCGTCCAAAAGAAACCGCATCAATTCCTTGAACCCATTAGAGGTTCTTTCGACACCTCATTCGGAACAGTACAAGCCTAGTTGTTTTTCCACGCTAAACAATGCATTCTTTTTTGTTATCCATTTGAGTTCACTAAAATTGTGCCACTAGTAAATTTTCGGTTACACTTTGCAGGAAACCTTTTTCTTGCGTTCGTCTGTGTTGGTGATGGCGTGTATGCTGTGTGTGTCCATAGTCCGCATTAATCTTTTTGTTTGCTTTTCCCCCAATTTCAGTTTTTGTGTTTCTTTTTTATAGCTTTTCCCAAAATCAGTTAAAGCAGATTTTCCACCATTTCCTTCTATTTCTTTCTTAAATTTACCATCCATCCTCTTTTTTTTTTTCTTTTAATTTTTCATCAATTTAGACATCAATTATTGTAATGCTTATCAGTTGACACTACAGCATTAGGCATGAAAAATAACTTGGGTTCAAAGTGTGGTTAAATGTTAAAACCAATGACTTCTAATCGGCTTTTAAAAACCATAATCAAATATTAAACCAAACCAATCCATATCTTAAATTTATTTTCTAAAAATACATTTTATAATTTTTTTTCTTTTAACCAAAAAAAAAAGTCTTAGATTTATAAATTACAAATAATGAAATAAGATACTATATATATATATATATATATATGCAGATAGATTTCAGATAAATTAGGATATTTTAAAAAATCTACCTTATAAAAAGAGAAGGGGTGCTCTCTAGCTTTTACACCTCAGCACCTCCTTATTGGTCAATTTTTTATTTTTATTTTTCTACCTTATAAAAAGAGAATGGGTGCTCTCCAACTTTGACACCTCAGCACCTTCTTATTGGTCAATTTTTTATTTTTATTTTTCTACCTTATAAAGAGAGAAAGGGTGCTCTCCAGCTTTGACACCTCAGCACCTCCTTATTGGTCAATTTTTTATTTTTATTTTTCTTTAAATTAATTGCATATTAAAAATTAATAGGCAATTAATAAATTGATATATGCCTCTTATATATTATTTAACATTATGAGATATTATTCCTAACATGCATTTTCAATATGTTGGCTCGTCTTATTATTGAATCATCAATTTCAAGTTTGATCGACAAAATCAATGATAATGTAGAGCATCATGAAATCGAAGAAAATCATGAGATTCCTATCAACTACATCCATAATGGAAAGATATGAAATCGAAAGAAAATTCCACAGCAATGTTCCGTTAGTCACGGCGTGGTTAACGGAGCAGCCGATGAAAACGCCGTCGATCAATTCAGTGACTTGAACAGCGAAGATTGGTCGCGGACGTGGTCGGATTTTGCATCGGCGAAAAAAAAATTCACGCTGACGCCATTGCAGAGCTGGCGAGAGGAGGGAATCGAGAGAGGGTGACAGAGAGAGAGTGTTTGAGGTGAGAGAGAAGCGCGTGTGTGGGGAGGTGACCAGGACGCGTGAAGAGGCATCATTTCTGGATTTTTTCCATTTTTTTTAATTTTTATTTCAAGTCAAAGAGAGAGAGGCGATCATGTCGAGTCCGAGAGAGCTGCGACTTCAGGCCCGTTGGACCCGGCCGGAG
The DNA here is from genome assembly GCA_030161315.1 of Eutrema japonicum. Lineage (NCBI taxonomy): Eukaryota > Viridiplantae > Streptophyta > Magnoliopsida > Brassicales > Brassicaceae > Eutrema > Eutrema japonicum. The sequence continues at coordinate 33,461,716 of BSQW01000012.1, forward strand.
AGATTTCGAGATTTAACTCTACTGGCGTGCATTTCTCGGCGCCGCTCGGTAGCGTATACTCGAAGAAGAGCCAGAAAAGGAAGAAGCGCCTTTTCTGGCACCCGATTTCCAGGGAGAGGAAGCAACGGCCCTGGGTTCTTCCGGTGTCGAATTTCATCGTGGTTCTAAGAGGAAAAACACTGTGAGACCCCGACGGCGGCAGCGGCGTTATCGTCGAAGTTGCGTTAGCGGCTGCCGGAGTGAAGGCAAGTGGCGGAAGCGAGAACAATTTACAGTGGGCATTGAGGAAAGCAGGAGAGGACAGAGTGTAATTAGCGGTTTAAGAGAAGCAAGGATGACTTCTCGCTGGGATCTACGGCGTTTTCAATGGACTCGACACTCCAAAATTTCTGATAGCTAATCTTTACTGTGATATACATTATGAGTTAAAAGAAAACTCGCACGTAACACGGGTGCTCTTCTAGTCAAATATAAAACATAGAATTGAAAATTATTGAAAAAAGAAGAAGCAAACTTCATTTTAATCTCGAAATTAAAAGTGATTTAAGAAAACAAAAAACGTTCTAAACAATTTTGTTTCTTTTAACTAAAGGAAAGTTCTTTCGACAAAATAACATAAATTGTTAGGTACACACGGCTTTTCCAAATTATCATATAGATTCATATTTGTATAAGCAAATAAACAGTCACAATAACTAATCTAAATTAGGTGAAATCAATAATCGAGTTCCTACTGAAGAAAAATATATAGTTGCGTACAAGTTTTGTTCTCATCAATATCAATAAATGTGGTTCCTATTAAAATTAATTGTTAACACTTATAAATCTCATCGCCGAATGTTTACCAATATAATCAATTAGTGTTACCAAAAAAAGGAACAAAGAAAATGAAAGAGCTTGCTTGCACCGTAAGATCACGGCATCACACGATTTTCAATATTAAATCAACATAAAATTCAATTATATAGTTTGATCTTTGTATCTCCATTAATTAATGTATCATATTTGTTGATTCCTACAAGTAATCCTCTAACCTCTTTTGGTATTTTTCATTACATATCGTTATCACAATATTCTCTCACCAACATATATATATATATATATATATATATATATATATATATATATATATATATATTCCCTATATAAACAGTTTCTCTTTATACCTTACCATCCACAAACTCATTCTCAATCACAAGAACATACCAAAAGCACCATATAAGAAATATGAAGCGTCTCACTGTTCTTACGCTTTTCTTGCTTATGATTCTTGAAACCACAAAGGGTTTAGATTTCCATGACAAAGATGTGGAATCAGAAGATAGCTTGTGGGAGCTATACGAGCGGTGGAGGAGCCAGTACCACACAATAGCTAGGAGCCTTGAAGAGAAGGCAAAAAGGTTCAACGTGTTTAAACACAACGTGAGGCACATCCAGGAGACTAACAAGAAGGACAAGCCTTACAAGCTCAAACTCAACAAGTTTGGTGACATGACTAGTGAGGAATTTAGGAGAACATACGCTGGTTCAAACATCAAACATCATAGGATGCTTCAAGGCGAAAAACGATCTACGGGGAGCTTCATGTATGCATATGTAGATTCTATCCCGACCTCTGTTGATTGGAGAAAGAATGGAGCTGTCACACCTGTCAAAAACCAAGGCCAATGCGGTGAGATTTTTCTTTTCATTGATGTTTCAAACTTATGTTTCTTCAAGTATTATACACAAGACTAAGTTTGTGGGCTTGAAAATACGAACATTACCGGCAATATAAGTCAAATGAAACATTTTGCGAGAGAGCTCTTTTGTTAAAAACCTGCTTTAGTGTCCTGCCTAAAGATGTATATAGGAAAAAATGCGAACCAATACAAGACTTAAGTATGTGGTTATTACAGGAAGCTGCTGGGCGTTTTCAACAGTCGTGGCGGTCGAAGGGATCAACCAAATAAGAACGAAAAATCTAACATCACTATCGGAGCAAGAGCTAGTGGATTGTGATACGAATCAGAACCAAGGCTGCAATGGAGGTCTAATGGACCTTGCTTTTGAGTTCATCAAGGAGAAAGGAGGACTTACGAGCGAGCTAGTGTACCCTTACCAAGCTTCTGATGAAACTTGTGACACAAACAAGGTTTATTACATACTACACGTCAGCGAAGAATTAAGAAAAGCTAAAGTGGTAATTAAGTAGAAGTTGACACATGACATACTTAATTGTTTTTATACTGTAGGAAAATGCTCCGGTGGTTTCAATCGATGGACACGAAGATGTTCCTGCGAACAGTGAGGATGATCTAATGAGAGCTGTTGCTCATCAGCCTATCTCTGTTGCCATTGATGCTGGAGGTTCAGACTTTCAGTTCTACTCTGAGGTAAAAACACAGAACACATACACGTACTAACTCTGTTTCATTATAAGTGTCATCATTTTACACATGTTAAGAAAAATATTTAAATTTTTATTATTCCCTTAATTAATACACTTACAAGTTTTTCATTAAATAATAGGGTATCCCGGCCCTAAGTCCAAGATAGATAAGCATTTTTATATAATAATTTTGGCTCCCAAATCTCAAAATATGTTTTGGTCTAGTGGCAATACTAATAAAAACCTGACCTAAAAGTTCAAGAGTTTGAAACTTAAATGGTAAAATGGCCTAAACTTTTTTTTTACCTTGTGGCATTCTAAACTCAGGTTTGGAATAGAATTTTGTTTCAAAATATGCAAATGACAGTTTTTATGAAACAAGAAAAAACAAAGTCTTTATAACGATATTTGTTATGAAATGGATATACTATTAAAGATTTTTGTCTGACGCATGCACGTAGGGAGTGTTTACGGGACGATGTGGAACAGAGCTAAACCATGGAGTTGCGGCAGTAGGCTATGGAACAACGATATACGGAACAAAATATTGGATCGTTAAGAACTCTTGGGGAGAAGAATGGGGAGAGAAAGGGTACATAAGGATGCAAAGAGGGATCCGTAATAAAGAAGGACTTTGCGGTATTGCAATGGAGGCTTCTTATCCTCTCAAAAACTCCAACACTAATCCTTCTGGACTTTCCTCAGCCTCGCTTAAGGATGAACTTTAAAGCTCTGTTATATTATTATATTAACAAGAAACTTATAAGTTTGATCATCATTTGTTTATGTTGGCTTGTTTTTTTTTATATATTTCTTTATTTATAGTATGATGTTTTTTATAATACTAGATTAGTTCTTGTGTAATACGCGAGAAAATAATTAAATATTTAGATTTTAAAATTGATAAAATGTGTAATTATGATCCGTATAAATAGATTTTTAATAAAAATTTCGTTAAGTTATCCAAAAATTACGTTTCAAAATTAAGAAATTAGAAATTGATTCATATTTTCCATAAACCTGATAAACGATCTCTCTAAATAAATGATAATGTTCAAAAAACATAATTTTCATTATATTGTATTTTTTTTTTTTTTTACTTTTTCTTATTTTAATAATTTCCATTAAAAAAATTATATTTTTTTTTGAAATAAATAATTAAGAATTTGAATGTTTATATTATTACATTGACACATGTCACACTCTAAATTAACAATAACACATATCATAATTTGGTGAGTTATAATTATCTTACGTATTACCACACATTAAACGATTCAACTTTATATGATAAAATATGAACGAAATATTTTGAATTTATTAATGAATAAATATGAACAGAATCTTTTGAATTTATTAATGAATAAATGGTTTACGTTTGTTTCCAAATAAGCTTTTTGACAGAAAATAAGTAAGTCGGTGATGATTGGATTTTCTTTTGATAAAGTAAAACAAACAAAGTTCCGCACCTTTTTTTTTATTTTTCCTTTTCCCGCAATTTAGTTATATTATACTCCCTCTGTTTTTTTATATAAAAGATTTTAGACATTTTGTTTTGTTTTTTTATAAGGGGTTTTCTCACTTTTTGTCTCGGTACTATCATGAAACATTAATAATAAACCAAAATAATGAACCAAAATAATGTAAACAGTCCAATAAACAATTATTTTTTAACATCAGCATTTAATGTTTCAAGCAAAAAAAAAGATGTTCTTAATTCCCCTCCTTTTAGGGAAAACCCCTTATAAAATAAAATAGAGGGAGTATCAAAAAGAGAACATATCAAAGACATATATATCCGACTGAAAAGTAAACAAACATATTGCCCGTTTCATAAAAAAAAAGAAGTAAACAAACATATACATGATAGAACTTGATAGAAATTGATCCTCATAATGTTTTTGGCCCAATAACTACTATGTGAATATATTTGTACAAATTTTTTAGGAAGTAAAAAAAAACTTACTTGAACTCATCTTACAAGAAGATAATTGGTAGATAGTCTTCTAGTTATGTGTATCCAAATTATTCTACTACCCAGAAATGGAAGCTTGTGTTGAGAATAGAGAGAAGTATGCTTTAAGAGAGAGAAAATCTTTATCTTTCATTAACGAAAATGAGCAAAAAACCTTCACTTTATTTCTCTTCTCTCCACCGTATATACTTCCCCATTTTATGGTATATATATTAAACTAAATTTCTATAAACACCTTTAATAATATATGTGCTAGTGACAATAACAAAACCAGAAAACCGTCACTTAACCGGTTTTGTATTATTGTCATTTAATTCAGCCCATCATAGAATATAAATGATATCCGAATTAGTCTCTATCCATATAACCTCCATGTTCATAATTCATAATATAATACCGAAATCTAACCATTTAACCAAAACCGATCACACCTTATTTGGACTAAACCAAAATGACAATCCTTAATCCTTGAATTCCACATTTGGTTCACACATTTCCAACAATCTCCCACTTGTGGACCTAAATGTGACCAAAATAATTTATGGATTAATCCTAATGAGCGCTCTTTATGATTATCATTAATCCCGGTATTTAAACAGTCTCGTCTATTTACCATGTCAATGTAGGACCAAAGAGACATAATTGCAATTAGGCACAATTAGATCTAAAATGATCACACACACTAACACAATAAAATGACATTAAACCACACATTGATGCATAGCATGGAAATTACACACAAAAAGTGATCATTGTGCCAATTTCCAACTGGTCCAACCTTAAAGAGATCAACCTTATGAACAAACAATGCAAAGTGATGATACAAACACTAAACCAAATAGTGTTATAACTTTATTGTATTAACTACATACACATATAACAAAAACAGAGCATTACAAAATAGATACAAAACTCCCACTAAATCGATATATCGTCTAAACCCATATGAGCAACATGCTCCCAAAAGACTTTAGGTGAAACACCTTTAGTCAATGGATCCGTTACCATGGAGTTTGTACCTATATGCTCAACTGAAATTACATCACTTTGGATCCTTTCCCGTACAACACGATACTTTATGTCAATATGCTTCGACTTTGTTGTGCTTTTGTTGTTGTTCGCATATAACACTGCCGAACCATTGTCACGGAAAATTTTAAGAGGTCTTTCGACACCCAGAACTATATGCAGCCCTGTGAAAAAGTTTCGCAGCCATATATCATGATTGGATGCCTCATAACATGCCACATATTCTGCTTCTATAGTGGACGAAGCCACAAGTTTTTGCTTGGCACTTCGCCGCAATATGGCTCCCTCATCAAGCAAGAATACATAGCCCAAAGTGGATTGACGGCTGTAAAGGCATCCGGCATAATCAGAATTAGAATAACCAGTGATCTCGAGCTGGTTTCCTCGTCTATAAATGAGCATAAGATTCAGAGTTTTTTTGCAAATAGTGCATCACCCGTTTGGCTGCTTTCTAATGGTCAATATCCGGGTTACTTAAGTACCTTCCCAACATTCCGACAATAAAAGCCAGTCTGGACGTGTACACACTTGTGCATACATCATACTTCCAACGGCTGAAGCATAAGGATTTTTTTGCATTTCCCCAATCTCTAATTGAGTCTTGGAGCATTGCTCTAAACTGAATTTATCACCTTTAGAAATCATGGTGTTTATCAATTTACAATCCTTAATACCAAAACGTTCCAAAACTTTATCGATGTATCTCTTTTGTGATAGACTTAATATACCTCGAGAGCGATCTCGATGTATTCTTATACCCAATACAAAAGAGGTTTCACCAAGATCTTTCATCTCAAATTGCTCAGAGAGAAATTTCTTAGTGTCATGCAATAAGTTGACATCGTTGGTGGTAATTAGAATATCATCGACATACAGGAGCATGGAGATAAACTTCCTCCCACTGATCTTTTGGTATACGCAATCTTCAACTTGATTCACTTCAAAAACAGATGAAGTGACTACCTGATGAAACTTGTGATACCATTGACGAGACGCTTGCTTTAACCCATATATGGACTTCTTTAATTCACATACAATCTTCTTTGGGTAATCAACCACAAAGTTTTCTGGTTGTTGCATGTAAATAGTTTTTTCAATGTCACCATTGAGATACACAATCTTTACATCCATCTGATGGAGCTCTAAGTCCAAATGAGCTGTCAGAGCCATTATTATCCTTAACGAGTCTTTCGATGATACCAGAGAGAAAGTCTCTTGATAATCAATGTCTTCCTTCTGAGTAAATCCTTTGGCAACAAGGCGAGCCTTATATCTTTCCATGTTACCATTTTCATCCCTTTTGGTTTTAAAGATCCATTTACAACCAATGGGTTTAACACCTTCTGGTAACGGGACAAGATCCAAAACGCCATTGTCAATCATAGATTTATACTCTTCCTCCATGGCATCGGTCCACTTATGAGAGTTAACACTTTGGATATCTTGACAAACACTTAATGGATCATCATCTGTCAACCCAATGCCATCCTCATGTTCCTGAAGAAAAACCATATAATTATCCGAAATGGCACTAATTCTTGAGGTTCTTTAGAAAATTGTTCTTGAGACCGAATAACTTGTTCCTCATGAGATTCAGGGATACATTCCTGATTTGCAGTTGAGCTAACTGCAATGGGAGGAATCAAAGCCATTTCACCATGGGATCCTAATTTTTGATTCATTTCATCCTCAAAGACAAGATCCATATTTTCTTTGTTCCCATCTCCAAGTTCCATATCCTCAAAGAACAAAGCAGTTCCTGTCTCAAATAGCGTCTGTCTATCTGGATCATTAAACTTATACCCCTTAGATTTCTCCGCATAACCAACAAAGTAACAACTTGGGATCCAACTTTCTTTCATTTAGATTATATTGTTGCTCTTCCGTTGGAAAACCCCATACGTGAAAATGCCTCAAGTTTGGATGTTTTCTTATCCATAACTTAAAAGGCGTTTTAGTTGTTGCTTTAGTTGGTACCCTGTTTAGAATGTAAGCAGCTGTCTTTATTGCCTCACCCCATAGGGATTTTGGGAGAGTAGAGAACGATATCATACTTCTCACCATGTCTTGAAGTGTCTGGTTTCGTCTCTCCGATACACCATTCATACTTGGAGTACCCGGCATGGTGTATTGTGGGACGATTCCACACTCCTCTAGGTATTTGGCAAACGGCCCCGGACGTTGTTCACCTGATCCGTAATATCTACCGTAGTATTCACCACCACGATCAGATCTAGCGGCCTTAACATGTTTTCCAAGTTGAAGCTCAACTTCAGCTTTAAACACTTTGAAAACATCCAGAACCTCTGACTTCTCGTATAACAGGTAAAGATAACCATATCGACTATAATCATCTATGAATGATACAAAATAGCGTTGTCCATTCCATGAGGCTGTAGGGAATGGTCCACACACATCCGTATGTATCAATTCTAAAACTCTTGAAGATAGATGTGCATCTTTCCTTTTTTGGTTTGGATGTTTCCCCTTAATATAATTGACACATTGGCCAATATCTGAAAAATCAAGGATATTTAGAATTTGTTTTGAAATGAGACGCTTAATTCTCTTTTCAGAGATATAGCCCAATCGGTTATGCCATAGCGCAGCGGAAGTCTCATCTGTCAATTTTGTTTTGTACCATGTGTGTCAATATACAAATTTTCAGGGTAAGAAGCAACATAGTATAGTACATAAAGATTATCTATATTAGCCAAATGACCCATGCCTATTTCATCCGTATGATTTGAAAGGGTAACCTTATGGTTTCCAAAATAACAAGAGTACCCAAGCTTGTCCAACATGGATACCGAGATTAAGTTACGTCTGAAAGACGGTACAACATAAACCCCTTCCAAATCCCAAAAAACGACCGGTATTTAACAAAATCCTAAAACTTATGATTCCTTCCACTTTAACTATTTTACCGTCACCCACATAAATCAGCCTTTCAGCTTTATTAGGTTTGCGGTAATGGAGGCAACCCTGCATTGACACACTTATGTGAGTTGTAGCACCTGAATCAACCCACCATGTATTTTTAGGTACAGAAACTAAATTGATCTCAGAACAATCCAAAACGAGAGTCATACCCTTATTGGCACGCCAAGTGTGATACTTGGGACATGCCTTCTTCATATGACCTTTCTTATGGCAAAAGAAACACTTTTGTTCTTTGGCGATACCTGATGCATGTTTCTTTTGTTCTAGCACAAGTCCTGAATCAACGGCCTTTTTCTTCTTTCCAGACTTAGGTGATTTTCCCTTTGAGGTGGTGGCAACAAAAGCATTTTCTGTCTTTTCTTTAATCAACATGTCCTCTTCCTGGACACAATGAGCTATTAGCTCATTGAGATACATTTTTTTTTCTGACAATTATAGCTCAGTTTAAATTGAGTGAATTGTCCAGAAAGCGATGTCTTTGTACCTCATGTAGACAAATTCCGCCAAAAGCGTAATTGTTTCAGCTTTGTCATTCTTGGCAAAGCTCTTCTCCAAGACATTGAGATAATCCTTAGCCAAATCACCTCATCGGATACAGAGCCCCTAAAGACTGATGTAATAGAATGCTTGATCAACATAAGACACGTACGATTTGAGGCCACCCAACGTTCAAGTTTAATGTGGTCCTGATCAGTAGTTGAATCCGCTATCGTGGGACAGTCTTCCCTTAACGCAAGGTCATGGCCCATTAACGCAAGGTCATGGCCCATTAACGCAAGGGATATAATCAAGCTATCTTTACACTTTAAATAATTAGACCCATTCAGCATTGGAACCGAACTCAGGTTGGGGGGGGGGGATACTTGATGCGCTCTGCATAACTGAAAAAATTAACGAAAATTCGTGTTAAACTTTCAAAGAAACTTAATCGAATGCGGAAATTATAAATTTCTTGACAAGACATCAACGCGACATCATTTCCTCAATCTTTGGACATTGGTCATGACTCGCAATAGATGGCTTAATGCAACCATAACAAATAACAATAAAGCATGTCCTATAATGTGTTATTCTTTGGGCTTACCATTGTAGAAATGACACCTAATAACTATTTTTTCTGTGGTGTAGCAACATTCATTAGCTAGATGAAATTGTAGTTAACTATTTTTTCTATATAGTTAGATATTGTATAGTTAACTAGTATAGTAGTTACTATTTAGTATATTATATAGCAAATAGTTGACTATAATAGACAATTATAAAGATAATTCACTATATAATTCATTTTTTCATCGATATACTATTTAGTACATTATATAGTTGTGATTGCGTAGCAGACTATCTTATTCTGATACATATTCAAATATCAAGAGTTGTCTATCCGCACTTAGTAGTTAATTATACAAAACATGTGAGAAGTCAATATACTCAACTACTTTCACTATTAACCCCCCAAAATTTATAGATGAATACTTTAAATATAGTTAGTCAAATAAATAGGTGACTACTCCATACGATTATACCCCAAACGCAGCAAACTAAAGATAAGAGCTCATACATAAATAATTAAATAACCAACTATTTAGCAAAAATAAACGATTCAACTAGAAATAAGAGTAGTCAAAACTAATTACTCACACAAATAGACTACTATTTTCACGTGGACAAAACCCAATACTACAGAAACAAAATACATATTCAAATATCAAGCCCCCCCCCCCCCCCCCCCCCCCCCCCCCCCCCCCCCCCCTTCCCCAAAAAAATTTATATGGTTCATTTTCAGTCAGATACATAGTGGGATTGTCATAAGTTAATTGGACATAGATGAAAGTGAATAGATGGCTACATCCACAAATCATATAAAGACTTCGAGGTTATGTGAATTACAAGCAATGTAGTAGTTATCCATTACCTAACATAAACAATTCATCTACTTTCACAAAATATTGAAGTACACTAGTAATGGTGTCAGGGCGACTGTTGCATCCTCTTTTAACTCCATCTTCTCTTTCACTAGTTTTACATCCTCCGCATATTTCATCATAGAGCTTAGGAAAGCTCCTTTGATGTTTCTTTTTCTGTCCATGAGGAAAGTCCAAACACCAGTATCTCCTTGAAACTATTTCCCTTTCACGAGCAATACAATTTATCTTCCAACCATTTGCATCAAAAAATATAGAATAATTTATAAATAGAACAACTAACTACAATCTCAAAATAGACAGATGTTTTACTCAGACTTTCGATACACTAGTAGTTTGACTACCATGTTATTATATTTGATTATTTTGTGTAGATAGTTGTCTTTGCGTAATGGACTATCTTATTCTCATAGTTACAAACTCAGTTTGTTCATAGTAGGTGATTACTTTCTATGTGCATTTGGATACGCACATATCAAAGGTGTTAAAGTTTTCGATGCTATTGATGAAAAATAGAAGATATTATCTGCAACTTTTAGCAAAAGTAGATGTCACATCATGACAGAAAAAAATAATGCTGAGATAAAGAGAGGAAGGGGTTTTTCGACAATTCATCTTATTTTGGACAGTTGACTACTGCTATTTTATTAATTGACTGCTTTTGTATGGTATTCAACTAATTAGGTCCTCCAAACATAATATTGATGCAATTCACCCTAAATTTAATACTGCCAAATAACGAATATCATTTGGGCTTATCGCAATCCGCATGTACTAAATTCATGACCTCTAATTGATTCAATATTCATTAAATAATTATCTTAAGAGAGCCCACTTTGGCGGAATGTTGAGACAATTCACAACTTGAACCAATAGAGAACATTCGATTAATATTTTTTCTTAATTAAACCTTATTTACAAAATTAATTGTAACTCCTTAACCTTAATTATGATTATACTTTAATCAATAATTGTGTTTCTAATCACATACTTTAATCATTTTCAGAGCCAGAAATAATTATCATAAACTTCTGCAATTTTTTAAATTGAAAGATGAGCCAGCACATATGGTTCGGCTGTTGGAAGAATACTAAGCAACCAGAGATCAAACGCATCACCTTGTTGTTTTATGTTTCTATTTTTGAAATTCGAATTTGGGCTTTTATTTAAAATAGTTCATCTATTAAATATTTAAAATAGACAGATCCAAATCAATTAAATAAATAGCCCACTTGAATAAGACTATGACTTTTAATTAAAACAGGCCCAACCAAATGGTCCAAATAAAATAATCAATTAATTAACCAAATGACACATCTCTCGTAAATGTAGACATTGGCTTTGACAATTACATGTCTTATGTCCAAACCAAATAACACATGTCACACATGCAAACTAATTAATTATTTAAGTAATTAATTAAATTCATTTTTAATTAATTACCAAAATGCCATTATCTTCAACCATTAGCCAACAGACCATTTTTATCATTAAAACAAGTTTTTTTGAGATTTTAAATCCGAAAATTATGCTAAATAATCCTTATGATTCATGATAAACCAAACCTTATAAATTTAAATCACGAATCTCATGCATAATTAAAAATCTCAGAAACTTTGAATCCACAAATTTGATGCAAATAACCAAAACATCAAATTAAAAAAAATGCAAATATACCACATAGTAGGAGGCTCTGCTACCACTTGATAGAACTTGATAGAAATTGATCCTCATAATTCTTTTGGCCCAAGAACTACTATGTGAATATATTTGTACACAATCTTTAGGAAGTTAAAAAAACTTACTTGAACTCATATTACAAAAAGATGATTTGTAGATTGTCTTCTAGATCTGTGTATCCAAATTATTCTACTACCAAGAGATGTGAGCTTGTGTAGAGAATAGAGAGAAGTATGCTTTAGAAGAGAGAAAATCCTTATCTTTCGTTAACAAAAATGAGCAAAAACCTTCAATTTATTTATGTTCTCTCCACCTTATATATTTCCCCACTTCATGGTATATATATTAAACCAAATTTCTATATACACCTTTAATCATACATGAGCTAGGGACCATAACCAAACCAGAAAACCGTTACTTGGCAGGTCCTGTATTATTGTAATTTAATTCAGCCCATCATAGAATATAAATAACATCCAAATTAGTCTCTATGCATATAACCTCAATGTTCATAATTCATAATCTAATACCGAAGTCCAACTGTTTAACCAAAACCGATTACACCTTATTTGGACTAAACCAAAATGACAATTCTTAATCCATGAATTCCTTTGGTTTACACATTTCCAACAATACAAACCCATACCCATAAAAGAGAGATAATAAACCCACAAAAAGGTTTTTTTTTTTTGGGGTTTAAACCCACAAAGAAAGTTGACAAGTCCTGCAAAGATGACATAAGCTGAAACACAAAGAGTTTGTTACAGGTTAGGCTTAATTATAGGCTTTGGGCTAAGATTAATTAGTAGTAACTGATGTCAAACTCTACAATGGGCTTAGGTTTAGACTTTTACTTGGGTTGTTGTAACAAGGTTAAGGGACTATTAAAGAGTAAATATGAGAAAGAGAGAAACGTGAGTTTGTGTGAGAAATAACTCTGATCTTGTTATAATTCGATTTTGGTGGTTTTGCCAGCAATAGTGGATTTGGTCTTGGGTGTTGGATCCCGAAAAATTAAATATTCTAAATCACAGATTTAGAGGAACTCGTTATATCTCATGTCGTTTTCTTGCGTTCTTTAATCTTCTTCAAGTTTGAAATCAAATATGTCATGGCCAAATACCATCAAACTCTAAAGGCCCATGACGTTAAGCCTACGTTAAAAACCAAAAAAAACCTAAGTCTAATGTCTCCATACCTCTATATAAATGAATTGAGAGAGAAGAGAAGGGGAGGAGAGAACCTTACAGAGAGGCTCTGCCTAATTGTCGCCAGAACCGCTGCCGTCCAGTCACCGTCGCCGGAGAAGCTCATAACCGGTGGTGGAGAGAAAGGAAGGAGTAGTGAGAGGAAATCAGAAACGGGAGCGTAAAGAACTAGAAGCTGATCTTGGTACTGTCGGAAAGATCTTTCTCTCAACTTTCCAGAACATCATGAGTTGCTCGATTTTCATATCTGTTTTTCCACTTTCAAGTTGTGGTTTTGGGAGGACGATTCCGACCAGATCTGAGCAGTAGAGAGCATGTCGGTGGTGGATCCCAACAGAGGGATTGTCAGGGAAGCCGATGCAATCATCAGTACTGTCAAAAAAGTTTCAAAACGCAGTTTCCAAATGCGATTTTTCCAAACGCCGAACGCAATCGTAGTTCCAGAAGTAGTGTTTCCCAACTGCAACGCCAACCGCTATTTTTCCAAACCGCTTTCTTCCAAAAAGGCTAAAGTGATGATGTGATATGTGGATTCATGGTATACATTAGGCTTAGTTGTGTATGTTTATGCTAGATCTAGGATAGTTTAGTGATGCATGTGTTTGATGCTTGATGAGTGGTGTCTTTGATGAATGTTTAGTGTGAATTATAGTAGACTCGAGATATATTAATTAAGAAGTTAAGTTGAAGTTGTGTGAGCCGTAACTAGACTGATGCCGGTAGCTTAGCCCGGGTAGTCATGTGCGGTATTATTTATATGAACTGTGCCGATAGCCTAATCTGGACAGCTAAATAACCGGCTGACGGGCGAGTAATAAGCAATTGTTGTATGTGTTACAGATGGCTGGAGATGTGATCGTAATGATCAATTGTTTTATTTGTTACAACTAACTGGAGATGTGAATTGTATGAAAATAAATGATGTGATTGTTATAGCTGATTGTTAAGAAAATAATTGATGTCTACCTCGTACAATTAATATGTGTTGCTTGACTACTTTCTTGGTTTAGTATACTCGTGTATTATTGTGTTTAGTGAATCTTATGGATCATGTGGGTAGACGTAATCATCTTCACTGAGTAATTCGTTGCTCATGCCTCCTCTTATGGATGCAGGTGAGAGAGAGGAATAGTGCTCAAGTCCGGCGGTGAGGTAGTGTTAATTATTTTTCCGGGAATGATGGCGATTTTTTTTTCAACGTTTTTAAAGACTGTTTCAGCTAAGTATTTCCATTTAATTTTGAGTTATGGTTTTATTGTTAAAACGTTTCAAGTTCTCGATTTATTTTAATACGAGAGATTTTTAAGACGTTGGAAACTATTTAATTCGATAGTTGAAATTTGAAAAGTGGTTATGTTAGCGGACATGTCGTCTCAAGCAAGTTAAGAGAGGGGTGTCACAAATTGGTATCGGAGCCGGTTTGCCAAACCGATCCTAACCTGGGAGGCGATATCTAAAGGACGAACAATTCGTTTTTCAAGAATATTTGTTTAGTTTTTGAAAAGTAGTTTTATGGGGATAAAAGGGAACTTTTAAAAGTTAAGCCACCACCAATCCGAGCTTGAGCAAAGTGTTAGTATCTTGTTTTCTTAAATTTAGTTTTGATATGAGTATTTGCATGGAAATATGGCCCCAAGAAGACAAACACGAAATGGGACCAATGGAAGGACCAATGCGAACCAAGTTGAAGAGGCATTAGTCACTAGGAATGTGAACGAGAATACCTCCAATGTGAACCAAGTACTAGAAGGTGCCACTCATGCAGGGGATCATGTGGCAGTGAACGATGTAGTGCTGCAAGGGATTCAAGGGCTCCATAACCTATTTGGTCAACTGTTACAACAACTTCCTGTTATCGAACAAGCGCAAGGAGCAGCAGCAGGACAACCGCAAGCTCCAGGACCAGCAGCACAGTTCCACCCACCGCCTCCTCCACCATCAGTGCTAGGTCAAGGGTTGGATTAGTGGACCGCGTTGAAGTTGATGGGAGATCAGGGAATGGAAACCTTTAGTGGAGGAACGGACCCAGTGGTAAAGGACAACTGGAGGAAACTGTTGGAGAGGATCTTTGAGATCACTCTGTTGCCCTTTTGAGTATCAAATGGAGCTATATGTCATTTACCTTCATGGAGAAGCTCAAGTCTGGTGGGAAATAATATCGAAGAAAGCTACGGTGGGTTATGTGATTTTGTGGAGTGTCTTCTAGGGTGAGTTCTCGAGGAGGCAATTAATAGATTGGACGGAGAACTCGTGCACCTCGTGCAAGGGTAAAAGACAACGAGAGAGTACGAGCGAGAATTCAGTAGACTCTGGTCGAGAAAGCGGCACTTATGGAGGATGGACTTGCAAAGGAGGCCAAGAACCGCAAGGATTGCGGATACACACAAGCAATGCCATGAAAACAGGAGTACAGTCCATGAAAGAGGTCCATCTCCGTCATGTGGTACGTGTGGGAAACATCACTGTTGAATTTGCCTAGCGAACTCTCAGTTGTGCTTCAATTGTGGATGTCCATGTCACACCAGGATTAATTGCCCGAAGACAGGACTTACTTGTCGCAAGTGTGTGGAAATTGATCATATCGCAAAGGATTGCAGGGTGAGGCTCGGTATGCAGTCGTATGGTGATACGATTCTTCCCAATTTCGGTACTTCGAGGGCGGTAGATGGATAATCCTAAATTTCAAATGGTTCGCGGAGAAGGATGATAAGGCGTGTGAACAAGTCTCGAAGATCCTTATGCCTCTAACTCGACTTAGAACGCTCCAAATGAAAGAAGGCGGTGGAACTTTGGAATGTAGAATCCGCGGAGTAAGATAACAAGGCATGAGATCGAAGATCCCGAAATTTTTTGTGCCCTACACTCGACTTAAAACGCTTCTACGATCCTAAGTAGTCGAATGGTATCGTCAAGAGTGATGAAAGCTCTTGATAAATTGAAATGATTAAATGGCTAACCACCAAGTAATCGAAAAGTTCTAAAAGAACAAAGGAGAAAACACTCTCACTTTTAAGAAACTATTTGATTGATAAAAAGTTGGATGAATGATCAAATGATCTTACATGATTTTATATAGAGAATAAAGTGGGGAAAAACAAGGAGAAAATGAGGAAAACAATGCCTAGGAAAAAGGCAAAGACTAGTTAAAGACTTAGACTAAACTCTTTGACTACTTTGACTAGTTGACTCATTAAACTCTTGTTTGAATGATCCTTTGAGTCCCCTTAGTCAAAATTGATCTTTCCTCATGGAAGAAGTTGGGCCAAATGAAGATGTAAGCCCATTGCCTCATTAAAACCTCTTTTGGAAAACCCATTGGGACAAAACCAAGAGTAGGAAAAAGAGTACAACAAACTCACACCTTGGGCCAAACCTCAAAGTCCATCTTGAGCCTTGATCATGTTGAAAACGTTATGTGGGAGTTGACCTTTCTCCTCAGACCAAATATCTTCGAGTAAGCCGCGAACAGCTCCATTAAGCTTCTGAGACATTGCCCTCGTCATTGGTCCTTCGGGTACAAGTGTTGTGTCTTCGTGACCATCCTTGTCCGTAGCCATTATCATATCATATGGGAACCAGAACCGATAGCTCCAAAGAGACAAGAAGCAGCACCTAGAGTGTACGCAATCGAAGCAGACAATGCCGCAGAATCGATCGCTGGTATGTTTATTCAAAAGTTGTATTCAAAGTACATAAGTTGTGGTGAGTGCATGCTTGTTTTCTTTTTTATGTGTTCCTTAGTAAAGTAAAACAGTGTAGGATTGGTTTCGATTATGGTAGTATCGGCCTTCACCATGTTTGATACCGGGGCTACACATTGTCTTGTGACCCTGAAAATTGCTAAGTGTTGGTACTTTGAAGGAGACGTTCTTGACAAACCCTGAAAAGTTGAGACCGCATGAGAAAAGTTGATGAAGTCTTCAAAGACCTTCAAGGATGTTCCGATTATGGTAGATGGAGTAGAACTTCGCAGGAATCTCATAGAAGTAAAGTGGCAATGTTATGACGTAATCTTAAGGATGGATTGGTTGAAATGACATCATGCACTGTTAGATTGTCACAAAATACGGGTTACATTTTCCAGGCCTAAAGGGAGGTTGGTGTACCAAGGGATTAAGGTCCAGAGTGGAATCTCCATTATCTCGATGATCCAAGCAGAAGAGTTTTTGAGTAAGGGAAATGAAGTGTATCTCGCTACAATCACTATAGAAAGAGGAGAAGTAGGGGTGGAGTTAGACACCATATTGGTGGTAGCAGAATATGCAGACGTGTTCGAACCGCTGAAAGGACCACCACCAAACGCGGGGAGATGCATTCACCATTGAACTAGAGCCAGGGACCGCTCCGGTCTCAAGAGCACCGTATCGCTTAGCTCCAGCTGAAATGGCCGAGTAGAAAAGGCAGTTAGAGGATATAACAGACAAGGGATTTATCCGACCAAGTAGTTCGCCGTGGGGAGCGCCGATCTTGTTTGTCAAGAAAAAAGATGGAAGTTTCAGACTCTACATAAATTATCGCGGATTGAATAAGGTGACCATTAAGAATAAGTACCCGCTTCCAAGGGTCAATGAGATGTTAGACCAGTTGGAAGGAGCGTCATGGTTTTCAAAGATTGACTTAGCGTCGGGTTACCATCATATTGCAATAGTTGATGAAGATGTGCGGAAAATAGCTTTTCGGACGCGTTATGGACAATATGAATTTGTGGTAATGCCTTTTGGGTTGACAAATGCGCCAGCGGCCTTTATGAAGCTAATGAATAATGTCTTCCGAGAGAACTTAGATAAGTGTGTGATAGTATTCATCGACGACATACTAATATATTCAAGGAGTAAGGACAAGCACGATTGGCACCCAAGAGTCATACTGAACAAGTTGCGAGAATAAAAGTTGTATGCAAAACTGAGTAAGTGTAACTTCTGGCAAAGGAAGATTGGATTTCTTGGTCATGTGGTCTCCGATGCTAGGGTAGCCGTGGATATGGAGAAGATCTCAACGATCACCAATTGGCCAAAGCCTACGAGTGCCATAGAGGTGCACAGTTTCCTAGGATTGGCTGGTTATTATCAGAAATTCATAAGGGGTTTTGCAAGCCTGTCTAAGCCAATGACGGAATTGACTAGGAAATGAGTGAAGTTCGAATGGACGGATAAGTGCAAGAACATCTTTAGGAAGTTAAAAGACTATTTGACCTGAACCCCCCGTGATGGTACTACTAAAGACAAGGGTACCATATGTGGTTTACACTGACGCATCGGAAACATGACTAGGTTTTGTACTCATGCAGGACGATAGGA
The DNA here is from genome assembly GCA_030161315.1 of Eutrema japonicum. Classification (NCBI taxonomy): domain Eukaryota; kingdom Viridiplantae; phylum Streptophyta; class Magnoliopsida; order Brassicales; family Brassicaceae; genus Eutrema; species Eutrema japonicum. The sequence continues at coordinate 33,480,141 of BSQW01000012.1, forward strand.
TAATCGCTTACGCATCAAAGCAATTACGAAAGAGCGAGGCCAATTACCCTACACGTGACTTGGAACTAGTAACAGTAGTTTTCACTTTAAAGATATGGCGTGCTTACCTATACGGAGAAAATGTTCATGTATTCACAAACCATAAGAGGTTGAAGTACGTCTTCACCTAGAGTGATATGAACCTAAGGGAACGAAGGTGGATGGAGATGCTGGCCGACAATGACCTGGATATAACCTATCATTCGAGGAAGGCTAATCACATGGCAGGCGCCCTAAGTAGGCGAAGGGGTGATGTGCGGGGGATCAATGAAGTAAAGGAACTCACAACAACACTAGCTAGCCTAAACTTGTGTGCTTTGACGGTTGAAGAGGATGATGTCTCAGTAGAGGCAGTAAACCGAGCCGACCTATTATAAAGGATTAAAGATGCACAAAAAGAAGATGATGCCCTGAATAAAGTTGTGGAGGTATGATTGGGTATCTCACAACTGACAACGAGAAGGTTTTATTTGGAATCACGTGTGCCGGCGGATAAATGTATCAAGGAAGAAATCTTGCAATATGCACATCAATCTCGTTTTTGATACACCCGAGGAATAATAAGATGTATCAATACTTTAAAACATATTATCATTGGAATGGGATGAATCGATATGTCACCGATTTTGTAGCCCAATGCTCAATTTTTCAAATGGTTAAAGCGGTTTATTACAGAGTTTACCGTTGCCAGAGTGGGAAGGATGACATATGGTTTATCGTGGATCGACTTACCAAATCGGCTCACTTCTTGGCTATTAAGAAGACATATCGTGTTGGTACTTTAAGTGACAAGTATTTGGAGGAAATAGTCAAGTTGCATGAAATTCCGGTGATCGATGTTTCTGACAGGGACCCGAGATTCACGTCGTTGTTCTGGAAGGCTTTTCAGAAGGCTTTGGGAACAAAGGTGCATTTGAGTACTGCTTACTGATTTAAATGTGTTTTTACCCATTTTTCATTCGGTTTTTGAGTACTTTAACAAGTGTTTCATTCGTTTTTCAAGCATTATATTATGATTTTGGCATATTTGTAGTGTCAAGACTCTTTTCAGGTTATCAAGGTAAAAGCATTGCAAATTGGAGCAAAAGATCCGTTTTTGGAAAGATGCAAACCGTCAGAAGTTCAACATTTGATGAAGACCTTTTCACCGTCTGATCAACCTTATTTTTGGACACAAGATAGAAGGATCAGCCAAATTTCATTTGCAAGTGGTTTGAAGACGATCCAACGGTTAAATCTCAAGTTACATAAAGTTTACTGAAGCCCCATCAAGTTGTCAAGTGCATAAGCAGGAAAAACAATCCTGGCCGCAACCTGAAGGCTCGTGAGTGCGACCAGAGATCCTTTTACCATGGGCAGGAGCTCGTCCCTGCGGCCAGAGTAAAAACGTCCCAGATCAGGCCCGTTTGCAAGTCCACTTCCCTTCCGTTTTGGACAAGGAAAAGCCCTAGACGACTTTTGAAGACCTCAAGACCTATAATAAATATGTTGTTTAAGTCTCTTATATTCGTAAACCTGTCTCATTAGATATAAATTTTTAGTTCTTTTGTTCTTTGTTTAGGGAGATAGAGATTTCTCTTGAACCTTCTTTGTTTATATTCTGATTTATTGATTTTGCATTCATTCAATTCGTTTTTGCTTTGCTTAATCTCGTCCGAGTAGTTTATTAGTTGGGTTTAAAGAGTTTATTAACGGGGATCTCATGATTGATAGGGATAATTAGCGATTCTAACATAGCTGGTTTTTAGAAGTTCTTTATTCTAGGTTTGTTCCTATTGCATGGAGCTAGCGCCGCAAACTAGTAATTGATCTTAGGATTGATAAAGCCACGTAAGTGCTGAATTTATTAATCATATCTAGCTTAGGAGAGAAATTACGCTATAAGATACGAAATTATACTTATAGGGCTTTGTGGACGTTAACGAACTTGAATATATTGCGTGATCTGCTGCGTACCTACCAATGAACGTTGAGTAGTTAAGCTGTTAGAGAATATGTGTTTAACTCTGCGGAAGTAGGTTAAACAAAATTTCATTTTCTAGTTTAAAAGAACTTATTCTAAATTCGATAAGCATATGTTAATCATTTAGGTTGAATCAATCTAACACATGTTGTTTCCCTAAAACCCCAACGCTTGGTTTATATAGTTAACATTCATTTTTACTTTCCGTTTCGCTTTTATACTAAAATCGTGACACTCTCCAAAACACTTTGTCTTAGACTCACCTCTAACCTGTTTTAGATTTTTACAAACAGGCGTAGATTTTATATGGATCGAAACCCTAAGTACTACAGTGCACATCTGTGCACTTGCAGACCTAGAGTTTTATAAATTTTAAACCTGAACGTTTTGTCCAAAAGAGACCGCATCAATTCGTTGCACCCTCAGGCTGATGGGAAATCATAACGTACCATCCAAACGTTAGAGAATATGCTAAGAGCGTGCACGTTGGAATATGAGACAAGTTGAATATGAAATACGCAAGTTGCGCTAATCCGGGAAAAGCTTAAGGAAGCCCATGAGTGCCACAATAGAGCTATGCAGACAAAAGAAGAAAGGGCTTCAAATTCGAAGTTGGAGATGCAATGTATTTGAAAATGATGATGTTTAGAGGAACTAGTAAGTGAAAAAAATTGAAGAAGCTTAGTCCGCGATACATCGGACCGTACATTATCACTAAAAGAATTGGAGCAGTAGCCTACAGACTAGACTTATACCTCTAAAGTTATCTGATTTCTACAAGGTGTTGCACATTTCAGTTTTGCGCAAAGTGGTGATAAAACCATAGCTAATTATTGCGAATCCACAACTAAATATGGAAAAGAAGTTTACGGTTCTAGCTATATCGGTAGAAATCTTAGACCGTACAGAAACCGCAATGAAAGGAAAGATGCAATGGAAAGTGCAAGTTTGCTGGGAAAGGGACGGAATTCGAGAAATAACTTGGGAGTTGGAAAGACGGATGAAGGCGGAGCATCCATAGCTCTTTCATGCCTCAATCGGGGCCCCAACCATGCAATTCGATAACGAATTCTTTCTAAGAGGGAGAGAATTGTCATGGCCCAATACCATCAACCCCCAAACTCTAAAGGGCCCATGACGTTAGGCACACGTCAAAAGCCAAAAAATCCTAAGTCTAATGTCTTCTTACCTCTATATAAATGAAATGAGAGAGAAGAGAAGGGGGAGGAGAGAACCTTACAACAAAGCTCTGCCGGATTGTCACTTGATGCGCCGCAGTCCAGTCACCATCGCTGGAGAAGCTGAGAACCGATGATGGAGAGAAAGGAGAGATGAGTGAAAGGAAATCAAAAATGGGAACGGAGGTTTCAGGGAGATTTTCTGACGAACCGTAAGGAACTAGAAGCTAATCTTAGTACCATCGGAAATATCTTTCTCTCAGCTTTGCAGAACATCCTGAGGTGCTAGATTTGGAGATATGTTTTTACAGTTTCAAGTTGTGGTTTTGAGAGGACGATTCCGACCAGATCTTAGCAGTAGAGAGCAGGTCGGTGGTGGTTCTTAACAGAGGGGGTGTCAGAGAAGCCGTTGTAATCATCGGTACTATCAGAAAATTTTTAAAAGGCAGTTTCCAAACGTGATTTTTCCAAATGCCAAACGCATTCGCAGTTCCTGAAGTAGCGTTTCCTAAACGCAACCGCCAACTGCTATTTTTCCAAACCGTTTTCTTCCAAAAAGGCTAAGGTGAGTATGTGACATGTGGATTCATAGTATACATTAGGCTTAGTTGTGTATGATTATGCTAGATCTAGGATATTCTAGTGATGCATGTGTTTGATGTTGATGCTTAATGAGTGATGATTGATGATCTTTGATGAATGTTTATTGTGAATTAGAGTATAGTCAAAATATGTTATTTAAAAATTTAAGTTGAAAGTGTGTGAGCCGCAACTAAACAGACGCCGGTAGCTTAGCACGGGTAGTCATGCGGTATTGTTTGTTTAGTCTGTGCTGGTAGCCTAGCCCTGACAGCCCAATAACCAGCCGACGGGCGAGTAATAAGCAGTTGTTGTATGTGTTACAATTGGCTGGAGATGTGAAGTGTATGAAAAAAATGATGTGATTGTTATTGCATATTGTTAAGATGTGTACCTCGTACAATTAATATGTGTTGCTTGACTACTTTCTTGGTTTAGTATAATCGTATGTTACTGTGTTTAGTGTATCTTATGGATCATGTGGGCAGACGTGGTAGTCTTCACTGAGTAATTCGTTGATCATCCCTCCTCTTATGAATGCAGGTGATAGTACAAGAAAACTGTCTATTTCCAAAAGAAATTTACGACGGTTTTCAATCGATGTAATTTACCAACGACATTACGACGAAATATGTATTTGATGTAAATTCGTCGTAAATATTTGTCGTCGTATAATCGTCGTAATTTTACGATGACATTACGACGATTAAGACAATCGTCGTAATATTGATGTAACTTTACATCGGATTCACGACGAATATGATTTTCGCATATTACGTTGTAAAGTCGACGTAAAATTACATTAGATTTACAATGACCAGTATTCGATATAAATTAACGATGATTTCACGTCGATTGTTTCCAGTTTGGTAGAACACGTTTTTTATAGGTTCACCTAATTATTTACATATGTCGTATATTCGATGTAAATTCGTTGTAATGTTATTTCGATGTAAATTCGTTGCAAATCTGTTGGTAATTCTAAAAACATTTCTATAAATACATCCTAAATTCAAACGAAAATCTACAAAAAAACAAACAAACACATTAAACAAAAAAATATACTCTACAATATTTTTTTATAAAATGTCGATATACGATCTACGAAGATGGATGTATACGCAAAAAGATTCGGAGGGAGCGTTGACGAAAGAATTCAAAGATGGGCTTAAAATATTTATGTATCAGGCCGGAAATATGCAAATAACCCTGGAAAGCGGTAAGATGTTATGTCCTTGTCGTAAATACAAGAATACGAGATATATTATTATTGAGACGGTGTGGAAGCATTTACTAAATAGAGGGTTTATGCTGTAATATTATGTTTGGTATCAACATGAAGAGGGTTTTGAAAGGATGACTCAAGCAGCTGCTATTAGTAGTAATTATCAAGGTAATGTAGATTTTGATGAATCAAATTATTATGGTAGTTATCATCATGGTCAAAATCAATTTGATCAGGGTCAAGATCATGATAGGATGCATGCCATGGTTACTGATGCATTTTATGAAACAAATGCTGATAATAGTGTTGAGGAACCCAACGTAGATGCGAAACGATTTTATGATATGTTAGACGCTGCAAACGGACATATGCATTTCTACGACTTCTCTGCATACGGAATGCTATCAGGTTGGACGACGCATGGGAGGTTATCTTGTCCTTATTTCCTCGATCGGACATCTGCATTTCAACTGAAACATGGTCGAAAACCATGCTGGTTTGATTGTCACCGCCGGTTTCTACCAATCAACCATACATATCGGAGAAACAAGCGGCTGTTTAGGAAGAACAAAATTATGCGTGTCCCCCCACCAGTGTATCTATCTAGGAAAGATTTAGAAGTGCAAATAGATCATTTTGGGGGACTAAAAACGGTGAATCGTGGAGAAAATTGGCACACTCCAGCTAATATGTCTGATGGATACAAGGTGAATCACAATGTGCACAAGAAAAACATTTTTTAGGAAATTCTGTATTGGGAAGATCATCTGCTGAGACACAATCTTGATGTCATGCACATTGAGAAAAACGTTTTTTGATAACATCATGCATACAGTGTTAAACGTGAAGGGACATCGGAAAGTCAAGGTTAGACTTGCCCGATATTTGCAACAGAAATGAGTTGCATATAATGAGCAATAGGAAATCACCAGTTCCTATATTTTGGCTGGGTGCAGAAGAAAAGGCATCGTTGTTCAATTGGGTTTCATTTGACGTGAAGTTTCCTTATGGGTACGTATCCAATCTTGCTAAATTTGTTGAGAAAGGACAAAAGTTTTCAGGGATGAAGAGTCATGATTGCCACATGTTTATGCAACGATTACTTCATTTCGCATTTGCCGAACTTATTACAGAAAATGTTCATGAAGCAATTGGAGGTAAGATACATCATCACATATAAAATTGTTGATATTAATTATATATATATATATATATATATATATATATATATATATATGTTCAAATATTACAATATATAATTTTGATTGTGCAGGCATCAGAGCATTTTTCGGGATCTTAGTACACGAATGTTGTCAGAAGATGTCATTGCACAACTGGCTGGTAATATTCCAATATTGTTGTGAAATTTGGAGAATATATTCTCCCAGCGTTTTTTGATGTTATAGAACATATTCCCATTTATCTCCCTCACGAAGAAGAACTAGGCGGACTTGTTCTGTTTAGGTGGATGTACCCATTCGAGCGATTCATGAAATATTTAAAGGGAAAGGCAAAAATCTAGCAAGGGTTAAAGGATCAATTGTTGCGGGAAGTTTGATAGAAGAAACTTCACACTTCACTTCATACTATTTCGCTACAAAAGTTCGCACACGCAAACAGACTCTCCGACGATATGATGATGGTGGTGTGGGATGAACTTATGCAGTAGAGGATATCCCATACATCTTCTCACAAATCGCTCGTCTTAGTAGAAAATTGAAGGAAATTTGGTGGTCTAATGAGAATGACAGGCACATCGCACATACGTACATCTTCGTAAACTGCGAGGAAGTGAGTCCTTACTAGAGGTAACGTAACTATTTAATTATCCACTAATCAATTCTATATTAATTAATATAATTAATGGTGATTAACTTCAATGTATATATATTTTGCAACTTATTTGTTATCCAGGTACGAGAATGCATTGAAGGCGTTTCAGATGATGAAATAAACGATCGTAAAGATCGTCACTTTGCTCAGTGCTTGAAGACGCAAGTAAGTTAATAGTTATAAATATTTTATTTTATTATCGATACTCAATCTAATATGCACACTTATTGATATGCCTTTCATAGGTGGATCATGGCGACCCCGCATATCCAATATGGTTTCATGAGTTACTCCTAGGCCCCCTCGGGAAGATAACGACTGCACCCATGTATTTCACCCTTGGTTATGTGTTTCATACATACAAGTACGGCGTTCGTCGGGCAACTACCAACTACAGAGTATGCGTTAGGGGTGAAATATATTATTATGGGGTGTTGCAGGAAATAATAGAAGTGGAGTACCCCGGCTTGGTTAGGATGAAATGCGTTCTCTTCAAATGTGATTGGTTCGATCCAACAGTCGGTCGAGGGGTGAGAATTAACAAATTTGGTGTGGTTGACGTCAACAAATCACAACGATACAACAAGCTTGAGCCATTTATCCTAGCATCACAAGCAGAACAAGTAACATTTGTTCCATATCCGCGAGTTCGAAACACTGGGATCTCATGGTTATCGGTTATTAAAATAGCTCAAAGGGGTAAAATTGTTGGTGTTGACGATCTTCCAATGCAACAAGATTCTTGCTGTGACATTACAGAACCAGAGATTACGGACAACGTTCTTTTAATTGATCCCCAAAACAGGCAAGTTGAATATCTACCTGACTACATAGAAGAAGAAGGCGATTCTGATGAGTTTGAAGAGAGTACTGACGATGATGATGAACCTGAAGATGATAAACACAATGAAGATGATGAACCCAACAAAGATGATGATTCTGATTGATTTTTGATATTTTATTTAATTTTGTATAAATCTATTTTAGAACTTACTCATGCCCTAAACCATAAATTATGATCCCATCTCCGATTATCTCCCCTCATTTCCCGTTTGAAGAGAGTGACGATTAATTAATCGCCGCACCTTCGGCGGGAAATGAGCGGGGATAATCTGATGGGATCGAAACTTAGGGTTTAGGTCATGAGTATTACGAGTATTACGATGACATTACGACGTTTTAAGTCCAAATCGTCGTAATATCGTCGTAATACTCATTTAGGGTTTAGTGCATGAGTATTACGACGACATTACGACGATTATGACTTAAAACGTCGTAATGTCGTCATAATACTCGTAATACTCATGCCCTAAATCCTAAATGGGTATTACGATGATATTACGACAATTTGGACTTAAAACGTTGTCATTTTGTCATATTCAAAACCAAAATATTGAATCTGATTATAGTGTTGATTATATATGTTGTATAGGATTGGTTTTTCATCATTTATCTTGTTTTAACTACTCATTGTATATAAAAATTTGAGTTATCACAAAAATCATACTTATATAGTTCATGCATACTTATAAAAGTAAAGGTTACATATACATTATTATGTGAAATAAGGAAGTATTCCATAAATTAGATTCAATCGTTGTTATTGAATTTGTTGTTTACTATGAGAAATCTTGGATGCACAAATGTACTTCCTTATTAGAAAATGTTAATACACGACGGATTTGTGTATTGTTAAATAGGGTTTAGGGTTTAGAATTATTTTATTACGACGATTTTACGATGGATCCATCGTAATGTCGATGGTACATTATGACAAAATTACGACGGATCCGTCGTAATAAAAAATATTAAATTTACCGCGCGGGGGAAAAATTCAGATTGGTTGAATTTTCGGTTAAAATGGTATGACGGAATTACATTGAATCCGTCATAAAGTCCTCGTAACAAAAAATTTAATCTACCGCGTGGAGGAAAAAATAAGATTGGTTGAATTTTCGGCTTCCATATTATGATGTATTTACATCGGAGCCGTCGTAATTTCGATGGTACATTACGATGGCCACAAACTCTATATATACAAGCTCAGATTTTCTTCCTTCGCTCACAACTCAAAATCTCTCTCTCTCTACAAACTCTCTCTGTCTCTCTCTCCAAGGTAATTTTTATTATTATTATATTGGTATTAGTTAATTAGATAGGATTGGAATTATTAGATTATATTCGTTAATCTTGTTATTAATTAATTTTATATAATTTTTTTTAGATATATATGGGACCACGCAAATCTCACTATCGCCACTTCATGACTGGCGAGTCGGGACAGAGTGCTAATTCGGCGGTCCCGTCATCTTCTGCCACACCGACCGTGGTTCCGGATTCTGAATCCGCACCAGCGCCGCCGCCGCAACCGCCACCTCCACCTGCACCAGCACCTCGACCCCATTGATATATGCGGAATACACGGTCGAAGATTTTTTGCGGCAACTGGGTCATGATGGTTTACCCCGGTTAGATATGCAACAGCCGCCGGGAACTTTTTGGTACATAACTTCAAAATTTTTTTTTGAATTAACTTTATTTTATTTACTAATAATTATAGTTTTATTTCTCAGATTTGATCACGATACCAAAGTCGGATGGAGTGTGTCTGACACCATTAAATCCTATTTCATGGAGCCTCACCGCAATTGGTATGCAGTTCCGAACGACGTTATCGAGAAGTGGTTCAAATGTTTCGCGGTAATTTTTTTGAGAATTAATTATTTTTACTTAACTAATTTTTTTTATATCTTTTCTAATTTTATTGGAGTTTCTTTTTTATAGCAAAAATGGCACTGGGATGTTGCGATCAACGAGACGGTGAAGTCGAAGTTTAAAACGAGGGCAAAATTTCGGCTCAATAATACCGTCTCCTATTGGAAGAGAAACTGGGAGGTTGATGGCGATAAGGTGAATCCCATATACATGTCTTCCGAAGTTTGGGACGGCTTGAAGACCTACTAGAGAGATCCGCATTCTCAGAGTTTGGCTGCTAAGTGTTCGGCTTCTCGGAACACTGTCGCTGAAGACAGTCTTCTGGCGGTTACGCCACATACTTCGGGTCAAACATGTTTTGTGGGAAGGCGCCTTACAATGGTATTATGTTTTCGGTTGATTTCTATTTTTGTGATTTTGTGATTAATTAAAATTATCCATTAACCGTTTATTTTTTGTTGGTATGTCGTTTTGTTAGGAAAACGGAGGCGAACTTCCTCCAATGACCAGAGTTTTTGAGGAAACTCACAAAAAGAAAGATGGCTCTTTTGTGGATTCTCGGGTGGAGAAGGTCTACAAAGATTGTCGAGCGTCAAACTCAGCTCTCTCAGCAGCTATCGCCAGGTAGTTCGGTCCAATCCACAACAGCTTTGACCACAACCCAGATGGAAGAGATATACGAAGAGGTAATAATAATTAAATTATATTTTTACGAAATTATTTTGTATTCAATTGATTAAATTTAACGTTTCTTTTTTTAAGGTTGCCCCGAAGAAAAATGGCAGAATTTTAGGGATGGGATCGATCAAAGATAGTGTTGTTGCCTCTTCTTTCTCACGTCGTTCTTTCGAGGATCCGGTTGTGTTGCGGAACGTGTTAAACATCGCCCGCTATGAGATTAGCATTTTGGGACCAAACAAGTGGTATACGATGAGAAGATCCAAGGATACGATAGGACGATCCTTGGATACGATAGGACGATCCTTGGATACAACTCTCTCTCTCTCTTCGATATTCTTGCCGTGAGTAACCCCGATTTGGCAAGCGCACTAAAGCAGCAGCAAACGGGTACATTGCCATCGGGCCCGAGGGATGCGGAACAGTGACCGGATCCGCTCGCGGAACAACGAGCGGTATTGGAGCGTAGATCGGACGCAAAGGTTTTCAGTGATTTCAATATTAACCTAGAAGAGAATAATTAGTATTTTGAATTTTAATTTGTATTTTTTTTTGTTTTTTTTGTTTGTCAACAATATGTATTTTATTTTGTTTTTTAATTTATTTATAAAAATTTAATTTATAATTATTTATAATGATTTAATTTATAATTATAAATTTATTAATAATTAATTTAATTAATAAATATTATATATATATATATATACTATTACGACGCATTATTTACATCGCGTTACTAACGAATTTACATCGATATATTACGACGATTTTATGATGGATTTGCCGATACAAAATTCGATAATTCGATGTAATATTACAACCATATACCATCGATTTTACGACGGATTTTTACAACGCTTTACCAATGAATTTACATCGATATATTACGACGATTTTACGACGGATTTGCCGATACAAAATTCGATAATTCGATGTAAAATCGATGTAATGTTACAACCATATACCAACAACATACCAACGAGGTAATTTTAGTCGTAATGTCGATGTAAAGTTACATCGATTTTACAACGGATTATTTACGACGGTTTTACAACGAATCTTATTCATCCTAGTGTTTCCGACGATCCGTTTACGATGATTTGGCAATCGTCGCTAATCCGTCCCAAAACCTGTTTTACATCGATTTTACATTGATTATGTTCGTTGTAATACACTTGTTTTCTTGTAGTGTGAGAGATAGGGGTAGTTGATGTAAGACTCAAGGTCGAGTTACAAACAACGGCCTCAAAGTGATTCAAAGCGGCTTGGATGCGGAAGGATGGGCCGAAGGTGATAGTTGCGGAAGCTTGGCTCGGTCGTGATGGGTCCGAAACAAACAAGATGAAGCTTAACTCTCCTGGGGGAAACCACGATCTAGAGAGAGAAGATTCAATCAGTTCTTAAGCAAGGGGGGACGCCTCGCACAATACTTAAGAACGAACAAAAGAAACCGATTCAAAGGCAACGAAGCTTTGAGACTTAAACTTGAAAGTTTATTGAAAATGAATTGTAAATTGTGTGTTGAAAATACAGAAGCAAAAGAGCTTTATAGGAGCTCGACAAAAGAGACCTAACGGTCATAAGAATTCAAATACAAGGAAGGTATTAAAAGAAAATCTTGATTGTTGCCATGGGTGAGATTGCTAATCTTTGGGCGTGATCTTCATGGTGGCTGATGGAGATACGAATCTCCCTAGGTTAACTTGGATTGCTGGACGTCTAGGATGTGATGGTGAGATTGGATGGCCCAAATTAGAAGAGAAGAATTCGCCTTGATCTAGCAAATCGCGGGTATAGCCGGATATGGTAAGTTCATTAATCTTGGAGTCAAAACGACCGTGTAGAGTGATTGAGCGTATCTTCTTGTGCTCTGGTGGTCTAGGCCCCATTGTATACTCAGTAGACAGCATTACACATGAGGAGAAATCGTGCAAAGTCGGACTTTCCTTACTTGGCTCCAAACGGGTCCGCGTAGGAGATTGGCCTTCCCGATTTGGATTCGGATCGTGCCAAGTCAAATCTCCATCTGGTTTGGACCATAAAAGGCTCCAGTATGCGTGTTGGGCCTTGGCTGAATCAGTGGTTGAAGATCTTGGGCCAAAACACATGTTTCCTGGCTCATACGCTCTCTCGGGTGCAATGTGGTGCATGGCTAAGGTGAATGCCGGTTTTGGTCGAGCTACGGGGATTCTGGCTCGACTGTTCTCTTCTCCATGGTGGGTTGGTCGATGAAACCCATCTCCTTTGGGTGGTGGGACGTTTGGATCCTGCTGGCCGTCGAGCTCACCAATCTTGCTTGATTCGTAAACGGTCGGGTCACCGTGATACCAAGGTCGAGCTAAGGGAATTCTGGCTCGACTGTTCTCTTCCTCCTGGTGGGTTGGTCGATGAATCCCATCTCTTTTGGGTGGTGGGCCGGTCGGCTCCATTTGGGCTAGGAGCTTAGGAACTACTGTCCCGACCTTAGGAATGGGACCGCTGTTGCCTATAGGACGAGGGTCTAAGCCTGCCGTACACTCAGTACAACCCATTTCAAAGGTAGTAGCAATCCCATGAGCTTTCATGGCTTTGATCTTGGGTCCTTGTGGGCTTGCTGACTTGATGTCCTCATCATACCCTCCCTCTTCAAGTGATTTCGTCCTCGAAATCTTCAAACCTACATCCAAACATAGCGCATTAGACTTGTATCCCGAAAGGTGGTTTAGGAGCTTACCTCGGAGTTGGCTTGATTTTTGGATTTGAGCCACCATTGGAGATGACTTTTGGATCAACAATGAGTAGATATATCCTTGTTTTTGCTTGTTGAGTGTGCTGGTAGTGGTGTGGAGCTTGGTGAAGTCTGGTTTTGCCTTTGAAGTTGTCTCGGCAAAAACTTCTTTCTCCTCGGCTACAATGAATTTTGCCTCGGCTAGAATTGGTGCTGCTTCGGCCATTTTTGGTTTCTCGGCTAAAACTGAATTGGCCTCGGATAAAGTTGAATTGCAACCTACAAAACCTGTTCTCGATGCGAATGGCAAGGACAAGTGTGTTATGGGCTCTAAGGAAGATAGCTTATCAGATTTTTCAAGAAAAAGACTTACCTTGAGCTGTCTTTTCTCTTTCGCCCTTGCTTGCAACACACGGACTTCCGATCGGTCCAATGGAGCAAGCGTGACCTTCTTGTTATTGAAATGGAAGGAGTACTGGTTCGTTCTTCCATTGTGGGACACGGCTCTATCATATTGCCAGGGTCTTCCTAGGAGAATATGACCAGCTTCCATTGGTGCGACATCACACACCACTTTATCCTTATATCCACCGATTGAGAAGGAAATTTGCACTTGTTTTGACACCTTTAGCTCTTCCTTATCGTTCAGCCACTTAAGTTTATAGGGTCTAGGGTGGTCCGTGGCGGTAAGACCTAATTTTTCAACTAACAAACAGCTTGCAATGTTAGTACAAGAGCCACTATCGATGATGAGGTGACATACCTTGTTTTGCACGGTACAACGTGTGTGAAAGAGATTTTCTCTTTGGGCAGTGTCCTCTTCAACCACCTGAGTGTTGAGGGTTCTCATGATCACTATGGACTCTCCTTCATCAGCATATTCAATGGCCTCCTTCTCGTCCTCCGATTCTGCCTCGTCTCCAAACGTACAATCTAAAAGACTACAAAATACTTGGACCGTATCTTTGGAGCATGGAGTATGCTGAACCATGGAGTATTTTGTAGTCTTTTAGAGTCTTTTCAGGTTTTTGGTACGTTTGGAGCATTATTGAAAATACTGAAGCATTTTGGAGCATTTTGGAGCCAAGCAGAGATCATGTAGCTGAGACACCGATTTGATGCATGAATATCGATCGATACACTTATGGTATCGATCAATACCCGTCGAAGAAACAGAAGAATCTTATTTGAAGATTTAATGAACTGCAAATTGCCCCAGAAGACTTTATTATTTACAAGAACCCCCAAAACGTGACTTAGATTATTTATTAGGATTTACAGCCACTTTGATGGCTATGCATTATTTTTACTTTGGTTTTGTGAGAGAACTTTGGAAGGGAGACAAGTCTGAAACTCTGTTCGTCCGAGAGAAGATTTCGAACCCTTGTTTTACTCTCTTCTTTATTATTTATTCAAGGATTTATTCAGTCATGTTTATTGTGGCAATCTCCATGTCTTAGTAGATCTCATGTTAGGTTTAGGGTTCTCATAAGAGATTTCTCTGAATGCTAGGTTGAATTGTTGATTATGGTTCATAATCTGAATTAGTTCTTTGCCTTAGGTTGTTCTCAAAGCTAATTCTAGATTGATAACCTATAACTTATATTTTAGGTTAATTGATTAGGCACGAGAGTTTAATTGAGAAACCTGATAGAATTTAAGGTGAGCAAAATAACTATTCGCAAAGAGATTTGGTTTAGTTGTTTTGTGAACAAATCAAACTTGAACTAAAATCTGGTTTAGACTTTAGGATTCGCAAAGAGATTTGGAATTATAGGTTTTAGACTTAGATAATTATCGCAGCGAGAGTTGGTTAATTATACTTTAGTGATTTGAGTTCAAGAACTGTGCGTAACCTGAACCCTGATTTGTTAGTTTAATTTAATTCATTGATTCCCTGAGAAATACCCTGAACCTATCTTTCTCCCAATCGAATCACTACTTGTTTAATTTACGTATTTGCTTTCAATACCATTGATCACTTAGCTTAATTTTTATCTATACAATCTATTGTGTGTTTTCTTGAGTCTCTGTGGATTCGACCCCTAAGTATTACAATCGACAAAGTTTTAGCACTTTTAGGGTATTAATTTGAGCTAATCAAATTTGGCGCCGTTGCCGGGGACTCAATTCGCCATTAGATTTTAGTTTGAGAATTTCGACTAAGTTCGCCGCAGTATCGATCGATACTCTAGTGGTATCTGTCGATACATGTCGTGACTTTCTGTGTTACTTACGTTCTTGACTTTTATTTTCAGGTGTATGCCTATTCGCGAAACCAGAAGGAACAAGAGCACTCAGCTAGTTGATATGTCAAACGAGTAGCTAGCAATTTTGGAACGCACAAACATAAGAGCAAAGAAGCCAGCAGAGATGAACAACAATCCAGTGGTTTTGGTTCAAGATGGAGCTGGTGCTTACAGAGATCAAGAGGGTCAATTGTGCAATGAGAGAGGGCAACGATTGGATGGAGAGGGGAACATCATCCCACCTGCTCCTGGTATCGAGGAGATTGTCGCTGGGAACGCGAATGCAGGGAATGTTGTGGCTAATCGTGGTAGAACAATTGGTGAGTATAACAGGCCTGGTCAGTTTTATGCCAATCAATCAGCGATCCACCCTCCTGCTTTTCAGAGGAATGACTTTGAGCTGAAACCTGCATACTACACTCTTGTGGGTCAGCACCCTTTTCATGGTCTTTCCAATGAACATTCCATAGATCATATTGAGAGGTTCGAGGATTTGGTCACTAGCATCAAGAGCAATGGAGTGTCCTACGATTACCTCTTCTGCAAGCTCTTCCCATATTCTTTAGGTGGAGATGCGACTTACTGGCTAAAGCAGTTGCCTCCTGGATCACTGACTACCTGGGAAGAGACTATGACTGCTTTCCTGAATAACTTCTATGATGATGCACGATCCGAGGATCTTAGGAACAAGATCTCCCAGTTTTCTCAAGGCCCTACTGAGGCGTTCAAGGTTGCTTGGACGAGATTCAGATCATATCAGAGAGATTGTCCACATCACGGGTACTCTGATGTTCAGCTGATGGGTTTCTTCTGCAGAGGAATTGATTGGAAGTATTAGATGGCTTTGGATGCTTCGAGCAATGGAAACTTCAACACCAGGTATCCAGATGATGCTTATGTGCTGATCGAGAACCTGGCGTCTTGCAATAGCACCAAGAATGCAGACTTTGAGCGCAAGAAGCAAGCTAGTAGCATGGAAGGTTCACAGATTGCTGAGGTTCAAGCCAAGTTGGATTCTATGCACAATCTTCTGATGGGCAAGACAACAAAAGTTGTTCACTTTGCTGAAGATGTTGCAGTATTCAATGAGGATGAAGTAGAGGATGTTAAATATATTGGTGGTTCTGGTTTTCAAGGTCAGAAGAATCAATACAACAACAACCGAAATTTCAACAACAACTCTCAGCAAGGAAGTTCGAATCAGTTTGGCCAGAAATCTTTCCAGAACAGTGGTTATACCAGGAACTATGGAAATTCATCTTATCAGCTTATACCTGCTAAAACTCTTGAGAGCAAGATCGAGTCTATGTTTGAACAGCTTACTCAAGGACAGCAGCATATAACAGTGGATTTCAATGGAAAGATGGATGCTATGTACAAGGATCTGAGTGGAAGGATCGAGGCTCACAGTACTCATCAGAAGATACTGGAAACTCAAGTAGCTCAAACTGCAGCAGCTGTCAAGGGAAAGATGGTTCATTCACAGAATGAATACATCAATGCAATCACCTTAAGAAGTACATGAAATTTCGAAAACCCTGTAGTAGATGACGATGAAGATTCTGAAATCGCCCGAGTATCGATCGATACACTTCCTGTGTCGATTGATACCTGCTCTGAGATCGATACCACTACTTGTGTCGATCGAAACCCCTTGCAGACTAAGCCGGAAATTATGAAAAAACCGGCGATAACAGAGGAACGTGTCTACAATCCTAAGGTGTCATATCCTAGACCACCTAGACATCTCATGAATTTCATCACTGCAGAGAAGTTGCTCGCTTTTGAGAAGATGGTGAGGAGAATTCCCCATACTATATCTTTTGAAGAAGCTTTTGAAAATAGACCTTTGGAATGTTACTTCCGAGATTGCAGAGAAACTAAGGAAGAGATCAAGGCAATATTCATCAAGGCAAGAAGCACACCACCACCGATGAAGCAGTTAACTAAGAGGGAAGACCCAGGAAATGTTTTAGTTTCATGCTCTATCTACGGAGTTGAATTCAAGGAATCTCTCGTTGATTCAGGGTCGAGCGTCAATGTCATGTCAAAGGCACTTGCAGAGAGGTTGAAAATTGGTGATATTAGACTTACTCAGATGACAATCGCATTCGTAAAATCTTTCACCTCGGTTCCATACGGTACAATCCCTGATTTGCTGGTTAACGTAGGGGACTGTCTGGTTCCTGCTGATTTTCAGGTTGTCGAGATGAGTGCAAGGTCTAGTAAGCCATTGATTCTTGGACGACCGTTCATGGCTACGGTTGGTGCAGTTATAGACACGCCTAGTAAAAGGATTTCGTTCTCATACATTGACGAACATATCTTCTATAATGCCATTTCTTCTAGACGAGCTCCCAAACATATCTTTTGCATCACTGTTGTCACAGGAGAGACGTTGA
Source organism: Eutrema japonicum (assembly GCA_030161315.1). Taxonomy (NCBI): domain Eukaryota; kingdom Viridiplantae; phylum Streptophyta; class Magnoliopsida; order Brassicales; family Brassicaceae; genus Eutrema; species Eutrema japonicum. The sequence continues at coordinate 33,497,709 of BSQW01000012.1, forward strand.
TGGTTGATCTTTTGGACGAGCCTTATGATGAGCCAACTGTCATAGACGTTTTAGATGGCCCCTCTATCATTGATATATCATGGTTTTTACCCTGTTTAAGCCATGATATAAGTCCGTTTTATCGAGTCTTTATTCTATTATAGAGTCTTTTAGAGTCTTTTACAGGTTTTAGCACATTTGGAGCATTATTGGAGATATTGGAGTTTTATGGAGCATTCTGGAGAAAAACTGAAGTCTGGTGACTAAGTGCCCGATCAAAGCGTCAAGCATCGATCGATACCCCCTGGTATCGATCGACACCCATCGAAGCAGATTACAAGTCGCGACTTTAATGAAATTTGAAGAATTGTAGAACTTGCCTAGAAGACTTTAATATTTACAAGAAGACCCAAATTCGTGTTTAGACTATTAAATTAGGTTTTACAGCCACTTTGGCCGTGTGCTTTTCATTAAGATTATTTTTGAGGATCTCTGAGAGTTTTTGGAGAGAAGGGAGACAAGTCAGAACTCTGTTCGTCTTAGAGAAGATTTCGAACCCCTGTTTTATTCTACTCTTATTTACTCTATTGATGATTTATTCAAACATGTTTATTGTTTCAATCTCCATGCCTGAGTAGATCCACTTTAGGTTTAGGGTTTTCTCATAAGGGTTTTCTCTGAATGCTAGGTTATTAGTTGTTAGGATTCACCATCTGAATTAGTTCTTCACCTTAGGTTGTGTTCAAAGCTAATTCTAGGTTGACGAATCTGGAATTTAGATCTTAGGATAATTGATTAGGCACGAGAGTGCGATTAATTACCTGATAGAATCTTAGGTGAGCAAAATAACTATTCGCATAGAGATTTGGTTTAGTTGTTTTGTGAACAAATCAAACCTGATTTAAAAGCTGATTTAGACTTTAGGATTCGCAAAGAGATTTGGAATTCCTAGGATTTAGATTTAGATAGTTTTGGCAACGAGAGTTGGTTAGCTATACTTTAGTGATTTGAGTTCAAGAACCGCGCTAAATCTGAATCATGTTAGTTAGTTTACCTGCATTAATTAATTTTCTGAGAAAAAACCCTGAACCTATCTTTCTCCAATTGATTTCACAACCGTTTTAACTTGCATTCTGTTTTCAATACCATTAATCACTTAGCGTAATTCTCACATCTTTAATCTATTGTGTGTTTCTGTGAGTCCTTGTGTTCGACCCCTAGCTATACTATAACTACTGCTTTAGTATCTAAATAGGGTATTAATTTGAGCATATCAAATTTGGCGCCGTTGCCGGAGACTCAATTCGCCATTAGATTTACGTTTGAGAATTTTGACTAAGTTCGTCGGTATCGATCGATACTCACTAGTATCGGTCAATACTCATCGTTCCTTTTTGTTGATATCGATCGACACCACTTGGTATCGGTCGATACTCAACGTGTTTTTTGTTACTTACTTTCATTTCCTAGTGTGTTTCAGTTGTGAATTTGGAACGTGCAAACAGGAAAGCAACGAAGCCAGCAGAGATGAACAACACAATGATTCTGATTCAGGATGCTGATGGAGTTTTGAGAGACCAAGAAGGTCGTTTGTGCAATGCGCATGGACAGCGTCTGGATGGAGAGGGGAACATCATTCCCGCTGCTCCTGTTGCTGCTGGGATTGTCGTTGGGAACACGAACGCTGAGAATGTTGTGGTTAATCGTGGCAGAACGATTGGTGAGTGCAACAGACCTGATCAGTCCTATGCAAATCGATCAGCGATTCGTCCTCCACCTTACCAGAGGAATGAATTTGAGCTGAAGCCTGCATACTACACTCTTGTGGGACATCATCCTTTTCATGGTCTTTCCAGCGAACATCCCATGGATCATATTGAGAGGTTGGAGGACTTGGTCACTAGCATCAAGAGCAATGGAGTGTCCTACGATTACCTCTTCTGCAAGCTTTTCCCATACTCACTTGGTGGAGAAGCGACTTACTGGCTGAAGCAGTTACCTCCTGGATCACTGACTACTTGGGAAGAGACTAAAACTGCCTTCCTGAACAATTTCTATGATGATGCACGATCCGAAGATCTCAGGAACAAGATTTCTCAGTTCTCTCAAGGTCCGACAGAGGCACTCAAGGCCGCTTGGATTCGTTTCAGGTCATATCAGAGAGATTGTCCGCACCATGGGTTCACTCAAGTTCAGCTGCTGGGTACTTTCTACAGAGGGATTGATTGGAAGTATCAGATGTCCTTAGATGCTGCGAGCAATGGAAATTTCTACACGAGGTATCCTGACGATGCCTATGTGCTTATTGAGAACTTGATTTCTAGCAATAGTACCAAGAATGCAGACATGGAGCGCCAGAGGAAAGCTGGTAACTTGCAGTGCAGGCAGATTGCTGAGGTGAATGCTAAGTTAGATTCAATGCATAATTTGTTGATGGGCAAACAGCAGAAGGCTGCTCATCTTGCTGAAAAGGATGAAGTGGAATATGTTAACTACATTGATGGAGTTGGATCTCAGGATCAAAGGTATCAACAACCACCCACACCACCCAGAACTTCTGAGAGCAAGATTGAATCTATGTTTGAACAGCTTATTCAAGGACAGCAGAAGCTATCGATGGAATTTAATGGGAAGATTGATGTCCTGTACAATGATCTGAGTGGAATGATCGACGCTATTAATATTCAGCAGAAGATGCTGGAAACTCAGGTAGCTCAGACTGCAGCAACTGTCAAAGGACTAGTGGATCATTCACAGAACGAAGAGATTTCGGAAATCACCCCCGTGTCGACCGATACCCTCCTGTATCGATCGATACCCGTTCAAGAATATGTTAAGGACGTCTCGAAGGAGCAAGCATCGATCGACACACTCCATGTATCGATCGATACCAACCCAGATACTGCAAAGGAGCCGCGTATGAGTGTTTACAGACTTCACAAGCCCAAGAAGTTGAATCCTATTCCTCAACACCTCCGAGCCCCCATCACTCCAAAGCAGCTGCTTGGCTTTGAGAAGATGGTACGAAGAATTCCACACACACTGACTTTTGAAGAAGCTCTAGAGTACATGCCTTTGCTGAGTCACTTCCGAGATTGCAGAGAAACTGATGACGAAATTAAGGCACTCTTCCTCAAAGTCAGAAGCAAGTCACTACCGCTGAGGCAGTTGACCAAGAAGGAAGACCCAGGAATATTCTCCGTTCCATGCTCCATCTCTGGGGTTGAATTCAAAGAGTCTCTCGTTGACTCAGGGGCTAGCGTCAATGTCATGTCAAGGACAATTGCAGAAAGATTGGGAGCTGATATTCGACCTCCAAAGGCATCTATCACATACGCAGACTGTTCCACCTCACTTCCCTATGGTACAACCCTGATTTGCTGGTTAACATAGGAGACTGTCTGGTTCCTACTGATTTTCAGGTTGTGGAGATGAGTGCACAATCTCGTACGCAGTTGATTCTTGGACGACCGTTCATGGCTACGGTTGGTGCCATTATGGACACACCCAGCAGGAGAATCTCGTTCTCCTACATTGACAAGGAGGTGTACTACGAAGCCATTCCATCTAGAGGACCTCCCACACTTATCTCTTGCATCACTGTTGTTACAGAAGAGACGTTGGTAGTTGATCTGTTGGAAGAACCTCCTGACGAGCTAACTGTCATAGATCTTCTGGATAGTCCTTCTATCATCACCAAGAAAGACGTCAAAACAGCTAAGGCACAGAAGAAGGTGCAGAGCAAAGAAGTGAAGGATGCTGCTTCTGTGACTTTAATCCCTCAGAAGTATGATGGAGATTCGATTGAATACAAGGTGAAGTGCAAGGGAACTTCAAAACCATTCTCTAAGGCTAGAGTTCTTCTTACTCCAGAGCTGAAAGAGAAAGGCCATGAGGTTGTGGAGCGCATGTTGCGCAAGACCCTTAAGTTGGAAATGTCAAGTTGTGGAGCCTATTTTGCTGCAAGCTCTCATTCTTATCTGGACTGATCGTCCGTAGAGTCAAGATCGTGACGTTAAACAAGCGCTGAGTGGGAGGCAACCCATTGGTGAGTCTGTACATACATTTTTATCTTCATTTTGTTTTTGATTTTTGGTTTTGTGTCTTGTGTCAAACATGAAGCAGATTTGTCGAGGAGTATCGATCGACACCAGTTAGTGTCGATCGATACCAAGTGTCGTAGAAAAGGAGCATAATTTTTAGAGTCTTTTACAGGTTTTAGCACATTTGGAGCATTATTGGATATATTGGAGTTTTATGGAGCATTCTGGAGCAAAACTGAAGTCTGGTGACTAAGTGCCCGATCAAAGCGTCAAGCATCGATTGATACCCCCTGGTATCGATCGACACCCATCGAAGCAGATTACAAGTCGCGACTTTAATGAAGTTTGAAGAATTGCAAAACTTGCCCAAAAGACTTTAATATTTACAAGAAGACCCCAATTCGTGTTTAGACTATTAAATTAGGTTTTACAGCCACTTTGGCTGTGTGCTTTTCATTAAGATTATTTTTGAGGATCTCTGAGAGTTTTTGGAGAGAAGGGAGACAAGTCATAACTCTGTTCGTCTGAGAGAAGATTTCGAACCCCTGTTTTATTCTACTCTTATTTACTCTATTGATGATTTATTCAAACATATTTATTGTTTCAATCTCCATATCTGAGTAGATCCACTTTAGGTTTAGGGTTTTCTCATAAGGGTTTTCTCTGAATGCTAGGTTGATTAGTTGTTAGGATTCACCATCTGAGTTAGTTCTTCACATTAGGTTGTGTTCAAAGCTAATTCTAGGTTGACGAATCTGAAATTTAGATCTTAGGATAATTGATTAGGCACGAGAGTGCGATTAATTACCTGATAGAATCTTAGGTGAGAAAAATAACTATTCGCAAAGAGATTTGGTTTAGTTGTTTTGTGAACAAATCAAACCTGGTTTAAAATCTGATTTAGACTTTAGGATTCGCAAAGAGATTTGGAATTCCTAGGATTTAGATTTAGATGGTTTTCGCAACGAGAGTTGGTTAGCTGTACTTTAGTGATTTGAGTTCAAGAACCGCGCTAAATCTGAATCATGTTAGTTAGTTTACCTGCATTAATTGATTTCCTGAGAAAAAAACCCTGAACCTATCTTTCTCCAATTGATTTCACAACCGTTTTAACTTGCATTCTGTTTTCAATACCATTAATCACTTAGCGTAATTCTCACATCTTTAATCTATTGTGTGTTTCTGTGAGTCCTTGTGTTCGACCCCTATATACTATAACTATTGCTTTAGTATCTAAATAGGGTATTAATTTGAGCATATCAATCATCACCAAGGATGACATCAAAACGGCTAAGGCAGAGAAGGAAGTGACGAACAAAAGAATCGAGAGTGCTACCTATGTGACCTTAATCCCTCAGAAGTGTGATGGAGATTCGATTGAATATAAGGTGAAGTGCAAAGGAACCTCAAAACCATTCTCTAAGGATAGAATTATTCTTAATCCGGAGCTGAAAGAGAAAGGACAGGAAGTTTTGGAGCAAGTTCTCATTCTTATCCTGAATGATCGCCCGTCAAGTCAAGCTCGTGACGTGAAACAAGCGCTTGGTAGGAGGCAACCCACTGGTGAGTCTGTATATAAGTCTTTTTCTTTTTATTTTTATTTTTTTCGTTTTTGTGTCTTGTGTCTTTAGTGAATCAGGTTACACGAGGAGAAAAAGACCTTACATCACTAAATAACCATGGTATCGATCGATACCACCTGGGTATCAATCGATACCCCATGCGCAGGTAAGTCTCTTTTTAAAATCCTTGGGTTTTCTTTTCTTCTCCACAGTCTCCACCGACCGATACTTAGCAAAAACCCTACTCCAAAATCGCCAAATCTTCGTTTCTTCACGGATTTGAGTGATTTCAAGGTCTAAACTTGTTGGATTTTTATGCTCTTCCCATTTCTATCATCTATTCTCTCGATCTGCAAGGTATGACACTCAAATTTCTCTTTTTCACTCCATGGACACAAAGTTTGGGATTTTTGAATTTTTGCCTCTTAGAACTTGAATTACTGGATAGATCTGCCTTACCTAAGTTTTTCTAGAGGAATTTCGGACTCTCTCACGCTTGTATGCTTGAAATTGCGGATTTGATGAATTTTGAGTTTCTGGTTCGAAAATCACCAGGGTATCGATCGATACCCTGCGTGCAGAGATGGCACTTTGAGATTTTGTTGCTGATTTTCGCTGTGTTGATTGGCTTTGGTGCTTATTCTGTGTTTACTGTGTTCTTTGTCTTTGATTTCAGATGTCTACTCGAAAGAGAACACGAACGGATGAGGCATCCAGCTCCAACCCACGACCAATGGAATTCAGTTTAGGCCAACGGGCCAAGATCTGGGATGGTTTACATTGGCGGATAGGTGTGGTGAACGGTTTCCTAGGTCACGATACCTACAAAGTGCGGATTGATGGAGCATCGGAAAACATTGAGGTTCTGCATGCCTCCTTGCGCAAAATCCCACCACCACCAGTGACACAGCCATCGTCACCACCCACTGCTCGTGTTGACCATGTGGCTCCTGCTGCCACTTGTCGAGCTCCTTGGCCCAAGAGAAACGAGAAGGCCAGGATTCCCTGCAAAAGAGTTTGGGAGGGAACAGATAGGGAGATCGCTGAGAGTACAAACTGCCTCTACAGACCCATCTCGGAAGACTGGGATGATTATGATACGCTGCACTAAAACGGGTGGCTAGGCATTGATGTGCAACCCAGTCGATTTGTTGATGGAGTCACTATGCGTCGTTTGGGCCTAGACGGTGAGCTCCAGTGTTTGCTTGGGAGGATTGGTCTGGGCACTATTGCCACACAGCAGTACGACATATTCCCTGACTTGGTTCGTCAGTTCATGGCGACAGTCTGCATCTACTACCAGGATGAAGTTCTCAGGGACGCGCAGGAGGGTACCTTGACCTTCATGATTCGCGGAGTGAGGTACCGGTTGCCACTCCCTGACCTTTGTGACCTCTATGGCTTTCAAAGAGCCTTTAGGAGAGTCGCTCTTCCTGTTTCACACCCTGACGTGCAGAGCTTCTGGGCGCACTTTGGGACTGGTGCTTATCACTATAGGACATCCACTAAGATGGATGTGCGCCACCCAGTCCTGCGTTGCTTGGTCAGGATTCTGAGCAACACCTTTTTGTGCAAGATGGAGCCGAACAAGATGAGAGTGTCTGAGCTTCTAGTACTTTCCCTTGCTATCCGAGACATCATTCCAGGCGAGGACTATGCCTGGCCTGAGCTGACAGAGGTCAACATGGGCGCTGTCTTTGCGTATCACTTGGTCTCCTTGAAGACTAAGCCTTTTGTAGGTAAGAGTACGAGGGGCACCGCGAGGAAGACCGAGTCTGTTGGGAGTCTCCTCACACCTATCTTCCAGCACTTTGGGATCAGTACTGCGAACTGCTCCATTTCCACTGCACGCGTTCTCATGGACGAGCAGGATTTGCAGAACTTGAGGTGGCTGAAGCCTCCGCGGCGTTGATACTTCTCTACCACTGCTGGAGATTTTCTGGTTCAGCTACCCAACAGAGAGCTGACAGACATTGGTGACACTCCGCATCTGCGTTTTGAGCCTACTGAGGATATGTTGATAGCTGCACCTGTCACTCGACGTCGTGCACCAGTTACTAGAGCACCTGCTGCTGCTGAGGATGAGCCAGTACCTGACCTTGCTGGAGGTCGACTACGACGCTCACGACATGCACGTACACCTGCTCCTACACCTGTTCTCCCTCCACCACATGCGATGGAGATGGATCCATTTCAGAGGTGCGTCGTTGATAGTCTGCAGACTATTTGGAGTGCCATTTCTCGATGCAGTTGCATGGTCCCGTCTCGCCCACGCTCACCTTCAGGAGAAGGATCGTCTCATACCGCTGGAGACGATGATTCTGATGAGGATTAGCCCTCTGTTCTATCTGGTTCATTTTTTCCTTTTCTTTTCTTTTTCCTTTCTTTTGAACTTTTGTGTATGTTCTGTCATTTTCTTTTGATTTTGAACTTTATTGGATTATGCATTGTGATATCTTGTTGCTTCTAACCTGTGTTTGAGTGATCTAACAGTGCTAACCATACCACTTTCGGATCCTTGGTCAAAACTTGAGAGCAATATTTTGTTACTTGTCGTTGAGAAGAATTCACTGTATCGACTAAATCACCCTGGTATCGATCGATACTCCCCGTGTATCGATCGATGCCTCATACGCCAATTGAACGTTGAGAAGAGTTCATCGTGTCGACTTAAGCCTGGTATCGATCGATACCAGGCCGTGTGTCGGTCGATACACTTGTCCCAGATCGATAACTCCTTCTTTTCCCTCACAATCCTACTCTGTTCTTTTGTTTCTTTCACCAAACTTAGGCTAGATAACATTGGGGACAGTGTTGTTCAAGTCTGGGGGAGGTAGTCGCTGACATTGTTTTTGTTTTTCTTAGAGTCAGTCGTTTTTGAGTCAAACTTTGTTTTATTGAGTCAAAATTGGTTGGAGACTGTGATCTTTTTCTTGAATCTATTGTTCTGACTTTGATTTTAAGTGACCATTGTTACAGAATCAGTATTAGATCGACTAATGAAAAATCCAAAGGCTGACAAGTTAACTAGAAGACAACCATGTTTCCAGCAAATTTCTTTAAAGCCTGAGCCTAAATTTTTGCACTTCATCGATGTGACTGATGTCCATAGAGCTTGATTCCTCATTCATATCTGACAAAGGAACCCATGTGTTTAAAGTAATGGTATTTATCTCCCCTGTTACAAGTTAATAAATAAGATGCATTAAAAGATGAAATGATTTTCTTCTGAGTAGAGGGTTAGAAAAATTTCCAGCGATCCCATTATTCTACTTCAAAGGAAATGATCACACAAAGGTGGAAGCGAGGTTAGGAAAATTTCCTGTGATACCATTATTCGCCTACACCTTTGATTACTTTTTAAGGGAAGAACCGGGGATTCGGTGGCAAACACCATCAATACTCGCGTCTCGAACCTTAATAAGCATATGCGAGATAACATAATAAGAAATAAGTCTGGGGGAGAGAAAATAATACCAGAAAGTGTGAGATTGGATGGTTCCTTGTCATGATATTGTATGGGAAAGAATCTAGAAGGTTCTTGGTATTAATCGCAGCGATGAAACTGGCGATGAAGGCTTTATTAGGTAATGATGTGATGTGTAGTCTGGGAAGCTGCGAATGTCTACGGAGAAGTACATGGTGGTTAGATTTGAAACTGTTTATGTGATATGTGGATCATTAAGGAAAAATTTTGTTGCAATGTTTCAAAAACAGGTGAGTCTCCGTGTTTTCAAACATCTTTCTCTGGTTTAGTTTTCTGTTTTGCTGGAGGGCAAGCAAAGGCTAAGTATGGGGGAGTTGATATATCATGGTTTTTACATGTTTTAAGCCATGATATAAGTCATTTTATTAGAGTCTTTCTAGTATTTCGTAGTCTTTTAGAGTCTTTTCAGGTTTTTGGTACGTTTGGAGCATTATTGGAAATAATGAAGCATTTTGGAGCCAAGCAGAGATCATGTAGCTGAGACACCGATTTGATGCATGAGTATCGATCGATACACTTATGATATCGATCGATACCCGTCGAAGAATCAGAAGAATCGCGACTTATTTGAAGATTTAAGGAACTGCAAATTGCCCCAGAAGACTTTATTATTTACAAGAAGCCCCAAAACGTGACTTAGGTTTATTATTAGGATTTACATCCACTTTGATGGCTATGCATTATTTTTACTTTGGTTTTGTGAGAGAACTTTGGAAGGGAGACAAGTATGAAACTCTGTTCGTCTGAGAGAAGATTTCGAACCCTTGTTTTACTCTCTTCTTTATTATTTATTCAAAGATTTATTCAGTCATGTTTATTGTGGCAATCTCCATGTCTGAGTAGATCTCCTGTTAGGTTTAGGGTTCTCATAAGGGATTTTTTTGAATGCTAGGTTGAATTGTTGATTAGGGTTCATAATCTGAATTAGTTCTTTGCCTTAGGTTGTTCTCAAAGCTAATTCTAGATTGATCACCTAGAACTTAGATTTTAGGTTAATCGATTAGGCACGAGAGTGCCATTGAGAAACCTGATAGAATTTAAGGTGAGCAAAATAACTATTCGCAAAGAGATTTGGTTTAGTTGTTTTGTGAACAAATCAAACTTGAACTAAAAGCTGGTTTAGACTTTAGGATTCGCAAAGAGATTTGGAATTCTAGGTTTTAGACTTAGATAATTATCGCAGCAAGAGTTGGTTAATTATACTTTAGTGATTTGAGTTCAAGAACTGTGCGTAACATGAACCCTGATTTGTTAGTTTAATTGCATTCATTGATTTCCTGAGAAATACCATGAACCTATCTTTCTCCCAATCGAATCACAACTTGTTTAATTTACGTATTTGCTTTCAATACCATTGATCACTTACCTTAATTTTCATCTATACAATCTATTGTGTGTTTTCTTGAGTCTTTGTGGATTCGACCCCTAAGTATTACAATCGACAAAGCTTTAGTACTTTTAGGATATTAATTTGAACTTATCATTTACTACTATTATTAAAACGAGAATGATGCATTCTCATGGTGTAGATATACCTTTATTTTTCATATTTGATCATAATACCTTAATCTTGTAAATGTGTAAATATGTATTAAATTTTAAAAGCATATGGTAAATATATTCTTCGTATTCTATGTATCACTTTTTACCAAGTGATAGTGGGCTAGTAATTCCTACTTGCTCAAAAGTTTCTATGTTAGTCTAGGACAATGATCGATTTTTCTCGAACATGGAATTATTTAATTATTCATATTTGGTCAGTGGAATTTGTGTCATGCTTTAGACTCATAAAAAACTCTGATGGATGGACTACTTGGCGACTATATTTACGATGGAAGACTAGTTGGATGGTAGTTAAAGTTCAGATCACACATTGGTTATATATATATATCGTATAACAAATAGGAAATGATCATCTATACAGTTATAGCATATGAAAAAAAAAAGTTATAGCTTGTCCACGCACGCAATATTGAATTACGTCTCCCAATGATTAGAACTCCTTACATTTTTTTAGTCCAACACAATTTAAAATTTAGTATACCATCAAAAGAACTATTGATGTCTTTTTGCTTGCCTATCACTGAAGCAAGGGACCAGTTTCGATTTGGTTTTCTCAGCAATAAATCATAATCGGTCATTCTTCTTTAGCTCTAAACTAGGTAATTCTCTACGTTTTAGATGTAAATACTTAAAAAAAATTTACTTCTTTTTATAAGAACGTGTCAAAAGCAATGTTCAAATTTTATATAGTCATATATAGTTTAAACATTTATATAGAAACATACATTTTGTGTCACTGTCAGTGAAACGCTTTAGTGACTAGTTGTTGATTGTGAGATCGCTGATCATAAAGTAGACTAAGCGTAAATATATAGATATACTCTACGGTTCTCTCCCTCATTGTACTTTGGCTTAGTGACTTGATCAGCTCACATTCCTCTCACACTTTCATATCGTTTGTCTCCCACATGGGTTGGGTCCATATTTTCACATCGCTATTGCTTTCAAACGCAAGACAGTGTAAATCAAGTGTCTAAAGCATGTACATAATTCATGTGTGTGTTGTGGGAGATTTTGTGAATGATGATGGAAAATGAATACTACTTGAACTAGAAAGTATTGGAGATTTGGAAACAAACACGAAACTGAATGATAAGGAGTTTCTATTCTATATAAGGACTAAACAAAATGGAAGTCAAGTTTGATTAAAATTCTTTTGCTATGTCACACTAGTTAATTTGTTTTCTATTTGATTTTAGAAGTGTTTAGTAATTGAAAATTTCTTATTCATCACATGGACCACTCTCACGAGATTTGAGTTTCTTGTGTTGTAATTTTGTTTTGTTGTTTATGCTACATTATGAGTGCTACCATGTAAATATGAATCGTAACATCCACATCAAATGTTTGCAACCAATATGATAATATTTTAGTGTTGTGAGATACATACAAACGACCAAAATAGATATTTTATATTATTTCAAAAAGATGAATGGCACAACCTTGGTGCGAGATTTCAACTAGTTTTCATTGCAAGATTTATTGACATATTGGACTAAGTTGCTTCCAAGTTATCCAAGAGGTAAGCAATGAAGCTAATTCTTTGAACCCAATAGACAATTAGGAATATTTGGTTATGGAATCTGGTGATTAATGTCGTTGTTGTTGCTCGTAACATTCTTCCGTTTGTGGAACCAATTTGATATTTGCTTTCTCGAACATCGCAATATCTCCATGATCTTAGACAAGCTGCATCTAGTTTTTAAAATTCGAATATTTTTTTTTGAAGAATATCATTCTTTAGGCAAAAAAAAAAGGTACTTCTGATCCTATATATATTGAGTAATGGAGTCTTAAGAATACACTTTTGAAATATAAAAAGACCATAACAGTTATGGATCTCTCTACCGTAATCGTCAAACAATAATTTGATTTTCTAGAAAGTATGTAAAACACCAATTATAAAATGAGAAAATTCATCAAAGTAATCTCGTGCATAAGAAATATTACTAGATTAATCTCTAGGGAGGGAGGTCATACTAGACTAAACTTATTTTGTTGGTCAATGTCCCTTTTATCCATATGTTGTATTGTACTACGATTATGCCATTATTAATTACTTTTGATTTATTTTTTTTGAACAAAAGAAAACCTACCGTCATATATGACGGTAGGTTTGTTTATATATGACGGTAGGTTTGTGTCATCATTAAAAGTTAATGACAACAAAAAAACATGGTTTACAACAACAAAAAAAACCTCTCGACAAAGGCGATATGAGGCGACGGCGACGTTTGGGACGACGTCTTGATTCCGACGCGATTCCGGCGAGGAGTGAGCCATTTCCGGTAAGCCTCTTCATCCTCTTGTTTTGTTTTAGGTTTCTCTTGCTTCCACGAATAAGAACCACGACGAAGAAGAACCGTGACAAAGAAGAAGTTACGGCGAAGGAGATTGACTTTGGCGAGGAGGGAGGCGTGTCGAGGGTTCCGGCGAGTCATCTTCCGCCGTGTCGGCGAAGAATTGGGGAGAATGGCCGGTTGGCGGCGGCGGCGCTGAAAACCCTAATTTCATTTTTTTTTCGGCGGCGAACCTAACCCTAATTTATTTTGGTTGCAGATAACTTGTTTTGTCTGTGTTTCCGGTCTACCGAACGGAATTCCGGTGAGAGCAAAGATTTTCCGGTGAGGAATGTTAAATTTTGTATTTCTTTGGTGGAAGATTTTATAACGCTTGATGGTAGATTTATTAGTAAGCTATATGTGGTTTGGTGAGTTTGGTAGGTTTATTTATATATGACGGTAGGTTTGTTTGTATATGACGGTAGGTTTGTTTGTATATGACGGTAGGTTTGTTTATATATGACGGTAGATTTATTTTTATATGACGGTAGGTAGTTTGTATATGCGGTAGATTTGTTTGCTAGACTTATTGTTGACTACTGGTAGTAATGGTAGACTTATTGTTAACGACTGACTTATTCTCTCTTTTCTCTGACATGTAGGTGGCGTCATCTCCGGTGATATTACCGGCGTTTGCAAATTCTGTTAACGAATCCAAAATGCAGAGAGATAAATGAACATGTGAATATAATTAGAGAAATGGAGATATTAGAAATGTTGATTTTGCGAGTTTATAAATGTTTGTTCTTGAACATGTTTGTATATGCCTTTTAAAATCTAAAAAATATAATTTTTCTCTCTGGAATTGAAGTACTAAGGAAATGGAAGTTAAACTATATTTAATTTTAATGTCTTCCCATGCATTGTCTGATTAAATTTGGATTCACTGTGCGAGTAGTAAATTCATCATAAAGATGAGTTAGAATACTACATTTATAAGTGACCACATGCGCCTCTTGCGAATGCACAACTACAGACGGCATGCCAACTTGTTCTATCGATCAATGAAGAAAACAAAATTCAAACAAGTATACCGTGGATGAAAAAAAAAATTATTATATTTGACAAATAAAAGCATTTAATTAAGTCCTAAGTACCAAGACAAGGGTTGTAAACAAACTTTCAATTAAGTAAGGTGATTATGCATCATTGTCTCGAGGAGGAAGATATATTGAACCACTAACAAATAGTAATTGGAACAGACAATTAAACCCAACTAAAATCAAAGATCAACTACTACATATATTATGCTCAAGAACAAACACCCTCAATGCACTAAATCAAAGGTTCAACAAATGTACACAAAATAGGTCTCTCTTTGTGATTTAAGATGAAATGAAAAGTTAACTCCAGAAAAAAAAATCAACAAAATAAATCTACCATCATTACAATAAATCTACCATCAAATAAAACAAATTCTCATACTTAGCAAATTTGGGTACCTGGTTTTTTTTCGTAGATATGAGTTTTAGTGTAGGGCAAAAACGTCATTTCTCATTCTGGAAAAAGTCAAATTTCTACCACCAAACAATGTCGATAAATCTACCGTCAATAAAAGTCTACCACAACGCGAAATAATAAGTCTACCACAACGCGAAATAATAAGTTTACCAACTAGAGATTATCTGAGTAAATACCAAAAGATTTACTAAATCTACTGCCATTAACAATAAATCTACCGTCATTAAAATTAAATCTACCACCATTACAAAACGAAGTCACCGAAATGTTAGACGCTTTTAAATCTACCGTCATTACAAACAAATCTACCAACCCAATAAAAATATAACGTTGCCAATACAGATCTACTGTCAAATAAATAAATCTACCATCACGATAAAATAATTCACACTGATTAATCTACCACCAAAATAAATAAGTCTACCCAAAAAGTCAAACTGAAGGTTATCTGAGTAAATACCAAAAATAAGTCTACCATCAAAGAAAATATATCTACCAACTGAAGGTTATCTGAGTAAATACCAAAAATAAGTCTACCATCAAAGAAAAATATATCTACCAACTGAAGGTTATCTGAGCAAATACCAAAAATAAATATATCTACCGAGTCGTTAAAATGAGTCTACCAAAATAAGTCTACCAATATTTAACAAATCTACCATCTTTCAAACAAATATACCATCCATCAAACAAACCTACGGACCAAAATTTGAGTTGACAAACATCAAATAAGTCTACCGTCAAATAACGGTAAACTTGTTAAATCAACTTTTGCCTACGTGGCAAATGAATAGTAATGGCAGTTTTGTAATTGCGTTTTTCTCAACAAATGCCATAAGGGTACTTTTGGTAATACGAATAAAATTAGGTTATTGTAGTAATAAAAATAAAAGTAGGTCAAACTAATAATAAACATAGAAATAAATGTTAGTACAGTAATCCACCCTTATAAAATTTCGTCAAAATAGTTTTATAAATGAACACTCAAACTCTCAAGAAAATATACAGCTTTACTCGTCTAAATTCGTTTTCCCTTCATAGCTTATTTAAATGCATGAAAAGTGCATATAAAGAGGTTTCATAAAAGGTCTTTTAATTGTTGGAACTTTTTTTCGCACATATTAGGTCTGTGATTGCGATATACGACCAAACGGTATTCGTTTGCCAGACGCAGCCTCCTGCGGACAAACGATGCGTCCAGCCGCTGCAATCTGCGTCCAAAAATTTTGATCGCTGAATTTCTAGTTGCGACAAGAACTGTTGCGACCAGTCACAGAGACCAGCCGCACGGCTGTCAAACGAACAACAATCAGCAGCGTCTAGACGCAGATTGTAACCACAACTATCGACGTTAGGCAAACGAACATACCCATTATATCGGGCATTTCCCTGCAAAATTCCAGAAAATTCCTTCAATGGAATTCCAGCATTATCTCATAGTGTACTAATATATTAAAAATAAAGTTTGTTTAAATGATAAATAAAAGTCCAAATTGGGTTGCGTGAAATATACTAGACAAAAAATTGTTTTGCCAAACTTCAAGTGAAATGTCATTTGTATAGGCAAAGATTGTTTCCTTGGGTCACCACTATTATGTAAGGGAGATAGGAACTAGCCCTTCACTAGACCATTCAGGCGCGGCTAGGCAGGGCTTGAGCTTGAACTTGAGCTTGCTTGGGGCGGTTAGCATGGCATTGGGCCTTCGCTATATTTTTTGCTCCAATTGTTTTGAAGTCAATAACTGATTCAGATATGAATCAGTCAATTTGTTTGAATTAAATTAGTCATTTAAGGGTGACGATATTTAAGTCCACATTCTTCTCCTCCATAACGCTCAATTCTACTTTACTTGAAATCGGTTCACGTTAGGAACATCCATTTGTATAATACGTTCCTAGATATTCATTTGTATGATATTAGTGATACACGAGCATGCATCCATAGGCAATCTAACAAGATCAATACATCTACATTTGTTGTCAATAATTGACCCCACTAATGATTCCTTGAAAACAGAAATCCTTTAATGGATTCTAAGAGCAACAGTCGGGACGTTGAATGTGAAGTTCTCTAGAATCTAAACAACAAAATAAAAGAAAAATAGATTTATAATGAAGTTTATAATCATGTCCCCTTAATTGGTGGCTTTCACTTAAATCTTGATGTAAACCACTTGCCATTAGTTGTGACATATTCTCCATTTTTGGCCAGGATCAGCAACGGACACCCTTACGGCAGTTCAAAGCACCCGCTGCGATTGTTAAAGATCCGACAATAGAAGACGGCCTAGCTGCTAGGCTTGACGCTTTGGCAAATCTAGAGGATGAAGCAGCACCCGAGGGCGTGAAAAACGCACCGTTTAGCAACAAATCTCCTTCAGATCGCCAGTTCCAGTTCATCCACTCGCTCTCGGGCGCGTCCTCGTGCTTGGTGACCTCTTTGCTAAATCTAATGTCAGGGGCCACAAATCTATTCCCTTGACTATTGATTGTAGGATTAGCACTTCCTCCAATTGCATACATCTCCCAATGTGTGTAGTCATTATTCACCACATGGAAATATCCATGCCTACACCTACAATATTTCAATTTTGATTTTAAATTCACGTCCTAAAATGGTATGTTCGTTTTAGGGATATTCAAATTAGATTTCACGTAGAATTTTTTCTGTTTTTTGGATTTTCAATTTTACAAAAGTAATAAACTAAATAATATATTGGATTGATTTGGTTTTTTTTGTTCTTGTTCGGTTTTGGTTTCGATTTTTCGGTTATAGAAAAAAATAAGTAAAATCAATCTAATCCTAATAAGGTCTATTTCGGTTTGCGTTTTATTGAGATTGGACACTCCTAATTTTCTCTACTTAAAATAAAATAAAATGTACCTCGGCATTCTTTGGACAAGACCTTCTCCAAAATGATTAAAAGCAATAGTGACCTGCATGATCTTGTCCCGTTCATATGAATCGCTATGTCCAAGCAACATAACCTTATCATGATGGGTCATGAAATTGTTAGACAAAGTGATTGCCGTCGAACCCATAACAACATCAATGAGACCGTCCTCACAGTTAGAAAACGAGCAATGGTCGACCCAAACATGGCTCCCACCAAAGATAGACACACCGTCTCCATCCGACAGCGTCCGCCACCCAAAATGTCTGGGATTGCTTCGAACCATGGCTTTACCACCTTGCTTACAATCATGGATATGTATTCCATGGATTATAATGTTGGTCACGTACTGTATCGTGATACATGGCCCACCTGCGAGGTGTACGGACGCTCCACGACCGTCGATTGTCTTGAAAGAGTTCATGATTAGCTCCTCTTTAAGCTGGATCGTCATGTCCCTCTCGAATATGATCCAGAGCGGTTCGTCTTGAACCACCGCGTGTCTTAAGGTTCCCTGTTTTGGATTAACCGGATTGTCGTTGCCTGGGTCGGTTACCACATAGATCTTGCCGTCTCGGCCACCTATAGCCTTCTTACCGAACCCGACGGCGCAATCGGCTAGATGTTTCCGGTTTTCATGCCAGGTCGAGTCGCATCGCCAACAGTCGTCGATGGGATTTCCGGTCCCACATGAGAGGTGCGCTAAGTTCCTCCTAATCTTAGATTCTTGAAGTGACGCATTTATGCTCCTGCACACATTTTGTAGACGAAAATTCACATTTTTGTTAGAAAATCACGTAAAGTCAACACAGTTGTGTTCTGTTCTGTTTAAAAGCAATTGTGATTCTGTGAAAGACTCATACTTTTGCAATTCCTGGACAACATCCTCAGGGTCTGGAAGTGGTGAAGATAAGAGAAGTGAAGCAGAGAGAAGAGAAGAGATGATGAAGATACAGAGCTTATGGGTCTCCATTTCTCTAGAGAAGTGTTTTGAGTGGAATTTGAGAGAGTGAAGTGGTTTATATAACATTTTAAGGCCTCTGCGCTATACTATCTCTGTTTAGTTACTTCATTTTTCCTTTTGGTCGTAGTTTTTTTTTGTATTTTCTGTTTGTGGGGTCAAGTAATTTGATTGTATTTGTTTTAAATGAGTTAATTTCTAAAGCATGTGAAACAAAATTTCTATTTTATGATTTAACATTAAACAAAGGTTGTGTGTTCTGTGCTTGTCTGGCTCGTCCATTTTATGGATTCACGAACTATATTTTCTTTGTCTCCGTGAGACTGAGATATCTTTGAGATTACTGACTTAATGATGACACAAAACGGTAAAAAAAGTTTTGACGGGTGTGTGATAAAGGTAAAATATGGCGGGTACACTTAGAGGCAATACAAGATAATGGTTAGAGAAAGCGATATAAATGTAACTATGTAAGTATGTTGGTAAAAGATGGTATCGTCTTGAGAGGTGTACATGTCGCATCCCACCGCACATTGGTTTCCCGCTAGATGGTGTGTGGTGTTATATAGCGGCTTCCGCGTCTATTGGTTTTGAGCGCCTCGCGGATGAGTCTGGCCCAATAAAAATGCTGATCCGAAATAAGGAAAAAAAAAAGTGATCATTTGTAAAATGTAAAATATAAAAGTTTTAAATCATAATTCAAATTTAATTTGAAAATCAATGGAAAAAAGGAAATAAAATAACTTGATATAAAAAAAAATTAAAAAACAAAATTGTGGCCTTATAAAAAATGGGTTTCAAATTTAAAAATTAAAACCTTATAACGTATTAACTTAAAACTAATTTTGTGGCCCATCAAAAACTAAAAAAAAAAATGGTCCAAGGCCATAACCTAACCTACCTAGCTTCTGGGGCGGGCATGCAGATGAGATAGACTCAGAAGGTCGGTAACCAAAAAGTCTCTTGTGGAATCGATATCCTTGCAATCCGATGGATCGATATTTGATATACGAAATTTTCCTCAACAATGATGATAAGAAAATCATTTTTAAGAGTTGATGGGATGGTTTCATAATATTTAGACATTAGATTTGTTTGAATATATTGTTTTGTTAATATTAGGTGGTACTACGAGTGGGTTTAAAGCCTTAAAGTGAAATGAGTTAGTTAATTGACGGTGTAAGAAAATAAAATGAGACGGTTTAATGGAGTAATTGACGGTAAAAAAAGAAAAGAAAAGAGAGAAAGGAGGTTATCCAAGAAATAAGAAAAGACTTGGGAAAGTAAAAAAGGTGGGTGGGCCTAAGCATCACTACGGTTAATGTTATTTCACCACTGGTTAAGGTTAGTATTTTTTTTACTTTAACCTTAACCGTTTAATATACGGTTAAAACGGTTACGGGTAAATACGAATCCGGTTAAATACGAATCCGGTTAATACGGTTACGGTTACCTGATGACAATAAATGGTTAATGTCATGATTTATATGATCAAATCATACACCAACCAGGAATTAGATTTAAACAAGCTATATTATGAGAAAGAAGAGTTTCATCCCAACATAGAAATCGATGCAACTGTAATGGATATGTTGAAGATTTTACTTCCCAAATTTTTTTAATATTCTTTTTCTAATTTTTTGTTGGTTTGTTTATATTTTTCCTTTGTTTTTCTATGTATTTTTTCTTGTTTTGCTTAAATCTCTTATAGTTATTGATGATTTTTTGTTAAGAACGTGAGAGAAAAATGTAATCGAGAAAAAGATAATAAACTCTTTTATAGAAATAAAACAACAAATAATTGAGCATTTATTGCTTCTTAATTAATGTGCAATATTCAGATAATCAAACATTGTGAAACACAGGGAGTATATTTCTTCATAAAACTGTTTTGTTAAAATATTTTTATATTTGTTAGAAAAATATTAATTAGTTTAGCACGTTTAAGTTTTAATTAATATTTCTATTTGTTAGATTTGCATTTGCTATTGGTAAATTGATTATATATAATTTTCTTTGAATTTTTAATTTTACAGAACTAATTATAATTATTAGTATATATAATTTTATTTTTAAAATGGTTACGGTTAAATTTTTACGGTTTAACCTTGCAATTAATCAACGGTTTTGATACGGTTACGGTTAATTAACGGTTACGGTTAATAATTTTTTTAACCATAACTAATATATTTTTACGGTTAACGGTTACGTTTTTAACCGTCTGACACGGTTACGATCTGGTTACGGTTTGAAAACAGTACAATTACGGTCCAAAATACGGTTACGGTTCCATTTTGGTCATGCCTAGGTGAGCCTATAAAAGCTACGTGATTTTGCATGTCTTACGGAATTATCTTCCATTTAGCAGTTTGGACCGTTAAGCACGCTAGTCTCTCAGTCCCTTGTATCTAGAGTCTACACAATGATATCAAGGGAAATGATCAACTAAATGCACCATAAGTTTCAAAATAATTATATTAAGACGATTTTTATATATATATATATATATATATATATATATATATATATATATATAAATTAATAGGGGAATCCCAGGTTGAATCCCATACTAATTTTCGGAGCCAGAATTTTCTTCCCACTTAAGATATCTAGTGGCCAACCATGATTGAAATCACACACTACAAGAAAACTGTCTATTCCGGATGGCCAAATCCGCCAGTATCCCGTCGGAAACATCCATTCCCAACGGATTTCTGACGGATTTGAGCCGTCGGATGTATCTCATCGAAAATCAAAATCCGTCGGAAATTTGTCGGTATCCCGACGAATTTGCTCATGAAGAGGAGGTTCGCACCATCTTATTGCCCTGAAAACATGTCAAGCTCATATCACAGAAATCTTACAAGCCATTCGAACGTTGAAGAAAGACAACATGAACCAGAAGCACCACGACACTTGGCACGTCTCCATCGCAACCCGAATAAACAAGTTTTGAGGACAAAACTTCTTGAAGAGGGAGAAAATGATGCGGACATCAAGTCAACAAATCCACATGAAGAAGAAGTAATGTCAAGACATGTGGAGATTCAAGAAATCTACCCCCATGCAAGCTTAATCAAAGCGATCATCTCACCGGATCATACTCCACCGGACAAATCGAATGAGCTCAAAAACGAACTATTTGACTTCACCAGCGCACGGCTCATCCCAAGAGAGAAGAAGGTCCACTTGAAGGCCCATTGGAGCATCCAAAACCAAGAAGATCTGACAATGATCGACCCGAACCCATCGGATGATCGCAACGGCCTGAAACGGTCCATTCCTCGACCAAATAAGGAAAGTCTCTAAATGTTTTATTTATGTGAGTCTCAAGACATTATTTAGAAACCAGAAGACCATCTAGAGATTAATCTAAACGTCCTAAGGTGCATCACACCTCACTTGATCAGGCGGATCAAGCTCGAGCCGAACTTGCCTAAAATAGAGCCAAAGACATTCAAATCACAATCGCTCTTTCCATATCAATTGTAGGCTTGTTCATTGAACCTAGACGTGCCAAGATATCACCATTTCCAGCCCAAGCTTTCAAGATACAAGTCTTTAACGGAATTGACCCATTTGACCGAGCAATTACTCATAATGACTAGAAAATAGCCAAGACATTTTCATTCTCGATTTACATTAGTTTTTAAAATTATTTGCCAAGATTTTAGCTTTTGTTTATGACCATTAAAGGTCCCAATCCTTGTATTTGAGCCTATGAAAGCTCAGAAACACTCATTGTATAATACACATAATTTTTCATGAAATAAACCTTGAATTTTTTTTGTTTCAAAACATGTGGTGTTCTTGATTCGTTTTGGCGAGTGCTAGTTAGATTGTGAGATTAATCTCTCTGGTTTTTGTGGTGAGATCATTTTCTTTGCGATGAATAGCCCTTAGGGGTGATTTTAGTCTTGATACATTCGATTAGTTCATAAATCGTGTTTGTTGCCATCTCTACCATCGACCACCCAATCCATCAAGTCTTAATCTCTTGATTACTTTGTGTTCATAAGGTTGTGAGATTCTATCTTATATCATTTGTTATCAGATCTAAAAGCTCTTATCTCTCTTTGTTGTTTTCATTTTTTTGTATCATTTTTTATTTATAAAAAAACAAAATATTATGTTTTTGTTATTTGATTTAAAAAAATTCTAAAAACCCATATAAAATTGTTTTGATTTGTTTCCTTGAAAGTTTTTGTTCTTAAAAAAAATATTTAAAACAATTTGTCTCATTGTTTCAAATTTATTTTGAAAATTTATTTTAAAGAAAAAAAAATGTTTTGCATATATTCGGAGATGATTTCTTATAAAAGATCAAACCACGATTATTGGAACATGGAATATCAAAGATTCTATGGATACAAACCAGCCATGAGACAACTTGATCCATAGCAACCATATTCCATACGAAGGTCACCACAAAGAGTCAATCCATGGCAACAACAAGGATACATTTTTATGGGAAGAACAATTCCGAAGATTACTTGGTTTGAGAAGATCTTATGGAGGAATGGTTCGACCATCATCCACTCTCGGAGTAAAAGAAAGTAGAATTGATAGTGAGCTATCTCACCGAAGATGCATTGACATGGTGGAGAAGAGCATTGGCCTATCAAAGGAGAAGTCCTTATCCACTCACCGCCTCTTGGACAACCATGAGGATGCTCATTAAGAGGAGGTTCCCACCATCTTATTGCCCTGAAAACATATCAAGCTCATATCACAGAACGCCTACAAGCCATTGGAACGTGGAAGAAAGACAACATGAACCAGAAGCACCAGGACACTTGGCACATCTCCATCGCAAGCCGAATGAACAAGTTTTGAGGACAAAACTTCTTGAAAAGGGAGAAAATGATGCGGACATCAAGTCAGCATATCCACATGTAGAAGAAGTAATGTCAAGACTTGTGGAGATTTAAGAAATCCACCCGAGGCAAGCTTAATCAAAGCGATCATCTCACCGGATCTTATTCCTTCGTACACACCGAATGAGCCTAAAAACAACCTATTTGACTTCCCCAGCGCACGGCTCAGCCCAAGAGAGAAGTAGGTCCACTTGAAGGCCCATTGGAGCATCCAAAACCAAGAAAATTTGACCTGGATCAACCCGAACCCATCGGATGATAGCAACGACCTGAAACGGTCCATTCCTCGACCAAATAAGGAAAGTCTCCAAAGGTTTTATTTAGGAAAATCGATTCCCAGCTACACGAAGTATACCATAATGCATGGCTACACATCTGAAGTAAAACAATGTCCTAAAAACTAGCATAGCTGATATCATCATATTTTGCATCATTCTAGCATCCATTTCACTTAGGTTTCAGGTCATTTGCATATAGTTCATGTTGTCTCTTTAGCATTTTAATCATTTTAGGAGTTTAGTGTTTCCATGTTAAGTCCTAGAGAGTCCTTGCATGTTTTGGATCGTGTTTTAGGTGCTTCGAAGGAGATTCGAGACCCGCGGAGAGAAGACAGAGGCTACACCGATGTCACACGTCGGAATGGCTCATTAGTATTGAAGGCATAGAGGCTATACCGACGTCACTGATCGGTGTGGTTGTTCGGTATAGAATCCGGAGGAAAGCAGCCCTAGTACCGACGTACACCACCAAGGATTGATCCTTTTGATTTATGCAATTGAGTATTGTTTTCTTGATTGAATCCTTATATCTCCTACTTTCTAATCATCCAATCATCTTGATCATGGATTTTAATTCTTCTTTTATTGGATTTGTTAGAACCATGATTATTAGTGAGTAGTCCTTAGAGTTTAAGGGTGGGTTAGAGTTATGATGATTCCAAGATTAATTTATGATGTTTAAGGTTAGATAATCTTATATCCCTTCTTGTTTAGTGTTCTTAAGGCTAGACCTAACTTGAAAAAGTGGGTCTAGATCATAAGGCATTTCATGAATACCAAGTGTTTGATGAAATGCCTTGATGAACTAAACAAGAGATTTGAACTTGGGACATCTAGACTCGATTACCCCATCCTTAGATTCGCTTATATCTCTTGCATTAAACTTGTGTAGCTTGCTATCTCTTTTCCTTTACTTAGGTTGCTAGATTCATTAGCTAAAACAACAACCTTTTCATACTTGCTTAACTCAATTAGTGCTTTGTATTCTTGGTATTTGGAACTAAACCCATTGGATTCGATACCTCTTATACTATTTGTATATGGAGTAATTGGTCTCAAAGACTTGCAAAAATTCTACTATCAATAGCCAGCTACACGAAGTAACGATAATGTATGACTACACATCCAAAGTAACGATAATGCATGGCTACACATCCAAAGTAAAACAATATTCTAAAAACAACATCAACAATTGATATAGTATACCCAGTTACACGATAACCATCCGAACAAACATGAGTCATATGTGTAACACCATAACCATATATTTCTGGTAAATCATTCATCGAGCTCCGGCGGTGACTCGAATTTTAAACAATAAAACCCACCCAAATTTAACCCGACCCGACTTAATCCGACATGAATATTACCACCCCGTGCTACGCACGGACACACACACACACATATATTTATATATATATATATACATTTTATAAAATTAAGAAAATATTTACGAGGAACAATTATAAAAGTAAATAAAGTAGGTGAATCACATTTTCTCCTCTTCTTTGAAGACAACGAACATGGGCCTAAGAAGCTCGGGTGGTAGAGAAATGTGTGAATGATCCCATGTCTAGATATTATTTTCTTTGGTTTCAGATCAATATATATCCTGATTTTGTTGTTTTTAAACAGTTTTACCAAATTTGTAGCTTCTCTCAGAAATAAATTTGTAGAAACAAGTATAGTCTGAAGAAAACTAACAATAGAATGAGAAAGAAAATGAAGTATACATAGCGAGGGATGATTGAAAAAATAAATTTTCTTCATTATGTAGTGTATAGAATATGTGTCTAATCGTTCGTTTTTTTTATGTTGTGTTTTCAGTTATATTTTGCTGGTTTTAAATAGTCAAATCATTTTAACTAAATTTGATTTAAAAAATCAAGGAGTTTCAGTTAATATTTTTTTTAATTTTATAAAATGTATATATATATATATAATTTGGTTCACTGAATCGGAATAGGTATTAAGGCTGTTGACAAAATATATATATATATATATATATATATATATATATATATATTGTGTCCGTGCGTAGCACAGGTGGTAATATTCGGGTCGGATTAAGTCAAGTCGGGTTAAATTTGGGTGGGTTTTATTGTTTAAAATTCGAGTCAACGTCGAAGCTCGATGAATGGTTTACCGAAAATATAAGGTTATGGTGTTACACATATGACTCATGTTTGTTCGGATAGTTATCGTGTAGCTGGCTATGCTATATCAATTGTTGATGTAGTTTTTAGAACATTGTTTTACTTTGGATGTGTAGCCATGCATTATCGTTACTTTGGATGTGTAGCAATGCATTATCGTTACTTTGTGTAGCTGGCTATGTTATATCAATTGTTGATGTAGTTTTTAGAACATTATTTTACTTCGGAGGTGTAGCCATGCATTATGGTATACTTCGTGTAGCTGAGAATCAATTTTCCTTATATTTATGTGAGTCTGAATACATTATTTGGAAACCAGGAGACCATCTAGAGATTGATCTACACATCCTAAGGTGCATAACACCTCACTTGATCAGGTGGATCAAGCTCGAGCCGAACTTGCCTAAAATAGAGCCAAAGACATTCAAATCACAATGGCTCTTTCCATATCAATATCTCTGCGATTTACAAGCTTGTTAATTGAACCTAGACGTGTCAAGAGATCACCACTTCCAGCCCAAGCTTTCAAGATACAAGTCTTTAACGGAGTTGACCCATTTGACCGAGCAATTACTCATAATGACTAGAAAATAGCCAAGACATTTGCATTCTCGATTTACATTAATTTTAAAAATTATTTGTCAAGATTTTAGCTTTTGTTTATGACCATTAAAGGTCCCAATCCTTGTATTTGAGCCTATAAAAGCTCAGAAACACTCATTGTATAATACACATAATTTTCCATGAAATAAACCTTGAGTTTTCTTTGTTTCAAAACACCTGGTGTTCTTGATTCATTTTGGCGAGTGCTAGTTAGATTGTGAGATTCAATCTCTCTGATTTTTGTGGTGAGATCATTTCATTTGTGATGAATAGCCCTTAGGAGTGATTTTAGTCTTGATATATTCGATTAGTTCATAAAGTGTGTGTGTTGCCATCTCTACTATCGACCACCCAATCCATCAAGCCTTAATCTCTTGATTACTTGGTGTTCATAAGGTTGTGAGATTCAATCTTATATCATTTGTTATCAGAACTAAAAGCTCCTATCCCTCTTTGTTGTTTTCATTTTTTGTATCATTTTTTTATTTATCAAAAAAATATATTATGTTTTTGTTATTTTATTATAAAATTTTCTAAAAACCCATAAAAAAATTTGTTTTGATTTGTTTCCTTGAAAGTTTGTGTTCTTAAAAAAAATATTGTTTTTTTTAAAAAGTGTCTCATTTTTTGAAATTTATTTTAAAGAAAATCAAAAAAAAAAAAAATTATTTTGCATATATTCGGAGATGACTTCTTACAAAAGATCAAACCACGATTATTAGGACATGGAATATCAAAGATGGATACAAACAAGCCATGAGAAAACTTGATCCAGAGCAATCATATTCCATACGAAGTTCACCACGAAGAGTCAATCCATGGCAACAACAATGATACATATTTTATGGTAATAACAATTCCGAAAATTACTTGGTGTGGGAAGATCTTATGGAGGAATGGTTCGACCATCATCCACTTACGGAGCAAAAGAAAGTAGAATTGACAGTGAGCTATCTCACCGAAGATGCATTGACATGGTGGAGAAGAGCATTGGCCTATCAAAGGAGAAGTCCTTATCCACTCACCGCCTCTTGGACAACCATGAGGACGCTCATGAAGAGAATGTTTGCACCATCTTATTGCCCTGAAAACATGTTAATCTCATATCACATAACGCCTACAAGCCATTGGAACGTGGAAGAAAGACAACATGAACCAGAAGCACCACAACACTTGGCACGTCTCCATCGCAACCAGAATAAACAAGTTTTGAGGACAACACTTCTTGAAGAGGAAGAAAATGATGTGGACATCAAGTCAGCATATCCACATGAAGAAGAACTAATGTCAAGACTTGTGGAGATTCAAGAAATCTACCCCCATGCAAGCTTAATCAAAGCGATCATCTCACCGTATCCTATTCTACCGGTTAAACCGAATGAGCTCAAAAACAAACTATTTGACTTGACCAGTGCACGGATTAGCTCAAAAGAGAAGAAGGTCCACTTGAAGGCCCATTGCAGCATCCAAAACCAAGAAGATATGACCTGGATCGACCCGAACCCATCAGATGATCGCAACGACCTTAAACGGTACATTCCTCGACCAAATAAAGAAAGTCTCCAAAATTTTTATTTATGTGAGTCTCAAGACATTATTTGGAAATCAGGAGACCATCTAGAGATTGATATACATATCCTAAGGTGCATCACACCTCACTTGATCAAGCTCGAGCCAAACTTGCCTAAAATAGAGCCAAAGACATTCAAATCCCAATGGCTCTTTCCATATCAATATCTCTGCGATTTACAAGCTTGTTCATTGAACCTAGACGTGCCAAGAGATCACCACTTCCAGTCCAAGTTTTCAAGATACATGTCTTTAAGAGAGTTGACCCATTTGACCGAGCAATTACTCCTAATAGATAGAAAATAGCCAAGACATTTGCATTCTCGATTTACATTAATTTTTAAAATTATTTTCCAAGATTTTAGCTTTTGTTTATGACCATTAAAGGTTCCAATCCTTGTATTTGAGCATATAAAAGCTCTTTAACACTCATTGTATAATACACAGAATTTTCCATGAAATAAACCTTGAGTTTTCTTTGTTTCAAAACACATGGTGTTCTTGATTTGTTTTGATGAGTGCTAGTTAGATTGTGAGATTCAATCTCTCTGGTTTTCGTGGTGAGATCATTTTCTTTGCGAGGAATAGCCCTTATGAGTGATTTTAGTCTTGATACATTTGATTAGTTCATATATCGTGTGTGTTGCCATCTCTACCATCAACCACCCAATCAATCTAGCCTTAATCTCTTGATTACTTGGTGTTCATAAGGTTGTGAGATTCAATCTTATATCAAACAGATCCATATCGTTACCATATTTCATCATTTATATTATATTAATAGTTTTATTTTTATTTTTCTTTTGAACTTTTGACAAAGAGCTATATATATGCTCTTCTTGTATCACTTTGAAGACCAATTATTCAGAAATCAATAAAAAATATTTTTTTAAGTTTTCTCTTTACAAAGTCTTGTCTTTGTGTTCTTGTTCATTAGAGTTCATAGGTGGATTCTTTGTTCTTTTATGTTTTTGTCTTTAGAATCTAAGTGTGGAATCACTTGTTTTTTTATTCACTTGCATGCGAATCAGATTGCTTGTGGAATCAAGCTCTCTTATTCGTGTGTGATTGTGGATTCAATCACAAATCTCCATCTCCATCTCCATATCTATCAACGATCATCTTCCGCATTCAAGTTTAGAATCTCTTGATCATCTTGTGATCATAAGTTTAATGGATTCCGATCTTATATCATGTCTTCTTTGAATGCATTTAGTTTGTTTTCTTTAGCCATGAGTGAGTAGTTTTCTTATGGGCATTTGGGATAAGTAGATTAGGGTGATTAAGAGTTGGGCTAATGGTGCTTGATATATCATGATTTTTACCCGTTTTTAGCCATGATATAGGTCTTATTTATAGAGTCTTTCTAGTATTTTGGAGTCTTTTAGAGTCTTTTCAGGTTTTAGCACGTTCGGAGCCCAATTGGAGAAAAGGAGCCGTTTTGGGTGAAAATGAGCATATGGAAATGCAGAGTCATGCAGAGACGTCAGAAGTTTGGCATTCGTTGAAGAACTTTCCACCGATGGATTGAGCTCAAATTTGGATACAAAACATATCAATGGATTAGCTTTCATTTGGAAGTGGTTTGAGGCCATTCCAACGGTGCGATCAAAGGTTATGCCAATTTTCGTGAAGACAGTCCAGTCTTGCGAGCAGAAGAGTCGACATGCAAGTTTGGTATCGATCGATATCACTAATGGTGTCGATCGATACCAACTCCAGGAAGAAGGAAACATGACGTTTTACAAGTTTGAAGTTTGTACCTTGGTCCAGAAGACTTTAATAATTACTAGAAGCTCCAAAACGTGTTTGAGGTTATTTATTAGGTTTTTCAGCCACTTTTGTTGACTATGCTTTATTTTACTTTGGTTTGGTGAGAGAGCTTTTGGAGGGAGACAAGTCTGAAACTCTGTTCGTCCGAGAGAAGATTTCGAACCCTTGTTTTACTCTCTTCTTTATTATTTATTCAAGTATTTATTCAGTCATGTTTATTGTTGCAATCTCCATGTCTGAGTAGATCTCCTGTTAGGTTTAGGGTTCTCATAAGGGATTTCTTTGAATGCTAGGTTGATTTGTTGATTAGGGTTCATAATCTGAATTAGTTCTTCACCTTAGTTTGTTCTCAAAGCTAATTCTAGATTGATCACCTGGAACTTAGATCTTAGGTTAATCGATTAGGAACGAGAGTGCAATTGAGAAATCTGATAGAACTCAGAGTGAGCAAAATAACTATTCGCAAAG
Source organism: Eutrema japonicum (assembly GCA_030161315.1). Taxonomy (NCBI): domain Eukaryota; kingdom Viridiplantae; phylum Streptophyta; class Magnoliopsida; order Brassicales; family Brassicaceae; genus Eutrema; species Eutrema japonicum. The sequence goes on from BSQW01000012.1 coordinate 33,527,725, forward strand.
AGATTTGGTTTAGTTGTTTTGTGAACAAATCAAACTTGAACTAAAAGCTGGTTTAGACTTTAGATTTGGAATTCTAGGATTTAGACTTAGATAATTCTCGCAACGAGAGTTGGTTAATTATATTTCAGTGATTTGAGTTCAAGAACCGTGCGTAACCTGAACCCCTGATTTGTTAGTTTATCTGCATTCATTAATTTTCTGAGGAATACCCTGAACCTATCTTTCTCCCAATCGAATCACAACTTGTTTAATTTACGTATTTGATTTCAATTCCATTGATCACTTAGCTTAATTTTCATCTATATAATCTATTGTGTGTTTTCTTGAGTCTCTGTGGATTCGACCCCTAAGTATTACAATCGACAAAGCTTTAGTACTTATAGGGTATTAATTTGAGCTTATCAAATTAGACGCCGTTGTCGGGGAATTTAAAAACCGCCATTAGATTTTAGTCTAGAATTTCGACTAAGTTCGTCGGTATCGATCGATACTCACCAGTATCGGTCGATACTCGTAGTTTAAATTTGTTGGTATCGATCGATACTCACCACTATCGGTCGATATTCATCGTATTTTTTTTTGTTACTTATGTGCCTTGTCTAGTGTGTTTCAGGTATATGCCCACTCGCGAAACCAGGAGGAACAAGAGCACTCAGCTAGTTGATCTTTCCAATAATGAGCTAGCAAATTTGGATCGTGAAAACAAGAAAACAAAGAAGCCAGCAGAGATGAACAACCCAGTGGTATTGTTTCGTGATGATGTTGGAGCTTTGAGAGACCAAGATGGTCAATTGTGCAATGAGAGAGGGCAACGACTTGATGAAGCTGGAAACATCTTTGTCCCTGCAGTTGTTGTGAATGTTGGGAATGATGTGGTTAATCGTGGTAGAACAATCGGGGAGTACAACAGGCCCGATCAGTTCTATTCCAATCGATCAGCGATTCGCCCTCCTGCTTTTCAGAGAAATGACTTTGAGCTGAAACCTGAATACTTCACTCTTGTGGGTAAGCACCTTTTTCACGGTCTTACTCATGAACACCCCATGGATTATATTGAGAAGTTTGAGGATTTGGTAACCAACAACAAATACAATGGAGTGTCCAATGACTTCCTCTTCTGTAAACTCTTCCCATACTCTCTTAGTGGGAATGTAGCTTATTGGCTGAAGCAGTTGTCTCCTGGTTCGCTGACTACATGGGAGGAGAAAAAGAATGCGTTCCTGAATAATTTCAATGATGATGCGAGATCCGAAGAGCTCAGGAACAAGATTTCTCAGTTTTCTCAGGGTCCGACAGAGGCACTCAAGGCTGCTTGGATTTGTTTCAGGTCATATCAGAGAGATTGTCCGCACCATGGGTTCACTCAGGTTCAGTTTCTGGGTACTTTCTATAGAGGGATTGATTGTAGGTACCAGATGGCTTTGGATGCTGCGAGTAATGGAAATTTAAACACCAGGTATCCCGACGATGCTTATGTGCTTATTGAGAACTTGGATTCTAGCAATAGTACCAAGAATGCAGACATGGAGTGCAAGAAGCAAGCTGGTAACTTGGATGGCAGTCAGATTGCTGAGGTGAATGCTAAGTTAGATTCAGTGCACAATCTGTTGATGGGAAGGACCCAAAAAGCGGTCCACTTTGCTGATGAAGATGAAGTGGAGGATGTTAACTATATTGGTGGAGCTGGTTTTGGGTCGAATCAGTTTGTCCAGAAACCATTCCAGAGTAGTGGCTATACCAGGAACTATGGGAGTTCGTCTTATCAACATCGGCATGCTAAAACCCCAGAGAACAAGATTGAATCTATGCTGGAACAGATTCTTGAGGGACAGCAGAAGATGACAGTGGATTTCAATGGGAAGATGGATGCTATGTACACATATATGAATGGGAAAATTGAGTTTCTCAACACTCATCAGAAGATGCTGTAAACTCAAATAGCTCATACTGCAACATCTGTCAATGGAAAGATGGTTAATTCACATAATGAATACGTCAATGTAATCACCTCAAGAAGTGCTGAAGAGGTAAATGCGGTGGTAGAAAAGGGTTTGGATGAAGAAAAATTCGCAGAGATTGAAGGTGATTTCGAGCCTGATTCGTCTGTGTCGACCGACACTACTGGTGGTATCGATCGATACCGACCTGAAGAAACGACATATGAACCCAATATCGATCGATACCCTTCCTGTATCGATCGACACCCCTCGCAGACTGAGCCAGAAATTGAGAAGAAGCCGGAGATGACTCAGGAATATGTTTACAAGCCTAAGGTGTCGTACCCTCGACTACCTAACCATCTCAGGGCTCCCATTACTGCAAAGAAGTTGCTTGGTTTTGAGAAGACGGTAAGGAGGATTCCCCATACGATGTCTTTTGAAGAAGCTTTGGAATACCGCCCTTTGCTTAGTCACTTCCGAGATTGCAGAGAAACTCTAGAAGAGATCGAGGCACTCTTCATCAAAGCAAGAAACCCACAACCACCAATGAAGCAGTTGACTAAGAGAGAAGACCCAGGAAAATTTGCAGTTCCATGCTCTATCTCTGGGATTGAATTCAAAGAATCTCTCGTTGATTCAGGGTCTAGCGTCAATGTCTTGTCAAGGGCAATTGCAGAGAGGTTGAAAATTGGTGATATTAAATCTGCTACGATGACTCTCACATTCGCGAACTCTTCCAACTCAGTTCCATACGGTACAATCCTTGATTTGCTTGTTAAAGTAGGAGATTGCCTGGTTCCTGCTGATTTTCAGGTTGTGGAGATGAGTGCAAGATCTAGTACGCCTTTGATTCTGGGAAAACCGTTCATGGCTACAGTTGGTGCAATCATAGATACGCCCAGTAAGAGAATCTCATTCTCATACATTGACAAGGAGGTCTCCTACAAAGCCATCCCCTCTGGAAGAGCTCCCACACATATCTCTTGCATCACAGTTGTTACAGGAGAGACGTTGATAGTTGATCTTTTGGACGAGCCTTATGATGAGCCAACTGTCATAGACATTTTAGATGGTCCTTCTATCATCACCAAGAAAGACATCAAAACGGCTAAGGCAAAGAAGAAGGTGAAGAACAAAAGAGTCGAGAGTGCTACCCATGTGACCTTAATCCCTCAGAAGTGTGATGGAGATTCGATTGAATATAAGGTGAAGTGCAAGGGAACATCGAAACCATTCTCTAAGGTTAGAGGTATTCTCACTTCATAGCTGAAAGAGAAAGGGAAGGATGTTGTGAAGGGTATGTTGAGCAGAATTCTGAAGCTGGAGATGTTAAGTTGTGGAGCTTGTTTTGGAGCAAGTTCTCATTCTTATCCTGACTGATCGTCCGTAAAATCAAGCTCGTGACGTAAAACAAGCGCTTGGTGGGAGGCAACCCACTGGTAAGTCTGTATATAAGTTCTTTTATTTTATTGTTTTTGTTTTTGTTTTTGTGTCTTGTGTTGTGCGTGAATCAGATACAACCGAGTGTATCGATCGATACCAGTAATGGTTTCGGTCGACACCACTTGTGTGATGAAAAGAAGTTTCCGTGTCGGCCTACGCCTAGCATCGATCGATACCAAGCTGTGTGTCGTTCGATACTGTAACACCAATCCGGTAAGTTCTCTGGTTTTCACGACTACACTCGTTTTTTTTTTGTTTCTTTTACCGACTCTAGACTAGATAACATTGGGGACAGTGTTGTTTAAGTCTGGGGGAAGCAGTTGCTGACAGCGTATTTATTTTTCTTAGAGTCATAAAAGTTTAAAAAATCAAAAAAAATTGTTTTATCGAGTCAAAACCCGTTGGAGATTATGATCATGTGCTTGAATCTATTGTTCTGATTTTGCTTTTGAGTGACCAGTGTTACATGATCAGTTCTAGATCTACTAAGGAAAAATCCAAAGACTGACCAGTTGACTAGAAAACACCCATGTCTCCAACAGAGTTCTTCTAAAACCTGAGCCAAATTTTTGCACTTCATCAATTCAGTTGATGTTTACAGGGCTTGATTCCTCATTCATATCTGACAAAGGAACCCATGTGTAGAAAGTAATGGTATTCCTCTTCCTTGTTATAAGTAAAAGCATAAAAAGATGAAATGATTTTCTTCTGACTAGAGGGTTAGGAAAATTTCCAGCGATCTCATTATTCTACTTTGAAGGAATGATCACACAAAGGTTGAAAGCGAGGTTAGGAAAATTTCCTGTGATACCATTATACGCCTACACCTTTAATAGGTAGAAAGGGAAGAACCGGGGATTTGGTGGCAAACACCATCAATACTCGCGTCTCAAACCTTAATATGTATATGCAAGAAAACATGATGTGAAATAAGTCTGGAGGAGAGAAAAACAATACCAAAAAGTGTAAAAATTGGGTTGTTCTCTTGTCATGATATTGTATGGGAAAGAGTCTAGAAGGTTCTTGGCATAGATTACAGCGATGAAACTGGCGATGAGGGCTTTATTGAACAATGCTGTGAGATAATGTGTGGATTCTGGGAAGCTGCGAATGTCTACGGAGAAGTACATGGTGGTTAGATCTGGAGCTGGTTAGGTGATATCTGGAAAGCTTAGGAAAAGGGTCATTGCGATGGTTCAGGAACAGGTGAGTCTCCGTGTTTTCAAACCTCTTTCCCTGGTTTGGTTTTCTGTTTGCTTGAGGGCAAGCAAAGGCTAAGTCTGGGGGAGTTGATATATCATGTTTTTTACCCATTTTTAGCCATGATATAGGTCTTATTTATAGAGAATTTCTAGTATTTTGGATTCTTTTAGAGTCTTTTCAGGTTTTAGCACGTTTGGAGTACAATTGGAGAAAATGTGCCGTTTTGGGTGAAAATGAGCATATGGAAATGCAAAGTCATGCAGAGAAGTCATAAATTTGGCATTCGTTGAAGAACTTTCCACCGATGGATTGAGCTCAAATTTGGATACAAAACATATCAATGGATTAGCTTTAATTTTGAAATGGTTTGAGGCCATTCCAACGGTGCGATCAAAGGTTATGCCAGGTTTTGTGAAGACAGTCCAGTCTGGCTAGCAGAAGATTCGACACGCAAGCTTGGTATCGATCGATACCACTAATGGTGTCGACCGATACCGATTCCAGGAAGAAGGAAACATGACTTTTTACAAGTTTGAAGTTTGTACCTTGGTCCAGAAGACTTTAATAATTACTAGAAGCCCCAAAATGTGTTTGAGGTTATTTATTAGGTTTTTCAGCCACTTTTGTTGACTTTGCTTTATTTTACTTTGGTTTGGTGAGAGAGCTTTTGGAGGGAGACAAGTCTGAAACTCTGTTCGTCCGAGAGAAGATTTCGACCCCTTGTTTTACTCTCTTCTTTATTATTTATTCAAGTATTTATTCAGTCATGTTTATTGTTGCAATCTCCATGTCTGAGTAGATCTCCTGTTAGGTTTAGGGTTCTCATAAGGGATTTCTTTGAATGCTAGGTTGAATAGGGTTCATAATCTGAATTAGTTCTTCACCTTAGTTTGTTCTCATAGCTAATTCTAGATTGATCACCTGGAACTTAGATCTTAGGTTAATCGATTAGGCACGAGAGTGCAATTGAGAAATCTGATAGAACTCAGAGTGAGCAAAATAACTATTCGCAAAGAGATTTGGTTTAGTTGTTTTGTGAACAAATCAAACTTGAACTAAAAGCTGGTTTAGACTTTAGATTTGGAATTCTAGGATTTAGACTTCGATAATTCTCGCAACGAGAGTTGGTTAATTATATTTCAGTGATTTGAGTTCAAGAACCGTGCGTAACCTGAACCCTGATTTGTTAGTTTATCTGCATTCATTGATTTTCTGAGGAATACCCTTAACCTATCTTTCTCCCAATCGAATCACAACTTGTTTAATTTACGTATTTGATTTCAATTCCATTGATCACTTAGCTTAATTTTCATATATATAATCAATTGTGTGTTTTCTTGAGTCTCTGTGGATTCGACCCCTAAGTATTACAATCGACAAAGCTTTAGTACTTATAGGGTATTAATTTGAGCTTATCAAATTAGGCGCCGTTGCCGGGGACTTTGAAAACCGCCCTCTAGATTTTAGTCTAGAATTTCGACTAAGTTCGTCGGTATCGATCGATACTCACCAGTATCGGTCGATACTCGTTGTTTAAATTTGTTGGTATCGATCGATACTCACCAGTATCGGTCGATATTCATCGTATTTTTTTTTTGTTACTTATGTGCCTTGTCTAGTGTGTTTCAGGTGTATGCCCACTCGCGAAACTAGGAGGAACAAGAGCACTCAGCTAGTTGATCTTTCCAATAATGAGCTAGCAAATTTGGAACGTGAAAACAAGAAAACAAAGAAGCCAGCAGAGATGAACAACCCAGTGGTATTTATTCGTGATGATGTTGGAGTTTTGAGAGACCAAGATGGTCAATTGTGCAATGAGAGAGGGCAACGACTTGATGAAGCTGGAAACATCTTTGTCCCTGCAGTTGTTGTGAATGTTGGGAATGATGTGGTTAATCGTGGTAGAACAATCGGGGAGTACAACAGGCCCGATCAGTTCTATGCCAATCGATCAGCGATTCGCCCTCCTGCTTTTCAGAGGAATGACTTTGAGCTGAAACCTGAATACTTCACTCTTGTGGGTCAGCACCTTTTTCACGGTCTTTGTCATGAACACCCCATGGATTATATTGAGAAGTTTGAGGATTTGGTAACCAACATCAAATACAATGGAGTGTCCAATGACTTCCTCTTCTGTAAGCTCTTCCCATAATCTCTTAGTGGGGATGTAGCTTATTGGCTGAAGCAGTTGTCTCCTGGTTCGCTGACTACATGGGAGGAGAGGAAGAATGCGTTCCTGAATAATTTCTATGATGATGCGAGATCCGAAGAGCTCAGGAACAAGATTTCTCAGTTTTCTCATGGTTCGACAGAGGCACTCAAGGCTTCTTGGATTTGTTTCAGGTCATACCAGAGAGATTGTCCGCACCATGGGTTCACTCAGGTTCAGTTGCTGGGTACTTTCTACAGAGGGATTGATTGGAGGTACCAAATGGCTTTGGATGCTGCGAGTAATGAAAATTTAAACACCGGGTATCCCGACGATGCTTATGTGCTTATTGAGAACTTGGATTCTAGCAATAGTACCAAGAATGCAGACATGGAGTGCAAGAAGCAAGCTGGTAACTTGGATGGCAGTCAGATTGCTGAGGTGAATGATAAGTTAGATTCAGTGCACAATCTGTTGATGGGAATGACCCAAAAAGCGGTCCACTTTGCTGATGAATATGAAGTGGAGGATGTTAACTATATTGGTGGAGCTGGTTTTGGGTCGAATCAGTTTGTCCAGAAACCATTACAGAGCAGTGGCTATACCAGGAACTATGGGAGTTCGTCTTATCAACATCGGCATGCTAAAACCCCAGAGAAAAAGATTGAATCTATGCTGGAACAGATTCTTGAGGGACAGCAGAAGATGACAGTGGATTTCAATGGGAAGATGGATGCTATGTACATAGATATGAATGGGAAAATTGAGTTTCTCAACACTCATCAGAAGATGCTGTAAACTCAAATAGCTCATACTGCAACATCTGTCAATGGAAAGATGGTTCATTCACATAATGAATACGTCAATGTAATCACCTCAAGAAGTGCTGAAGAGGTCAATGCGGTGGTAGAAAAGGGTTTGGATGCAGAAAAATTCGCAGAGATTGAAGGTGATTTCGAGCCTGATTCGTCTGTGTCGACCGACAGTACTGGTGGTATCGATCGATACCGACCTGAAGAAACGACATATGAACCCAGTATCGATCGATACCCTTCCTGTATCGATCGACACCCCTCGCAGACTGAGCCAGAAATTGAGAAGAAGCCGGAGATGACTCAGGAATATGTTTACAAGCCTAAGGTGCCGTACCCTCGACTACCTAACCATCTCAGGGCTCCCATTACTGCAAAGAAGTTGCTCGGTTTTGAGAAGACGGTAAGGAGGATTCCCCATATGATGTCTTTTGAAGAAGCTTTGGAATACCCCCCATTGCTTAGTCACTTCCGAGATTGCAGAGAAACTCTAGAAGAGATCGAGGCACTCTTCATCAAAGCAAGAAACCCACAACCACCAATGAAGCAGTTGACTAAGAGAGAAAACCCAGGAAAATTTGCTGTTCCATGCTCTATCTCTGGGATTGAATTCAAAGAATCTCTCGTTGATTCAGGGTCTAGCGTCAATGTCATGTCAAGGGCAATTGCAGAGAGGTTGAAAATTGGTGATATTAAATCTGCTACGATGACTCTCACATTCGCGAACTCTTCCAACTCAGTTCCATACGGTACAATCCTTGATTTGCTTGTTAATGTAGGAGATTGCCTGGTTCCTGCTGATTTTCAGGTTGTGGAGATGAGTGCAAGATCTAGTACGCCTTTGATTCTGGGAAAACCGTTCATGGCTACAGTTGGTGCAATCATAGATACGCCCAGTAAGAGAATCTCATTCTCATACATTGACAAGGAGGTCTCCTACAAAGCCATCCCCTCTGGAATAGCTCCCACACATATCTCTTGCATCACCGTTGTTACAGGAGAGACGTTGATGGTTGATCTTTTGGACGAGCCTTATGATGAGCCAACTGTCATAGACATTTTAGATGGTCCTTCTATCATCACCAAGAAAGACATCAAAACGGCTAAGGCAAAGAAGAAGGTGAAGAACAAAAGAGTCGAGAGTGCTACCCATGTGACCTTAATCCCTCAGAAGTGTGATGGAGATTCGATTGAATATAAGGTGGAGTGCAAGGGAACATCGAAACCATTCTCTAAGGTTAGAGGTATTCTCACTTCAGAGCTGAAAGAGAAAGGGAAGGATGTTGTGAAGGGTATGTTGAGCAGAATTCTGAAGCTGGAGATGTTAAGTTGTGGAGCTTGTTTTGGAGCAAGTTCTCATTCTTATCCTGACTGATCGTCCGTAAAATCAAGCTCGTGACGTAAAACAAGCGCTTGGTGGGAGACAACCCACTGGTAAGTCTGTATATAAGTTCTTTTATTTTATTGTTTTTGTTTTTGTGTCTTGTGTTGTGCGTGAATCAGATACAACCGAGTGTATCGATCGATACCAGTAATGGTTTCGGTCGACACCACTTGCGTGATGAAAAGAAGTTTCCGTGTCGGCCTACGCCTAGTATCGATCGATACCAGGCTGTGTGTCGTTCGATACTGTAACACCAATCCGGTAAGTTCTCTGGTTTTCACGACTACACTCTTTTTTTTTTGTTTCTTTTACCGACTCTAGACTAGATAACATTGGGGACAGTGTTGTTTAAGTCTGGGGGAGGCAGTTGCTGACAGCGTATTTATTTTTCTTAGAGTCATAAAAGTTTAAAAAATAAAAAAAAAATGTTTTATCGAGTCAAAACCCGTTGGAGATTATGATCATGTGCTTGAATCTATTGTTCTGATTTTGCTTTTGAGTGACCAGTGTTACAGGATCAGTTCTAGATCGACTAATGAAAAATCCAAAGACTGACCAGTTGACTAGAAAACACCCATGTCTCCAGCAGAGTTCTTCTAAAGCCTGAGCCAAATTTTTGCACTTCATCGATGCAGTTGATGTTTACAGGGCTTGATTCCTCATTCATATCTGACAAAGGAACCCATGTGTAGAAAGTAATGGTATTCCTCTCCCTTGTTATAAGTAAAAGCATAAAAAGATGAAATGATTTTCTTCTGAGTAGAGGGTTAGGAAAATTTCCAGCGATCTCATTATTCTACTTTGAAGGAATGATCACACAAAGGTTGAAAGCGAGGTTAGGAAAATTTCTTGTGATACCATTATACGCCTACACCTTTAATACGTAGAATGGGAAGAATCGAGGATTTGGTGGCAAACACCATCAATACTCGCGTCTCAAACCTTAATATGTATATGCAAGAAAACGTGATGTGAAATAAGTCTGAAGGAGAGAAAAACAATACCAAAAAGTGTAAAAATTAGGTTGTTCTCTTTTTATGATATTGTATGGGAAAGAGTCTAGAAGGTTCATGGCATAGATTACAGCGATGAGGGCTTTATTGAACAATGCTGTGAGATAATGTGTGGAGTCTGGGAAGCTGCGAATGTCTACGGAGAAGTACATGGTGGTTAGATCTGGAGCTAGTTAGGTGATATCTAGAAAGCTTAGGAAAAGGGTCATTGCAATGGTTCAGGAACAGGTGAGTCTCCGTGTTTTCAAACCTCTTTCCCTTGTTTGGTTTTCTTTTTGCTTGAGGGCAAGCAAAGGCTAAGTCTGGAGGAGTTGATATATCATGTTTTTTACCCGTTTTTAGCCATGATATAGGTCTTATTTATAGAGAATTTCTAGTATTGTGGATTCTTTTAGAATCTTTTTAGGTTTTAGCACGTTTGGAGTACAATTGGAGAAAATGAGCCGTTTTGGGTGAAACTAAGCATATGGAAATGCAAAGTCATGCAGAGACGTCATAAATTTGGCATTCGTTGAAGAACTTCCCACCGATGGATTGAGCTCAAATTTGGATACAAAACATATCAATGGATTAGCTTTAATTTTGAAATGGTTTGAGGCCATTCCAACGGTGCGATCAAAGGTTATGCCAGGTTTCGTGAAGACAGTCCAGTCTGGCTAGCAGAAGATTCGACACGCAAGCTTGGTATCGATCGATACCACTAATGGTGTCGACCGATACCGACTCCAGGAAGAAGGAAACGTGACTTTTTACAAGTTTGAAGTTTGTACCTTGGTCCATAAGACTTTAATAATTACTAGAAGCCCCAAAATGTGTTTGAGGTTATTTATTAGGTTTTTCAGCCACTTTTTTTTACTATGCTTTATTTTACTTTGGTTTGGTGAGAGAGCTTTGGAGGGAGACAAGTCTGAAACTCTGTTCGTCCGAGAGAAGATTTCGAACCCTTGTTTTACTCTCTTCTTTATTATTTATTCAAGTATTTATTCAGTCATGTTTATTGTTGCAATCTCCATGTCTGAGTAGATCTCCTGTTAGGTTTAGGGTTCTCATAAGGGATTTCTTTGAATGCTAGGTTGATTTGTTGATTAGGGTTCATAATCTGAATTAGTTCTTCACCGTAGTTTGTTCTCAAAGCTAATTCTAGATTGATCACCTGGAACTTAGATCTTAGGTTAATCGATTAGGCACGAGAGTGCAATTGAGAAATCTGATAGAACTCAGAGTGAGCAAAATAACTATTCGCAAAGAGATTTGGTTTAGTTGTTTTGTGAACAAATCAAACTTGAACTAAAAGCTGGTTTAGACTTTAGATTTGGAATTATAGGATTTAGACTTAGATAATTCTCGCAACGAGAGTTGTTTAATTATATTTCAGTGATTTGAGTTCAAGAACCGTGCGTAACCTGAACCCTGATTTGTTAGTTTATCTGCATTCATTGATTTTCTGAGGAATACCCTTAACCTATCTTTCTCCCAATCGAATCACAACTTGTTTAATTTACGTATTTGATTTCAATTCCATTGATCACTTAGCTTAATTTTCATCTATATAATCTATTGTGTGTTTTCTTGAGTCTCTGTGGATTCGACCCCTAAGTATTACAATCGACAAAGCTTTAGTACTTATAGGGTATTAATTTGAGCTTATCAAATTAGGCGCCGTTGCCGGGGACTTTAAAAACCGCCATTAGATTTTAGTCTAGAATTTCGACTAAGTTCGTCGGTTTCGATCGATACTCACCAGTATCGGTCGATACTCGTTGTTTAAATTTGTTTGTATCGATCGATACTCACCAGTATCGGTCGATATTCATCGTATTTTTTTTTGTTAATTATGTGCCTTGTCTAGTGTGTTTCATGTGTATGCCCACTCGCGAAACCAGGAGGAACAAGAGCACTCAGCTAGTTGATCTTTCCAATAATGAGCTAGCAAATTTGGAACGTGAAAACAAGAAAACAAAGAAGCCAGCAGAGATGAACAACCCAGTGGTATTTATTCGTGATGATGTTGGAGTTTTGAGAGACCAAGATGGTCAATTGTGCAATGAGATAGGGCAACGACTTGATGAAGCTGGAAACATCTTTGTCCCTGCAGTTGTTGTGAATGTTGGGAATGATGTGGTTAATCGTGGTAGAACAATCGGGGAGTACAACAGGCCCGATCAGTTCTATGCCAATCGATCAGCGATTCGCCCTCCTGCTTTTCAGAGGAATGACTTTGAGCTGAAACCTGAATACTTCACTCTTGTGGGTCAGCACCTTTTTCACGGTCTTTGTCATGAACACCCCATGGATTATATTGAGAACTTTGAGGATTTGGTAACCAACATCAAATACAATGGAGTGTCCAATAACTTCCTCTTCTGTAAGCTCTTCCCATACTCTCTTAGTGGGGATGCAGCTTATTGGCTGAAGCAGTTGTCTCCTGGTTCGCTGACTACATGGGAGGAGAGGAAGAATGCGTTCCTGAATATTTTCTATGATGATGCGAGATCCGAAGATATCAGGAACAAGATTTCTCAGTTTTCTCAGGGTCCGACATAGGCACTCAAGGCTTCTTGGATTTGTTTCAGGTCATATCAGAGAGATTGTCCGCACCATGGGTTCACTCAGGTTCAGTTGCTGGGTACTTTCTACAGAGGGATTGATTGGAGGTGCCGGATGGCTTTGGATTCTGCGAGTAATGGAAATTTAAACACCACGTATCCCGACGATGCTTATGTGCTTATTGAGAACTTGGATTCTAGCAATAGTACTAAGAATGCAGACATGGAGTGCAAGAAGCAAGCTGGTAACTTGGATGGCAGTCAGATTGCTGAGGTGAATGATAAGTTAGATTCAGTGCACAATCTGTTGATGGGAAGGACCCAAAAAGCGGTCCACTTTGCTGATGAAGATGAAGTGGAGGATGTTAACTATATTGGTGGAGCTGGTTTTGGGTCGAATCAGTTTGTCCAGAAACAATTCCAGAGCAGTGGCTATACCATGAACTATGGGAGTTCGTCTTATCAGCATCGGCATGCTAAAACCCTAGAGAACAAGATTGAATCTATGCTGGAACAGATTCTTGAGGGACAGCAGAAGATGACAGTGGATTTCAATGGGAAGATGGATGCTATGTACACAGATCTGAATGGGAAAATTGAGTTTCTCAACACTCATCAGAAGATGCTGTAAACTCAAATAGCTCATACTGCAACATCTGTCAATGGAAAGATGGTTCATTCACATAATGAATACGTCAATGTAATCACCTCAAGAAGTGCTGAAGAGGTCAATGCGGTGGTAGAAAAGGGTTTGGATGCAGAAAAATTCGCAGAGATTGAAGGAGATTTCGAGCCTGATTCGTCTGTCTCGACCGACAGTACTGGTGGTATCGATCGATACCGACCTGATGAAACGACATATGAACCCAGTATCGATCGATATCCTTCCTGTATCGATCGACACCCCTCGCAGACTGAGCCAGAAATTGAGAAGAAGCCGGAGATGACTCAGGAATATGTTTACAAGCCTAAGGTGCCGTACCCTCGACTACCTAACCATCTCAGAGCTCCCATTACTGCAAAGAAGTTGCTCGGTTTTGAGAAGACGGTAAGGAGGATTCCCCATAGGATGTCTTTTGAAGAAGCTTTGGAATACCGCCCTTTGCTTAGTCACTTCCGAGATTGCAGAGAAACTCTAGAAGAGATCGAGGCACTCTTCATCAAAGTAAGAAACCCACAACCACCAATGAAGCAGTTGACTAAGACGGAAGACCCAGGAAAATTTGCAGTTCCATGCTCTATCTCTGTGATTGAATTCAAAGAATCTCTCGTTGATTGAGGGTCTAGCGTCAATGTCATGTCAAGGGCAATTGCAGAGAGGTTGAAAATTGGTGATATTAAATCTGCTACGATGACTCTCACATTCGGGAACTCTTCCAACTCAGTTCCATACGGTACAATCCTTGATTTGCTTGTTATAGTAGGAGATTGCCTGGTTCCTGCTGATTTTCAAGTTGTGGAGATGAGTGCAAGATCTAGTACGCCTTTGATTTTGGGAAAACCGTTCATGGCTACAGTTGGTGCAATCATAGATACGCCCAGTAAGAGAATCTCATTCTCATACATTGACAAGTAGGTGTCCTACAAAGCCATCCCCTCTGGAAGAGCTCCCACACATATCTCTTGCATCACAGTTGTTACAGGAGAGACGTTGATAGTTGATCTTTTGGACGAGCCTTATGATGAGCCAACTGTCATAGACATTTTAGATGGTCCTTCTATCATCACCAAGAAAGACATCAAAACGGCTAAGGCAAAGAAGAAGGTGAAGAACAAAAGAGTCGAGAGTGCTACCCAGGTGACCTTAATCCCTCAGAAGTGTGATGGAGATTCGATTGAATATAAGGTGAAGTGCAAGGGAACATCGAAACCATTCTCTAAGGTTAGAGGTATTCTCACTTCAGAGCTGAAAGAGAAAGGGAAGGATGTTGTGAAGGGTATGTTGAGCAGAATTCTGAAGCTGGAGATGTTAAGTTGTGGAGCTTGTTTTGGAGCAAGTTCTCATTCTTATCCTGACTGATCGTCCGTAAAATCAAGCTCATGACGTAAAACAAGCGCTTGGTGGGAGGCAACCCACTGGTAAGTCTGTATATAAGTTCTTTTATTTTATTGTTTTTGTTTTTGTGTCTTGTGTTGTGCGTGAATCATATACAACCGAGTGTATCGATCGATACCAGTAATGGTTTCGGTCGACACCACTTGCGTGATGAAAAGAAGTTTCCGTGTCGGCCTACGCCTAGTATTGATCGATACCAGGCTGTGTGTCGTTCGATACTGTAACACCAATCCGGTAAGTTCTCTGGTTTTCACGACTACACTCGTTTTTTGTTTTGTTTCTTTTACCGACTCTAGACTAGATAACACTGGGGACAGTGTTGTATAAGTCTGGGGGAGGCAGTTGCTGACAGCGTATTTATTTTTCTTAGAGTCATAAAAGTTTAAAAAATAAAAAAAAAATATTTTATCGAGTCAAAACCCGTTGGAGATTATTATTATGTGCTTGAATGTATTGTTCTAATTTTGCTTTTGAGTGACCAGTGTTACAGGATCAGTTCTAGATCGACTAATGAAAAATCCAAAAACTGACCAGTTGACTAGAAAACACACATGTCTCCAGCAGAGTTCTTCTAAAGCCTGAGCCAAATTTTTGCACTTCATCGATGCAGTTGATGTTTACAGGGCTTGATTCCTCATTCATATCTGACAAAGGAACCCATGTTTAGAAAGTAATGGTAATCCACTCCCTTGTTATAAGTAAAAGCATAAAAAGATGAAATGATTTTCTTCTGAGTAGAGGGTTAGGAAAATTTCCAGCGATCTCATTATTCTACTTTGAAGGAATGATCACACAAAGGTTGAAAGCGAGGTTAGCAAAATTTCATGTTATACCATTACACGCCTACACCTTTAATACGTAGAAAGGGAAGAACCTGGGATTTGTGGCAAACACCATCAATACTCGCGTCTCAAACCTTAATATGTATATGCAAGAAAACATGATGTGAAATAAGTCTGGAGGAGAGAAAAACAATACCAAAAAGTGTAAAAATTGGGTGGTTCTCTTGTCATGATATTGTATGGGAAAGAGTCTAGAAGGCTCTTGGCATAGATTACAGCGATGAAACTGGCGATGAGGGCTTTATTGAACAATGCTGTGAGATAATGTGTGGAGTCTGGGAAGCTGCGAATGTCTACGGAGAAGTACATGGTGATTAGATCTGGAGCTGGTTAGGTGATATCTGGAAAGCTTAGGAAAAGGTTCATTGCGATGGTTCAGGAACAGGTGAGTCTCCGTGTTTTCAAACCTCTTTCCCTGGTTTGGTTTTATGTTTGCTTGAGGGCAAGCAAAGGCTAAGTCTGGGGGAGTTGATATATCATGTTTTTTACCCGTTTTTAGCCATGATATAGGTCTTATTTATAGAGAATTTCTAGTATTTTGGATTCTTTTAGAGTCTTTTCAGGTTTTAGCACGTTTGGAGTACAATTGGAGAAAATGAGCCGTTTTGGGTGAAAATGAGAATATGGAAATGCAAAGTAATGCAGAGACGTCAGAAATTTGGCATTCGTTGAAGAACTTCCCACCGATGGATTGAGCTCAAATTTGGATAAAAAACATATCAATGGATTAGCTTTAATTTTGAAATGGTTTGAGGCCATTCCAACGGTGCGATCAAAGGTTATGTCAGGTTTCGTGAAGACAGTCCAGTCTGGATAGCAAAAGATTCGACACGCAAGCTTGGTATCGATCGATACCACTAATGGTGTCGACCGATACCGACTCCAGGAAGAAGGAAACGTGACTTTTTACAAGTTTGAAGTTTGTACCTTGGTCCAGAAGACTTTAATAATTACTAGAAGCCCCAAAATGTGTTTGAGGTTATTTATTAGGTTTTTCAGCCACTTTTGTTGACTATGCTTTATTTTACTTTGGTTTGGTGAGAGAGCTTTTGGAGGGAGACAAGTCTGAAACTCTGTTCGTCCGAGAGAAGATTTCGAACTCTTGTTTTACTCTCTTCTTTATTATTTATTCAAGTATTTATTCAGTCATGTTTATTGTTGCAATCTCCATGTCTGAGTAGATCTCCTGTTAGGTTTAGGGTTCTCATAAGGGATTTCGTTGAATGCTAGGTTGATTTGTTGATTAGGGTTCATAATCTGAATTAGTTCTTCACCGTAGTTTGTTCTCAAAGCTAATTCTAGATTGATCACCTGGAACTTAGATCTTAGGTTAATCGATTAGGCACGAGAGTGCAATTGAGAAATCTGATAGAACTCAGAGTGAGCAAAATAACTATTCGCAAAGAGATTTGGTTTAGTTGTTTTGTGAACAAATCAAACTTGAACTAAAAGCTGGTTTAGACTTTAGATTTGGAATTATAGGATTTAGACTTAGATAATTCTCGCAACGAGAGTTGTTTAATTATATTTCAGTGATTTGAGTTCAAGAACCGTGCGTAACCTGAACCCTGATTTGTTAGTTTATCTGCATTCATTGATTTTCTGAGGAATACCCTTAACCTATCTTTCTCCCAATCGAATCACAACTTGTTTAATTTACGTATTTGATTTCAATTCCATTGATCACTTAGCTTAATTTTCATCTATATAATCTATTGTGTGTTTTCTTGAGTCTCTGTGGATTCGACCCCTAAGTATTACAATCGACAAAGCTTTAGTACTTATAGGGTATTAATTTGAGCTTATCAAATTAGGCGCCGTTGCCGGGGACTTTAAAAACCGCCATTAGATTTTAGTCTAGAATTTCGACTAAGTTCGTCGGTTTCGATCGATACTCACCAGTATCGGTCGATACTCGTTGTTTAAATTTGTTTGTATCGATCGATACTCACCAGTATCGGTCGATATTCATCGTATTTTTTTTTGTTAATTATGTGCCTTGTCTAGTGTGTTTCATGTGTATGCCCACTCGCGAAACCAGGAGGAACAAGAGCACTCAGCTAGTTGATCTTTCCAATAATGAGCTAGCAAATTTGGAACGTGAAAACAAGAAAACAAAGAAGCCAGCAGAGATGAACAACCCAGTGGTATTTATTCGTGATGATGTTGGAGTTTTGAGAGACCAAGATGGTCAATTGTGCAATGAGATAGGGCAACGACTTGATGAAGCTGGAAACATCTTTGTCCCTGCAGTTGTTGTGAATGTTGGGAATGATGTGGTTAATCGTGGTAGAACAATCGGGGAGTACAACAGGCCCGATCAGTTCTATGCCAATCGATCAGCGATTCGCCCTCCTGCTTTTCAGAGGAATGACTTTGAGCTGAAACCTGAATACTTCACTCTTGTGGGTCAGCACCTTTTTCACGGTCTTTGTCATGAACACCCCATGGATTATATTGAGAACTTTGAGGATTTGGTAACCAACATCAAATACAATGGAGTGTCCAATAACTTCCTCTTCTGTAAGCTCTTCCCATACTCTCTTAGTGGGGATGCAGCTTATTGGCTGAAGCAGTTGTCTCCTGGTTCGCTGACTACATGGGAGGAGAGGAAGAATGCGTTCCTGAATATTTTCTATGATGATGCGAGATCCGAAGATATCAGGAACAAGATTTCTCAGTTTTCTCAGGGTCCGACATAGGCACTCAAGGCTTCTTGGATTTGTTTCAGGTCATATCAGAGAGATTGTCCGCACCATGGGTTCACTCAGGTTCAGTTGCTGGGTACTTTCTACAGAGGGATTGATTGGAGGTACCGGATGGCTTTGGATTCTGCGAGTAATGGAAATTTAAACACCACGTATCCCGACGATGCTTATGTGCTTATTGAGAACTTGGATTCTAGCAATAGTACTAAGAATGCAGACATGGAGTGCAAGAAGCAAGCTGGTAACTTGGATGGCAGTCAGATTGCTGAGGTGAATGATAAGTTAGATTCAGTGCACAATCTGTTGATGGGAAGGACCCAAAAAGCGGTCCACTTTGCTGATGAAGATGAAGTGGAGGATGTTAACTATATTGGTGGAGCTGGTTTTGGGTCGAATCAGTTTGTCCAGAAACAATTCCAGAGCAGTGGCTATACCATGAACTATGGGAGTTCGTCTTATCAGCATCGGCATGCTAAAACCCTAGAGAACAAGATTGAATCTATGCTGGAACAGATTCTTGAGGGACAGCAGAAGATGACAGTGGATTTCAATGGGAAGATGGATGCTATGTACACAGATCTGAATGGGAAAATTGAGTTTCTCAACACTCATCAGAAGATGCTGTAAACTCAAATAGCTCATACTGCAACATCTGTCAATGGAAAGATGGTTCATTCACATAATGAATACGTCAATGTAATCACCTCAAGAAGTGCTGAAGAGGTCAATGCGGTGGTAGAAAAGGGTTTGGATGCAGAAAAATTCGCAGAGATTGAAGGAGATTTCGAGCCTGATTCGTCTGTCTCGACCGACAGTACTGGTGGTATCGATCGATACCGACCTGATGAAACGACATATGAACCCAGTATCGATCGATATCCTTCCTGTATCGATCGACACCCCTCGCAGACTGAGCCAGAAATTGAGAAGAAGCCGGAGATGACTCAGGAATATGTTTACAAGCCTAAGGTGCCGTACCCTCGACTACCTAACCATCTCAGAGCTCCCATTACTGCAAAGAAGTTGCTCGGTTTTGAGAAGACGGTAAGGAGGATTCCCCATAGGATGTCTTTTGAAGAAGCTTTGGAATACCGCCCTTTGCTTAGTCACTTCCGAGATTGCAGAGAAACTCTAGAAGAGATCGAGGCACTCTTCATCAAAGTAAGAAACCCACAACCACCAATGAAGCAGTTGACTAAGACGGAAGACCCAGGAAAATTTGCAGTTCCATGCTCTATCTCTGTGATTGAATTCAAAGAATCTCTCGTTGATTGAGGGTCTAGCGTCAATGTCATGTCAAGGGCAATTGCAGAGAGGTTGAAAATTGGTGATATTAAATCTGCTACGATGACTCTCACATTCGGGAACTCTTCCAACTCAGTTCCATACGGTACAATCCTTGATTTGCTTGTTATAGTAGGAGATTGCCTGGTTCCTGCTGATTTTCAAGTTGTGGAGATGAGTGCAAGATCTAGTACGCCTTTGATTTTGGGAAAACCGTTCATGGCTACAGTTGGTGCAATCATAGATACGCCCAGTAAGAGAATCTCATTCTCATACATTGACAAGTAGGTGTCCTACAAAGCCATCCCCTCTGGAAGAGCTCCCACACATATCTCTTGCATCACAGTTGTTACAGGAGAGACGTTGATAGTTGATCTTTTGGACGAGCCTTATGATGAGCCAACTGTCATAGACATTTTAGATGGTCCTTCTATCATCACCAAGAAAGACATCAAAACGGCTAAGGCAAAGAAGAAGGTGAAGAACAAAAGAGTCGAGAGTGCTACCCAGGTGACCTTAATCCCTCAGAAGTGTGATGGAGATTCGATTGAATATAAGGTGAAGTGCAAGGGAACATCGAAACCATTCTCTAAGGTTAGAGGTATTCTCACTTCAGAGCTGAAAGAGAAAGGGAAGGATGTTGTGAAGGGTATGTTGAGCAGAATTCTGAAGCTGGAGATGTTAAGTTGTGGAGCTTGTTTTGGAGCAAGTTCTCATTCTTATCCTGACTGATCGTCCGTAAAATCAAGCTCGTGACGTAAAACAAGCGCTTGGTGGGAGGCAACCCACTGGTAAGTCTGTATATAAGTTCTTTTATTTTATTGTTTTTGTTTTTGTGTCTTGTGTTGTGCGTGAATCATATACAACCGAGTGTATCGATCGATACCAGTAATGGTTTCGGTCGACACCACTTGCGTGATGAAAAGAAGTTTCCGTGTCGGCCTACGCCTAGTATTGATCGATACCAGGCTGTGTGTCGTTCGATACTGTAACACCAATCCGGTAAGTTCTCTGGTTTTCACGACTACACTCGTTTTTTGTTTTGTTTCTTTTACCGACTCTAGACTAGATAACACTGGGGACAGTGTTGTATAAGTCTGGGGGAGGCAGTTGCTGACAGCGTATTTATTTTTCTTAGAGTCATAAAAGTTTAAAAAATAAAAATAAAATATTTTATCGAGTCAAAACCCGTTGGAGATTATTATTATGTGCTTGAATCTATTGTTCTAATTTTGCTTTTGAGTGACCAGTGTTACAGGATCAGTTCTAGATCGACTAATGAAAAATCCAAAAACTGACCAGTTGACTAGAAAACACACATGTCTCCAGCAGAGTTCTTCTAAAGCCTGAGCCAAATTTTTGCACTTCATCGATGCAGTTGATGTTTACAGGGCTTGATTCCTCATTCATATCTGACAAAGGAACCCATGTTTAGAAAGTAATGGTAATCCACTCCCTTGTTATAAGTAAAAGCATAAAAAGATGAAATGATTTTCTTCTGAGTAGAGGGTTAGGAAAATTTCCAGCGATCTCATTATTCTACTTTGAAGGAATGATCACACAAAGGTTGAAAGCGAGGTTAGCAAAATTTCATGTTATACCATTACACGCCTACACCTTTAATACGTAGAAAGGGAAGAACCTGGGATTTGTGGCAAACACCATCAATACTCGCGTCTCAAACCTTAATATGTATATGCAAGAAAACATGATGTGAAATAAGTCTGGAGGAGAGAAAAACAATACCAAAAAGTGTAAAAATTGGGTGGTTCTCTTGTCATGATATTGTATGGGAAAGAGTCTAGAAGGCTCTTGGCATAGATTACAGCGATGAAACTGGCGATGAGGGCTTTATTGAACAATGCTGTGAGATAATGTGTGGAGTCTGGGAAGCTGCGAATGTCTACGGAGAAGTACATGGTGATTAGATCTGGAGCTGGTTAGGTGATATCTGGAAAGCTTAGGAAAAGGGTCATTGCGATGGTTCAGGAACAGGTGAGTCTCCGTGTTTTCAAACCTCTTTCCCTGGTTTGGTTTTATGTTTGCTTGAGGGCAAGCAAAGGCTAAGTCTGGGGGAGTTGATATATCATGTTTTTTACCCGTTTTTAGCCATGATATAGGTCTTATTTATAGAGAATTTCTAGTATTTTGGATTCTTTTAGAGTCTTTTCAGGTTTTAGCACGTTTGGAGTACAATTGGAGAAAATGAGCCGTTTTGGGTGAAAATGAGAATATGGAAATGCAAAGTAATGCAGAGACGTCAGAAATTTGGCATTCGTTGAAGAACTTCCCACCGATGGATTGAGCTCAAATTTGGATAAAAAACATATCAATGGATTAGCTTTAATTTTGAAATGGTTTGAGGCCATTCCAACGGTGCGATCAAAGGTTATGTCAGGTTTCGTGAAGACAGTCCAGTCTGGATAGCAAAAGATTCGACACGCAAGCTTGGTATCGATCGATACCACTAATGGTGTCGACCGATACCGACTCCAGGAAGAAGGAAACGTGACTTTTTACAAGTTTGAAGTTTGTACCTTGGTCCAGAAGACTTTAATAATTACTAGAAGCCCCAAAATGTGTTTGAGGTTATTTATTAGGTTTTTCAGCCACTTTTGTTGACTATGCTTTATTTTACTTTGGTTTGGTGAGAGAGCTTTTGGAGGGAGACAAGTCTGAAACTCTGTTCGTCCGAGAGAAGATTTCGAACTCTTGTTTTACTCTCTTCTTTATTATTTATTCAAGTATTTATTCAGTCATGTTTATTGTTGCAATCTCCATGTCTGAGTAGATCTCCTGTTAGGTTTAGGGTTCTCATAAGGGATTTCGTTGAATGCTAGGTTGATTTGTTGATTAGGGTTCATAATCTGAATTAGTTCTTCACCTTAGTTTGTTCTCAAAGCTAATTCTAGATTGATCACCTGGAACTTAGATCTTAGGTTAATCGATTAGGCACGAGAGTGCAATTGAGAAATCTGATATAATTTAGAGTGAGCAAAATAACTATTCCCAAAGAGATTTGGTTTAGTTGTTTTTTGAACAAATCAAACTTGAACTAAAAGCTGGTTTAGACTTTAGGATTCGCAAAGAGCTTTGGAATTCTAGGATTTAGACTTAGATAATTCTCGCAACGACAATTGGTTAATTATATTTCAGTTATTTGAGTTCAAGAACCGTGCGTAACCTGAACCCTGATTTGTTAGTTTATCTGCATTCATTGATTTCATGAGGAATACCCTGAACCTATCTTTCTCCCAATCAAATCACAACTTGTTTAATTTACGTATTTGCTTTCAATTCCATTGATCACTTAGCTTAATTTTCATCTATATAATCTATTGTGTGTTCTCTTGAGTCTTTGTGGATTCGACCCCTGAGTATTACAATCGACACAATTTTAGTACTTATAGGGTATTAATTTGAGCTTATCAGTGCTAAGTGCATAGATTTACATATCCAAATGGTTAGGAAGTATTAATACTAGTTTAGAAGTAGTTGATCTAGATTTACCTTTGTTGACATTTTATGCATTAAAGGTGTTGTAACAAGGGTTTCTTGCATTTTATGCTTAGTCCAATGAGAGTTGCATGCCTAGGGTGATTTGTAGCTAGATAAGCTGTTGTTCTCATGTTGACAAAGCTCTTACCTACTATCGAGGGATTGATTAGTTAATTGATTAGTGAAGAGATTAGTCCATTTTAGGTAGCATATGCTTTGGATTAAGTTTGTTTAAAATCTGTTAGAACCATTAATCAACTATTAGTTAATTGATTAGTGAAGGGATTAGTTAATTGACAAAGCTCTTCACTAATCAATTAACTAATCAATCCCTCGATAGTAGTTAGGAGCTTCGTCAACTTGAGAACAAGAGCTTATCTAGTTACAAATCATGCTAGGCATGCAACCCTCATCTATCCTCACTAAAATGTAAGGCAATGTTAGTGAGGATAGATTAGTCCATTTTAATGAACATATGCTTTGGATTAAGTTTGTTTAAGAGTTGTTAGAACCATTAACCAACTATTAATCATCCAAAGTCAATGACTTTAGCCCAAAGCCCATATTTCATTTTATAAGCTTTCAATCTTTGTTAGTCATTCGTTTACTTACTTATCTTGCATCATTTTGCTTTACATTCCAATCATTAGTATTAGTCAACCATATTCTCATCATTAGAACTAAACTAATAAGTTTCTTGTATTCTAGATCCCTTAAGTCCTCCTTGTGGTTTGACCCTAGAGTACTCAACAACATTGCCTTGCACTTTGGGTAGAGTAAACTAAGAATTAAAATGTGGTATTCGTCACTCCAACACAATCTTCCTTGTTCTTCTGGGAGATTCTTCGAGCAACCAAACTTGCATTGAACTTTTTAATGTTCCCATTAACTTTCCGTTTAATTTGCTTCTTCCACTTACATCCTTTGGTTTTGAAACCAAATTCCATGTTTCATTCCTCATCAAATCATCCGTTTCTTTCTTATTTGATGTCTCCCACTCTTCAACTCCCTTTGCTTTATCATAAGATAAGTACTCGTCTACATATAAAGGATCTGTAAGAAAGCATGAGTAGCTAGTGGCAAACCATTCATCCTTGAATCGAGCAGGTCTGACAAAGTTCCTTTCTGGTCGTTGATTTGCCATGGAAATATGATCTTCTCCCTTATCTTCCTCTTGGTCAGTGCTCCCCCTTTCACCTTGAAGCTCCTTTTCAGGACTTTCGTTTTCACTTGGCATTTGAATAACTGATTCTTCGATTTTGGAGGAACCCCAACCTTCTTGCTCGACCAAGACTTGAGATATATGGCCAATAAAATGAGGAAACTTCATCAAAGACAACATCATGAGACACAGTGTACATGTGTTCCTCTGGATCCATACACCTCCAGCCCTTCTTTTGTTCATCATAACCGACAAAGATGTATTTTTATGCCTTTGCCTCCAACTTAGCTCTTTGAGAGTCAAACACATGGATGTAGCATATTGATCCAAATATCATGAGGTGTTTCACCGATGGTTTCTTCACATGAACAATCTCATAAGGAGACTTCATATTGTTTAGACAAAATGGCATCCAGTTAATGACATACACTGCACATTTCATGCCTTCCGCCCATAAGGCCTTAAGAAAATTTTTGTCATGTACCCAGCTTCTACATGTCTCGCTTATATGTCTAATCTTCCTTTCTGCTACTCCATTTTGTTGAGGTGTATATGGGCATGTAAACTCTCTTTTGATACCAAGTTTTTGGAAAAAGAGAGAAACTCCTTTGGCATGAACTCCCCTCCATTAACCGTCCTTAGAGTCTTGATCTTTCGACCCAATTCTCCCTCCACGATAACCTTGAATTCTTGAAACATGGAGAATACTTCTGATTTTTCCTTCACAAAGTATACCTAGGTGTACCATAAGAAGTCATCAATAAACAACAAAATGTATCGAAACCCGAAATAGGAGGATGTTCTCGTCGAACCCATCAAATCACTATGGATTCTCTCCAACGGAGCACTGCATGCATCGTGAAGTGAAATTGTCAAATGGAAACCTATGTGACTTTCCATATTGACAACTTTCACAAAGTTTTTCTTCATCTCGAATCTTCAACTTCGGGAGCCCGTTAACCAAATCTTCATTCACCATAACCGTCAGCTTAGTCATATTTATATGACCAAGTTTAGCATGCCATATAAAGGGCATTATCATTCGTACTCATCTTCTCAACATAAGAAATTGAGGCCGATAAAACATATAAATCTTTAACTCGTGCTCCGGTGTAAACCACGTCCGTCTTTAACTTTTAAGAATTTAACGTCTCTTAGGCCAAATAAAACATAGTTACTTGAGCCCACCACATCACCACATAGAGAAGATTCTTGCTTACTCCATGAACATGATATACATTATTGAGAGTGATTGGGCTTCCATCATTTTCTTTAATGACAACAGTCACTTCCATCTCAACGTAGTTGATTGAATTATCTGCGGTAATGATGGCTTCTTTTCCGTCATGACGTTGAAGACTAGATAATACCCGAAGATGCAATCTCCACCGTGAAATATTTTCCCCATTCTTCGTCTTTAGCATGACTCTTTCACTACAAGAAAACAGGCCATTTCAGACGGCCAAATCCGTCGGAATCCCGTCGAAAATAGCCATTTCCGATGGATTTTGGCTGTCGGTTCTATTTCGTCGGAAACAAAAATCAGTCAAAAATTCCTCGGAAATTTTCGACGGATTTCCGAGGGAGCATTTATCGACGGCTTTCCGAGGACTAATCCGTCGGGGCTGATTCCGACGGATTTCCGAGGACTCCTCCGTCCAGAAGAGTTCCTCGGAAATCCCTCGGACAAATCCGAGGGTAAACTCCGTCGGAAATCGCTCGGAATTTTCCGAGGGATTTCCGACGGATTGAAAAATTAAAACAAAAATAAAAAAATAATTTATTAAATTTGTAATAATTTTTTTAAATAAAATATGGAATAAATTTTTTAAATTTTCAACGAAAATAGAAAATTAATTATATAATTAAATTACAAAATAACATAAGTTTTTGAAAGTTGAAAAATTACACACACAAAAAAACGAAATCAAAACGACGAGTAATCATCGAACTTTGATTTGAACCACTCGTCCATTTTGTCGCTCTTCGTTTTCTGAGTCGATAACTCGTCCTCCAAAACCATGACCTTGTCCTTGAGCTCTTCGTTTTGCCGGATAAGTTCTGAATCCATCGAGAAACCGGCCGAAGAGGATGCACGTTAGGTCGTAATCTTACCCAACCCCGGTCGGCGACCTTTTTAAACGGGTATCTCCTACGAAAACAATAAAAAAACATTATAATTTTTTATTAACAAATAATTAACTAAATTGAAATAATAATCTATATTTTTTACTTACCTCGAGGAGTAGGTTGTTCATCTCGAACCGAGTGATTTTGTTGGATCCGGTGTAGCCCTCCTGCGATCTCTGGGTGAGAATCTCGTCTTGCACCTTCGTCATCTTTTCGACGATCTCCCTGACGGCTCCATCGTCAATTCGGCTCATCTTGTTGTTGGTGTGCGTCATCACCATCACTTGCAGATGATCGGGAACTTCGCCGTATTCCTCCGTCTACAAAATAAATAAAACCAGTTAAAGATAATCGTTTTGTCATAAAAAAAAAGAACTAAAAACCGCAAAAATACTTACCATTTCGATTTCGGTTGTCAAGAAGCTCTTTGCCCCGTTGTTGTGGATAGCTTCTCCCTTCCTGTTTCGGCGACTCTTCCGGTTCTAGGAGTTAGTCTGAGATAGAGCTATGGTCTTCTATTGTTGCCAATACGGGATGTATTCGGTATACACATCTTTGTTCAAGCCTTTTGGCTTATCTTTCCCCTTTTTCCAAACTTTCTTCCACTCGTTCATGTGGCGCGAGAATTGCGTCCTAGCCTCCGACAAAAATTCCGTAGCCACCGTCTTTGTGATCGTATGCTTCCAATTAAACTCTTGCTACAAAAAAAAAAAGAAATATAGATGTTAACAAAATCTCAAAATATATTACAAAAATAAATAAAGATTTACTTACCGCAAACGTACGAAACCACATGTTTTGTTCGTCTGCCGGAATATCGGAAAATTTCGGGTATGGTTTGTCGAGGATGCTGTGATGCCATTCCCGAAGATTCCAAACCTATGAAAAAACAAATTAAAAAA
Source organism: Eutrema japonicum (assembly GCA_030161315.1). Taxonomy (NCBI): domain Eukaryota; kingdom Viridiplantae; phylum Streptophyta; class Magnoliopsida; order Brassicales; family Brassicaceae; genus Eutrema; species Eutrema japonicum. The sequence continues at coordinate 33,554,797 of BSQW01000012.1, forward strand.
CGGTTATCAAACCTAAAAAATAATTAATTAAGTGTAAAAAAAATTATTACCAAGTAGATCTCAGAATCCGGAGTTCCAGATCGAGAACTTTAAGTAGTTCTCGTCCCGGCTGTTGAACGAGCTCCTCGATGGTCATGATCCTCGGTTGAGTTACACTCTCTGTGTCCGGAACAGTACTCTGGCTAGTACTTGCGTCAGTACCCCTCCGCGCATCTAGTCTCAAACCGCTAGGACGGTCTTGATCGAATCCACCGTAAGACCTACAAAAAATAAAAACGCGATCATTTTAAAAACATTTAACTAATAATAAAACTTTTTCTAAAAAACCAAAACTTTTGTTTCAAAAAATACTTAAATAAAAATTGTTTATTATAAAAAAATTTCTCAAAACTATTTTAATAAATAAATATATAAAAAACGTTTTTAAAATATATATTTATAAAAACGTTTAAAAAATATATTTATAAAAAACATTTTTTAAAAATATAATGTATAAAAACGTTTAAAAAAATATAATTTATAAAAACGTTTAAAAAAAATATAATTTATAAAAACGTTTTTAAAAAATATATTTATAGAAAACATTTTTTAGAAATTATATATATTAAAAACGTTTTTCACAAAATAGAAAATATATTTACAAAAACCGTTTTTATAAATATATTTTATATAATAGTTATTTAATTAAATATAATAATTCTAAAACTTTCAACATACCCTAATCTAAAAACTAATCTAAAATATGAACACATATTCAACATAATCCACAACAAAAAACCACAAATCCACAAAAATCAACGTAATCTAACAACTTAATCTAACAACCTAATCTAATTAACAATCTAACACCCTAATCTAATTCCACAAATTCCACAAAAATTCAACCTAATCTAACAGCAACAAAAAAAAATTATTAACCAACTTACATTTGTGGGTTTGAGGGAAGCGGGAGAGAAGAAGTCTGGAAACAAGAAGATAAGAAGAAGAAGAAGAAGATAAGAAGACTCAGAACTCGGAAGAAGAAACACTTATCCAGTCGGCGGAGATTGAGAGAGAAGATCGATGGTCGAGATATTTATAAAGATTTCCGACGGACTACCTGATATGCTCAATTTAATACCCTAAAGTACTAAAGCAGTTGTAATAGTATAGCTAGGGGTCGAACCACAAAAGACTCACAGAAACGCACAATAGATTCTATAGTGTCGAATTACGCTAAGCCAAACAGTTGTAATTAAAAGCAATGCAGAAATTAAAAGAGTTGTAAATCAATTGGGAAATATAGGCTCAGGGTTTTTCTCAGGAAATCAGTGAATGCAGACTAACTAACTAACAGGATTCAGATTTAGCGCAGTTCTTGAACTCAAATCACTAAAATATAGCTAACCAACTCTCGTTGCGAAAACTATCTAAATCTAAATCCTAAGAATTCCAAATCTCTTTGCGAATCCTAAAGTCTAAATCAGCTTTAATATCAGGTTTGATATGTTCACAAATCAATTAAACCAAATCTCTTTGCGAATAATCAATTTGCTCACCTAGGTTCTATCAGGTAATTAATCGCACTCTCGTGCCTAATCAATTATCCTAAGATCTAAGTTCCAGATTCGTCAACCTAGAATTAGCTATGAACACAACCTAAGGTGAAGAACTAATTCAGATGGTGAATCCTAAATAGATAATTAACCTAGCATTCAAAGAAATCCTTTATGAGAAAACCCTAAACCTAAAGTGGATCTACTCAGACATGGCAATTGAATCAAAAGACATGTTTGAATAAATCATCAATAGAATAGGAAGAAGGGTTTAGAGATCTGATCTCGGACGAAGGGAGATTCAGACTTGTCTCTCTAAAACCAAAGTAAAATCAAACTATAAAATAAAGCATAAAAAGGCATGAAAAGGCATGAAAAGGCATAGCCTAAACAGGTGGCTGAAAACTCCTATTTATAACCTAAAACACGATCTAGGGTCTTCTTGTAATTATTAAAGACTTCTGGGTACTTTTGCAATTCCTCAAGTCTTGGAAAACTCGCGGGTCGTGTCTTGCTGCGCTGAGTGTCGATCGATACCAAGGGGTATCGATCGATGCTCGACGTGAATTCAGGTTCTCAGCGACACGATCTTTAGTTCTGCTACAAACTGCTCCAGAAAGCTCCAATACTTCCAATAATCCTCCAAACGTGCTATGACCTGTAAAAGACTCTAAAAAGACTCCAAAATACTATAAAGACTCTATAAAAAGGACTTATATCATGGCCTAAATGGGGTAAAAACCATGATATATCAACTCCCCCAGACTTAGCCTTTTGCTTGCCCTCAAGCAAATAGAAGACTAAACCAGAAAAAGAGGTTTGAAAACGTAGAGACTCACCTGTTCCTGAACCATCGAAAAGACCCTTTTCCCAAGTACCCAATTGTCACCAAATCAGCTTTCGATCTAACCACCATGTACTTCTCCGTAGACATTCGTAGCTTTTCCAGACTCCACACATTATCCCACAGCATTGTTCAAGTAAAGCTCTCATCGCCAGTTTCATCTCTGCAGCTAATATTTAAGAACCTTCTAGACTATTTACCAGACAATATCTTGACAAAGGAACCACCATTTTTCACACTTTTTTGTATCAATTTCTCTCCTCCAGACTTATTTCTTATTATATCCTTATTATTTTTTTATTTTCAGCTTAGCATATACATATCAAGGTAGGAGACGCGAGTATTGATGGTGTTTGCCACCAAATCCCCGGTTCTTCCCTCTCTATGTATCAAAGGATGTAGGCGAATAATGGCATCATAGGAAAATCCTAGCCTCGCTTCCAATCCTTTGTGTGATCATCCCCTCTTAAGTAGAATAATGGGATCGCTGGAAATTTTCCTAACCCTCTACTCAGAAGAAAATCATTTCAATCTTTTATGCACTTAATCTATCAACTTATTTCAGGGGAGAGAGATACCATAATTCTAAACACATGGGTTCCTTTATCAGATATGAATGATGAATCAAGCTCTATGAACACTAACCACATTGATGAAGTGCAAAAATTTGGCTCAGGCTTCAGAAGAACTCTGCTGGAGACATGGATGTTTTCTAGTCAACTGGTCAGCCTTTGGATTTTTCATTAGTCGATCTAGAACTGATCCTGTAACACTGTGCACTCAAAAACAAAATCAAATCAATAGGTTCAAGCACAGGATCATCATCTCCAACAAATTTTGACTCAATAAAACAGTTTTGACTCGATAAAACGACTGACTCTAAGAAAAACGAAAACAATGTCAGCAGACACCTCCCCCAGACTTGAACAACACTGTCCTCAGTGTTATCTAGCCTAGAGTCAGTGAAAGAAACAAAGAAAAAGGATAGAACGAAGAGAAACAAGAAATTACCTTCCTGGAATAGCGAGTGTCGATCGACACACAGCATGGTATCGATCGATACCATGCTTAGATCGACTTTGTGAATTTTCATCCGCGATTGGTGTCGATCGATACCAGTGGGGTATCGATCGATGCTTATGCGATTTCGAGTTTTGCTCCTTGTTTATCCTGACTCAAATATAAAACGAACGAAAATAAAAAGAAAAACGAATCAAAAACAGACTCACCAGTGGGTTGCCTCCCACCAAGCGCTCGTTTAACGTCAATAGCTTGACTGTAACGCCCTTCAGGCTGGATAAGAATGAGAGCTTGCATCAAAACAGGCTCCATCACTTGACATTACTAGCTTCAGCGTTCTGCTTAGCATGCTGTCCACAAACTCCTGCCCTTTCTCTTTCAGCTCAGAAGTGAGAAGGACTCTGGCCTTGGAGAATGGTTTCAAGGCTCCTTTGCATTTGACCTTATATTCAATCGAATCTCCATTGCACTTACGAGGTATCAAGGTGACATGGGGATTCTCGACCTTCTTGCTCTTGGCCTTCTTCTGCTTTGTTGTTGCCTTGGCCTTCTTCTTGGGGATGTTGGGCGGTTCAGCTGGAATATCTGCGACAGTAGGCTCATCAGGAGGTTCTTCCAAAATATCAATTGCTAGCGACTCTCCTGTGATAACCTTGATGCTAGAGGCACGTGTGGGAACACCCCTAGGTGTAATGGCATCATAGTAGACATCACCGTCAATGTAAGAGAAAGAGATTCTCTTATTAGGTGTGTCTATGATCGCGCCTGCAGTAGCCATGAACGGTCGTCCCAAAAGGATAGGCATACGAGATATTGCACCCATCTCTACAACCTGAAAACTAGTAGGAACTAGACAGTCTCCTACTTTGACCAGCAAACCATGGATAGTACCGTGTGGAAGCGAGGTGGAGTTGTTCGCGAATGTGATAGATGCCTCTGGTGATCGAATATCAGCTCCTAACCGCTCTGCAATTGCCCTTGAGATGACATTGACACTAGCCCCTGAGTCGACAAGAGACTCTTTGAAATTAACTCCTGAGATGGAGCATGGAACAGCGAATTTCCCTGGGTCTTCCCTCTGTGTCAATTTCCGCGGTTGTAGTGAATTGCGAACTCTTTCTCCGATCACCTCAGGTGTTTTCATAACTTCTGGTCCGTTCTGAGAGGGGTATCGATCGACACCAGGTAGGGTATCGATCGATGCCATGCGATTTGAATCGTTCCTGACAAGTACATCTTCATCAGAAAGAAGCTCCACGTTCGGGTTATCCATCATATACTGTAGTTTAGCAATCTCCCATTCCTCCCTTGTCAGCTTAGGAATCATAGGATAAGGCATCCTGGTTACATACACTCGTTCTGCAACGACCTTAGGCACCACAGTAGAACTCTCTGTTGTCTCCTCAGAAATCACCTTAGTATCGACCGATACCAATGGGGTATCGATCGATACACGGGTGATTGAATCCATTCTAGCAGACGTCTGGGCTGGTATCGATCGATACTGGGGAGTATCGATCGATGCTTGTGCGATTTCAGGAATGGCTTCGAGATTTTCTGCACGTAAGCTGATGGCATTGACGTGTGCATTGTGTGATTGAACCGCCTTTCCCTTGGAATTTGCTGCAGTCTGAGCTACTTGCGTCTCCAGCATCCTGTGGCTCGTATTTAGTGCCTCGATCCTTCCGCTCAAATCGGTGTACATGGTGTCCATCTTACCATTGAAGGTGGCTGTCATCTTCTCCTGCCCTTGAACCAGGTGTTCAAGCATAGCCTCAATCTTACTCTCAGGAGCTTTGGGTGGTGGGGATTGGTACCCTCCTTGCTGAGCATTGTTGGTGAAGTTTCGATTGGAGTTGTATCCGAATCGCTGACCCTGAAAACCAGAACCACCAATGTAGTTAACATCTTCCACTTCATTCTCAGCAGCGAAGTGGACGGCCTTTGTTGTCTTTCCCAGCAGAAGACTGTGCATAGAATCCAGCTGAGCCTTCACTTCAGCGATCTGCGACCCATCCTGATTACCAGCCAGCCTCTTGCGCTCGAAATCTGCGCTCTTGGTGCTACTACTAGAGGCAAAGTTCTCAATCAACACAATAGCATCCTCAGGATATCTGGTGTTGAAATTACCATTGCTCGAAGAGTCCAGACCCATCTGATATCTCCAATCTACTCCTCTGAAGAAGATACCCAGCAGTTGCACATCAGAGTATCCATGATGTGGACAATCTCTCTGATACGATCTGAATCTTGTCCAATCAGCCTTGAACGCCTCAGTAGGTCCTTGAGAAAAAGTGGATATCTTATTTCTCAGATCTTCAGATCGCCCGTCATCATAGAAGTTAATCAGGAAGGCTCTCTTGGTGTCCTCCCAATTAGTTAGCGATCCAGGAGATAGCTGCCTCAGCCAGTAAGTAGCTTCTCCACCCAGAGAGTAGGGGAAGAGCTTGCAGAAGAGGTAGTCGTAGGACACTCCATTGCTCTTGATGCTAGTGACCAAGTCCTCGAACTTCTCTACATGGTCCATTGGATGTTCATGAGGAAGACCATGGAAGAGATGTTGTCCTACTAGAGTGTAGTAAGCAGGTTTCAGCTCGAAGTCATTCCTCTCATAAGCAGGAGGACGAATCGCTGACCGATTGGCGAAAAACTGCTCTGGCCTGTTGTACTCACCAATCGTTCTTCCACGATTAACCACAGCATTCCCTGCGTTGGTGCGCCCAGCTGGCGCGATAATCTCAACAACCGCAGCAGGGACAACGATGTTACCAGCTTCATCAAGTCGCTGCCCTCTCTCATTACACACGTGACCCTCTTGGTCTCTCAGAATTCCAGCTTCATCAGCTCTTAAAACCACTGGGTTGTTCATCCCTGATGTTTGCTTGGTCTTTCTGTTTGTGCGTTCCACAAACGCTAGCTGTTCCAATGACAGTTCAACTAGCTGTGTGCTCTTGTTGCTTCTGGTTTCAGGAACAGGCATACACCTGCAAACAAAACACTAGGCAAAGCACGTAAGTAACCAGAAAAATACGTTGAGTATCGATCGATACCAAGTGGTGTCGATCGATACCAACAAAAGAAGACGACGAATATCGACCGATACTACAGAGTATCGATCGATACCGACGAACTTAGTCGAAATTCTAAACTAAAATCTAATGGCGAATTGAGTCCCCGGCAACGGCGCCAAAATTGATATGCTCAATTTAATACCCTAAAGTACTAAAGCAGTTGTAATAGTATAGCTAGGGGTCGAACCACAGAAGACTCACAGAAACGCACAATAGATTCTATAGTGTCGAATTACGCTAAGCCAAACAGTTGTAATTAAAAGCAATGCAGAAATTAAAAGAGTTGTAAATCAATTGGGAAATATAGGCTCAGGGTTTTTCTCAGGAAATCAGTGAATGCAGACTAACTAACTAACAGGATTCAGATTTAGCGCAGTTCTTGAACTCAAATCACTAAAATATAGCTAACCAACTCTCGTTGCGAAAACTATCTAAATCTAAATCCTAAGAATTCCAAATCTCTTTGCGAATCCTAAAGTCTAAATCAGCTTTAATATCAGGTTTGATATGTTCACAAATCAATTAAACCAAATCTCTTTGCGAATAATCAATTTGCTCACCTAGGTTCTATCAGGTAATTAATCGCACTCTCGTGCCTAATCAATTATCCTAAGATCTAAGTTCCAGATTCGTCAACCTAGAATTAGCTATGAACACAACCTAAGGTGAAGAACTAATTCAGATGGTGAATCCTAAACAGATAATTAACCTAGCATTCAAAGAAATCCTTTATGAGAAAACCCTAAACCTAAAGTGGATCTACTCAGACATGGCAATTGAATCAAAAGACATGTTTGAATAAATCATCAATAGAATAGGAAGAAGGGTTTAGAGATCTGATCTCGGACGAAGGGAGATTCAGACTTGTCTCTCTAAAACCAAAGTAAAATCAAACTATAAAATAAAGCATAAAAAGGCATGAAAAGGCATGAAAAGGCATAGCCTAAACAGGTGGCTGAAAACTCCTATTTATAACCTAAAACACGATCTGGGGTCTTCTTGTAATTATTAAAGACTTCTGGGTACTTTTGCAATTCCTCAAGTCTTGGAAAACTCGCGGGTCGTGTCTTGCTGCGCTGAGTGTCGATCGATACCAAGGGGTATCGATCGATGCTCGACGTGAATTCAGGTTCTCAGCGACACGATCTTTAGCTCTGCTACAAACTGCTCCAGAAAGCTTCAATACTTCCAATAATCCTCCAAACGTGCTATGACCTGTAAAAGACTCTAAAAAGACTCCAAAATACTATAAAGACTCTATAAAAAGGACTTATATCATGGCCTAAATGGGGTAAAAACCATGATATATCACTACCTCCCTCGGTAATCCGTCGGACATCCATTTCAATTAACCGCTTCGATTTTTCTATTTTTCGTTTGGCGGTTTAATTTTGCGGGTGATATTTTAGTATCCGTCGGAAATCCGTCGAAAATTTCCGAGGGATTTCCGACGGTTTAGGGTTTATATTATGAAGATTTCATAAATTTTGTGTTTGATAACCATTAGTGTTACATACTAATAAGAAAAACCTTTGACAACCAATCAAAACAAGTTATTTGGGATTTTGTAAAAATCGATCGATGAACGAGTTCAAGCATTCATAACAAATTTCTGAGGGATTTCCGACGGTTTATGGTTTTAGCCGAGGAAAACTGAATCCCCCGGCTAAAACTAATATCGTGCAAGTTTTAGACAGGGGATTCAGTTTTCCTCGGCTAATATCCTTAACCGTCGGAAATACCTCGGAAATTTCAGAGGGATTTCCGACGGTTTATGGTTTTAGCCGAGGCAATCTCTAAACTCCCGGCTAAAACTGATACCGGGCAAGTTTTAGCCGGGGGATTCAGTTTACCTCGGCTAAAATCCTAATACATCGGCTAAAACTTGTCCGGTGTCAATTTTAGCCGAGTATTCCGTTTTCCTCGGTCCTACACCGTCGAAAATCCCTCCGAAATTTCCAAGGGATTTCCAAGATTTTAGCTGGGAAATTTTTTATTAGAATACCAAGTATATATTCTCGGGATTTGCCAAAACAAGTTCAAGTTAAAACCCCAAATTAAATTAAGCTCTTTATTAATGTAAAAGGAGGATCGGAGTTGAACATTAATATTTGAAAAATAGGCTAAAAGGATGGGTCGGCTTCCATTTCACTATCGGACGAGTCGTCTATAACCACTCGGCTGAGCTCGGTCTCCGCGAGACGAGCATTCCGTAGGACAATGTTGATGCGCTCTCCACGGTCATGTAGTCCCATCTCGGTAAGCTGCAGTCGAAGGTCAGGTCGGAGTCCTTGAAAAAATATCATCGCCAATTCTTCTGCGGATCGGTAAAGGCCAAAGAATCCCATAGTCCGCACGAACTCCTCATGGTATTCTTGCAGAGTCTGGTTCCCTTGCCTTGCCAAGCCTAGCCCCCAGCTACCACTGCTAGTTTAAGCCACATGTGGCTTTTTGGGGCCGGAAGAACTTCGCTGACACTTGCAGGCCCTTCCCTCTTCAACTTCGTCACAAATCTAAGGGTTGGACTTAATCTTGACCGTAGATGGACAAATGACTCTCTTACGAGCAGTTTCCTGTGTAAAAGGCATCGTTTTGAAAAAGGTTTTAAGAAAATAATTTCGCAAATGTGACAAAAGACGGGTGTATTTGTTGTGAATGAGGGGAACATTATTTATAGAGAAATGTTAATTTGCATGTTCTCTCCAACTATATATACACATATATATATCGAATCTTCAAAATACCATAGCCAGAAAAAGTATATATATATATATGTTTACAAACAAAGCAAACATATATGCAAGAGAAGAAGTATTTACAAAGCAAGTAATATATCCGTCGGAAATCGGTCGGAAATTATCCACCGATTTCCGACGGCCGTTAATTGGTCAAAATATTCCGACCGGTTTTCGAGGAAATATAGATTCGTCGGCCGTCCCTCGGAATACTGTCGGAATATTCCGACCGATTTCCGAGGGAAATCAATCCGTCGAAAATTTCCGATCATTTTTAGTCCGTCGAAATAACCTCAGAAATCCATCGATATAACGTCGAAAATTTCCGACGGTTTATAATCCGTCGGAAACGCCGTCGGAAATGCGCTTGTTTTCTTGTAGTGTTTGATTCTGCCATATTTGTTTCTTCAGCTTAACTCAACAATCTTTTTTGAAATGCCCAAGTTTCCCATACCGGTAGCACTTGAATCGTTTCTTTTCTCTCGTAGAAGATCTTTCTCGTCCATCATTATTCTTCGTACCACCATCTTTGGGTTTGGCTCTGAAGCTTTGTTCCCTCCGCGCTTCAAAAACGCTCCATGAGTCATCATGGACATTAACTCCCGCCATTTGCATGGCAAGTGATTCTTGCCAAGCTAGTAGGTTTTCGAACTCCTCCAAGGAAGGTTGTGTAGACCATCCTTGAACTAATGTAACAAACGGTGTATATTCGGGCCGTAGACCACGAATAATAGACCGCTTCATCTGAGCTTCTAAAATCGACGCCTCCGGATTAAGACTATTAATCTCAAAGCAAAGATTCTTAACCTTGATGAAAAACTCTGAGATTGAAGACTCCCCCTGCTCCGCATTCGTCAACTCGTTCTATAACAGTTGTAGTCGAGCCTCGTTCTTCTTGTTGAACAATTGATCTAACGCGTGCCAAATAGCACTTGCAGATGTACACCTTGAGACATGTTCAAATACTCCCGAAGATACTGACTTCTTCAAAGCAAACTCCGCCTTGGCATTCTTCCGTGTTCACTCCTTTGTCGTTTCCGCTATTGCAGCATCTCTCCTTGGTGGTGTTGCGCTGCTACCGCCGACGACATCCCATAAGTCCTCACTAACCAAGTATGACTCCATACATGACTTCCATAACTGATAGTTATATTAGTTTAAATTCTCTCTGTTCCTAATCCAACGACACGACCCATTGATTATGATACCATGTAAAGAAACCAACGATAGTGCTTAGCACTAGCCCAAAACCGTAATACCCGATAAACTCGTAAAAAACCAAGAAAATAAACTCTCTAAATATGAAGAAACATATGGAAAAATACTTAGAGAATACTTGAAAGATCTTTAGAAAGAATAAGAGAACTTATGAATAGAAATACACATTTATTTCACTTGTTCAACTTTTCTTATTTAGCTTAGCTTAGTTACAAATGAGAGAGGGAAGAGGTATTATAGGCTCCACTACTACAAGATAGCTTACAAATCTTCTTCTAATTATAGAGTTTTCTACCATAATATTTAGATTTTTATATTTAAATATGTAGATTTTTCTACACTAATATCTAGATGATTACCTGATAGAATTCGTTAGAACACTCAAAGGAGGTGATGAGATTTTATGGTGTTTCTAGAGAAATTCTAGAATTTGGGTTTGGTCCAATTTAGATTAATTTTTAGAGATAATTGGAAATATAGGATATTTTTACTTAATAATTGTCCCTATAAGATTTATTGAACTAAGAATTATCCCATTAGGATTTAGATTAATAGTTTTCCCACACTACCCTTAAATTATTAATTATAATTGTTTTAGAAAAATAAAATTAGAAGAGATCAAAATTATATTATTGGTCCACATAAAAAGGAAACCTATTAATTTTTGTCTCAAAATAACCTTTTCTTTTCATCTCCCTACCTCTCGACATCTCCTCTCGACATCTCCGTCGAGAAAAATCCAGCCCTTTTAGATCGTGTAGTCAAAGTTATACAAAGGAGAATTTCACAAAGGAGTCTCGTCATCGACACAAAAACATACTAAAAGCTCTTTTGAACAATTTTTTTCCTTCACTTCCAATGGCTTTTCCTTTTCACGGCTACATCAATAGGGCAAGTCCTAATTATACGACCGGTTCTGATTAGAATTAAGACATATTTGCTAAAATAGAATCAAGATTGCAAAAGTAGTGAATTTTTTGTGGTTCTGTAAAATCTCTTTAAAATGAGCGAAGGTAAAACATGGAACTCTCGTTTTATTCAAATTATTTTTGCTGCGGAGTATTAAGCGATTGTTAATTGATCTGTTATGCATTGTTTGTTTATCACGAATTGTAAGAAAAAAATTGGCCATCAATTGTTTATCATGAACTGTATCATGGCACAAACACAAACAAAAAGAAGATGAAAAACAAATAATGAAATGGAAATGGTATATTGCGTATATACCACCATTGTTTTGTTGATTTTTTAACCGTGTAGTCAAAAGTTATACTTCATTGCACAAATTTCCAGAGCTGCCTTAAGAAGATTTTTGCTTCTAAAAATTTGGTCCTTCTTTACAGCATCTGTCACTGAAATTGGAACTACCTTTTCACTATCTTCTTTGTTTTCAAAAACTAAGCCATCATCACCAATATCGCCCTCAATGTCAACGTTGCAGACATTGTTTTCCAAAGCAACTTTCGGCTGCACTTGCTCAACTTCTTCAGACGGCTCTTTATTCAAATCAATGTTGATTGTATTCTCTCGTCGTTCAACTGTAAATGTGACACAAATTTTTCGAGGTATTCTTTCTTGCATACCCAACAAAGTTTTTCAGTTGACGATCATTGACGATAATAACTGGGGGAGATTCAATCAAATCGCTTGGTAGATAACTAAACTCGACATTCTATTTGACTATTCTAAAGTCCTCCAAAACCATTGTTTTTAACTCTTTAAGAGTAGTAATTGATTCCAAAGTTATTCCAAAGTTAGTAATCTACCTCTTTTGCCTTCATCAACAACAAAAACTCAGGCCTTATTGATATCCGACCTCTTCCATACACCAGTCGATACATATTTATGCATCATATTTGCGAAAGAGTAAACAACATTAAGAGAAGAATTTTTTTTTTCAAAATCATCGATGAAGAGAAGAAATCAGAAAAAAGAAGTCGATGAAGAGAAGAAAAAGAAGGAAAAAAGGGAAAAAACGTAGAGAAAAAAATGGAAAAATAATATTTTCCATAAATATTTTCAATTTTTTGGATATACTAAGATCACCCATGATCCTAGATTTACTCAGATTTTGTTAACTACTTCCTAGAATAGGAAATCTACATTCCATAGAACAAATACATAGTTACAGAACTTATATTCTTTAAAAAGTAGAATATATTGTTAAATGTAGAATATGTAATCCAAAATATATAGAATACATAACAAGTTGTAGAAACCGTATTCTAGAGGGCCCGTAGAAGACATAACAAGTAATAGAATGTCGAATCTACATTTCGTAGATTAGAGAGGAAACAATAGAAAACAAATTCTACGTTTGTAGAATAAATATTTTACGTTTCGTAGACAAGGTAAAAAGTATTTTTTAAATCACAATCTTTCCTAAAATGATTATCGAATATATTTGTATTTCCATTTTTTATATTTTTGAATTTTTTAGAAATTTAAAAATATTTATTTTCAATTATAAAACAATTATAAAAGGATATTTTTGTCAAAAATGACAAAAGTTTAATTAATCTTATAGGGACAATAATTTGTTCAATGTGTCCTATATTTACAATTCTCCCTAATTTTTATCATAGATCCAAAATTAAGATTAACCCAAAATCAAGTTTGATTTCAATACAAAAACATTTCAATCAAAATTTTTGTCAACAATTTTCAACTATTTGTTATTTTTGTCAACAACTATTTCAAGTATTTTACAAAAACATTTCAATCAAAATGTCACTTAAAAAGAAGTATTACTTCGTTACGGTCCGTGTCTCAGCGCTTTGGGAGCTAGAGCCATGTCCATGGCGTCTTCTTCTCTCGCCACTCAATCCTTTTATACTTCCTTTCCTCTCTCTCACCGACTTCACCTCCCTGAACCCTATCTACCTCTTCGCTCTTCACTCTCTCGAAAATCCCTTTCGCTCTCTGCTACTTCCCCTTCGTCATCATCTTCTTCTTCTTCTCCCATTTTCCTCTCCTTCTTCGACGACCCCTTACCAGATAATGATCAACAAGCAGACAATTCGAAAGTTAATAGCCGAGAAGAAGAAGAAGAAGAAGAAGAAGAAGAAGAAGAAGATCCAATTCTTAAATTCTTCAAGTCACGAACTTTATCGGCAGAGTTAACCGAAGACCCTGCTCGAGAATCCAAATTCTCCCTCCAGAAGAACCGTCGAACTTCCTGGCACTTGGCTTCGGACTTCACCGACCCGGAAACCGAGATCGACCCGGAGCCTGAGAAATCCGTCTCTGTAGCAAACCAACAAACACTTGGTGTGCACACTTCGTTCGAAAGCGGCGTCGCTGGGGAAATCCTGGAAATAGCTAAGAACCTGGGAGAGAACCAAACTCTGGGAGAGATGTTATCTGGTTTCGAAGGACGGGTCAGCGAAACAGAGTGCGTAGAGGCATTGGTGGTGATGGGTGAATCTGGTTTTGTCAAGAGTTGTTTGTATTTCCACGAGTGGATGAGTTTGCAGAATCCGTCTCTCGTTTCGCCTCGTGCTTCCTCTGTGTTGTTTACATTGCTGGGAAGAGAAGGAATGGCTGATAAGATTCTGCTTCTGCTTCGTAATTTACCAGACAAGGATGAGTTCAGAGATGTTCGTCTCTATAATGCCGCCATTTCTGGACTTTCAGCCTCTCAAAGGTACTTTCTTTCTCCTCTCTGCAAGATGATCTAGTTCTGGAGAATGAAAAGTTGTAGTCTTTGATCAAATTATTGTGATTTGCGATTAGTAAATGGTAGTTGATGCTCTTCATTAGGTATGATGATGCTTGGGAAGTGTTTGAAGCTATGGATAATATCAATGTTCATCCGGATAATGTAACATGTGCTATAATGATCACAACGATGAGGAAAGCAGGACGAAGTGCGAAAGAAGTTTGGGAGATATTCGAGAAGATGAGCGAGAAAGGTGTGCGATGGAGTCAGGATATTTTTGGTGGCGTTGTGAAATCGTTTTGCGACGAAGGGCTGAAAGAAGAAGCTCTTGTGATCCAAACAGAGATGGAGAAGAAAGGCATCCGTTCAAACACGATCGTGTATAATACGTTGATGGATGCTTACAACAAATCCAACCACATAGAAGAGGTGGAAGGTCTTTTTGCTGAAATGAGAGCTAAAGGCTTGAAGCCTACAGCTTCAACTTATAACATTCTCATGGATGCTTATGCCAGAAGGATGCAGCCCGATATTGTAGAGACGCTTCTGCGGGAGATGGAGGGTTTAGGTTTAGAGCCAAATGTGAAATCGTACACGTGTTTGATTAGCGCGTATGGAAGGACGAAGAAGATGAGTGATATGGCTGCTGATGCTTTCCTGCGGATGAAGAAAGTAGGTTTGAGACCTACTTCACATTCTTACACAGCTCTTATTCATGCTTACTCGGTTAGTGGTTGGCACGAGAAAGCTTATGCGTCATTTGAAGAAATGCGTAAAGAAGGGATTAATCCGTCGATTGAAACATACACATCGCTTCTCGATGCATTCAGACGGTCTGGCGACACTGAAAAGCTGATGGAAATTTGGAAACTAATGTTGAGAGAGAAAATCCGAGGGACACGGATAACATATAACACTCTTCTTGATGGGTTTGCCAAGCAAGGTCACTACATTGAAGCGAGGGATGTAGTTTCCGAGTTTGGTAAAATAGGGTTGCAGCCGACTGTTATGACTTACAATATGCTGATGAATGCGTACGCACGGGGAGGACAAGATGCAAAATTGCCACAGCTGTTGAAGGAAATGGCTGCTCTTAACTTAAAACCTGATTCCATCACATATTCAACCATGATCTATGCGTTTGTCCGTGTTCGAGACTTCAAAAGAGCATTCTTCTACCACAAGATGATGGTTAAAAGCGGGCAAGTACCAGACCCAAGGTCTTATGAGAAACTTAGGGCGATTCTGGAAGACAAGGCAAAGACAAAGAACAGAAAAGATAAGAGTGCCATACTTGGTATAATTAATAGCAAATTCGGTCGTGTTGAAGCTAAGACGAGAGGGAAGAAGGATGAGTTCTGGAAATACAAGAGGAACCGAACATCTTATAAACCCAATCCTCACCGATCTTGAAGGTATTGAATGCTTTAGTGGTACATAGTGAGGATGCTCAAACTATATCTTGGCATTTTTTATTTATTTTGTTCCTAGGAGATACCTTGATCATGTGGAGTGAAAAGTGCAGCAGTTTAGCTTTATTGTTCAAACAAGAAAAGAATCTCTTAAGCTTTAAGCAATCATCTGATATAATAACTCTTATACTCTATCCATCAAAGATCACACTCTTGTAAACAACCCAAAGCAAAGAAAAATGAAAATCTTGATTCTACTTACTCTCATAGCAATCTCAGAGCTTTGTGTTGTGGACGCGTGCCGATCATACTGTGGAAACATAACCGTAGATTATCCGTTCGGAATCCGAAATGGATGTGGGCATCCAGGATATAGAGATCTCTTGTTTTGTATGAACGATGTGTTGATGTTTCACATAAGTTCAGGTTCTTATAGAGTGTTGGATATCGACTACGCGTATCAGTCCATAACGCTGCATGATCCTCACATGTCGACCTGCCAAACCATTGTGCTCGGCGGCAAAGGGAATAGCTTTGAAGCTGAGGATTGGAGAGCTCCTTATTTCAATCCTACCTCTGATAATGTCTTTATGTTGATCGGATGTTCTCATAAATCTCCTATATTTCAAGGTTAGTAAGTTACTACAACATGTAATGCATAAACAAAAGTAAGCCTAGAGTTTTGATTTGTTGATCTAGACAATTCGGTTTATAACTTGGTTTGGGTTTTTATCAGTTCTTTGGGTTTATCGAAACCAAAACAAAATAAAAGCTATTTGCAATTCGGTTTGCTCGGACACAATTTCGGCTTGGTTCGTTTTGTATTCGGTGAGTTTTTTTTGTTTGTTATTATTGTTATATGATTACATTTTGCCTAAAAAATTATATGATTACATAATATTTGTTAATATATAGTTTAAATTTGAAAAAATACGAAAACAAAATTGGTTTATTTGGTTAGGTTTCATTTCAAGCACTAAAATCCGTCCGGTTTGGTTTTGGTTTTGGTTTTGATGGCAATGAATTGGATTATAGACATATTTCGGTTCAGTTTCGCTACATTGATTTAGTTTGGTACATAAAAATTCGGTTTTGGTTTTAAATTGTGGTATGGTTTAAAAATAGTGAAACCCATAGCCGTTTCAAACTATTTGTATACTCTGTTCAATTTTTTTATTAAATGGATATTTATTAGAGTAAAATAGTTTTTTTTTAAAATTTGGATCCTGATTTATAAATATAGTTAAAACATTTTTAAGTAAATTTTCGTTTTAAAACCGGAATCATGTTCGATCGCTCCACTTGCACGTGGTAAAAGATGGCCTCGAAAACCTTTGACCAAAATAATAATAAAACCAAACCGATTATAACCACATTTAGATTTTGGTTTCTATTTACGGTTAATTTCGGTTGAATTTAGTTAATCTCCCACCCATATTCTTAGGCTTCCCTGAAAAGAAATTGCCATGCCGCAACATTTCTGGAATGAGCTGCGAAGAGTACATGTCGTGTCCAGCATGGGACATGGTCGGATACAGACAACCGGGTCTATCATCCGGGTCGGGTCCACCCATGTGCTGTGCGGTCGGATTCGAATCCCTAAAAGCGATTAATCTAAGTAAGTTGGAGTGTGAAGGATATAGTAGTGCATACAATCTCGCACCGTTGAAGCTTAGAGGACCTTCTGATTGGGCTTATGGTATACGAGTCAATTACGAGCTACAAGGAAGTGATGCATTTTGTCGAGCGTGTGTTGCAACTTCCGGGACTTGTGGCTACGAATCTGCCGATGGTGGAGGGCTTAGGCATGTTTGCATCTGCGACCACCACAATTCTACCACAAACTGTGACTCAGGTTTGGTTTTGGTATTGTCAGTTTTTTTTCTTCTCCTTTTCATTTTAAGTAAAACATTATGTTTGGATTTTTTATTTAGAATTTAGAATTTAGTTTTTGCCCATTAGAAAAGTGGTTTGAATTATTTTAAGATTGAATTTGTGCTATTATTGAAAACTTAAACTAACGATGCTAAGTTTGGAACAAAAACTTAAAACTGTACAATTTTAGACAATTATCCTTGTTTATAAGTTTTTCTTTTTCCGGCGAACTTATTTCATTGATTTTCAAATTGAGAATGCAAAAACATTGTAGCATACTCGAATTTATAATTATGATATTTAGTATGGATAAAGTGATATTATTTAAATGGATTTGTTTTTAATATCTGAAACTAATTTTAGACTTTTTTTTCTAACCAATTGGTTTACTCGAAAACTAGTCTTAATTTTTAATCGAAAGTTAATCATTTTCTTTGTTTATGTAGTTATAACACCAACCGGTGTATCTTCAAGTGTTCGACCAAAAACTATTGGATGTAAGTTTCAAAATGCATTTACGTGTTTCCTTGTTTTTGTACAGATTTATCTTATTTTAAGCTCAATTATTACCTCTCTTTTTTTGCAGCACTGATCTTCTACCTCATAACTATGAACATAAGCTTTCAAAGAAGACAATGAGTTACTCATTAATAATCAATATCGAATTAAGCCTACTAATTTTTACCTTTGCTTTATTTATCAGGCTTCTTCTTTCATTGCATGAAATTATTATGAAACGTTTTTGTGTATACTCCCACGAAATTTTGATTTGTATACCAAAATTTGTAGACTTCATAGTATGTTAGCGTGAGAGGTAAACAAGAGATAAGAGGAAATCCCAAGAACCAAATATGCTTATTAATTATCAAACTTGATCACCTACTTACATTATCGTTTTTTATTTATAAATTATCGCTTATATTCAAATAAACCCAAAAAACTTATATTGGTTAGAATTAGGGATGTTGTCATGGGTAAACCCACCCCATTTAGACCCACCCCATTTAGATCCATATCCGTTTAAACTCATATCCGTTTAAACCCATTTAATTTTGGATTTAATAGGTTACCCATTTAAACCCATCAGAGTTGTTCTTACCCATTTAGACCAATTTAAACCTCATTTAAACATATTTATAACTATATGTGTGTTTTTCATTATACATTTCTAAATACTTTTGTTGTAAATGATATATATGTTTTAATTATCTTGTTTAACCAATGAAAAAAAATTCAACTTTAATTTTCGATTTAATTATTTTTGTTATCAACAATATTTTATATATGTTTATAATTTAAAGAGAAGATAGATTAAAACAAATTGTAATAACATTTAAAATTACACTAATAAAAAAGGATTTACTTTTTTAGCAGGAAAAACATGAATTAACATTTTTGATTGGAAAATAATAAAAAAAATACAATTTTGTTTTACTAATAGAAAACAAGATTTTACGTTTTTGGCGGGAAAAACAAAATTTTATGTTTTTGGTGGGAAAACGAAAATTTACATTTTTGGCAGAAAATAAAATTTTCGTTTTTGGCGGGAAAACAAAAAATATTATCTATTATTTATTATTTATTATTTATTATTTATTATTTATTATTTATTATTTATTATTTATTATTTATTATTTATTATTTATTATTTATTATTTATTATTTATTATTTATTATTTATTATTTATTATTTATTATTTATTATTTATTATTTATTATTTATTATTTATTATTTATTATTTATTATTTATTATTTATTATTTATTATTTATTATTTATTATTTATTATTTATTATTTATTATTTATTATTTATTATTTATTATTTATTATTTATTATTTATTATTTATTATTTATTATTTTAAGTGTAAACAAGTTTAAATGGGGCCCGTTTATTTTGATTGAAAACCCTTTTATTATACGGGTCCAAATGGATTACCCATTTAGACACATTTATTTTGAAATGTTAAATGGGTTTAAATGAGTTTTTTTTTTAAAACAGGACCCATTTAGATCCGCGAAATCTATACCCATGATAGGGGTGTCAAAATTGGTCAAATGGGTGACCCATGACACATAACCCTAATGGGTCATATATAAATGGGTCATGGATGATCCAATGGGCGACCCACAAAAACTATTTATTTCAAACCCTCCAATAACCATTTTGATATAAATTTGTGTAGGTACCAAGCAACATGAATTTGGAGAATGTGCATGAAACTAAAACGTTTTGAAAGCGATCACTCAAAGTTTCAAACGTACAAAACGCAAAACATTTTAAGATCTTATAAGGCTTAGTGATGTGGTAAAATATTATTGATTGTCGCATACGGCAGCTTTATTCATGTTTCCACCAACCATTTACATTTCTATTAAATAAAATTAAACTAATTCGAAATATAGTTTCAACAATCTTTGGATTATTTACGAATCCATGAATTGAATCAAATAATCTTCTTCCTGAAAACAATATCTGTATCTAGCCCAAACCCACGATCTTCCTCACATCAACAACCTTCGATCTCTTGAACAGATTCATCAATGGCTTCGCACTATACAAATGCCGAGTATTTACCCATCTTTTTATAAACTATAACACTCCGATCGCAACTGTCTGTGGACTGCCACACCCTCTCTCGGCCTCTGGATCCCATCTTCGTTCAAAGATCCCACAGGTCACCACGCGATATTTTCTGTGTTTTGTTTTCATTCATACGGTACCAGACACTTCCCAGTAGCTCACATATCCTTCAATTACTCCAGCACAAACACGCTTAATTGTGGAGTTCTCTCATAAAAAATGACAAAAAGATAAGTACACTTTAATTTGGGGTATTGCAATCACCCATGATATACTCTATATTTTATGATTTTTATTATATTATCTAAGTGTTTTTATTCGGATTTTTTGCTTTCGGTGGTAGTTTTCTCGTATTTGTAATCTTTAGAGTTTTTACAAATCGAAACACCAAAAATGATGTAAAATAGCGAAGAGAGTAGTTAATAAGAATAATTCCATTTCCCCCAAGTCAAAAGGATCAACCAAGCACCTAAAACCGCAAGAAAGGTGAACCTCTCCAATTAGACTGCATACAAGCATCATAAGTTTTTTTCTTCTCGGGTCTATCCGTTGGTAGAATGATTTGAAATTTGGATCCAAAATAGATTATTGAGTTAGCTTTGATATGGAATTGGTTAAATACTGAAGACAAGTTCTGTTTTAAGTATTAAAGCTTAACTTCTGCTAATAACAAATGAAAGTTTAGTCAATTAGGTTGTTTGAGCACAGTAATCAGAGCTACGAAAATAGAATGAATATACATCAGTGAGCTGAGTTTTAGAATGGTTCTCATCAAATTCCATGTTTATCGATTAATGTCTTGTGTTCCATAAATATTTTTGATTACCCTAGTGCCTAACGTTTTCCTCATATTGATTTAGATCACTAGTAATTTGCATTTTAGTTTATTTACTTGTTATTTCTGTCCATCATTATGATCAAAACAATAAACCCCATATTTTTTGCCTTAGACAGATTCAAAGCTTATAAATGCGTAGCATGGCTTCAGTGGATCAAACCCTAAATACAAATGTGTTTGTTGTGCACTTGTAGTCTTCTTTCAAGTTTAAAAACCTGAGCACATCAACCCCCACTCATAGAGTACAACGTCTTCGTTGAATACCAAAATTGTTACCCCTGACGGTGTGAGTGGCCACTTGACTCGACACTCATTTGGGTTAGGCTCTGTTACCATTTGCAATGTCCCGACCGCCACCATTCTTGGGCTCCCATGTCTCCTCTCGGACCGTGGTCTCTACCCTCATTCGACAGCCGATGCGGTACTTCGAGAAGCTTTGAAAACTTGTTGGTTGGCCCTACAGATCATCATGCGATATTTTCATGTGTTTTTTTTCAGTTCATGATAGGTCATTTATCCTTCAATTACTTCAGCTCAAGCACGCTTAACTACAAAATTTACTTTGGAAAAGTGATGAAAAACATAAGATAACTTTGGTCATATAGGCAACAAAATCAATTATTTAACCTCACCTCATGCACATCTATTTTCCATAATATCCGGATATTACAGAAACTGACACATATAACATACACACTCCTCCGGGCTTCAACGTTCGTTTGATCTCTTTAACAAACTTTTATGGGTATAGTAGGTGATCAAAAACATTAGGGAACTCAAAATCTAGAGTATTAGCATCAAACAGCTACGCGTGAAAATCATATTCGACAACGAGAGGCAAAATTGAAACCAAATCGATTCCGGTTGACTCTCGACGCCAAGTAGCCTCAACACCGAAACGTCCTGGCCAACACGCGTGCGATCGAGAGCCCTTTCAAGTCGTTAGATGGTAGACCTCAATTATTTGTGTAGGTACAGAAAGTGGAGAAGACACACACCTTTCTATCCCAATCGCGCATGGTCCGCACCTTATGAAGCTTGAGGTATAAGTTTTTTTGAGCTGGTGCTTGATGTTGGCATCATAAGAGGTCTAGCTATGACAGATCTGGAGGTCGTTGGAGCCGGAGGTGAAGGGGTGTAGGAGGGAGAAAGGGAAAGCGAACAAGAAGAGAGAGAGAAGAGGGAGGGAGAGAGAAAGAAAGAGGTAATTTTGTGTTAGAGTTACAAAACTAATTGAAGAAAGAGGCAACCGTTTTGAAGATTTTGTTATGTATTCACATGAACGACTATCATACATATATATACTAAAACCTTGAGTACACTTAACCTAATACAAAATCCAACTTATCATTACCCCATTTTCAAGTTGAAATTGGTAGATCATCTTCAAGTTGAAATAGGTAGATCAAGAACCCCCAACTTGTCAAGAAAGGTGTAAACTCTTTATATCCCAAAGCTTTTGTAAATAAGTTTTCAATATGATAATGTGTAGAAACAAGTTGTGTAGCAATGGTGCCTTTAAAAATCTCATCGTGGATATAATGACAGTTAATCTCTATATGTTTGGTTCTCATTAAACATCAGATTAGAACTGATGTGAAGCACAACTTGACTATCACAAAATAAAACTCATATAAAGTGTTAGAGAAACACCAAAATTCGTCAATATTTTTTATTCCTAGTAATTTGGATAGTGAGCAGAACATGGCCTGATCATTGATAAGAATCTTTAAATATTGATAGATGTAATTATTAGTGATATCAAGCTATGATCAAGGAAGATTGGATTGACTCAATTCTCTCCTCATATCATTCTCATTTAATGTACAAATATTTAATTTCTTTTGCTGTGAATACTCTATACGTGTATAAATGTAATCCATCTCTCAATAATACAAATCAATCATTCTTATTACATTTACATGGTATCAGAGCAGGTTGCTATCTAATTCAAAAACCAAAAAGAAGAAAAAAAATTCCTTTCTTCTCCTGTTCGTCTCTTTCTTCTTTCTTTGTTTCTTCTATCTTTCGAAAATTTCTTTCAGCCTCTGACAATGTGAAGCTCCACCAACAACATAAAATTGCAGCAGCTCATCTTCCCATTAGCCTTGCCAGCAACAAAATTGGCAACATCAACAAACTCATCTTCGACATGACTCTAGCACACCTAAACCTTACCTTGGTCGATGACAGATTTGTGGCGTTCATGGTCACATCGCCAGGCACTGCTAGCAACATCAATACTTTCAAGTTTCAGCTCCTCAAGGGTTCTCACAACGACTTTATCCGTACGCTACATCATCGTTGTAGTCGCACGTCAATGTAACACTTACACCGCATCACAACTCTAATCCATGGCTCCTTGACACCGGAGCTACGCACCACATAACGTCAAAACTAAAAAAACTCTTTCACATCATCAACCATACACTGGTGCTGATGAAGTACTTCTCGGAGATGGCTCTGGTTTACACATCTCTCAAATCGGTTCAGGCTCTCTCCCCTCATCATCTAAGCCTCTTGGCTTACATCAAGCTCTATGTGTTTCTAATATTCAGAGAAATCTCATATTTGTCTACCGATTGTGCAACACTAATCAAGTCTCCGTGGAGTTCTTTCATGCTCACTTTCAAGTGAAAGATCTCACCACGGGTACTCCATTACTTCAAGGGCACACTAAAGACCATTTGTATGAATGGCCTATAAATCATCCTACTATCACGTCCTTCTTTACTTCATCCACCTGTAAAAACAACCTCTCTACATGGCACTCTCGATTAGGTCATCCTTCCTCCTCCATTGTCAAAACTATTATATCCAAATTTTCTCTCCCTGTCTCAAACTCTGCATCTGATTTGTTGTCATGCCTTTACTATCATCTCAATAAGAGCCACAAGCTATCTTTTTCCCAAACTTCTATCTCATCTTCTCATCCCCTTGAGATTAGTTTCACCGATGTATGGGCCTCTCCTCTAATTTATGTTGACAACTACAAGTACTATTCTTTACTAGTAGAAAATTACACAAGATACACCTGGCTCTACCCACTCAAGCAAAATTCTCAAGTCGAAGACGTTTTTTCACTCTTCAAATCTCTTGTTGAAAACAGATTCCAAGCAAAGATCGGCACGCTATATTCTGACAATGAGAGGAGTTTATTGGTCTTCGATCATACATATCATTGCACGGTATCTCACATCTCAAAACACCTCCGCATACTCTTGAGCATAATGGTATCTCCGAACGAAAGCATCGTCATATTGTAGAGACGGGTCTTTACGCTTCTGACTCAAACATCAATTCTTAGTAACTATTAGAGCTATGCTTTTGTTGTTGCAATATTTCAAAACCGTATGCCAACTCTGGTACTTTCTATGGATTCTTCATTTCATAAACTATTTGGCAGTCAACCAAACTACAACAAACTTAAAGTCTTCGGGTCTTTCCATTGTTACGGCCTTATGCAACAAACAAGCTTGAAAATTTCTTAGCTTCTTGTGTGTGTCTAGAATATTCGCTTACCCAAAGCACTTATCTATGCCTTGATGTGAGCTCTTCTCGAATCTACACGAGTTGACATTTTTAATTTGAGGAGAAATGATTTCCCTTCGCCACACCAAAACAACATCAACAAGAAAATTTAGAGGCATTTCCACAAACTGGATTCCTCCGATCCCTACCGTTCCTACGCCACTCATACAATCTCCATCTCAATAGGCTCCTACCTTTGATTCATAACCTCAAGGCACCAGAAATCAACACGGTGTCTCTCCTCCACCTGCGACTTCGGTTGTACCGTCTCACCATTCATCTCCGTCGCAAACCACCAGACTCACGCCGCACACTTCACCGACGCCGTCTCAGCCTAACATCACCGATTTCCCAAACACGTCTTCATCACCTCCGCCGCCAATAGCACCGCAGCCACCAAAATTGCCGTAGGCGACTCCCACTCTGGCGACCTTCACCTCGCCAAACACCAGCCGGGATAACGCTATGTAGTCACCCCTCGTTGGAGACGTTTCTTACGCTCGCACGATAGAGGAATGAGAAGAAGAAGATTAAGCTTCCAATCTCTGAGGCCTAAAAAATTCAGACCCACCTTTAAGAAATTCTTCAGATGCCCAAATTCATCCCACAAACACTTTTAATAACAAAACACAAGCCCAAACATCAACTGAACATTCCCTTGTTGCCGTCGACATTCCCAGCAATCAAAATCATCCACAACCACATGAAAATTTTCATCAGATGAAAACACGAGCCAAAAATCGCATTACCAAGCCAAACTACAAATTTGGGCTCACTGCCATCATCCTCTCTGATGGTGAAACTCCGATGGCCACTTCACCAAAGCTCGTTCTCTCCGGTGAAAAGTATTCAAATCCTAAATAATATTGAACCCTCATTGGAAGCATGCATTATATGGCGTTAACGCGTCCGGACATTGTATATCATGTGAACAAATTGTCACAGTTCATGCACTCTCCTACCAATGAGCATTGGCAAGTTGCAAAAAGAGTTTTTCAATATCTGGCAGGAACTCCAACACATGGCATCTTCTTCAGAAAGTCTAATCTACTTGCGCTTCACGCATTCTGATGCAGATTTGGGCTGGAGACTCCGATGATTTTGTGTCCACAAATGGTTACATTGTGTATCTTGGGAAACATTCAATTTCATGGCCAGCGAAGAAACAAAATGGCATAGCAAGACCAACTACCGAAGCTGAATATCATTATGTTGCAAATACAACATTTGAACTGAATTGGGTATGTTCTCTGCTCATGGAACTTGACATTCATCAACAAAAACCACCAATTATCTATTGCGATAATATAGGAGGCACCTATCTATGTGAAAATCTAGTTCTTCACTCAAGGATGAAACACTTGGTCTTAGATTATCACTTCATACATGATCAAGTTCAACACGACAATTTACGAGTAGCTCATGTTTCTAAAAATGACCAGTTAGCCACTACAAGAAAACACAGCTTTTGCGACTACCAAAAGAGTCCCAAAATAGTCGCAAATCAGTCATTTGCGACTGTTTTAGGACTAATAAAAGTAGTCATTTGTATTTGCGACTATTTTGGGACTAATAAAAGTAGTCGCAAATAATTGGTCGCAAAATACTGTTATCACATAATAGTCGCAAAATTACGACTATTGTGTGACAAAATATTTTCGTCGTATATAAGCGACTATGTTGACACTGACATTTATAGTCGATTATTAGCGACAATTTACAGACTGTTTTTTGAGTCGTACTATATAGACAATTTTAAGACGATTAAATAGTCGTTTATTAGAGATTATTTTCAGACTCTAGGAGGAGTCGTATTATCGAGACTACTTTGATACAATTATATTTAGGACTGTTTTAAAAGTAGTCGCGAAAGAGTCACATATTGGTAACTATTTTGCCACTATTTTGTTCTTGTCGTGTCGCAAATTAGTAAATTAGTCGCAAAAGAGTCACTTATTAGCAACTAATTGGCCACTATTTTTATATTCCTCTTCTCAAATCAGAAATTATATTTAAATTTAAAAAACCTAAAATGAAAATAAAAGTTTAAATTAAAGATTTCAATAACAGAAAACAAGATACAAAACATTTTTTTACATTTATAAATCCAAAACATTTATATATACAAAATGTAAAAGTTTTAACATGGAAGTGAATGGTTTGTGGCCGGTAAGTTGGCCGGTACGGTAGCTGGTGCGGTGGCTGCGGTGGCTGCGGTGGATGCGGTGGCTCCTTGAGAAGCCGCCACATACGATGCAAACGCAGGATCCTTATCTTTGAAGAAGGAGAGGAACGACGCCAACTGAGTTTGAGCAAGTCGATGTTCCTCATCCCGTCGAGCATTTTCCGCTTCTTGTTCCGCGATCGTTTGATGAGCAGCTCGAAGTTGTTCTTGCATCTCAAAAATTGTGTTTGAGGAGGATGCATAACTACTACTGTCCTTACTCCTGCTGTTGAAGATCTCTCCAAGTTCCCCAAGTCCAAAAGGCTGTCCCTTGGTATCTGTTTCAGTAGACTAACAAAAAAAAAAAAATGAATCAGAAGACATGTTACAAAACTGACAAGGAAAGAAACGTTCAACACATGAGAAACATGAACCAGAAACGTAGAACACATGAGTCACAAAACTGACCAGGAAAGAAACAGAAAATGACCACATTGTTAGAGTATATAAACGAGACTAAAACTCTTCAATTTGGTGTTAAATCGAGTATAAGTTTTGATTTTGAAGCCACCCACAGGTCCAAAATTGCATTATAATTACAGAGAAACAATCAACAGGAAGAATCGATCCTGATACACCATCCTCAAAATCCCTACTAAAGTTTTCAGCTTTCCAACAACAATTGAAATCTGTCTAATACATGAGTCAGTAAACACTGATTAACCACGAGAACAATGGAATTCAATTGCAAGAGTACCAAAAACAGCTCAAACCACAAAACCCCTAGACAAGAAATCTATAAACCTCCACGAGAAAACAAGCAATCACAAAAATGTTATTTTGGTATCTTTATCTGCAAATTTAGTCAAATGCAGATAAGACAAGGCTTTCTTTGACTCAGTTGGTAACATCTTGAAATCACTTGCAGAATGAGACAACAGCAACAAAAGAATCAGAAGGTTGCATAAAAAACAGAAGACACGCCTATTGCATCAAACAGCAACAAAAGAACCAGAAGAACCACGATCACAGGCCACAAAAAGAGTGCATCAAACAGCAACAAAAGAAAAATGACATATTACCATAAGACAAGAAACTGAAAACTGAAAACTAATTCTAAGAAGAGGAAGACTTACCTTAAGAAAGATGTCATTTTTTTGTTCAATGGACAGGTTCTGCTGAGTTGATTGCTCTGAAGGTGATGCACCATCAACAACCATTTCTGACATCCTCTCTTGGATGTTCTTCTCATAAGTTTCAGCTACCCTTTTGGCCTTTTGATCAACAAAAGATCCATCATGTCTTGTATGTGTTTTCATAAAGACTTCTCCAAGCGAGACAAGACGCCCTAATTCTTCCTCCTAAAATGATACAAAAACATATTAGTTATCTGAAATGCAATATATAAAACCAATGAATTAAAACGTTACCATTTCTTGTTGAACTTGCAGGTATGATTTCTGCCCGGATACGTGTTTGTGAGGACCAAGACCGCCACGGTCAGAGTTGCGGCATTGTGAGTAAGTAGAGCTCCTCTCAATTGCTTCTGGAGTTCCCCAATGAGCCACCATTTCTGCCCAAAGCGTTTCGCCTATCCAAAGTGGTCTCTCACCACTGTGTTTAGCTTGACTTACTATGCCTTTCATCCGTTTTTTGGCCCTTCTCAAGAAGCCTGCTTTCACCAAGTCAGTAATCCCCCTCTCCCAATTGTACTTCCGCTACACAACACAATTAATGTAAGTATCACTCAGTAACTAAATCAGATTACTATGTGCCTACTATACAATGAAAAAAAAATAATTATTACCGCAAATGTTCTGAAATATCTTTCTTGGATGTCTAAAGGCGTTTTGCCCCAGCTATAATATGGACCATCGAACTTCCTCCGAAATATTCCAGCAATGACTCGAGACAATTTGCCTTTGTCCCGGTTAAACCTGTGACATAAAACAGCAAAAAAGGTTAATTAGACTGAATGAATGAAACTACAAATGAATGAAACTTACTACACTAGCAATGAAAAACGAAACTGAACAATGAAACTGCAAATGATAATCCAATTTCCAGAACAATGCAACTCACTACCTAGTAATGAAAAACGAAACTGAACAATGAAACTGCAAATGATAATCCAATTTTTAGAACAATACAACTCACTAGATGGATATCAAAGTTTTACAGAACAATGAAACTCACTTGATGGATGTAAAACTTTTACAGAACAATGTTCTTACATATGCATAACCATCGACATCCATATGTTCTTACATATGCATCATTTTGTATTAATGAAACTGAAACAGGAGCGCAGCAAAATCAAACTGAAACAGAAACAGGACCAAAACAGGAGCAATCTACTAATACAAGCAAACCAAAATCAACCTGAAACAGGAGCAAAACAGGACCAAACAACTAACAGAAGCTAAGCAACATCAAACTAGATATTCAAACTACCTACTAATGGATACAAAATTAAAGATAGAATCGATCCTTACCATGTGTTCTGGACGTGGGGAATCGGATGTGGACTCAAGATTGTTAGATGTTCTCGGCCAGGAAGAGCCAACAAATCATCTAACAACCGTTCAAAGTCCAGTTCTGTCTCGGGAGCATTAGGAGCAATAGATTGGTGCTCTAGAATCTGAACCGGCTGCGGTTGATGTTGAGGATTCTGATAAAGAGGCTGTTGTTGCTGGGGAATCTGATAGGGTTGTTGTTGATGGGAAATCTGATAAGGCGGAGGATAATGCAGGGGAGTCTGATAAGGCGGAGGTTGTGACGTCGGAGTCGCAGGTTGTGGCGTCGGAGGCAGCACAGTAGCGACTTCGGGATGTGGATTAATGAAATGCGGCGTTTGTGTCGTCGGAGGAAATTGGGCTGGATTAGATGATGAAGGGCTAACCGATTCTGTCGCGGAAGAGGACCGGTTTGAGGCGTAGGAAGACGAGTTGACACCTCCGTCGCCTCTCCCACCGGCGGATAACCGGCCACCACCACCGTGGGAACTAGACTTTCGGCCACCACCGCCGCGGGAACTACTTGTTCTTACCTTGGGACCCATTGCCGTGAAGGGAATTTCCGAGAATGAGAGGTAGAGAATCCCGATTTAGAGGGTTCGGAGATAGGTGAGAAAGAGATGAGGGAGTTAGGTTTTCTCGACAATAGAAGGGGAGACGACGAGTTTCACTATGTTATGAATGAAGGCGTCTCTAAATATTCGCAAATCAGTCTCAAAGAAATATAGTCGCAAAACTGGTCGCAAATAAAAAAATAGGAGGGATAATGTTACCGCCTGTTAATTCAGGAAAATAGTTTGAAATGGTCGCAAATTAGTCATAAAATAGTCACAAAGTACGACTATTTTGTGACTGTATTTAATAATTCATTACCCTATACCCTAAATCCCAAAGTTTCATTCATTTTTAATAAAACTAAGACTATAAACTATCTCTTAACCTAAATCTAACACTAGAACTCTCCATACAACCATAAATTGTTATTTCAATCATTCTTAAATAAATACCCTAACTTATTACATGTAACACATATAGTCAATTTACTACATGTCTAAATAATATACAACCATAAGTTTGAAAATTTGAAATTAGAAATTTAAGATATTTAATAAACGTCTAAATAATATACAAAACATGTCTACATGTCTAAAAGTTTAGATTAACATGTTTAACATTCGATATTGTTGATTTTTTATAAAAAAAACAATTGGAGTTGCGAAATAGTTGCAAATCAGTCTGAATTTCAGGTGTTGGTAAGGAATTAGTTGCAAAATCGTGGGTATTTTAAGACACTTACTTGACTATTACGAAATTGTTGAAAATATGTTTAAAAATTAAAGAGTGGTCGCAAAATCGTGGGTAATTTTAGACTCTTTTGTGACTACTGCTTAATTTGTTGAAAATCCGGTTCTGGAGAATCGAACCGTAGACCTCATTCTCAATCTGGAAGGACGTAACCAAAGAGCCATTGTGATCATTCGTTTGTTTCTTACATAGACTTGTATATAAAGCATTATGTCAAAATATTTATATTATATTAGTTCCAACCAAATGTTACAAAACATACAAACACATATATAAATAAAACATACAACTATATTGCATCAAACATATACAAACATACATGATATATAATTATATGATTACAAAGATATAAATTAAAATATAATTAAAATTCCTCATCTTCATCATTTGACGATGATAAATTACAAAGAAATTCGTCCTCTGCTTCTGCGTCTTCGATCTCAAAATCAATTTCTTCGTAAGGCTGATTTCCCTCAACTAAAGTATCAATTATGATTTCATCAATCGTATCCGTGTTATCATCAATTGTTTGCTGCAATATAACCGGCTCTTTTTCGGTAAATTTTCCCTGAACACCATGTCTTGGATTTACTTTGAGAACTGTGAGCCACACCTTCCGAGGTCGTTTAATGTATGGGTATGAAAGATAACAAACTTGATCAGCTTGAGATCCTGTAAGTGGGCGTAAAATTAGAAGTAGTACACACACATATATATATATATATATATATATATATATATATATGTATATATATACATACTTATCAAAACAAAAATTACCTAAAATAAAAGGTTCGTAATTTTGATATCTCCTTGATGATAGCACATCAACAATGCCTCCTTCTTGCATTCGGGTGCCTTTGCCAATTGTTGGGTCATACCATTCACAGTAGAAAAGTGTGATCTTCAAATTCAGAAATCCTGGATACTCGAGCTCTATGATCTTTTCCACAGTCCCATAAAAATCATCCTCTTGATCATATCCTTTAGAATAATTTTGTCCTCGAACACATACCCCATAATTCATTGTT
This sequence comes from Eutrema japonicum, assembly GCA_030161315.1. NCBI lineage: Eukaryota > Viridiplantae > Streptophyta > Magnoliopsida > Brassicales > Brassicaceae > Eutrema > Eutrema japonicum. The sequence goes on from BSQW01000012.1 coordinate 33,586,136, forward strand.
TTTTTTGTGAGTCCGTGTTCTCGTGTGTGAAACAAATACCCTCTAGTAAAATACATAGGCCATGACTTCACTTTATTTTCGGGACCTTCCACTATTTCAAGAACCCAAGGAGGAAAATGTTATTGACTTTTCATTGTATTCACCTATACATTTATATATATGCAAATATATTTAAAAAACAAATTCATAACTATTCTTTAATAATCAATAGATGGATATTAAATACGTACATATTGGCGAACCCATATATGAAAATCTGTATCTCTTTTCGAGTTGACCTCGTCATCAGAGAGTTCTGGATATTCAAATCGAATTTGCGCCTCCAACAATCTATAAGAAATAGTTAACTAATTAAATTAAATATTAAAGTTAATTAAAATATAACAATTACGTTAATGAACCATATATTACCTCTCAAGCGGCTGAAAATAGTCACAATTGCGCAAGACATATGCATGTGCACATTTATAATCTTTCTCAGTTAACCAAAATTCACTACTTTGGCCACTTGGACGACCTACTTCAGTGAATATATCTGGTACCGGTATAGGATATACCGGTAATTCACCTTCGTCATACCGACTTGACCTGCGAAATAATAATATTAATATTAGCGTCTACAAATTGTCAAGACATTCATTTTCGCTCGTATAATTACTGTTCTGATAAATAGTCACCATCATACCTTCTTCTGCGAGCTGTAGAAATGTGCGAAGCAAAGTAGTGTTCTGAGAAATAAGATATCTCATCATTTATGTATGATTGAATTATTGATCCCGCTGGATATCTTTTGTTCTTCGCCTTCCCTTTTAAACGTTTAAAAAACCTTTCGAAGGGATACATCCACCTATATTGCACAGGACCACCAAGCTCCGCTTCGTAAGGTATGTGTATTGGTAGGTGCTCCATCACATCAAAGAAAGAAGGTGGGAAGATTTTTTCCAAATTACACAAAATCATGACAATGTTATCCTTCAAAACTTTGAGCCGGGTTTGATCCAATGATCTACTACTTAAGTCACGAAAAAATGCTCCAATCCCTACGACAATATATTACAATCATATAAGTTATATATATATATATATATAAGTGAAACATATATGATAATTTATATATATATATATATATATATACATATACCTGATAATGCTAGGTGCACGTTACGTGGTAGAAGTTCTGCAAAGACAAACGGAAGCAATCGTTCCATAAATACATGGCCGTCGTGACTTTTCATTCCCGAGAGCTTTCCACCGTTGATGTCTGCACAACTAGCTAAATCTGCTACATAGCCATCGGGGAATCTAACCTCATGTTTGACCCATTGTAATAAGCTTCCTTTCGCTTTTGAAGTCAATCGCGAAATAGGAAATGGAGTTCTCCCTCGATCATCTACATGCAAATCTTTCAGAGAACAAAATTTTGCAATATCTAATCTTGATTTTACTGTGTCTTTTGATCTGTCTTTAACATTCATAACAGTATACATGATGTTATCGAAAAAATTCTTCTCGATATGCATCACATCAAGATTGTGTCGTAGCGTCAGATCGGTCCAGTACGGTAGCTCCCAAAATATGCTTTCTTTATGCCAATTATGCCACTCCCCATAGCCGTCCACTTTATTTTCATGACCATTTCCACCGACTTCAGATGTTTTGGGTGGTTCTGCATGCCTTATACGCTCATATAAAACTTGTTCGCCAGTTAAAGATTGTGGTGGGTAGTCGTTCAATGCGTGCTTTCCCTTCAAAAAGTTTTTTTTATTCTTCCGTAACGAATGACTTGCAAGAAGAAATCTTCTGTGACAGTCAAACCAACATGTCTTCCTACCAGCCGGAAGATAAAAAGCATTTGTATCATCCATACAAATAGGACACGATAGTCTTCCATGTGTCGTCCAGCCCGACAACATACCATATGCTGGAAAATCGCTTATAGTCCACATTAGAACATCTTTCAGGTTGAAATGTTGATCTAATGACACATCATATGCCTCAACTCCGTTATACCATAACTCCTTTAACTCGTCGATCAATGGTTGGAGGAAAACATCAAGACTGCCTCGTGGATGATTTGGTCCGGAATTCAAAATAGTCAAAAACAAATACTCAGTATTCATGCACATATCTGGCGGTAAGTTGTATGGAGTCATGATCACAGGCCACAACGAGTGATTTTTTGACATACCAAAAGGATTAAAACCGTCAGTACATAACCCAAGATATACGTTTCGCGTTTCTGCTGCGAACGCAGGATGCAAATTTTGAAAATTCTTCCACTCCGCCGCATCAGATGGATGACACATTACTCCGTCTTTTGAATCATGCTCAGCATGCCATCTCATCGATGATGCAGTCTTCTCTGATTGGTACATTCTCTTCTGTCTGTCAGTGATAGGTAAATACCACATACGACTAAACAGGATTTTAGTTCGTCCCTCACTAGCCTTATATCTTGGTTTTGCACAGAACTTGCAATGCTCTAACTTCTCATCTTCTTTCCAGAAGAGCATACAATTATCTATACATACATCAAATGTATGGTACGGCAATCCTAGCTTTCGCATCAAAGTTTCTGTCTCGTAGTACGAACTACGTGATTGATTACCCTCTGGTAAAACCTCAGTAAACAATTCAGACCATGCGTCCATACAGCTTTCGGCCATATTATGGTCTGACTTAATGTTCATGAACCGAGCAGCCAAAGATAACTTCGACAGACCTTCACAACAACCATCATAAAGTGAAGTATTTGCAGCATTTAACATGTCGTAAAACCGCTTTGCCTCTTGGGTAGGTTCTTCATGAACATGATCATATCCACTATCATGTTCATGATGATTAAATGGCGTAGTACCATGAAATGCATCATTCACCATCCCAACATATACATTCCCCCCATCATACGTTGTTGGTTGATCTACATTACCATAATGACTATTTGTTCCTCCTGATCCCCCAACCACATCATAATCTTCACCATGTTCAGACCATACATAATATCCTGGCATAAATCCCCTACTATGCAAATGCTTCGAAATTGTATTTCCTTGCAAAAATTTAGAATTTTGACATTTTACACAAGGACAGTGAAACCTACCTCCACTGCTTTGCGCTAGTGGTTGGCTATTAGCAAAATTCATGAACTGCTCCACCCCCGCCAAGAATTCACTAGAGATATGATCTGTGTGTGGATCGATTCTATTATACATCCACTCTCTTGATGAATTCCACATTGTATTTTTTTGGATATGGGATTTTTTTTTTGGATTTGGATCTGGGGTTTTTTTTTTTGACTCTGGTTTTCTTGTACGTAGGTTTGAATGAATGATTTGTGTCAATGGGGAGGAGGGGTACGAGCGTTATATAGGCAAAACGTTTGTCACTGATTTGCGACTGGCAAAAAGTAGTCGCAAATGTACAAATATTTTGCCACTATTTTCTGATTAATTTGGGACTACTATAAGTAGTCGCAAATGGTAGGTGTACCAACTATCTCCTACATTTTCCACGTTTTCTACCTGCCTTTACCGACTAATATCCAAATCAGTTGCAAATTTGAGACGATTAATTTAAGTTGCAAAACAGTCGCAAATGTGAGACTATATTTCCAGACTAATACTAATAGTCGCAAATTAGAGACTACTGTTGCGACTATGTTTCCCGACAAAAAAAACAGTCGAAAATTAGTCTCAAAGTCAGACCATTTTGCGACTAAATTAATGTAGTCTAGTATTAGTCGGATATCAGTGGCTTATTAGCGATTAATTGCCTACTAATAATTTTGGTCGGTAATTTGCGACTACTGTGCCTCTTCGACTTAAGTAGTCGCTTATTAGTCGCAAATAAGTCATAAAAGGGTCACTCAGTTTTGCGACTAAAAAAGTAGTCGCAAAATGTAGTCGCAAAAACTGTATTTTCTTGTAGTGAGCGGATTACCTCACTAAACCACTAAGTCGAGCTCGGTTTACACTTTTGCGTGACAAGATCGACGTTACCAAAGGTCCTTGAGCTTAAGGGAGAATATTAGTGATATCAAGCTATGATCAAGGAAGATTTGATTGACTTAATTCTCTCCTCATATCATTCTCATTTACTGTACAAATATCTAGTTTCCTTTGCTGTGAATACTCTCTGTGTATAAATGTAATCCATCTCTCAATAATACAAATCAATCATTCTTATAACATTTACAGTAGTTGTTAAATCCACTTATTTTTTTTAAAATCTTTAGCTTCTTAAAATCAGTAAACTCTACACATATTCATCTACCAATAACCCTCCTCCCTTTACAAAATAGTTGTCTCTAATTTTCCACAAACTCATTAATAAAATATAAAATGACATCTATGGGGGAGTGGCTAAACTGCAGCTTGTGCGAGTTCGATCTTGTTCTGCTCCTAAGCAGCAATTTCGGTGGCCACTTCTGACGGAGCAAGTTGTGAAAACTCGACAAAGGTGAAGTTTGGGTCTCTAGTCATTTCTAGAGCAAGGCTAGCATTTTTATAAATGACTGGATTGTTGTCGGTGGTCGATTTCTGAGGAGACTGATGTAGCTGCTTCGGGATTTGATATGATAATGGAACCACCCGAGAAGAACCATGTGCTTTGTTCAGCACCAACGAAGTCCATGATCAACTTGACCATTCCAACGACCACTTTGACTACGTTCCCACCTCATCTAGAGCACTTCTCGAAGTGGATTCAGTCCAATCCAAGCTCACGTAAAGAAGCTATCCCATTTTCAAATCAGACGGACCCGAGGTTATGCGATTTGGACCTACGCATGTTCAAAGAATTCTTCCAGACAAACCAGATGGAATCAAGTCACAAAATAAATTGTTCTGAAATCTTGATTCATCAGAGCAATTATGAAAATTGGAACCAGCCCAATTGGAGTTCATACGTACAAGAAATAGATTTTTCAAGTCCACGGATCTGCTTCAGCACCCAGTGGGCGTCAATGCCAAATATCGATTCACACAGCCCGACTCAGGTACGATCTAGCTACGAATCCACTTGGAGAATGTTCATTAATCTCTTGTGTTTCAAACAAGACCAAGATCACAAGAAATGGATATCAGATCACAAAGATTCGCCCCATTTGCCTAAGTGGGCCGACCTGGTGCTATACATGAAGAGTTCAAGGTCCAATTCGTTTACGAGTTTACAGACTTATGTGTGGCATCCAGGATATATTTCTAAGCCCAATAAGGAGTTCAAATTCGTGGCCCTAAGAAGAATAAACAAGAGGAAGAGCAAGAGTCATATTTCAAATTTCAAACTAAGTTTTAATATTCGGTCATTTTCGAGGAGAGTTATTGTTCTCTCTCTCCTTCATGCAAGTCTTTGTGTTTTCTTTATAATCTCTTGTAATCCAGCCACGAAAATCATCCAACTTTTTATCAATCCTTTGGAACTTTCGAATTCCTTGGTGGTTAGCCAACGATTTCACTCGTTTTCTTTGGTGGTTAGCCAACGAAAACAAACCGGTCTCTAGGTGGTTAGCCTTTAGATCACCCCGATTCTTGTGTGGTTAGCCAACGAGTCACAACCGATCCTTAGGTGGTTAGCCAACGGATCAAAACCTGGTTTACCGAGTGCCGTTCATAGCTCTTGACGCAACCATTCATTCCGCCGCCTTGTTCATCAAGGATTATCCAACTTCTACCGATCTCGAGTGTGTAATCTTTGGGAAATCGTATCAAGTGGTATCACATCCACGCTCTTGATTATCGGTATTATCTTTTCACCTTCTTTCATCTTCTACCTTTTCATCTTCTTATCAAAAAAAAAAAAGAAAAACAAAAAGAGAGAACAAGATGTCTTTTGGTCTATTAAGGAGTACACAAGAGGAAGCTCCAAGGAGAAACATGATGTCTAGGCAACATTTTGGTCTATTAAAAACTGAGACATCTACGGCCAACTCAAGTTACCAAAGGGAAGTGAAGCGTGAACAACCACGAGAAGAGGAGAATAGGCAAAGAAGAGAACGTTCTTCTAGACCAACGGTTGAAACCATGGCATCCTATTTTAGATCAGATTTACAAAGGTTAAAGAACCTTTTAAAATCATGCTCGACAAATCAACCCAAGGCGATTCCAACATTCAAACAAGACCGAAGTCTTGTAAAAGAAATTCCGAGGGAAGATCCGAGGGAAGATCCGAGGAAATATTTTGAGGAAACATTTCGAGGGAAGATCCAAGGGAAATTTTTGAGGGAAAATTCCGAACGAAAATTCCGAGGAAAAATCCGAGAGAAATCTTTGAGGGAAAATTCCAAGGGAAAGTTCTGAGGGAAGATACCGAGGGAAGATACCGAGGGAAAGTTCGAGGAAAACATTACCAAAATTGTCCCGAAAGAACCATGCACCCAAGCGATTAAGGAAAATCATGGAGTCATATATTCCATACTGATCAAGGAGAAGAAGCCATACTCAACTCAATGCTTCACAACCCAAGACCGTACAGTTTCTAGGACGAAACATTTTGAAGAGGGAGAGTATGATATGATAATGGAACCACCCGAGAAGAACCATGTGCTTTGTTCAGCACCAACGAAGTCCATGATCAACTTGACCATTCCAACGACCACTTTGAATACGTTCTCACCTCATCTAGAGCACTTCTCGAAGTGGATTCAGTCCAATCCAAGCTCAGGTAAATAAGCTATCCCATTTTCAAATCAGACGGACCCGAGGTTATGCGATTTGGACCTACGCATGTTCAAAGCATTCTTCCAGCCAAACCAGATGGAATCAAGCCACAAAATAAATTGTTCTGAAATCTTGATTCCTCAGAGCAATTATGAAAATTGGAACCAGCCCAATTGGAGTTCATACGTACAAGAAATGGATTTTTCAAGTCCACGGATCTGCTTCAGCACCCAGTGCGCGTCAATGCCAAATATCGAGTCACACAGCCCGACTCAGGTACGATCTAGCTACGAATCCACTTGGAGAATATTCATTAATCTCTTGTGTTTCCAACAAGACCAAGATCACAAGAAATGGACATCGGATCACAAAGATTCTCCCTATTTTCCTAAGTGGGTCGACCTGGTGCTATACATGAAGAGTTCAAGGTCCAATTCGTTTACGAGTTTACAGACTTATATGTGGCATCCAGGATATATTTCTAAGCCCAATAAGGAGTTCAAATTCGTGGCCCCAAGAAGAATAAACAAGAGGAAGAGCAAGAGTCATATTTCAAATTTCAAACTAAGTTTTAATGTTCGGTCATTTTCGAGGAGAGTTATTGTTCTCTCTCTCCTTCATGCAAGTCTTTGTGTTTTCTTTATAATCTCTTGTAATCCAGCCACGAAAATCATCCAACTTTTTATCAAAATATTTTAGAGGATTCTCTCTTTTGTTCCTTTGGAACTTTCGAATTCCTTGGTGGTTAGCCAACGATTTCACTCGTTTTCTTTGGTGGTTAGCCAACGAAAACAAACCGGTCTCTAGGTGGTTAGCCTTTAGATCACCCCGATTCTTGTGTGGTTAGCCAACGAGTCACAACCGATCCTTAGGTGGTTAGCCAACGGATCAAAACCTGGTTTACCGAGTGCCGTTCATAGCTCTCGACGCAACCATTCATTCCGCCGCCTTGTTCATCAAGGATTATCCAACTTCTACCGATCTCGAGTGTGTAATCTTTGGGAAATCGTATCAAGTGGTATCACATCCACGCTCTTGATTATCGGTATTATCTTTTCACCTTCTTTCATCTTCTACCTTTTCATCTTCTTATCAAAAAAAAAAAAAAGAAAAACAAAAAGAGAGAACAAGATGTCTTTTGGTCTATTAAGGAGTACACAAGAGGAAGCTCCAAGGAGAAACATGATGTCTAGGCAACATTTTGGTCTATTAAAAACTGAGACATCTACGGCCAACTCAAGTTACCAAAGGGAAGTGAAGCGTGAACAACCACGAGAAGAGGAGAATAGGCAAAGAAGAGAACGTTCTTCTAGACCAACGGTTGAAACCATGGCATCCTATTTTAGATCAGATTTACAAAGGTTAGAGAACCTTTTAAAATCATGCTCGACAAATCAACCCAAGGCGATTCCAACATTCAAACAAGACCGAAGTCTTGTAAAAGAAATTCCGAGGGAAGATCCGAGGAAATATTTTGAGGAAACATTTCGAGGGAAGATCCAAGGGAAATTTTTGAGGGAAAATTCCGAACGAAAATTCCGAGGAAAAATCCGAGAGAAATCTTTGAGGGAAAATTCCAAGGGAAAGTTCTGAGGGAAGATACCGAGGGAAGATACCGAGGGAAAGTTCGAGGAAAACATTACCAAAATTGTCCCGAAAGAACCATGCACCCAAGCGATTAAGGAAAATCATGGAGTCATATATTCCATACTGATCAAGGAGAAGAAGCCATACTCAACTCAATGCTTCACAACCCAAGACCGTACAGTTTCTAGGACGAAACATTTTGAAGAGGGAGAGTATGATATGATAATGGAACCACCCGAGAAGAACCATGTGCTTTGTTCAGCACCAACGAAGTCCATGATCAACTTGACCATTCCAACGACCACTTTGACTACGTTCTCACCTCATCTAGAGCACTTCTCGAAGTGGATTCAGTCCAATCCAAGCTCAGGTAAATAAGCTATCCCATTTTCAAATCAGACGGACCCGAGGTTATGCGATTTGGACCTACGCATGTTCAAAGCATTCTTCCAGCCAAACCAGATGGAATCAAGCCACAAAATAAATTGTTCTGAAATCTTGATTCCTCAGAGCAATTATGAAAATTGGAACCAGCCCAATTGGAGTTCATACGTACAAGAAATGGATTTTTCAAGTCCACGGATCTGCTTCAGCACCCAGTGCGCGTCAATGCCAAATATCGAGTCACACAGCCCGACTCAGGTACGATCTAGCTACGAATCCACTTGGAGAATATTCATTAATCTCTTGTGTTTCCAACAAGACCAAGATCACAAGAAATGGACATCGGATCACAAAGATTCTCCCTATTTTCCTAAGTGGGTCGACCTGGTGCTATACATGAAGAGTTCAAGGTCCAATTCGTTTACGAGTTTACAGACTTATATGTGGCATCCAGGATATATTTCTAAGCCCAATAAGGAGTTCAAATTCGTGGCCCCAAGAAGAATAAACAAGAGGAAGAGCAAGAGTCATATTTCAAATTTCAAACTAAGTTTTAATGTTCGGTCATTTTCGAGGAGAGTTATTGTTCTCTCTCTCCTTCATGCAAGTCTTTGTGTTTTCTTTATAATCTCTTGTAACCCAGCCACGAAAATCATCCAACTTTTTATCAAAATATTTTAGAGAATTCTCTCTTTTGTTCCTTTGGAACTTTCGAATTCCTTGGTGGTTAGCCAACGATTTCACTCGTTTTCTTTGGTGGTTAGCCAACGAAAACAAACCGGTCTCTAGGTGGTTATCCTTTAGATCACCCCGATTCTTGTGTGGTTAGCCAACGTATCAAAACCTGGTTTACCGAGTGCCGTTCATAGCTCTCGATGCAGCCATTCATTCCGCCGCCTTGTTCATCAAGGATTATCCAACTTTTACCGATCTCGAGTGTGCAATCTTAGGGAAATCGTATCAGGATTGTTCGGTGGAGATTTCGAGAAGCTGAAACAAGCCAAAGCATATCCATTACATTGAAGTATCAATGTTTACTCCATTGGGCCTTGTAAAGTTTGGCCCATCTTAACCTAGTATTGTAGCTTAACGTTGTTTGTCTTATTGGCCATTGTTTTAGTTTGTAAGAGGAAATGTCTATGCTAAGGGTTCAGCTATTTAACTGATTTGTTTCAGCCTGGTCAGTTTTCAGAATAGCCAAAAATTGGTCTCGCTGGAGGTAATCTTTCCGGTGTTTGTTTGATGTTGGTAGGTTGAAGTGTTAGCTCTAGTATTAGAGGTCGTCTCTTAAGACCCTCCCATTCGGGTAATACTCTTCGTTTAGAGTTAATGGATCTCTCTCTTCGACAGTTTAGTCTTCCCGTTATAGACTTACAGGGTAGCAATAGGTTGTAATGACACCCCAATCTCTATCTCTTTGTATAACTTTCTCATATCAATGAAATAAAATTGCCGACCAAAAAAAATATCATTGATAAACAACAAAAATATATCAATGAAGAACTTGGTAATTAAAATTATAATTATTGCTAGTGTTCTAGATCCATGTGGAGTTTATATGTTTTAGGACATTATTAATGCTTATTTATCACCTAACACCCACCGACGTAAGTGTGCAAACAAAGTTAATGAAGCTCTCATGTTCAATTTTTGCAAGATCAATTTTTTTTCTTGCTCTGAGAGGAGGCACCAAATTTATAAATGATAAGGAATATTCAGCACATTGCACGACAAAATTAACGATGTGCATAACCATAGTGATGAGGATGAATATGTCAAATGCGCATTGAAGATAATCAATGTAGCTAATGGTTTAATTTCATGAACAATTGCGATCTCTAAGATCATCCCTAATAGAGATGGTGGTTTTAGGTTTCAGACAATACATTCATTTGAAGGAACTTATAATGTTGGATTTTACTTGGAGAGCGTCAAAGAGAACGTGGAACTGGCTGGGGATGAATCATTCATTGTTCTTTTCATCTCATTTAAGGCATGAATTTTTAAAGTCAAGAAGATTGACATGTGTCCTCCATTTGAGTTTTTTCTTAAAAAGATCATCTTTCACCACCTATATTATCTCTCAAACATAAAACAATTAATTCATGGGTTGGTTGTTTTGAAGTTGAGTTAACTTAAGAGAGTAAGGATTATGATACCATTCATATTATCTCTCAAACTCAAAATAGTTAATTTCATAAGTTGGTTGTGTTTGAAGTGAACCGTTAAAACATTTGTTGTCAAAAAAAACAACAACTATAAAGCCATCTAGAACAAACCCAAACTCCAAAGATTTAATTGATCAGATTTTATTCTTCATTGAAAGTTGTTTTTATTCTTTAAGATAATGTATTTCAATATTATAATACTGATGTGGACATTTTTCTTTAATTTTATTATAAATAGCAGTTGTTAGTCATGTGAAGACAAGAGAAAAGAAAACATTGTTTCTCATTCACAAGCAAAACCGAGAAAACAAATTGTATATATGAAACCACTTTACAAAGCTCACGGATTATCCAAACATAATTAAGTGTTACTATTAGGATGTATCAATGAAATGTGTACTTGTGTAACCGCCATAATGTTTATAAGGCATGCAAATTTTTAATGAAATTGAAAAGTATAAAAAATATTTTTTAGCCAAGGTGAAACTGGAAAAAAAAATCGAGTAGTTAAGTTGATATGACATATTGCCCAGTTACTAAGTGCGATAGACAATTTGATTTTGTTGGATGAGTTAGTGTTTTTGTTGAAAAAGCTGGGTTTAAGCATTTTTCACTATAGTTATCCCTCAATATGATATATATTTTCTAAGAATTGTCGATTGGTACTCCATAGAAAAAGATATGCTTGATAACTTTTTAGCGAGCATAAAAATAAAATTGTCTTGCTATATATGGACGTTGGAAACTGTTTGTGTTAGCCATATGGTAGTCACTGTTTATTTAATTGATATAAATTGGTGTTTGCATAGAAACATCACCACTTGTAGGCATATTTATCATCACATAGAAGACACTACTAGAAACCAATTAGTGAGCTGATTGGTTAATTGGGATATTCAGAATGTGATTATAATATTGGTAGTAATGTTTTTGCAAATGATTATAGTACTGAAAATAGAACTTATGCATGATAGAAGTGTTGATCATATACTGAATTTGATTGTGAGAGATAGTATAACTCATAAATAAGAGTGATTTTGTTGTTAGGAATATAGTGAAAAATGTGACATCTGATGACCAACAATTTAAGTACTTCAATATCCATTTAGGTTTAGGAAAAAATGTCAATAGAGATATATTGACGATAGATTGTATAACAAAGTGAAATTCTATATACTTATGTTGGAAAATGTTCTTAAGTATCGATCTACGTATGATATGTTGGTATTTGAAAATCTACATTCATATATTTATTTTTAAGAAGAAGAAGATAAAAAAAAAAAAACTCGAACCACCAATATTTGTATTAGGGTTGGGCATTCGGGTATTCGGATCGGTTCCGGGTCTTTCGTGTAGAAAAGTTTTGGACCCATTTAGGAACCGATAAGGTTTCGGGTCGGTTCCGGTTTGGTTCCAATAGATTCCGGGTCGGTTCAGTTCCGAGATTCAAGAACCGGTAAAAATCCGAAAAAATTCGGATCTTAATCGGTTCTAGTATTTAGGACCCGAAAACCCGAAAGTATACCCGAAAACCTGAAAATATACCTGAAAACCCAAAAATATACCCAAAAATATATCCAAAAACCCGAAAAAACTAAAGAAACTATTTATGGGTTCGGTTCACGGGTACCCGATCGGTTCTCAGTTCGGTTCCAGTTCGGTCCCGATTCTTTTGGGTAAAAGGGTTTGGGATCCATCAGGTATTTTTATAGGTTTCTGTTCGGATTTGGTTCGGTTTATTCGAGTTGGTTCCGGTTCGATTCTTCGGGTCCGAGTATTTTGCCCAACTCTAATTTGTATATTTGGATGATGTTACTCAGTCATCAAAGTTCTTGAAAATTTTCTATAAATCAATATTTTTGCATATTCAAAGCTCACATATAATCCATTTTATGATGACATGTACACTAAGACAAAATTAACATCATTGATAAAGATTAAACTAAGGGTTCTCAATTTGAAGAAATAACTTCTCTCTTCAGCTTTTAGAGAGAGAAAATTCTCTCAAATTTTCTTTGTTTTCTTGCGACAAACCCTCCGGCAAGCTCTGGATCTTTCTCAGGCTAGATTCGGTCGATGACCAGCGCCTTTTGGCGTCGATGCCATTTTCTTTCTTTGTATTGCGGCTTCTTTTTGTTTACAGGCATTTTTTTGACTCGAAAGGATGTTAAAATCCCATATATGGGACATAGCCGGAAGTGGAGCTCCTTCTGATTTATTTTCTCTGTGGATCATTCAACCCAGAGATGAAGATAATCTTTACATGCGCTGAAACCCAACCAAATTTCTTAGAAATTGAAGATTCTGAAGTTGACGGTGTGCGGGTTCCGGTGAAAATGAGCGATATTCTGTTGTTGAAATCCGATCTCTCCAAGATAAATCGATGCTTTTCTCCCAGTCTTTGTCTCAGAGGCTCGATGCTGTACCAAAAGTTTAATCCCCTTTCAATATGAAAATCTCGGTTGATCTATGATAACGCTTTTTGGTGAATCGGAGGTCTCCCTGTTGAAAAATCAGATGTTGTTATCAATGGCTGGATTGTTGTAGGTAGTTAATTTCTGAGGAGATTGTTGTAGCTGGTTTGGGATTATAATGTCACCCCACGCTATATCTCTTTGTATGACTTTCTCTTATGAATGAAATGCAATTGCCGGCACAAAAAAACATCATTGATAAACAACAAAAAGATATATCAATGAAGAACATGGTTATTCCTATGAAAGAGAAGTTGATAAGTAATACGATGAACTTGTGAAGATTAGAAAACTATAATTTTTGCCAGTGTTCTAGATTCATGCTACGAAATCAATTTTGTCACAAATGTTTTTGAAAATAAGTACAAAAATAGAATATGTGCAAAGTTAAAAGCGAAAATCTTGAGTTTGTTGTATGATTGTGTAAAACCAAGTAGATTTCAAACTAAAAAATGGCTAAATATTCAAGTTCTTCTCCATATAGAAGTTTTGAAATGAAGAAGTATACAGAAAAATAAGTGTAATATGTGTAAACTTGGAAGCAACTTGATGATTCATACGTAAAAAAAGAAATGATGATGACGAATATGTAAAATTTTAACACAAATCTTAAATAAAATAAATTTTTGAGAGAGAGAGAGATTGAGATTGAGAAGAAGAAAAATGAAAGATAAAGAAATGAGATCAGGAAGGAACCCTTGTGTTGTTTTATATAACGATGGTTCAAAAAATCGGTCTAGTCGGAGGCTAGGCGCCCGACTAGGTGCTCTGTGATATCCAGGAGCCGCGACTTTGATGTAACCGGTAGATCAAATTGGTAAGGCGGCCAAATCGGTGATAATCGGCCTAGTTGGTCAAATCGTCTTGTTTATTACTGGTTATTTATTTAAAATTTTGGATAATTTTTGTAATACGACCCCGTTTAGATGAGAAAAAAATAATATATAAATAGAAAGCTTATCGATTATTGAAGTATTCAATTAGGGTTTAATTATGCTAAATTGTTTCTTTCTCCAGCTCAATTCTCCTTCGGCATCAAAATTGACTTCCATCTTCATCACTTTTTCTCTAATCAATCTCCAACTCTACTTACCTCACCTTTGATTATTCAATTTGGAATGTTTAATTATTCTTCTTTATAATTGGCGATTGTTATCATGGATTTGGAAGTTTTACTCATCTTCTATTTTGCTTTTTTTTTTTTTTTTTGCTATTTGTTATTTTCTCAACTTTTTCAGTTTTGTTGTGGCTGGCTTTTTAATTATTTTCTTTTGGTTTGTATATAAGTTGGGTTATATTGCAGTCATGTGTATTTTCGCTTGTATATAATATGAGTTTCTACGTTTGTATACAAGATGGGATTCTACGTTTTTGATCACTTTGACATTCTTATCTGTTCTTTTTTTTTATTGAGTTTTTCTGCCTTATGGTAATGGTTTTTTTATGTACATGATTCTGCAGATTTTCATGGTTTCAAATTTGCATGCAACACCATCACTTAAGCGGAGTTCTAATGATATGAGGTGGGAATATGGAATTTTGTGTGATCCAAAGAATCATGATAGAGTTAAATGCAAGTTGTGTTCAAAAGAGATGTATGGAGGACTGTATCGGATTAAGGCGCATACTGCCCATATCTATGGAAACGTTGTTGCATGTCCGAAGTCGTCGAACGATGATAAAATTAAGTGTAGAAATACCATCGTAGAAGCAAATAAGAATATAGTGAGCAAGAAACATGAAGATGATATGTTGAGAGCTGATGTGAATATAAATATGCACAAGCTTGAAGATGAATTAGAAGAAAACCTTGGAACTTTGAAACCAAGCAATTTTCAGGATCCTATGGATAAGTTTGCAACAACTTCTCTTGTGACATAAGAAGAAAACATAACATTAATTATGCACTTTCAAGGAGAAAACACATCATGTGCGCCAATATTGTGCTAGATACATGTATCAATCATGTACACTTTTCAATGCCATTGATAATGATTCTTTTAAAATGTTTGGTGAGGTTTTAGGTCAATTTGGATCTGGTTGGGTTTCTCCAAGTCAATACCAACTAAGGGAATCATTGTTAAAGGAGGAAGAAGAGAAAATTGAGGCAAAATTAAAGAGTCAAGAGGCAGAATGGGAACGCTCAGGTTGTTCTGTAATGACATATGAATGGATAGAAAAAATATGAACATAATGAATATGTGTATTAATTCTAGAGGAGGAACATGTTTTATATCCTCAAAAGATGCTTTCACACATTTTCACATTGAATTATATATCTTTGAGTATGTTAATCAATGCATTGCAAATGTTGGAGCTAAAAATGTCGTTCAAGTAGTAACTGATAATGCTCTAAATAATGTGGCAGTAGCAAAGAATCTTAACGAGAACATACCGAATATTTTTGGGACATGTTGTGCTGCTCATACAGTTGATTTGATGCTTAAAGGCATTTCTAAGTTGCATAAGTTTTCAAAAATCATTGATCAAGCTAAGGACCTTACAACTTTCATATATGCTCATCATAAAACCTTAGCAATGATGAGATTTCATACTAAGAAGAGGGATATTATGCGGCCAGGAGTAACAAGATTTGCTACCACTTTCTTGATGTTACAAAGTTTGTTGGACAAAAAAGCACAACTAAAAATGAAGAATGGGACATATGTAAACATTCAAAGAGTACAAAGGGGAGAAATATTTTCTCTACCATTACGAGTCTTGGATTTTGGAATGGTATGAAATTTGTGTTAAAGGTTTTTAGACATTTGGTGAAACTTCTTAGGATTGGTTGATGGAGAAAGGAAACCTTCAATGGATTTTATTTTTGGAGATTTATTGTAAGCAAAAAGTAAGATTAAGTTGGCTTCTGGTGATATGGAGAGAAATTACCAGCCTATATTCGAGATCATTGATGAGAAAATGAAAGGTATATTAGATTATGCGTTGCACATGAGCGCCTACTTATCAAATCCATTATACTTCTACAAGGATTTCACCATTGAGCACTATCAAATGCTAATTGATGGATTTCTTAATTGTGTTAGATATTTTACTATGGTGATTATGAAAAATAAGATAAAGTTATAAATGATGAGTTCAATGTCTGCAAGAAAAAAAATCAGAAGCTTTTGGGAGAGGTTTACCTTTGAGAGGATGCCAACAAAATGATGAGAAGTTTGATCCATGTATTCTTTCAAATCTTAATAACCGTAAAGATGACCCATGTTTATTAATTTAGCTTACAATTTTAGGAAACTCGTGTTCAATATATGGTTCTCATGTGCATGTTCTGTAAACATTAGCAACAAGGATTCTTTCTTAACCCTCTAGCTCATCTGGTTGTGAAAGGAATGAAGTACTTTTGAAGGGGTTGATGCTTACTTGTTTGAAGTTATTTTGTTGTTTTTTGGAGTTTAATATGTGTTGTATTGTGTTTGGTGAATTTGGAACTTTATGTACTTATTGTTTTTGTTGCAGATTCATACAAAAAAAGGAATAGATTAGATGTCAATCGACTTAATAGTCTAGTTTATGTCCAAATCAATGCCAAATTGTTCAACAATCAGAAAATGATAAAAGAAAAAAATATTGATGTGATATTAGATGATGGCGATGAAATTGTTCAACAATCAGAAAATGATAAAAGAAAAAAATATTGATGTGATATTAGATGATGGCGATGAAAGGAATGCAGAAGAGTGGCTTGTGGAGCCAAGACAAAGAGGAGAAGAGCATAGTGATGACCTTGTTAATAAAGCTCCAAGTGATAAATCTAGAGAAGATCTTGATTCTAATGAAGAACATGATATTACTATTGATATTGAATTTGAATTTGAATTTGATATGGAACATGTGGTGAATATGGAAGTGATATTAAAATGAGAAAAGGCTGAATTTATTGATTTTTCTTCACACCCTTCAACGTATCACGATTATAACTTATGTAGGACTTGGGTCATTCTAGAAATCCTAAATTAGCTACCAAAATTGTTGAGCAAGTGTTTCATTCTCAGCCACTAGTTGCAGACTCTCGAATTTGTTGTGAAGGACCACTTCACCCGTTGGCTTTGTATCTTTGAGGCCCACTATCATGTTTTCTATTGTGACATCTTTCATGCCCAATGTTGAGCCCACATGTGCTTCTTCTTCATTCCACGACTCTGGTTTTGTCGCTAACAGAGGAGTTGTGCTTTCACCCTCCCGAAAACTTGTGATGGGGAGAATCCCAACACCAAGTTCGGTACGCAAGACCGTGAAGGAGCTTCGAGGAAGAGACTTCGTAAATATATCCGCCAATTGAATTCTGCTGAAATGTGTTGAATTTCGATGAGACCAAGAGCTACCCGTTCTCGAATGTAGTTGTAGTCTACTTCAATGTGTCTCGACCGACTATGGAACCCATGATTAGCAAAAAGATGAACGGCTGAGAGATTATCACATTTGAGGAGAGCTGGTCCTGATTGTGGAATTCGTAGGTCACGAAGAAGGGTGTTTGTCCAAGTCAATTCTGCAGCGGTGTGAGCAAGAGCCCTGTATTCAGCTTCTGTCGATGAACGTGAAATCGTTGGTTGTAATTTGGCACACCATGAGACAATGTTTGATCCCAGAAATACACAAAAACCCGTAGTTGATCTTCTCGTGTCCTGACAATCCGCCCAATCGCTATCACTGTTTGAGTTAAGTGATAGAGAGCTATCTTTATATAGATGTAATCCAAACGCAGAAGTTTCTCGGATGTACCTTAGTATGCGTTTTATAAGAGAGAAGTCAGACATCGTTGGTGAATGCATTCTCTGGCATACAAAGTTGACATCAAATTGAATATCCGGTCGCGTAAGTGTCAAGTATTGCAACTTTTCAGCGAGGCTCCTGAAATACGTTAGGTCTGGAAACATGATTGTATCTTTGAAGGCAGAATCAAGACGTATTGGAAGAGGTGTCCGCATTGGATTTGCTTCTGCCATTCCTGCTTCATACAAAATCTCCTCAACATATCTTGATTGGCTGAGAAAGAGGCAATTGTCATTGAATTGAGCTTGTATCCCGAGGAAATAATGTAGTGAACCCATATTCTTCATCAAAAACTTATTGCTGAGTTCTTGAATCAAGGTAGTGATCAAGTCTGGTGTATTCCCTGTGAGCAGAACATCATCCACATAGAGAATAAGAACCAAAGTTTGATTACCATGATGAAACGTGAAACATGATGGATCTGCATTACTACAAGTAAACCCAAATTCGAGGAGAAAGTTGGTGAACTTATTGAACCAAGCTCGTGATGCTTGCTTTAACCCGTAAAGAGCTTTATTCAAACGACACACATGAGTAGGAAATGCAGGATCGACAAATCCTGGTGGTTGTTCCATAAACACCTCTTCTTGAAGCTCACCATGGAGAAAGACGTTTTAACGTCTAGTTCAGTGATGGACCAATTTTTTGATGTTACAACACCGAGTAAAACTCGTATAGTAGATTTTCTGACCACATGACTATAGGTCTCAAAAAAATCCACACCTTCCTCTTGAGCAAAGTCCTTTGCAACCAAGCGAGCTTTCAGCTTGTCAAGTGTCCCATCTGCCTTAAGTTTAACAGTGAAAATCCACCTGCAACCAAGAACGTGCATACCAAGTCTAAAAGGAACCAAAGACATAGTTCCATTCTGTGATTGTTCATCCATTTCATCAACCATCGCATTTGTCCATCCCTCGTGTTTTAGAGCTGATGCTACAGGTTTTGGTATTGGTGGAAGATCAACTCTTGAGAACAATGCATAACGAAGATTCTGCTTTCGAATCCCTTTTTGAACTCGTGTTGTCATTGGATACGTACGAGCCACAAGTGGTGCATTCGATGACTCAGTTGTTGGAGGTTCAGGGGGGCATGCCTAAACTCAACAAGATATTCAATACCAGGATGAACTTTTTCACCTACTCGTTCTTCCTCTTGTGGTGCAACAGAAATAGGAACTGAAGGGAGAAGATGTGGTGGTGACGGAGCTGACTGCCATGCCGAAAGTAGAGGAGTGGAGTATGATTCAACAAAATTTCGATACCGACCTGCGAACGGGAAGCAATCTTCATCAAATATGACATGGCGAGAGATGTATATTCTTCCTGTCGAAGGATATAAACATCGATATCCTTTATACTGAGCATGGTATCCAAGGAAAACACATTGGAGAGACCGAGGATCAAACTTATGGCTTGTGTAAGGTCGGAGACACGGATAACACGCAGTTTCGAAGACCCGCATAAATGAATACTCTGGTTTTTGTTTATGTAGCAACTCAGAGGGACGTTTAAATTGCAACGGAACAGAAGGCAAAAGGTTACTCACAAAATTTGCAGTGTAGAACGCTTCGACCCAGTATTTGAAAGGTGTTTTACTGTTAAACATCATCGAGAGAGCTAACTCTGTTAAGTGACGATGTTTACGTTTCGCAAGACCATTTTGCTGTGGCGTCGAGGGACAAGACATTTGTTGCTGTATACCATGATCAGACATAAGCTTTCGAAATATATTGCTTGTAAACTCCCCACCTCCATCACTTTGAGACACTTTAATCTTCTTGTTGTGTTGATTTTCAACTTGCTTTTGAAAAACCACAAATACGTGATAAAAATCTGACTTTGCTTTGAGAGGGAACACCCAGGAATACCGAGAATAATCATCCACAAAGACAACATAGTATTTGAAACCTTGATTGGATACAATAGGTGATGGTCCCCATAGATCACAATGTACTAGATCAAGTGGTTCCAATGCACTAGACATATAAGCAAAAAAGGGTAATTTTGAACTCTTTCCCATTTGGCAAGGCTCACAAATGGTTGACGTGCTGCTCTTATTCGTAGATATCTCCTTGCTGTTCTTTAGATGTTGAAGAATCTGGAAATTCGTATGTCCAAGACGTTGATGCCACACCATATCACTAGTAATCACTTGTCGATTTGAATAAAAAGTCACGAAATTTTGATTCTTCAACACATAAAGACTATCATGTCAAGGTCCTTTGGTCACCACTTTCTGAGTTTGTAAATCAATGACATACACCGAGTTAGCATAAAAAATACTCCACACGGGTAGTCATCACATAATTTCGAAACCGATAACAGAGATTTCTGTATTGTTGGAAAAACTAGAACATCAAGCAAATGGATACTACCTTGAGGAGTTTTAATGACTGTAGAACCAACATGTGTTATTAGAAGTTGATTTCCATTACCAACCAAAACAGTTTCAGGCCCGTTATAAGGAGTGGAGTTCTGAAGTGAGGAGGATGAAGCTGTGATATGAGTTGTGGCACCAGAATAAGGGTACCATTCTTTACCGGTATCATCTGAGACACAAAGAGCAGCCAGAGCTTGTGGAAAATCTTCACTTTGATAGGCATTATCGAACCATTTCCAACATTTGAGAGCAGAGTGACCGATGCGCCACAAATTTGACAAATAGGACGGTTGTTGTTGGTCCCTTCTGATGATTGAGCTTGATTCCACCCAGATGAGTTCACTTGTTTGGAAAATCCTCTTCCACGAGTGGAAAATCCACCACGACCTCTACCTATAAACCGAGAAGAAGAGTTAACTCGACCACGCTGTCCGGGATTGTAATAGCCAGATTTTTGGGTTTGAAATGCAGTAAATGGTGTCACATCAGCTGGCGTTTCATAGGACATGAGACGGGTGTGAAAACCAGAGATTTCTGAGACAACATCACTAAATGCTGGTGGTGGGAGGCGGGACATAGAGCTTTGAATGACTGTGGAGATGGGGTCATATTCCCGAGTCAAACCATTCAGAAAAGTGAAGATTTTCATAGATTCTTCAACAGGCTTTCCGATGGAACTGAGTTGGTCACATATAGCACGAAACTCTCGGCATTAAACCTGAAAATCCTTACCTCGAGTGGTCAGCAACTGGAGACGACGTCTGAGATCAAACTCTCTAGCAACATAACTTTTGTTGAAGTTATCCGCAAGAGAGAGCCAAACATCTTGAGATGTGGCTAGACCATGAACACACCCAAGTACTTCTTCAGTAAGGGTTCCAAGAAGCCAGGATTTTATTAGCTGATCAGTACACGTCCAGGCTTCAAACGCTGGATTTGGTGTTGTAACTGCAACATTGTTGACAATATATGTTATCGTCGCTGCAGGAGCACCGACTTGGCCATTGACAAAACCAAAAAGCTTTTGACTACAAAGGAGAGACTCAAACTGAACTTTCCAGAGCAAATAATTGCTGTCATTGAGCTTTAGTGTAACAGAACTAGCAACATGAAGATTAGAAGGAAAAGGGTAAGGATCTTGAGCATCCGCCATCGCAGCACCTATTAGGGTTTATAGAAGCTCTGATACCATATTAAAATGAGAAAAGACTGAATTTATTGATTTTTCTCCACACCCATTAACGTATCACGATTACAACTTATATAGGATTTGGGTCATTATATAAACCCTAAATTAGCTACCACAATTGTTGAGCAAGTGTTTCATTCTCAGCCACTAGTTGCAGACTCTCGAATTTGTTGTGAAGGACCACTTCACCCGTTGGCTTTGTATCTTTGAGGTCACTATCATGTTTTCTCTTGTGACATCTTTCATGCCCAATGCTGAGCCCACATGTGCTTCTTCTTCATTCCACGACACTGGTTTTGTCACTAACAGAGGAGTTGTGCTTTCACCCTCCCGCAAACTTGTGATGGGGAGAATCCCAACACCAAGTTTGGTACGCAAGACTGTGAAGGAGCTTCGAGGAAGAGACTTCGTAAATATATCCGCCAATTGAAGTTCTGCTGAAATGTGTTGAATTTCGATGAGACCAAGAGCTACCCGTTCTCGAATGTAGTTGTAGTCTACTTCAATGTGTCTCGACCGACTATGGAACCCATGATTAGCAGAAAGATGAACGGCTGAGAGATTATCACATTTGAGGAGAGCTGGTCCTTATTGTGGAATTCGTAGGTCACGAAGAAGGGTGTTTGTCCAAGTCAATTCTGCAGCGGTGTGAGGAAGAGCCCTGTATTCAGCTTCTGTTGATGAACGTGAAATCGTTGGTTGTCGTTTGGCACACCATGAGACAATGTTTGATCCCAGAAATACACAAAAACCCGTAGTTGATCTTCTCGTGTCTTGACAGCCCGCCCAATCGCTATCACTGTTTGAGTTAAGTGATTGGTGAAGAAGAGGCTTAACGGAGTTTTTTTTAATTACGTTTTACTCTTAGTGTTTTCTAGCTGATTTTGTTTTTCCTTGAATACCATTTTGGTTATCTTAAGTTTTTGAGATTTGGATAAGTGAAGAAGTTACTTATTTTCGTATATTCTAAATTTATGTATTACTATAAAATTGTGAATATATTTATTAAAAGTTAATAAAAATTAAATAATTTCTTAACGCTTTTAAATTTATGTGTTACTATAAAATTTTGAAAATATTTATTAAAAATAAATAAATAATTAAATAATTTCTTAACGCATAGGCGCCTAGTCCCCAACTAGTCTTCCTAGATGCTAGGTCTCCATCAAACGTCTAGCACCCGGCTAGCGTTTCTTTTAACCTACTAATTTATGATTATGATGAGTTTTCTACATTTAAAATATAATTTTTCACTCTCTTTTTACTTTTATTTTAGGATGGTTTATTAATACGTACTTATGTGTTGGAAAATCTATTGATTATGATGAGTATTGTGTTTCTATTATATGTCTTAACCGATGTTAATTTTCATAATTAATTTTATTGGTTATGTTGGGAAATGTAATGCAGTGTCAGACTAACTTATCAATATTTCAATAGAAAATATTTTTCGACAAAATAGAACATGGTTTACGTATCACTAATCTGCATTTTATACTTGATGTACATGTCCCCAAAGTAAATATGATAAAAAAAAAAATTTCATTATTATTTTTATTAAGGAGAATTCTATTAATTATAAACATAAAGAAAGAAAAAGCAACATAAAACTCAACCAATTGTTTTTTTTTAATTAGTTTAAACACAACATAGTGGAATCAAACTGAACCAGAAATATTTTAGGCATGTATATTTGAAAGAAAAAAGCTGGAATATGAGTTGGAATTGTCAGGGACTGGAGAATAAGTATACGATATGGTATTTAAGGGAGGTTTGGAAGAAACATAACAGAGTTTTTATTTCTTTCAGAAACCAAACAAGAGTTTTCTTTTATGCAAAAGTTTCAATTTAATTTCGGTTATAATAAATTGTATACGGTCGAACCGCTTGGTGCGAGTGGCGGACTCGCTTTATTTTATGATGATTCTTTGGATGTTAGTGTTTTATTTTCAAATAATCGAATAATTGATATCGAGGCGACTATTCAAGGAAAAAAGGTTTTCTTATCATTTATTTATGGCGATCCGGTACCCAAAAATCGAGATCAAGTCTGGGAGCGGTTAACACGAACAAGCATAACTCGATTGGATCCATGGTTTATAATTGGGGATTTAAATGAGATAACGGGTAATTTTGAAAAACAAGGCGGTAGTATTAGACCGGCTTCCTCCTTTATGTCCTTCAATCTCATGATTCAACATTGTGGTTTTCTAGAATTTCAGTGTTTTGGAAATACCATGTCCTGGAGGGGAAGACAGAATTCAAAAATAGTTAGGTGTCGCCTAGATAGGGCTTTGGCAAATGAAGATTGGCACGAAATGTTTTCTCACTCATATGTCGAATACTTAGCTATGATTGGGTCGGATCATAGACCAATTGTCGCTACCATTGAGGATAAAATCCGGCGAAAACGGGGTCAGTTCGGTTTTGATAAACGGTGGATTGGACGGGACGGCCTTATGGATACAATTTCAAAGGGCTGGGGATTTAATCCAGGTAGAAATGGGCCATCCTTTATAGAAAAAATATCAAATTATCGGCGAGAAATATCAAAATGGCGTAAAAACAATTTACCATATGGCAAGGAGAAAATAAAAGAATTACAACAAGCATTAGAGGTGCTACAAAATGACGATAATTACACCCAGGAGGAGTTACTGGATATCACACGGAAACTAAAAGAGGCTTACATAGATGAGGAAATATTCTGGCAACAGAAAAGTCGTACTTTATGGGCAACAGCGGGGGACAGAATTACAAAATTCTACCACGCGCAAGTTAAGCAAAGACGGGCGAGAAATCGGATTACGGGTCTACATAATGCGTAAGGATCTTGGGTTACCTCGGATAAAGAGGTGGAACAAGTGGAGGTTAATTACTTCGAGGATTTATTCACCTCAACTTCTCCGACGGATTTAGAAACTACGCTAAGCGATATTTCGGGTCTAGTTTCGGATCAGGATAATGATATGCTCACGGCATTGGCAACGAAAGAGGAAGTTCGTATGGCCCTTTTTATAATGCACCCAGAAAAGGCGCCGGGCCCGGACGGGATGACGGCACTATTTTTCCAGCAATATTGGCAGATTGTAAAGACAGATGTAGTAGGCTTGGTTAACGGTTTCTTGGAAAGGGTATTTTTGATTAACGACTGAATATGACAAATATTTGTCTAATCCCGAAAACAGGACGTCCCACTCGTATGACGGAATTAAGACCTATAAGTCTGTGCAATGTGGGCTATAAGATTATTTCAAAGGTTTTATGTCAGAGGTTAAAGAGACTGCTACCGGCCTTGATCTCGGAGACTCAATCAGCCTTCGTACCAGAGAGACTGATCTCTGATAACCCATGAGATGTTTCACGGCTTACGTACCAACAAATCTTGCAAGAGTAAATTTATGGCGATTAAGACGGATATGAGCAAAGCATATGACCGGGTAGAGTGGCCATTCCATGAACAGCTGTTGAGGAGATTTGGGTTTGCGGAAAGATGGATTACATGGATAATGTGGTGCATCCAGTCGGTAAAATACAAGGTACTTATTAACGGTCAACCTAAAGGCCATATAAATCCCCACAGAGGGTTGCAGCAAGGCGACCCACTTTCACCATATTTATTCATATTGTGCACGGAGGTTTTGATAGCCAACATACGGAAAGCAGAGAGGGATAAATCACTTACGGGTTTAAAAGTTGCACAGGCAGGACCCGCAGTCTCACATTTACTCTTTCCGGATGATAGTTTGTTTTTCTGCAAGGCTACGGTGCAGGAGTGTCAAACAATCGTCCATATACTTGAACAGTATGAGTCGGTCTCAGGGCAACAAATCAACTTTTCAAAATCATCTTTAAACTTCGGACATACGGTACAAGATGCGGTACGGGATGAGATTAAACAGCTGCTAGGCATTCCAAATATGGGAGGGATGGGCTCTTATCTGGGCCTCCCGGAAAGTCTCGGAGGAGCAAAAAGTAAAATTCTTAATTTCGTTGTAGAGAGACACAATGATCGAATAAATGGTTGGACATCACGATTACTGACCAAAGGAGGTAAAGAGGTTCTCATTAAATCGGTGGCATCGGCTATGCCCACTTACGTTATGTCATGTTTTCGGTTACCCAAGGCAGTCACCGCAAAGCTAACAAGTGTGGCAGCGCGTTTCTGGTGGAGTGGGGACGGACAACAGAAGGGTATGCACTGGCTAGCTTGGTGGAAGATGTGTCGGAGCAAATCAGACAGTGGAATTGGGTTTAGATCAATAGAGGAATTTAACACATCACTTCTGGCAAAACAACTATGGCGGCTAATGGATAAGCCGGAATCGCTATTCGCTCGGGGTTTTAAGGGTCTGTATTATCGAAACACCGACCCACTAGATCCTATAAGATCTTACTCCCCGTCGTTTGGATGGAGGAGCATTATTTCGGCTAGATCTCTGGTTGCAAAAGGGCTCATTAAAAGAGTTGGTTCAGGTGGGTCTATCTCAGTATGGAACGATCCATGGATACCTTCTTCTTCCCCGAGATCGGCAACATGTAAAGGGTACAATTATTATCCAAATCTCAGGGTCAATCATTTGGTTGACTCAGCGACACAAACTTGGAACATGGAGTTGATAAATGCAATTATCGCCCCGGAAGACGCGGAAATTATTCACAGTCTACCTATCAGTAGCTCTTATCGACCAGATACTTTTGGTTGGCATTATACAAAGACAGGAAAATATACGGTTAGGTCGGGATATCAGATCGAGCGACAAAAACAAGACAATATCGGGAATGACCTCTACGGCCCGGGAGTGACGAATTTACAGGCACACACATGGAAATTAGCTTGCCCACCGAAATCGAGACATTTCATTTGGCAGGCCATCTCGGGATGCCTCTCGGTCTCAGCGAATTTATGTACTAGATGACTAAATTGTGATTCTCAATGTGCACGGTGTGGAATGGACGGAGAAACAATTAACCATGTTCTTTTCGAATGCCCACCGGCTTTACAAACATGAGCACTTTCTCATTTTCCATCGATGAGATCGGTTTTCTCCAATTTTGATCATCTATTTTGGAGACTCCAAAAAGCGGACAAGAACGCAATATTCCCCTGGATTGTGTGGAATATCTAGAAAGCAAGGAATGATAAGGTTTTCTCAAACGTGGATAGGAGCCCACAAGAGATTTTACGGACAGCGAAGACGGAGGCCATAACTTGGGAAACAACACAATGTTGTGAACCAGACAGAATACCTCAACCAATTTGCCCTAATTCGGAAATGTGTCAAGATGATGATCACGATGGACTGAGATTCTTCATCGATGGATCATGGAAGGAGACGGACAAGTATTATGGTTTAGGATGGCACTGTTTTCACGAAGGAGATGAAGGAAAGATGATGGGATCAAAGAATCTACGAAGAAGTCTCACCCCGCTACACGCAGAACTGGAAGCGCTCATCTGGGCGATGCACTGCATGATGTCAAATCAGAAGACGACGATAGCTTTCGCAACAGACTGCTCAGAGTTGGTGAAGATGGTGTCTACACCAAAAGAGTGGCCGACTTTTACACTACATTTGGAGGAGTTTGCGAGAAGTAAGGAGGAGTTCATCTTTTTCTCTATCACACACATACCACACGCCTACAACTCAGTGGCGGAAAGGCTAGCACGAGGTGCTCGAGTCCAGACAGCAGATTTTACTTATTTACACTCGATACCCCCGGTTTGGTTTTCCGAATCGGTATAGGTATTTAGACTGTTGACAAAAAAAAAAGCTGGAATATATGACTCTCCATTTTTTTGCTTAGGACTCTCTAAACCATTTAGAGTCTTAGGTTCTTATAAAGTGGGGCTTTTGGTTGGGTTTTTTCCCCGTGCGATAATTTTTTGAGAGATATAACAACATTTTGGTGAATCTTTATGTTTTTGTAAGGTTTTTTTGTGTTTTCATAAATTTCTCATTAGCGCCGCTTGAGAGTTTAAGAACCCTAAACCTAAAACTCAGCTGGAATTCCTCCTGCTGAGCTTTGTTTGGATTTCATGACAAACATTGGTAAGGCGTTCATGGCTTTATCTCTTGAAGAGGAGGAAGATGTACCTTTTACTCTACCGAGTCTCCCACAATACTACTCGAATGAGAAGAATGCTATGAGTATCATGGGTCGAACCCTAAATCCAGAGTGTCAGAATATGGTTGATCTTATTATGGATATGCCAAGGAAGTGGCAGGTTTATGATCGGGTGAGAGGTATGGTGCTTTCAAAAGACAAGTTCCAGTTCATATTCAAGTATGAACACGATCTGGAAGAAGTGATGAGGAAGAGAGTGTGGACGTTCAATGAATGGACTATCGTCATTGATCGTTGGGTGGAAAATCCAACGAAGGACTACCTGCAGTTTCTACCGATTTGGGTACAGATCCGATATATACCGGTGAATTACTATACAGAGGCATCCATATTTGCTTTAGGAGACATCATTGGGGATGTTAAAGAGGTGGCTTTCGATCCTGAGAAATCCCAAAACAAAGATTACGTGCGAGTGAGGGTTAATTTCGACATCTCGAGGCCGGTAAGGAGATCTAAGGTGTTGAATCTACCAAATGGTGGTGCGACGACTATATGGTATGATTTTGAGAGGATACAGAATAGATGTTACTCTTGTCAACGGCTTACTCATGAAAAGGATAAATGCCCTATACTAATTAAAATGAGAAAAGATAAAGCTGCTGAACAGAGGAAAAATAAACTTAACGCAAAACAGAGTTATGTGCCTGTCTTGAAAGAGGCTGATCCTCTCTATGGCGTTCTTACTGAAGAACAAGTGGGAATAGACTTAAATTCGGGTAGACTAAAGATTTACCCAGAACTTCTGCAACAAATGAGGCTATATCTTGTTGCTGCTGAAGGTTCATAGCGAAGGGTGAGAGAATAACGAATAAAACAATCAATTTTTGACCTTAAGGAAGATTTGATGGGCCAAAAAACTATGTTGAGGCTTGAAGCACCTCCTGTTTTCATTTCTGAGCTCGACACGGATAAGGAACCAGAGGCCATTTTTGAAGGTGCGAAACAAGGAAATAAAAAAACGTACCGGATCCATCTAAGGAGAAAATGTTGGCTGCTGCGATTAATGCTGCCATTGCTATTAAAAAGGGCACATTGGCAGAAGATACTTACTCAGAGAGAGCGGCTGAAAATTTTGGGTCCGAGAATTTTGTTTTCCGATCATGCTCATCGGGATTTAATGTTGGGGTGTCTGAGGCAAGTTCTTCTGGAACAGCATTGAAGAAGCTCCTAATTAGGCGTAAGGTCACCACAAAGAAGAGAAAACAAGGGAAAGGTAGCAAAAGCCCAGATGGAAGGGGTGATAACCTTAAAGATGGGAAAGGAGACGGGTTGTCCACAAAACGAAAGGCAGTGGAAGATGTTAACGGGGGAGTTAAAATCGCAAAGCGTAACAAAATAGAGGTGGTCCCGAGTGAGGGACTGCCGATCCCCCAATGAGCATACTGAGCTGGAATTGTCAAGGTTTGGGCCGTGCACAAGACTTGACCATTCCCCGTCTCAAGGAGATGCGTCAAAAACATTTCCCTGAGATTTTGTTCTTAATGGAGACGAAACATTGTAGAAATGTGTTGGTGGATTTACAGGAATGGTTAGAGTTTATACTGTTAACCCGCTGGGACTAAGTGGTGGTCTTGCCTTGTTGTGGAAAAAGCATGAGGTTGGAAGTTAAGTTTGCGGACAAGAACCTGATTGATTGTTTTGTTGGTTTTGGTGGGCTGGATTTCTACGTTTCCTGTGTGTATGGGGCTCCGACTACAAAAGAGAGAGCTCATGGATGGGAACGCCTGTCAAGATTAGTGATGCTAAGAAAGGACAGTTGGTGTATGGTTGGTGATTTCAATGACGTTATTCATAACTGAGAGAAACTTGGTGGACCAACTAGAAATGTTTCATCCTTTACACCTTTTACTGAGATGCTAAGAGCTTGCGAGATGGTTGAATTATTGAGTTCTGGTGATGGTTTTACATGGGGAGGGATGAGAAGTAAGCAATGGATTCAGAGTAAACTGGATCGATGCTTCGAAAATAAGGCTTGGAAATACCAATTCCCACAAGCGAATCAAATTTTCATGGAGAGGTTAGGATCGGATCATAAACATGTTCTGGTGAAACTGATGAGTGTCCAGAGTCAAGCTAGAGGTTCTTTCCGGTTTGATAGAAGAATGATTGGAAAACCAAGAATCAAGGAAGCAATAAGGAAAGCATGGAAAGGCATACACCAGGCGACTCCAATGAGCTTAATGGATAGAATTGGAAGGTGTCGAAAATCTTTGAGTAAATGAAAAAAAGAAAATAATAACAACTCAATGGAGAAAATTTTAAGGCTGAGATTGGATCTCGAGAAGGAGCTCAGCTCTGCTCAACCGAGGTTTGATTGTGTGGGAGCTTTAAGAACTGAGATTGCATTTGCCTATCGTGAAGAGGAAATTTTCTGAAGGGAGAAGAGTAAGGAGAAATGGATGACGCATGGAGATCGTAATACAAAGTTCTTCCACACTTTTGTTAAATCTACCCAGTTGAAGAATCATATTGAAAAACTGATTAATGATTCGGGACAGACTGTCACCTCTGCGGCGTTAATTGGAGAGGTGGCTGGAGATTATTTTCGTAAACTTTTTCAAAAGTCGAATGTCGGACAGATGAATGGGTTCTTCGATGATTTTGAGCCGAGAGTTACACCACACATGAATGATTGCCTTACCCGAGAAGTCTTAGCTAAAATGATTAAAGACACAGTTTTCGCGATAAAGTCTTCTAGCGCCCCTGGTGCGGATGGAATGAATGGGCTCTTCTTTCAACATTACTGGGATGCGATAGGAGCTGAGGTAACAAAGGAGGTGAAACTATTATTTGAAACAGGTTTTTTCCCTGTGGAGTGGAATTATACGTTGTTGTATCTCAGCCCGAAAGTTACAAAACCGACGAAGATGACTGATATGAGGCCAATTAGCATGTGTTCGGTGCTTTATAAGATTGTCTCGAAAATTCTTGTTGCAAGATTACAACCTTGGCTCCCCAGTATTGTCTCTCCTACCCAATCAGCCTTTGTTGCAGATATATTAATTACAAATAATATTCTTATTGCACATGAGATGGTACATGGTTTGAGAACTCATAACCGGATCTCGATGGAATACATGGCTATTAAAACGGACATGTCAAAGGCCTATGATCGAATAGAATGGGACTATCTCCAACAACTTTTCCACGCTCTGGGTTTTCATGGAAAGTTGATCCAATGGATTATGTTCTGTGTTACATCTGTGACATATTCTGTTCTTTTTAATGGGGAAGGCCATGGAATGATAAAACCAAAGCGAGGACTTCGACAAGGCGATCCAATTTCACCTTTTATTTTTGATATGTGTACGAAAGGATTGACGCACCTTTTGAACAAAGCTGAAGCTAGTGGCAGCCTCAATGGTATTCGTTTCTCTGATAATGGACCAGCTATTCATCATCTTCTCTTTGCAGGTGATTCTTTGTTGATGTGCAAGGCGGAGGAAACGGAATGTAATGTAATCTACTCTGTCCTCAAAGAATATGAAAGAGTATCTGGGCAAATGATCAACTTCTCGAAATCTTCTATCACCTTTGGGAGTAAGATTAATGAGGAGGTGAAAGCAAAGATCAAGGAGAAACTGGGGATAGAAAACGAAGGGGGGGGGGGGAGGTGGCAAATATTTAGGCTTACGTGAATGTTTTACTGGTTCAAAGAAAGATATGTTAAATTATATTCAAGAGAAAATGAAAGGACGTTTCTATGGTTGGTATGGACGGTTTCTATCTCTAGGAGGAAAGAAGATTATCCTCAAATCTGTTGCTATGGTGATGCCTGTCTTTGCTATGTCAGTTTTCAGACTCCCTCAAGGAACAATTCAGAATTTGACGAGTGCTATGTCGAGTTTCTGGTGGAATGCTCAAGAAGACAAACAGAAAATGCATTGGGTCTCGTGGGAAAAGATGTGCATGTCGAGAGACAATGGTGGGCTTGGTTTTAGAGATTTGGAGCGTTTTAATCAAGCACTTTTAGCGAAACAGGCGTGGCGTTTAATTGATTCTCCGGACAGCTTATGTGCAAGAGTAATGAAAAGTCGTTGCTATAACGGCTCTGATTTTGTTGAGGCGTTTCTTGGATCACGTCCTTCTTTCG
Organism: Eutrema japonicum; assembly: GCA_030161315.1. Classification (NCBI taxonomy): domain Eukaryota; kingdom Viridiplantae; phylum Streptophyta; class Magnoliopsida; order Brassicales; family Brassicaceae; genus Eutrema; species Eutrema japonicum. The sequence continues at coordinate 33,617,989 of BSQW01000012.1, forward strand.
GGTGGCGTAGTGTTCTTCATGGAAGAGAGTTACTCTTGCGGGGTTTAAAACGATATGTGGGAACGAGAGATAACTTGCAGGTCTGGATAGATACTTGGATATTTGATGAGATTTCGAGAGCGCCCTTTAGGAAGCCTCTGTTCTACGATCTTAAGCTTAAAGTTAGTAGCTTGATAAACGCTCAAATCAAAAGCTGGGATAGGGGAAAATTAAATGAGCTTTTCACACCAAGTGACGCTGAAATTATCCTTAAATCTCGACCGGCTCTACAATAGAAAGATGGATGGGAATCGGTCCACAACCGAAGCGGTGAGTACTCAGTGAGGTCGGGATATTGGTTGAGTGGATCGGTATTACAAACCGAGCTGCAATGGGAGGCTATGGTAAGACCTTCACTTAATCCTCTTCGTGAAAAGATTTGGGAGATCAAGACTGTAACATCCCGATTTCTTGTATATGCGGAGAGGCTTATAAGAATTGATTTGGCTACCTATGTCACCAAAGTGCACTTATCTTTTCGGGAACTTGTCCAGAGAGAACTCCAGAGTTAAGCGTGCTTGAGCTGGAGCAATTTAAGGATGGGTGACCTACCGGGAAGTGATTCGCGGTATCGTGTGAGTGAGGACAAAACACGGGGAAAGATCACGTGGTGATTGCAGGGTCAGTAAACAAGTATTACAAGCCTCCCGGACTAACGCACCGGCCGTCGGACAAGGGTGGGGCCCACAGGCCGAGAGAGGGCATGGGGCCCACAGGTAGGGGCGGTCGGGGCGTTATAAGTGGTATCAGAGACGAACCCAAACACTTGTGTGGAGTCAGGTGGGCTCACACCGTCTAGGGTGACGATCCTGGTGCGTAACGAGGACGTTGCGCTCTATGAGTGGGGGTGATTGTAACATCCCGATTTCTTGTATATGCGGAGAGGCTTATAAGAATTGATTTGGCTACCTATGTCACCAAAGTGCACTTATCTTTTCGGGAACTTGTCCAGAGAGAACTCCAGAGTTAAACGTGCTTGAGCTGGAGCAATTTAAGGATGGGTGACCTACTGGGAAGTGATTCGCGGTAGCGTGTGAGTGAGGACAAAACACGGGGAAAGGTCACGTGGTGATTGTAGGGTCAGTAAACAAGTATTACAAGCCTCCCGGACTAACGCACCGGCCGTCGGACAAGGGTGGGGCCCACGGGCCGAGAGAGGGCATGGGGCCCACAGGTAGGGGCGGTCGGGGCGTTATAAGTGGAATCAGAGCCGAACCCAAACACGTGTGTGGAGTCAGGTGGGCTCACACCGTCTAGGGTGACGATCCTGGTGCGCAACGAGGACGTTGCGCTCTATGAGTGGGGGTGATTGTAACATCCCGATTTCTTGTATATGCGGAGAGGCTTATAAGAATTGATTTGGCTACCTATGTCACCAAAGTGCACTTATCTTTTCGGGAACTTGTCCAGAGAGAACTCCAGAGTTAAGCGTGCTTGAGCTGGAGCAATTTAAGGATGGGTGACCTACCGGGAAGTGATTCGCGGTATCGTGTGAGTGAGGACAAAACACGGGGAAAGATCACGTGGTGATTGCAGGGTCAGTAAACAAGTATTACAAGCCTCCCGGACTAACGCACCGGCCGTCGGACAAGGGTGGGGCCCACGGGCCGAGAGAGGGCATGGGGCCCACAGGTAGGGGCGGTCGGGGCGTTATAAGTGGTATCATAGACGAACCCAAACACGTGTGTGGAGTCAGGTGGGCTCACACCGTCTAGGGTGACGATCCTGGTGCGCAACGAGGACGTTGCGCTCTATGAGTGGGGGTGATTGTAACATCCCGATTTCTTGTTTATGCGGAGATTCTTATAAGAATTGATTTGGCTACCTATGTCACCAAAGTGCACTTATCTTTTCGGGAACTTGTCCAGAGAGAACTCCAGAGTTAAGCGTGCTTGAGCTGGAGCAATTTAAGGATGGGTGACCTACCGGGAAGTGATTCGCGGTATCGTGTGAGTGAGGACAAAACACGGGGAAAGGTCATGTGGTGATTGCAGGGTCAGTAAACAAGTATTACAAGCCTCCCGGACTAACGCACCGGCCGTCGGACAAGGGTGGGGCCCACGGGCCGAGATAGGGCATGGGGCCCACAGGTAGGGGCGGTCGGGGCGTTATAAGTGGAATCAGAGCCGAACCCAAACACGTGTGTGGAGTCAGGTGGGCTCACACCGTCTAGGGTGACGATCCTGGTGCGTAACGAGGACGTTGCGCTCTATGAGTGGGGGTGATTGTAACATCCCGATTTCTTGTATATGCGGAGAGGCTTATAAGAATTGATTTGGCTACCTATGTCACCAAAGTGCACTTATCTTTTCGGGAACTTGTCCAGAGAGAACTCCAGAGTTAAGCGTGCTTGAGCTGGAGCAATTTAAGGAATGGTGACCTACCGGGAAGTGATTCGCGGTATCGTGTGAGTGAGGACAAAACACGGGGAAAGATCACGTGGTGATTGCAGGGTCAGTAAACAAGTATTACAAGCCTCCCGGACTAACGCACCGGCCGTCGGACAAGGGTGGGGCCCACGGGCCGAGAGAGGGCATGGGGCCCACAGGTAGGGGTGGTCGGGGCGTTATAAGTGCATAAGTGCACTTTGGTAACATAGGTAGCCAAATCAATTCTTATAAGCCTCTCCGCATATACAAGAAATCGGGATGTTACAAAGACTATCCCAAAAATCAAAATTTTCATGTGGAAAGCTTTAATGGAAGCCCTTGGAGTTGCTGATGGTTTGCGAAAAAGAAGAATGCATGTGGAAACTGAATGTCAGACCTTTGTAATAGAGGGAGAATCGATCAATCATGTCCTCTTTCAGTGTGCTATAGCTCATCAAGTATGGGCTCAAACAAACTTCCCATTCCCTTGTGAAGGGTTTCAGAATCTGACATTGTACGAAAATTTCAGCTATCTGTTTCGATGTGGGGAAAATGCTGAGATCCCTTATGAGGTAAGACGATGCTTCCCTTGGGTTCTCTGGTTGATATGGAAAAATCGAAATATAAAGTTATATGAGGGGAGAACATTCTCGGCAGAAGAAACGGCGGCAAAAATCCACGAAGATTGTTATCAATGGTTTAACGTCCAAGAAAAGGATGATGAAGACAGAAGAATGATTGTCTGTGAGCCGAATCAAAAGAAGAAGTGGGAAGCGCCATGTAGTGGAAATCTAAAATGTAACATTGGTGTATTATGGGGAAAGAAGAAGAAGCTGTGTGGTGCGGCGTGGATTGTTTGAGATTTTAGAGGTGTTGTTTTGGCCCATAGCCGACGAGCTTTTAGAGTGGTGGGCAGTTTGAAAGATGCAAAATACTTAGCCCATATGTGGGCGATAGAAAACATGGGAAGTCATCACCTCCATAAGATCGTTTTCGCATCGAAAGCATCAGATCTAGTGGATGCCATAAACAGACCGAGATCATGGCCATCATATCGGGACCAATCTGATGATCTCCTGAGAGGTCTAAGTCTGATATGTGAATAGAAATTTGTTGCAGATATGTCATCTTTGAATCAGGTTGCTTCTAAAATTGCGAGAAGTGTTATATCAGAGTATAGATGGCAATCGTATGGTGCTCCGGGTGGACCGGAATGGTTGAATGAATTGATCGTATCGGAGATGCCAATTACCTCGGTGTAATTGATGCTGTGATAGTGATAGGATTTAGTTTTCTCTTTTAGTTGTTTGTTTTTGATTTTATCAAATGTCTACGATGCTCTGTTTCCAAAGAGCTTTTGCTCTGTTTCAATAAAATACCTTACTTAGTAAAAAAAAAAAAAAAACTGAACCAGCAATTAATTTGAATTGAAAAAAAAATTGAATTAATAGTTATCCAGAATTTGACAAATAGCTCTCAAAATTATCCAAATATGTTGGACATACAAATTGGATATGTTTTAGTTATCCCTTATATATTAATTGAGAAATATTTTTAGAACAAATATTATTTGACGTGTTATTTACAGGTATACCATGGTGACGTGTCAACATCAGAGAAATTCTCATAAAATTTAGAAATGGGTTTAAATTATTAAAATATTTACATTGTATGCCACTCACATTAAATTGTTAGAGAATCCATTATATTTCTATTAAGTATTAAGCTAAACATTTGTCAAGAACAAAACTTAACATAGTCTATTATACTTTCTATCTTCCAATTATATTATATTAATTATTTTGAATTATATATTCCCTTGCATTTATGTTTGATCATATATTTGTAGAAAATTAAATCATCACATCATTCATATAATAGAAAAAAACATAGAGAAAATGATATATATCAAATTTTAAAAATACTATATATATTTTTACTTGTTCAAAAGGTTAAAATATTATAAATATCAACAAAGATTATATATAATATTAGATAACTGATCAAAATATAAAACTTAATCGTTTATATATCTTATTTATATATATTCTCTAGCTCAAACAATATTTGCACAATGTATCATAAACTTTAACTAAATTATTATTCTTTACGATATTGTAAAACATTTCAAACAAAGTTTTATAAATAATATACATTGGCTGTTTTAATATATTTGATGTATCACAAATTACAAATGTTTCATAATGTATATGATTGTTTATTATTTAAGTAAGAAATTTTTTTGTAGTTTTTAATCATTTAACAGGTAAAGCGCATTCTTATACAAAAAATCACAAATTCGAATAGAATAGAGAAAACAATCATTATGTTGACAAAAAATTGGATCATTACATGTTTTGGTATACAAACAGATCTTGGATCCCTGATAAATACGATAAATTTTTGTAAGTAAAACTACAATAGATTTATTTAATAAATTCTATTTTTGCAAGTAAAACTACGTGCACGTGGATCTTAAATAGTATCTGTTTATTTATCCAATTTGTATATCTATTGTTGGTAATCAATAAAAACTTCATAATTCGCAACACAATCAATTTTACTGTAAAGCATGTGATATTTTATTCTTGTTGTGTTCGTATAAGCAAATGTCAACAAAATTATAGTACATTCTATCAATAAAGAAGTGTATTTGTTCACAAAGAACAAATAAAAAAATATGTCAATAACAACATTCTATCTTATTCATTGGATAAAATGTTGGGGTAAAGAAATGACGACAGTCAACTGGCATATTCAAATATATAAAAAAACATATCAATGATATACGCATTTTTGTTGTTGTACACAACTTTAATAGTCTAATATTACATTATACTAGAAATCTACCCGCGCGTTGCGCAGATTTAAAGCTATATCGTGTTTCAATGTATTGTTATTCTTTTAATTTTATTTTAAATATTTAATTTTATGTGTTAAACTAGTTTAATTTTTTACACGCTCAAAGAATTTTTATCAACAATTTTAAATTAACTAAACGGTTAGTAAATCGTTTACATCGATAATATCAAATAAATAAAGTTTAGTATTCTTTGCTCACTAAAATATCAAATATGTGAATTCGATGTTTGTAATTCTTTTATATTTGTATATACTAAAAATAAAATATATACTATTTGGTTTTAATCTATAACAATCAAAACTGAACTGAAATGTTGACATATTATTGTAAATTTTTTATAGCGGTACGAAATACATGGTGGTATGGTTAACACTGGTAATAGATGGCTGTACGATAAGTGTGACTAAACCTACACCCTAAACCCAAAAAAGTAAAAAAAAATCACAAAAAGTCTATTTTTACAATTTTCTCAAAAAGAGACTTTTCTAGCAATTTTGTTGTCTTTTTTTACTATTTTGAACCATTACCATAATTTTTAAATGGGATGAGGAAATACCATTTTGGTGAGTGTGTTTTTATCAAAGGACCTAAATATTAGTTTTTTCTAAGGGGCTTTTGCATGGGTGGTCACTTATTTTAACTTTTATTAGCATATCAGCACTTTTTGAAAGTGTAGTAGAAAGTAGTACTTTTTGCTACTGTTCAACCCAAAAGTGCTACTGAACAGTACGGCATGTACGATAATGGACGGTACATGATATATCAATAAGAAGCGTGTACGATAAAGGACGGAACACAATTTTTTTTAAAGTGTTACTTTCTACTACACTTTCAAAAAGTGCTAATATGCTAATGAAAATTAGAATAAGTGATATCCAATGCAAATATCTCTTTTTCTAAAGATAGAAAATAAAAATGAAAGAGATATTTGCAAAGAATGTCACTTATTCTAACTTTCCTTTGCATTCTAGCCCTTTCATATTTCCCCAAAAAGTTATAGCACTTTCCTGTGTAAATTGACTATTTTAACCATGATGTGGATTAACTCGTGTACTGTACATTTCAGGCTTTTTCAATAATTAAAGATGTTATGTCAGACAAAATCAGTTGATGTGATCACTTTTAAAAAAAATTATTTGCTCGAGTGATATTTTGAATTTTAAATCAATATACCCGATTTCTTTTTTCTGTTTTATCATTATTGCTATCCACCGTTTGCTAAAATAAAATAAAAAATTTATCCCGTCATTTTTATTTCGCTAAGCTTTTCTTGAAATCAATTTTCCTGCATCTACGACATACTGATTTTTATTTGAGGTCAATCAGAAATATTCAACTATAGTAACGGTTTCCAAATCTCAAACGGTGCTCTCGGTGTAATCTCAAACATGTCTACAACTGAGACTGATGGATTAGAGAATAGTAAGTTTGCCCTAAACAGCCCCATCTTCTTTTAATTCCACACGAAGTATACGTCTTCTTCAGTAGCTAACTCTTTTTTTCGTCGGTGATTTTATTTTGGCTATATATTTTCCGAACATCCTCATACTAGAATCCTTGCATGCAATTAGTTTCTCTTTGCAATTTCAGAAATTGATGTACTATATTCCCCGCAAAATGAAACTGTAGATGGAAGAGTTACTGTATTCCTGCCAATTTCAGTTTATGGGACATTTTCATGGGATCGTAATGGATCTCTTGTTTTCTCTATTTTTATTTATTTTACTCACTACATCTTCTCTAGTTTTTATGGATTGTCATCGAATTGGTTATCAATTTGCATAATCCTAAAGTTTTATTACTAATTTTCTTCAGTTACCTTCATAAGTTGACTCGTTTGTAGTTCAGCCACTTCTCTAGTTGGTAGGTACCACCATTTCAACTTATTGCTATGTTTCAATCACGTTTGCAGAAGCATATATTCAATCACTTCTCAATAAGCCGTCCAAACCTGAAGACTCTGATTGTTGGGATACAAATCTTCCAGAGAGATAGTTTGTCCGAGATTATTATCTCGTTGGTGGTCGTATCAATGGGTATACGAAGCCTGAGCTGTTTGCTGATATCATTAACGCATTGTCTGGTACTGCAGAGCTTGAATTTTTGCTCAACTCTCAGTTTGGAACCATTCTGAGCCTTCAGAACAAGAAATTGCAATTTTATGGGAAAATCATCCACAATATAATGTGCAGACAACTGTGGACATGTTCCAAACACGAGATGTGGTTTGTATTCGGAGGGCAACCTATACGTTTTTCTCTTTGCGAGTATGCATTGTTGACTGGTTTAAATTGTGAGGTGTTACCGTCAAATAAACTTCTTAGGGAAAAGCAACAGCCTTTGCCTGGTGTGCCAACTTATTGGGAAGAGTTATTTGGTTCCAAATATGACAAAGTTCCCAAGAAGATTGACGAATGTATGTATCTGCTGAAGTATGACAAGTATCTCACTTATTCCAAACGTCTCAGTCTTGCGTTGATCATTCTCATAGATGTTGTCATCAACGTTACAGTCCAAACTGGACATGTAACAGAGAAAGTTGTTGAAATGTCTCGTGACCAAGAATTGTTTTCCTCCTATCCATGGGGAAGACAGTCGTTCACACTTACAATGTCTGAATTTGTTGGTGATCGATCCCGACTTGCTCGCAGAGTTATGTGTACTCGGATGAAACAAAAATCTCTTGTTGTTCACGGCTTCCCTCTATCTATTCAGCTTCTTGCGTTTGAAGCCATTTCGACACTTAGAACACTTAATCAAAACTCTGATGTTGACCAAGTTTTGACTAACCGTGCTGCTTATAGGCTGAAGAAACACCAACCAATAAACCAACATGATATTATCAAGGCGGAGCTTTCTGATGAGGTACATTTTAAGCTAGTTATTCTATATTTTGAATTATTCCTTTCTGTTACTCAAATAACTTTACTCTTTTCTAGCTTTATGTTGAGTCAATTATTTGGCCGGCTGCTGACATTTACCTCTCCATGCTGTCCTGGCCTCGTGAAGTTGATGATCCTAAAATTGTTTATCTTGAGACTCTCATACAAGACGAGGCTTCTTTTGAGAAACAAATGTGGCCAGGTGGTGACTTCTCTTGTGACCGCGTTTTGAGCTCTTCTGAATGCGATGCCTTGAAAGCATGGCAATTAAAACAAACAAAGCTCCAACATAAATCTTCAGCTAAGTCACGTCCAAAAAACGTTCTTCTGTTACTGTTTCCTTCGTCATGAATTTGATATTGGGAATGGGAAAATGGTTAAAAAATCTAAGCTCAGTGATCCATTGGTAACTTTTCGTGCTCGAAAGGCACATGACATCACTAGGAACACGCCTGTTAAGCGTGCAGATGTCCCTAAAAATAAGGCCAAGCGTCCAACCTCTCCACCATGTCCTAATCAAACAAAATCTCGCTACACCTTGCATAGTTCTAAGTCATGTCCATCTGATACCTCTGGCAAGTCTGTCGTATCAAGAAAGAAAAAGAAGATCAAGGTTTCATCAAAAAATCATGCGCACTTCCTGCACAATCACTTTCCACTTCTTCTACAACTGCGTCCCCGTTCAAAGCTCATGCATATTTTTCTGATGAAAATAGAGTCAAGACTGTCAAAGGTGGAAATGTTGATGATTTTGTACATTATCCAGGGGTTCGTGATACTTTTAAATCTCTCCAACCAGAATTGCATGTAGTGAAAACTATTGATTCAGAAGGTAATCTTGATAATGCCCAAGGATCTACATCTCCTGAACATTTTCTTACCTCAAAGTTGACCTTTAATTACATCTACTTACCTTTTTATTCGTACACCCACACTTTCACAAATTCTTTACAGGTAGAACGACAATTTGATATGGCTATTGTTCTTTTTCCTCATCATTCTCCATCAAGTTTTCCACCTACTGCTGATTCGCATGCTATTGCATATTAGCTCACATTTACCTTATCTATCGTCCCCTATTATTCTCCATTGCTACTGTTTTCAGTCGTACAAGTCACCTCATTTGTTTTACTTGTCTTACCTACATTTTTGCTTTACATTTACACAATGCATGTTTTAACAATTTTTACTCCCTGATGCTCATCTTGCTCTTCTCCTTATTTACTTCTCAGGCAGATCCTCCATCAGGCAGTCTCTTCCTTTTAGTCATTCTCTATTTATCTTCATATAGTCATTATGATAACGCTTTATGTTTCATCTTCTTCAAGTTTGCCGATGCGCATAATGGAGTTCCTTCCCCTATCTTGCCTGAAGTTCGCCCTTTTCTGTTTTTCTTTTGTCTTTAAACATTTTTGTAAAAAATGTCCATCCACTTTATAACTTTCAACCCGTTATTTAATGTCAACTTAATTTCTTCAGAGCTCTCAGCCTCCGGTCAACTCCCGCAGTCCAGCACCATCCCCTACATCTCTAACTCGCAAATCCTCTACTGTTTCCCATAATAACAATGTATGATATTACTTCTCACAAAGTTATGTCACTCGTTATTATTTCCTTCCTGCATTCATGTTTCAATCCATACATCTCTAACTGTCATATATATTTTCTATATAAATAAATTTCCCTATATTCGTTGACTGCATACTCTCTTATTATATACAAGAGATTTATTTGTTATGTTTTATTCACTCATTATACTTACATCTACATTGTCTTTCTTTTAATATATTTTTTCTTATGCAGGGATCCATGAATCACTGTGATGTACCAGTTGCGCAAGTCCTTCCTACATCTGCTTTTTATCAACCGCTTTACAAGGTACTTGTCTTTTCTTGCATCTCCAATTTTCATATAAATATACGTCATTTGCGGTTCTAAACACATATTATTAGGATCCCACTGCTGCTCCTGACAACCAGCCGGATCGGAACAATCAGACGGCAAATACTGTCATCCCTTCCAAATCACAGAATGATCAACTAAGTGTCCAAGCTGTTCCGTCCAAAAAGAGTTTAATCCAGAAGACTTGCCCCATTATTGGTGCCCAAATAAACCAACTTAAACAGTCAAAAACACATATTGTTTCCACGATAACTCATGATGATCATCCGTTGGATATTGTAACACGTGAATCCTTCAATCGTGTTATGAAATCTGTTGTTGCGTCTCCAAACATGTAAGGATTGTTTCCGATGAAACAATATATATGTTTACTACCTTATTAATACCAACTTTATATATATATACCTTATTAAGGTCGCAGTTCCAAGCTGGCTTCAATATGTCTAAACATTTTTTGCAAGAAGTTGCCAAGTCTAATTCTGCAATTACTTACGAGGTTTGCTATTTTATAATTTTATTATGACTTCACTATATCCTAATACTTATCTTAACTTGATGTTAATTTTCTTAGCATTTCAGCACATAGATGCCTTGTGTGCCCTCATATGAAAATTACGTAATGGTCTATATATTTCGAGGCAAATTGCAGTTGTAGATCATTCATTCCCTGAACTCCTTCGCAGTGTCTACCACAAATTCAAGACATCTTATTCCAGTCTGACGTTTACTTGGCCATCTCATCTCCAAAAACTTGTTTCCGGATCTTGTCTGTCATTTCCAAATGCAAAACCATGGGCTGAATGTGTTGACACACTATACTGTCCAATGTTTTGGGGAGACGATCACCTGACAATCAATTTTGTTGAAGTCATAGATTCTTCTATTGAATCAGTTTCGTCAACAGCTGCGTCCAAGTACATGGATCCAATCTGTGAAATGTTACCTTTCTTTCTTGGAGATGTTGTTGGACAACACAACCAATCTAGATTCCATTCTCGATTCCATTCTCGATGTTTTAGATGGACTCGGGGTTCAGGATATTTTCAGATTACCAAGGAAGCTGATTGTGGGTACATTCTCGATGTTATAGTTGCAAAGTTGATCGAAATGCACAGTTTTGACTGTTCTAGCTCTGAAATGGGTACGTTATTTGATTGGGTTATTACCAGTATTCGCCAAAATTTTGCTGTCAACCTATATGAAAAGTTTCTACAACCAATATGAGCTTGAATTATGGGGCAATATATGTCTTCCTAATATGTATTTTTGTTTTAAAAAAAATATTTAATCATTTTCCTTTTTGCTATGGTACTTTCTCCCTATTCCATCGGCTTTTGTTGTACGTTGTACCTTGTGTTTTTTATTCACTGATACACAACTGGTTTTATGCAGCATCAATTTGTTTTTCACATGTTCGACTACTTACGTTGTGTTTTATGTTTTTTCCTCTTAATCAAATTCATCATATTATCTATACACTTAAAACTTATCATTCATACCCCTATGTACCGTACGTATATTTAATTGTCATAAAGTCAAATGGCCCAATGCTAATCTTTTGGTTGAACGTTCGTACCAATACACGTTATGAAACTAACAAAATACTCGATATTCGGTGCAATATTGTCTCATGTTTGTTCAAAAAAAAATTAAGCGTATATAAGGAAAACAAAAATTTATGTTTTGATTCAATACGTTAACCGGTTTTTTAAGTTTAAAACTACGCTTTTACATTATCATGCAAATTATCCTAAATAACTAGATCAATGTTTTATTAACATCCAAACCTCAACTGCGATTTTGTCAAAAATCACTATTAACGATGTTTCTACTATTATACATAAAATATGCCAATTTCTGAATTTTGGTTCAAAAGTTATCTACATTTTTTCAAAAATAAATATAATTCCCACATTTTTCCCGCAAAACCTTTTCATGTATTTCACTGCCTAACATCTTACTCGCCTTTTTCCATAAATCTATGTTCCATTCAATGTCACCAAATCGCTGATTCTGCGTTTATCAGACAAAAACTTCCCACAATTTGTATTTACGAATAACAATATTTTGTTATTTGATTATACTATAACGTGCTTTACTATTATTCCCTTAAATATTTACCACTATAACTTTCACAAAAAATCATTTATATTTATCCGCCTAACCTAGAATCACGTATTACTTCCATTTACGTCGTTCTTTTTCACCACGATAATATCATTGATGTTTCCACCCCCAACATTAACGTGTGCAGTTTTTCTACAATGTAATATAATGCCAATTTCCCATTATGCTATTAAAAATTATCTTATAATTAGATCCACCCATTTTCCTTTACAAACAATTTGCCAAATTATTTCATAAACTTGATTCAACTATTTTTCAACAAATATTATTCTTTCTATTCAATGTACAAAGTGGAATTACAACCATTATAATAAAAATTTTACCATCCATTCCCACCAAATGTCTATTTCATATACTTCTTATCGATATTTACATTCAACATTTAGATTTTGCCTTTGGCCGCCTTAAACTTATTTCTCAAATATAGCCGTTAAAAAATTTATGGTTGTTATCCCTAAATTATTTGATCTGACAATGGTCGGGCTATTATCTTTTGTCAAAAAACAAAATTATCGATATATATTAATTATATCACTATTTTATATATATAAAATGTGATTGGTTCATCCACGATAATATGATTAATAATTCACGTACATAACGTTAATATCTAATTATTTTACGCAATTTAAAAAAAAAAATACACATTTGTAGCTTTATAAAGACTTTTTTTCTTCTTAAGTCACTTCACATGGCAAATCTGTCACGTTTATGGCTTTTATTTTACCATAGAGAAAATAATTTTCAATTGACGCATACATTTACAATTTAATCCTCTGTAGTTCCTGCTATTCAGATCTGTCACCAGATTTTCTCCTTTAACGCTAATAACCAAAATACTATCCAAATTTAAAATTTACTCTTCCTGTTTTTTGTTACTTATTTTTACCTCCAAATAATAAAAAAATATCCGAATTATAATTTTATGTTTATTAATCAATTCTAAATACGACTTAAATTTACATATAGTTTTTGGTTTTGATACTTTTCTTTATGCGTGCCCTAAACCAATCCGGTTATACTTAAGTTTATATTTCTCTTTATTTTATTACTACCCTATTTGCGGGTGTAGATTGTTTTTTAACATCGTAGCTTTCGTCTTCTAAATGTCTTTTTCATCAACTGTACATAAACATCTTATCATAATGACATTGTTTTACCATTTCACACATATTATTTTACATACTCTCCGTAAACTCTTATATCACATCGACACTTTTATATCTATCATTTTCATAATTGTCCCGTATGGCTTATCATCATTAAATAATATACATCCCAATATTTAATAACTATATAGAGTATATATTTGCCATCACAAAATATAACTACCTTTTATTAACATTTATTTCTATATAAATCAACTGCTCGATTTAAAAGATTCCATTTCCTTTTGTTTCATCTCTACAATTGAGATCTTTTCCAGCTCCTTTATCCACCCACACTCTAAATATTTTGTTATGCCTGCATTATAATTGTAATAGTTACTGTACGTTAACAAAAATAAAAAAAACCACGCATATTGATTTTGATTTAGACATCACCCCAACACTGCTTACACATACATAACGTGTAACAAGAAGAGTTTTATACTATAATAAATCATAACATTTTAAGTGCATAATGAACACCAAATGAGCATATTCCACGTTACAAAATATTCACTACACTTACCCATATCGTCTCCTTCACAGCTGCAGTCGGGTATGGGAAATTCTATATCCCACGTAAAGGATCATAATGGGATAGGAATAATTCTTCTTATTATTGATTCTATGTGTTCTGCTAGCTCTATTGCACTATTCATTTTTTCCAACCATTTCAGCTTCATTAGTATCTCATACCCTCTCTCAAACTTTCCGCTAGAGAGAAGAAGCATTCCTAACGTGTATACAGTCACATCCAACCCCATGTCACAACTTTGGACCATATCTATAGCAGAGAACATATTACCTTCAACGAAAGCCATGCGGAGCCCCTCTAAGAGGAGTGCTGTTTTGTTTCCAGCAGCTACACACTTGTTGAAGAAAGGTATGAAGACTGAGCCCCTTGCAATCATCTTCATATTGCCAAACATCTCGTTGATGTTAGCTTTTTGTAGAATCTTTGTGCTTTCAACATGGAGAAGCCTTTCCTTTCCAGCAGCAATGAACGGTCCTAGGTCTCTGAAATTTCCTTCTCCTACAAGTTCCACGATGTAACTTATCAGATCTGCTGATAAACAAGTTATCATTGTTGATATATCATGCTTTTTTAGCGTCCTACTTTTTTATATAGGTGTCTGCATTCATAAACTGATTCCAATTTGTTTATTAATTTTTATTTCACGTTTCACATTTACACCTCGCCTTATAACCATAAATATGAAGTACTGTTTATCCTTGTTATGTGTGTATCGGGGCACACCATAATTAAATATTTATACCAGCTCGTGTGGATGAAATACATTAAATTTTAAACATATTATATCGAAGATATATTCTTATGGCTGACTCTTCGGTTATTCAATTTCATCCTTGCACATAAATTTCCAACAAAACATTTGACTCACATTAATAGTTCCTTCAAATACATACACTTAACATTTAAACATACACAACGTTGTTGAAATAGTGACTTTATGAGTATGCCATCATCCTCATTGAATGAAACCAAAAGAAACACATGATATACTTCCCTCGATTTCGTACTGGACAATCACAACATGAGTCTGCCACTGAAATAGTGCTCCAAAAAGTATGTACTTTAGGGGGATTCATTTGCTTGATTACTTTAATAACGGTCTTCCCAATCTGGTACCACCACTCTATATCCGATTTATCCCATGCCTCATGTCTGTAGATGAAATCCATACCGCCAAAGAAGTCCCCACCATTGATTTTCATCATTGCCCTTGTGTACTTTGTGTATGGACAAAACTGGCAGTCACCTCGTTCAACCATTGTAATAGCTTCAACAATATTACCTTCATTGAATGCTATGCGCAGCCCCTCAAGCAAATAAGCCATTTTGTTACCTGCAGTCAAACACTTTAAAAATAAAGGTCGGTAAGCCGATCCAACGCAAACTTTTTCAGCCCCAGTCAAGAACTCTGTTATATTTGCTTCAAGAAGAACTTCCGGTGATGTTGCTGCTATATATGCACGCTTGCTCATTCGAATTAGCCCTCCTAGCACCAAAACATTTTCATTCGCAACGATTTTCGCCATCTTAGTATACATCTCTTCCGGTAAATCAGGACACATTGGTTTCTGGTTTGACATTTTTTCTACTTGGTATCTCCTCGAAACCAAGACGCAATATATACAACGCATTTATTTTCACATGACGACAAGTTTTTCTGCTTTACAAATAAATGTGTCACCTACACGTTACACCTTTTATCAATTCGTTAATATGCCTTTGATAAAATATATTTTTTAATGTTTTTTTTTTATTAAAAGATGTTTAATCTTACTTTTATCATAAAATATTGTACTTTTACTCTTTAAAATCTATATTTGGCTTCCTACTTCCTCCTACAAGCCTACTTGCTTTTCCAGACTGCTCTAGTCACAACCATTATAATTTTTTTCCACTTTTGCGTATTATTATAAAATTTAATAATAATTAATTCTTTCATCATCTGTCTTGCCGATAGGTCCCATCTTACTTTTATATTTCCTTCGCTTTACATTGTCATGATTTGAAAATAGTCTTTATAGATATTATTATATTGATTTCCCATTTTCATTCATATCACATCAAAAGTATATTAGCTATCCATGTACATGTTCCATTATCTCTCCACTTTCAGATATATATTCAATAGAAGTTATTGTTTTGTCTTCGGTTTGTTATAGTTAACTGTGTTATCCATAAATCGTTCCGTACATCCTTACTATTATTCCATAAATTGATTTCCCACACTCAAATATAGGCCAAAATCAAAACTTCATACGTCATTGTCAATATCTAAATTGTTAATTCTTCTTACCTTGCAATCCTAGCTTTGTAATCATATCGTAAGATAAATGCATATATATTGTATTCTATTGTAACCTTTACAACATATTAAAATTTTATACGTCAACAGAACACTTTCATGTAATAATAAAAACACTGCTTTGTAAACATAATGTAGCAACAGTATTTTAAGATAAAGTACACCATCCCAGAATATTCCACGGTACAAAGCATTCATGACATTTTCCCATATCGTTTCCTTCACAGCTGCACCCTGGTATTGGAAATTTCGTAATCCATGCAAACGACCCCCTGCGCCTAGGATTCATTCCATCAATTGTTTCTTCAATTAGCGCTGCTATTGTAGTTGCTTATGCCATGTTCTCCCACCATCGCAGTTTCTTTAGTGTCGCATACCCTTCATCAAAATATCCATAACATAACTGAAGCATTCCCAGTGTATAGACGTTTTCATCTGACTCCATGCCACCATTTCGCACCATATCTAGGCCTGAGAAAATATTATCGTCTACGAAAGCTATCCGCAACCCTTCCAAAAGTTGAGCCGTTTTGTTCCCTGAGGTCACACACTTCTCAAAGAACGGTCTGAAAGTTGAGCCTCTTTCGATCATCCAAACATTTGTTACCATTTGTAATGTTTGCTTTTTGTAAAACCTTCATTTTTACAACGAGGATCAGGCCATCCTTCCCCGCAGAAATGAAAGGTGTGAGGTACCTGAATCCTTGTTCTGCAGCTCGTTCGATGATGTTGCTTAGCAATTCCTCCGATATTGAAGATGGCATTGCTGGGCTTTTTTTATGACCCTCTATTTAGTTTTAGATATCTCACACCCTTACTTATTCTCCTACCCACTTTATATATGTCTAATCATTTCTACATTGCTTTAAATTTTTAATTATTATACGTATACCGATTTAGTGGTTTTTACATGTTTGTAACATCATTAAACACTCTATATAATGTACCTTTAATTTCATAATTTCATGTGTTCCATCCACGCTTAAAATACAATATTCACTTCAAATCATGTGGATAGAATGCACTACATTTTACAAAGAGATTTCATTACTTCGCTATTAATTCATACCTATTTGTCCTATTATCCCGTGTTCGGTTCCTATAGAGTACTTATAAAAAATCGTCTTTTAAAGTGAATATTGTATTGCTATATATATATTTATAAAACTTTAAATCATGAATGTAACGAACTCTTCGAGTATGAATTAACCATACTTTATGGGGGATTTTATATTACCATAAATTGGTGTCATCTGTTATGAGTTCAAACCCTTTTTATTACCAAACAAGGGATTTGGTGGTGTTAATTGGTGATTTATAACCGTTTAAACGTTGACATTGAAACTCTGCATGACAACGCAGATATAGTTTTAATTTATCTCCGATATTCGTTTGTATATTTATCTTTTCGTTAGTAGCCACTTTCGTCATGGCTCTGGTATGTATGATGTTCACATCATGTTCTATTTGTTACGTTGTTTTGGCATTATATTTGTGTTCGTCCATTCCATTTTAGGGTTTACAATTTTTATCCTATATGTCTTCTCGTTTACCCTAATATAAATTAATTACATTGGGTTGATTTATCATTTACTAGGGTTTGATTTTATGGTATAGGATTTTTAATCCACTAATTTGGGGTCAATCATCCATCACTTCCTTTCAAAGTTTCGATTAAAAGGTTTATTCTTTTTGGCTGATTATAATCTCATCATCTCAACTATTGTTTGGATTAAACAATTTTAAAATAAATCTACTTTAAAAATTGAAAATAACATCATTTATTGTAGCCTTTTGTCCTTAAAAATCGATTTTATACGTTGTCCACCATAAAATTTGGAACTCGTTTTTCTTGACGTAATCGTTATTCCCCAATTAAGAAAATATAATTTTGGCGTTTCTCCGTGAATCCCTTTTTTGTCATCTGCAAATAATATGGTTAATATTAATTTTGTAACAAAAAATAATTCTCATCTTTTGCACAACACAAAAGAAACGGTTTTTTTAGTTTTCATTTTGCTATTACCAAATTTAAATACGGTTCTACTATTTTGTATGTTTACATGATGTTCTGTTTGGTACGTTTTGAAGTCATTATATTTGGTTTGGTAAATTACAAACTAGGGTATATATTTACGACTTCAAAGTATTACTGATAACAGTATACAAAAAATGGGTTTTATAATCGGAACTGATATTTCTCTTATGGATAACATACTGTATACTAATTAGTTTGGGTTAACTAATCATTTATTAGGGTTTAATTTTCATCGTATACCGTTTCGATACTTGGTTCTGGATAAGTAAATAATCACATAAGTAAATAATCACATAATGTAAGTCCAAAATGATATATTCCTCCTTTTTAAGTTAGAAGCAAATAAGTTTAGTTATTTGAATTTAGAATACACGAATGTCTGGAAACTAGAGGCAATCTTATGAACACTATTATCACCTACTTATATTCTCGAAATAGTTATGGTTTGTGAAAAGGTATGAAACTTGTATATATTTCTAAGTTAGCTGGTTAATTGTTGTGTATAACTAAAATAGATGTTTTGAACCTTTATAATCGATTGTGGTTGGTAGAAACACTGGTGAGTCCCCCGATATTAGTGAGTCAGTCTGTGTAAATGATTCATCACCTGCAAAGAAGCGAGTTAAACACAATCCTGCAAATTTGGAAAAGAGAGTGGCGCAGATGTTTTTAGCGAAGCATAACAGAAACCCTACAGATCTCCTACCATCAGTTGATGCAGACGAGTTTGAGCTTTTCAACAAAACACTGAGTGAATACAAGGATGTGCAAGTGTCAGATTTGGGTGTGTTTAATGCGTATAAATGGAGGTACCTAAACGTTAATGGTTGCAGGGAGCACATAATTTCGAGTCGGTTTGCCATTGATAACAAGTTTTTCCTCACTATGGCGGAAAAACAAAATTGGGTGACAACTTTGGTATGTTACTATCCAGCTGGCTTTTGTTGACCTTTAATGGACATTGGATGTGTAGTTAGTGAATTCATTTTCAATGTATGGAACAACATATGGAGGTGCTAATGAGTTTGCTAGAAAGATGTCATGAAACATACTTGAAATTAGAAATGAGTGTTTTTGCGTCGCCGTGGTTAATAAGCCATATTCAAGGGAAGTGTCGATCGTTTAAATCTATGAAGAATAAAAAGCTTTATCAGTGGGATAAGAAAATATCCGACTTTGTGAAAGAGGGCAACAAGGTTTGGCTTGAAGACGTTGCAACGATCTACGCACCTATGATATGGGATGGCTCACATTGGGTTGGATTGGCAATTGATTTGGGAATGTGGAATGTTCAAATTCTGGATCCAAATCCACTGCTGACAGATGACAAAGATGTGGACTGGTTCATGGAACCTGTTGTCACTATGTTGCTACACATATTGAAAGAGCTATGCTCACCCCATCCATCTCAGTCCCGAGTTTTAGAGAATTTCTGGTGGACACATGTAAATACTTATTATAAAAACATTAGAAGTGGAGATTGCGGTCCGGTAAACTCAAAGTTTATGGAATTCCATGCGTATGGGGATCCACTTATTGGTTGTGCTGGCATTACGGATGCAATTGTAGACGAGTTTCACAAAGCATATGCAATGGACATATACCAAGAGTTGATGGTTCCTTTCTATTCTATTGACCAGTGAAAGAACCCTTATATTCAGAATTGTTCCAGTATAATTATCATTTTTTAATTTGTTGCACTAAATATTTGAGAGTTGTTAATTTATGTGTGTTAGAGACATGTTATTTGGGATCCCCTTTTAGTAATGAGAAGCTAAAATTACATGAATGAGATTTTCCGGAGTAACCTTTTAGTAGAGGCATTAATATGAAATAAAACCATAAATTTAAGTTCATGAAGAAATGCTGAATGCTGAAATAAAAAAGAAATGGACAAATATGGCATTTGCTGGAACATGTGGTTAGTGTTGTGTGGACAGTTTTTCGTGTATAGTGTTTCAGGGATAGTGTTTAGGGGATCGAATTTGGTTGATAGTGATATGGGTATGTGAATTGTTTATAAAAATTGTTCGAATGGAAGGTGTTGGTACATGTACTTAGTGTGACGTGGATAGCATTTCAGAGATGGGAAATGGTTATAGCTATTGTTGTTTTGGTATGTGTTAGAGTCAATTTAAAGGAGTCCACATGGATAGCTACATGTGGTTAGAGAGTCGTCGATAGCAAGTGATGAAATGAAATAAGATAGAAATTGATGAAATGAAACAGAAGTACAAAAAATGGTGTTTTTTTATCAAGATGTAAACCGTTAATATTCTTACAAAAAGCAAACATGATCCAGGAAACTAGAAATAAGAGTAATACAAAAACAGAACTAGTAAAGCCATGGCAAAACATGATCGGGCATAGTTTGGCAGAATAAGATTGCCTCTACTTTCCAAAAGTAGGAGTTGCACGCTTTAGCATCGATGTGGCCCAAAAACCGGCATCCCTAAGTGTGTTTGGGACAATCACATTTGAAGCTTTTTACAATCTTTTCCAAATGTTAGCGTCGTTTAACTAACGCTTCCGCTAGGGGAAATGGCCATGCATGACGATCGGAGTTTTTGATTGCAATTCTCAGAGAGATGGCGTCTTTGCGGCCGATGTGAGCAACATATCAGACGTCGTTATCGGTGCCTGACATGACTAACCGAAGCATTGTGTAGCAATA
The DNA here is from genome assembly GCA_030161315.1 of Eutrema japonicum. Classification (NCBI taxonomy): domain Eukaryota; kingdom Viridiplantae; phylum Streptophyta; class Magnoliopsida; order Brassicales; family Brassicaceae; genus Eutrema; species Eutrema japonicum. The sequence continues at coordinate 33,638,868 of BSQW01000012.1, forward strand.
CGTCGCCATCTCGCCGTCTCGTTGAGCCCCTTCCGATAGCAATGCAAGCCCGTCATCTAATCTATGAAGACGGGAGAAATCATATGATCCCTTCAAGAACAGAGCTGTTGGATTACGACGTCGTTTTGATGGATTGGTTTTGTTTTTAAAAAAAACCCTCTCTGGGATTCGAACTCGCACACTCGAAGCAAGACCAACGCGTTTAACCATCTGAGCCAAGTGGGATATACGTTATTGTTTAACAACAACAGTTTATATCCCAAAATTACACAGTTTATCGAAATGAAACCAGAACGACGCCGTTTTGATATAATGTGTTTTTTTGAAAAATACCCATTCTGGGTTTCGAACCCTCACACTCGAAGTAGAAACAAATGTTAACCATCTGAGACAAGTGGGATATACGTTATATCCCGAAATCACACAGTTTATCGAAATGAAACCAGAACAAAGCCGTTTTGATATAATCTATAATCCGAAATCCGAAATCCATCGTTATCTAATCTAAAACTAGATTTTTATTCCCAATTTTTTCAAAGTTTTATCACTATTAAGACAAAGAATCAAATACTACCCTAGTAGTTCAATTCACTACCAAAAGCTTTGAGTTCTCTTTGGAAACTTATATATTGGTCTTTAAATAGATTACTTCCTTTTATTGAAGTTTTGAATGAATATTAAAACTAAATATTTTAAGTAGTTTCGACCAAATTTGATACATACAAGAACCAATACGTTACTTTAGTAAAATATTAAATATGTAAAAGCAAATGTTAAAGGGATAACAGCAGATTGTATTAAGATATTTTTTCTAAAAACTTAAACGATGATCCGATGATCCAATGACTACATCAATTTGTTGCTGAAGAATTTCACCGGTCAGCAATAATATTTCCTCTCTTTCTTAGTAAAAAACTTACATTTTTTTAAATAAAATAATTTTATAAATCCTAAATTCTAAACCCCAAACACAAACTCTAAACCCTAAACCATCCCTTAACCCTAAACCGGACTACTAATTATGTCAAGATTAAATCATAATGTTATATTATATGCAACTTACGTTATTTAATGTGTTAGTATGTTAATTAAGTTAAATTATGTTAGTTATGAAAAAATTAAACTAAATTGCTACTCATTAGCTACTGATTAGAGACTAAATAGGAAAAAAATCAAAATTGTGTTTTGGAGCCAATATCTCTTATGGCAAATGAAACCTACAGTTTGGGCCAAAAATTTTCGTTAGCCCGCGAAACCCATATTTTTTTCCCCTTTCCGACATTTCCCTAATTTATCAAAGTCTGGGAAAAACAATTTCTCCCAAATCAAACCCTAATTCGAGATCCTCCTCTTCCATTCTCTCTCGAAAACCCTATTTTCGTGTCTCCTGCTCTAATCTCTTCCAAAACCTCCGCCAATCATAGCCTTCACCGTCTCTCGATGAGCCTTCCGCTTTCGAGAAAGGACGAGCTCCGCAGTTCACCTTCGCCGGCGATTCTGAAAATGCAAAAGATAGGGATTCGGGGGATGAAGAGCTTGGGTCAGATCCGTCCGTTGGCTGAATCGGCAAATAATTTTTCCTTCTCCTCGCGTCCATCTCAGGGTTCTCGTCGAATCTGAAGCTTACTGCAGGTTCGTTTTGTGTTTGTTTGGATTTATTTTAGAATTCCGTTCTCGCTACTTTCTGACATCGTGCTATAATGATGATCGCGACATCTGTTGTTTCTGATTTCCAGAAAAATTGGTGAAGGAACATGCTCCGATCTCGACCTGGAGGTATTTCGAGAGCCATATCGTTTCATTTACATTCTGAACTTATACAAACTTAAGTTTGATCTGTGCTTAATAAGTATGTCTTTCTAGGATTGTGCCGTTCTAATTTTTAGGTTTTAACCGGAATGACCAAGGAAACGCAGATCTGTTTTTGATTATCTGTGAGAACCTTATATTTTTGGAAAGATTTTGAGATTGACTGATTTCGAGTTATCTCTTCTGCCTAGATACTAGACACAAATCCAGAGCTATTTTTTCATCTTCAGCAGCAAAGATTGATAGAACTAATTCGACAAGGGAGAATAGAAGAGGCCTTGGAGTTTGCTAAGGAGGAACTTGCACTACGTGGTGAAGAAAACGTATGTCTGTTTATATTGCTCATTGTCTGTCGTTAAAGATGGTGTTTTACCATGTGAAAGAGTCTTTTCATTTTCCCTTGAAAGCGTTTTGATTGATGATTCGTGTGTGTAGGTGGGAGGGCATTTCACGAAGATCTGTTGTGGAGAAGGAGGTTTGAATCTGCAGCTGAGACTAACGTGAGGCTAAGCTTAAAGGAGGTTTCTATGTCGACCCTGAAGCTAAGCTTTTGTTCATCATCTGTGGGTATGTGTGCTCTTTATGAAAGTTTTAGCATTTCCATGAGATGCTATGTTATTGTTTTCTTATCTTTTGCTCCTTGAATTTGCAGCTCTTGCGCTTGAGATCAAGAAGACTATGCAGCTCTGGCGTTTGAGACCTTGAGACAGGTTTGTCTTTTGTTTTGTTTTTTTGTCTAAACTTGTGTAGACGAGTCATACTACACCATCTCCGCCTACATCTCCTCAGCCTTCTCCGGCCTATGAATCCTCGTCCTCCACTTCTAAGGTAATCCATCTGTCTTCGTGCGGTTAAACAACCGATTTCTTCTGTTTTTTTTTCTGTTTCATCGAGAACTCTAAAATTGTGATATGGTGAAATGTAACAGGAGATAACTTGGAGAAGGAGCCACAGATAATGGAGCTCAGAAACCAAGTGAGTATCAAGAACATGCGAGATGAAGCAACCACATCTAATGAACACTGAGACAAACCGTCAAGGGATTCCTCGCCACTGGTTTAGCTCACTTGTTTCTCTCTTCTTATGATCCATCCTCTCCACTGGTTTAGCTCACTTGTTTCTCACTTGATGTTATGTTTTGCAAATTGGAACAACTCCTTATTAGTTGGAGTTGCCTTTCCATTTTGATTTAGAACTTGAAACTTATGTTACTTTTGTTTAACTGTAATTTTGGTTTTTTGGTGTATGGATTTGTGTTCTTCATTTGTTTTATTTTACTTTTGTAAACTTGAATGTTTTATATGTAATTAGTGTACATTTATATTAATAAATTGATTTTTTTTTAATTTAAACAATATATCAGTCACTAATCAGTAGTGGGTGTAATTTTTTAATTTATTGCCAATTCGAATTTTTCGTTAACGTTTTAACGGGGTTGACTAACATAATTTTGGTCAATGTATGTTTTGGACAAAAAAAATTAGTATGTACATGGATATTCAAATAATTAAGAGTTTAGGTATGAATTTGTACATTAAAATTGTTCAGGACCTAATCGGTACCAGTTGAAAGAGTTGAGGCATGAATTTGCCGTTTTCCCACATCTAACCCTTAATCCTAAACTCTAAATCTTAAATTGTAAACTAGATCTTACACATGAATATCAAATAATATACAAAAAACAACACTTACAAAAAATTTAAAAAATTTAATCATTTTATAAATCTTAAATTCAAAACCCTAAACACATACATATCAATAATATACAAAAAATCAATACTTACAATTTTTTTAAATAAAATAATTTTATAAATCCTTAATTCTAAACCCCAAACACAAACTCTAAACCCTTAACCCTATAACCTTAACCCTAAACCCTAAACCCTAAACCCTAAACCCTAAATTCTAAACCGACCTAAACCAAACAGATGTTTTCTCAACGTCTAACTTAATTGCTCAATAACTTGCATTTGTCGCAATTAGAGTTTTAAAACTTGGTCTCCGTGAGATTTGATTCATAGGGGAAATTGTTGAATAGTTTCAAAAGATGGTTTTGTTAACAAGAAACAGCTTGTCCGAGAAGCAAAGAAAGGCAATTTACTTATGGGTCTTTAACTGCTCCTACTCGACCAAAAGGTAATTGTTAACTGCTCCTAATCAATAGGGTTTAGGGTTTAGGGTTTAGTGTTTAGTGTTAGTGTTAACACTCAACCCTAAACCCTAAACCGGCCTAAACCCGATGGGAAACTGATGATCATGTAATACTGACAACAATTGAAGATCTCGTCGTCAAGAATTCGCTACAAGGAGTTAACCCAGTAAATCTCGATTACGATGTCGGCGATGCGGAACCAGAAGACGAATTCATGTGTAATTTATCGTCTTATAATAATGACGACGGAGAAGGTGAAGCACCCTACTAATTATGTGAAGATTAAATCATAAATTTATATTATATGCAACTTACGTTATTTAATGTGTTAGTATGTTAATTAAGCTAAATTATGTTAGTTATGAAAAAATTAAACTAAATTGCTACTCATTAGCTACTGATTAGAGACTAAATAGGAAAAAAATCAAAATTGTGTTTTGGAGCCAATATCTCTTATGGCACTTAGCCAAATTTTTGTTTTAGCCAAAAAAATTTCGCACTTTTTTTTTGGTTTTGGCGGAATTTTGTTTTTTTTTTTGGCTAAGTTAATTTCACTCCGAACAAACACAATTTCATTCAAGTGACCAAAAAAAAAAAAATTCAGATCTGAGATTTTTTTTTTACTCCTCTCTCGTCTCGAGTTTTCTTTCCTCCTCTTCTCCTATCTTCCTCCTCCGTTTTGACACCGACGACATTGCTCCTCCTCCGCCACCACCTTCCGATCCGGTTTTACCAACGCACTCAGCCTCATCCTCCACCTCCTATTTCCCCTGACCTAGGTCACCCAAACCCTGACTCGCCTCCCGATATCCACGAAGCGGCCATACTACACCATCTCCGCCGGCATCTCCTCGTCTCCAGCAGCCAATTCGATCCGAATTCCGCTTTCTCCGGCGGCGGATTCATGTCTTCTCAGCCTTCTCAGGCCTATGAATCCTCGTCCTACACTGCTAAGGTAATCCATCTGTCTTCGTGCGGTCAAACAACAGATTTCTTCTGATTCTTTTTTCTGTTTTATCGCAAAATTCTTGACCTGATTACGGGGGTTCTCATTTGTTCTTTAGATCTGCTTGAGTTCGAGTCTCCATCCATCGTCTCTTTTTCCGTTGTGAGAAACCAGAGATCTAACGGATTCATTCTCTCTCCTTTTTGTTGCCTTCAGGTTCTAGAGCTCGCTGGTAACGCAACAAAGGACAAGAAGAACAAGATAAACCCTAGGCATCTTTGCTTAGTGATGAACGACGAAGAATTGGGGAATCAAACAATATCCTGCTAGTTCATCAAATCCAGTTTGTTCTTGGATATATATATCTTCTGTGTTCGGAAGTACTTGCTCATTTGTAAACTTGATACATTGCATATCGAATTAAGGTATGTTTTTTTATCCTTTATTCAGCTGTATGGATTCTTGTTTTAGGGGTTTTGTTGTATCTTAAAGCTGATGTTTTATTAGCTTTTCTCTTTTTCTATGTGAAATTGTAGCAACTCCTGCAACTGCAGCAGCTAACCGTAGAAGAGTAAGATTTTGTCACCATTAGTTGACTTTTGAAAGCATCTTATTGCAGAAAATCATCTATTGTATTGTGTTTTATGATCTAATCTTTTGTTGTTGTTCTTAGGTTCACACAGGAGAACCCTTATCGATACAAGCCATGAACTGTTGCTTTAAGTGATATTCACCATTTCCAAAAAACCACAAAGCTATTAATCCCAGCTGCTAGAGTCGCTGATCCTTTTTCTTCCACTGCTTGTGCTGCTAATGTTGTGAAGGTATCGTCTAAGACACTCTGAGCTTCAAATTATCACTTTGTCTTGTGGTTTTGTAACTTACATTGCTTGATTACAGAATGTTGCAGTTGTTATTCATTAGTGCTCTCTTTAAGCTAGACGTAAAATATTGGTTGATTTGTTAAAAAGACCTTCATTATGGCATCATCGTTACATGTTGGTTATTAGAGTTTCAGATTCTTTGTTATATATTGGATGTTAACTGTTTTTTCTTTGTTTCTATGCCTTCAGATTAAAGCTGAGCTTCACAGAGAAACATTGCAAGCTAGCAAGTGAGTATCTCTTAGCTAAAATTCCCCCTTTCTTTTTCATTTCGTTTTAGCAAAAAGAAACTCTGGTTTCATCGAGAACTCTAAAATTGTGATATGGTGAAATGTAACAGGAGAGAACTTGGAGAAGGAGCCACAGATAATGGAGCTCAGAAACCAAGTGAGTATCAAGAACAGGCGAGATGAAGCAACCACATCCAATGAACACTGAGACAAGCCGACAAGGGATTCCTCGCCACTGGTTTAGCTCACTTGTTTCTCTCCATTTGTTTAGCTCACTTGTTTCTCACTTGATGTTATGTTTTGCAAATTGGAACAACTCCTTATTAGTTGGAGTTGCCTTTCCATTTTGATTTAGAACTTGAAACTTATGTTACTTTTGTTTAACTGTAATTTTGGTTTTTTGGTGTATGGATTTGTGTTCTTCATTTGTTTTACTTTACTTTTGTAAATTTGAATGTTTTATATGTAATTAGTCTACATTTATATTAATAAATTGAAATTTTTTTTTTAATTTAAACAATATATCAGTCGCTAATCAGTAGCTATATTTTTCTACTGAATAGCGAAAATCAGTCGTAAAAAAATCACAAACCAGTAGCAAATCGGTAGCTAAAGTAGTAGATAATCAGTCGCAATTCAGTAGCTAAATTTTACGACTGATTACCGACTACGGCTTAGTAAAGTTTCTTTACATGATCATTATCAGTCGTAAAATTTTGCTACTGATTAGCGACTGAAAAGTGACCGCCTAATATCAGTCGTAAATCAGTAGCAATTTTGAGACTGATTTTTTTAGCGACGAGACCTTTACCTACTGCAGAAATCAGTCGGTAATCAGTCGTAACAGGGTATTTTGCTACTGATTTCCGACTGTTTTTGCAGTAGTAAAAAACATGTTTTCTTGTAGTGAAACTATGTGCAACAAATACACAAGTAAGAGACAATGATGAACACCAAAGTAGAACAAAGTTTTTAAAGAGAATTATCGAGATTCTATTAATATTATCTGCTAGTGCAGTTCTGATGATGACATTACCGATTGAATGTCCAACAAAAAAATATTTTATTCTTCCTCCTTCAAGGAAATCAGAATTCACGGAAATATCTACATACATATCTATCACTTTCAAGGAAATCAGAATTCACTGAAATTCTATAAGTTACGTACTTGCCTGGAAACCATGAACAAAAACAACAATCTTAAGCTCACGCCCACTATGTTTTCTTGTCCCACTTTTGTCATCATGCCCATTAAGTAAGCTAGAATTGATTCTATCAACATGTCTCATGTATGTATTATCACTGAAAGTACGCCTTGTTGCATTCCAAACACGTTCAATTATAACAATACGAACTCGCATAAGATCACCAAATATATGCATGTGTATTTAAAATTTTATTCACCAAATAGGAACTCGCATAGGAACACCAAATATATAACAGTAGGAACTGCACCATTAGTTGTCATAAATGAAATTTTATAGCTTATGAAGCCAGCAGGTAATTGAACCACAAAACAAAAAAAACAAACCTGCATTTGTGTAATACTTTGACGGTGAAGTTCAGCGCGGGTGCCCGCGAAAGCGCCATCCATGTAGATACACGCTGGCCCGGTAGTTATGCCGACGGAGCTCAGCACCGGCTTTTCGTCTCCGTCGCTGCTAGATTTTCCACCGTTGTTTTGGACGATGCTGTTTTCCTCGATTCCAGTCGTTTCCCGACGGAATTTCTCAGAAAACAGTCCAATCCACCTGAAATTCGGATTGTAAACATCGATCCAGCATTATTCACGACTAGCAGTAAAATCGATCTATTTGCAAAAATCATTCGCAATCATCTCACATTTGAAGACAAATTTCGTTCCAGGAAAATGTTTGAGCATATCCAAAGACAAAATTAAGCCAGCGATTATAAGGAATTGCATGTCATTTTAGAGTATTCTCCGGGAAAACAAATAAATTTTCCGGAAAAACTGTTTCTCGGGAAAAATATTTATTCTCAAATGGACTCCGGCGAAACCCGACGATATCTCTTTATAAGAGATTAATTGTAACGGCTCCTGTTACAATAATTAACCGTTGATTTTAGTAATCCCAATTTTTCTTGGTAAACTTTGAGTTGGGAAATTTTTTTGCAACCACGATAGTTGGGTATTAATTATGCTGATTGGAAATAGTTGAGGATTAAAATGAGCAATTTCCCTGCGTTTAAGTACTATTGTTGTGTTAGGTCCAAATTGCATTAGTAGACTTAAAATGTGGAAGAAATGCAGTACGATGGGGATTGGATGAATAAACATCCATGTAGACAATGTTGTGTGGATGCATGGGCTGACTGGTTACGTACATGAACTAACAGACATTTTTGTGTTGGTCATCCTCTTATATGGATCATGAATTTTAAAATCGATCGTATTGGTCATTGTAACTCTCAATATTCCCCCTACGATGTTGATAATCGGAATAAGAGAGTTTTTGTTATGGACGCTCGACAAAGATACTACAAGACCATATTGAACAGCCATACATGTATGTGTGGTAAATGTGTTGTTGTCCATCTTCGTAGCTATTAATGGATGATATATCCATATGGTGATTGTTATGTGGATAGCCATGTAGATATTTATGATGGTAACCACTGGTTGTTCAAGGTGGACAGATCAAGGTATCCATTTGGATTGTTGTGTTTCTATGGTTACTTCGATCGCCATTTAGGATGTTGAAGTATCCATGTAGACGGTGTTGTTAGCTGTAGAGATATCGTTTGGTATGACTATAATTAGATTATAGTGAAAATTGCATGTTATGAGGATGGTGTTGTGTGTTGTTATCCATATGAAAAAGCAGTAGGCTATAATATAGTGTTGATTTGGTAAATGGGGAGCATGTTGCTTTGCTATGTGGAAGAACAGTTGCTAAGATATAATTATGGATGATTGCAACAAATGTATGATGTAGGTTCCATCTGGGTGACAAGGTATCCATATAACTCTCTATATTCCCCCTACGCTGTTGATAATCGGATTAAGAGAGTGTCATAGGAATATCTGGTTGTGGGCACTCTTTAAAGATATTACAATACCGTATTGAACAGGCAGTTGTGTGGTAAATGTGTATTTATATGGGGATTGTTATGAGGATGGCCATATAGTTATATATGATGGTATCCATATGTCAAGCAGTTGAAGGTATCCATATGGTCATTGAAATGTGGATAGTTCAAGGTATCCATTTGTATTGTAATGTCTATACGACATTTAGAATAATGAAGTATCCATGTAGACGACGTTGTTTGGATAGATGTGTAGATATTATTTGGTCTTATAATAATTAGAGAATAATGAAAATTGCTTGTTATGAGGATGGTGTAGTGTGTTGTTATCCATATGAAAAAGCAGTAGGGAGGATGTTATGTGGATGGTCATATAAATATATATAATGTGCTGTTGTGGCTGTGAACATTTGTATATGTTAGCAGAGCCGAAATATAGTACGCTATAATATGGGGGACAAATTGCCATGGGGGCTTTGCTATGTGGAAGAACAGTTGGGAAGATCCATTTATGGATGATTCCAGTAAATGTTTTATTGTCCAGGTGGGTAGCTACATATGGATGATATAGATTGTAGCTGGGTAACAAGGTATCCATGTGGTCAATGTGATGTGGACGGTTGCAAAGAAAGAGTATGTTGGCCACATGTACACCAATGTGGAAGATGCAGTTATATGTTGCGAAAATACAGCTATGGATGATTGACTCACAACTTAGTTATGGATGATTGCTGGAAATGTGTAGTTGTCCAGCTAGCTATGTATAGATAGATGATGTAGATTGCTTCGTGGTTTGAAGGTATATATATGGTCATTGAAGTATTAACACTTAAAAATGAATGTTGTCCATATGTGGTACAAGTTATGGACCGATCTATGAAAAACTGGTGAACTAGTTATGTCCAAAGGGGGCATATATATCAACGTTTTTATAGAATTATAGGTAGCATGGAGAACTAGTTATTGTTGGTGGTGAGTTTAGCACTCTCCGGTTTAACCCAGTTTGAATTAAGATTAGCCCAATTACCAGTCTCAAACCCATCAAGACCGATCTTCGAGATAAAAGGAAGATATTTAAAGATAAAGGCAAATCCCCGAGAAAAGAGGAAGTTATCCATTCTGGAAAAAGGATATTTGCTATTATCATGATCTGAGAAGGAAAAGAAAATCATTCAGTTTTGACCAACACAAGACCTTATAAATAGAGAAAGCCCTCTTCATGAAAATATCATCCTAAGAGATTGAGAGCTTCCACTTTATAGCTTTCATCCTCCTTAGTTCTTTGTTTATTCCGATCAACAACTTTGTAACTCCGCCGAGCTTGATCTAATAAAACGAGATTCCGATCAAAGTTATTTGTTTAATCCTTTTGTGTGATTCTCGGAATCAACAATTGGCGCTAGAAGGAGAGGGGTCGAAACAAAACTTGTTGGATCTAGAAGATAAACTCAGCGATGGCGGGATCACCAACCAGCTCGATGCAAGGTGACGATAACAACGCAACAGTATAACCTGACCAATCCGCTCTCCTGCAGGCTATGGCCACGCAACTCGAGGGACTGACCAAAAGAAACAACGAACGATTCGCCGCGCTGGTCCGACAACTCGAGGGACTGACCAAAAGAAACAACCCGAACCGAGCTCCAAAATCAGCTCAGCATACTCCGACATAATCGAATACCTCTCCGATCTAAGACCGAACACCGCAACGACTCCGCCAAAATCTGTTTGCCGACCTGCCTCAAACCCAGAGCATGGAAACGCAACCTCCAACACATGGATCCACCGAGAACAGGATGACACAATCGATTACCGAGCAGGCTTTTTTAAATCAACAAATCGAAAACTTCGAAGCATAAATAAGATATATGAACTCCAAGTTCCATCAAGTAACTAGTTCGGCGTCGAAGATCGATCGTGTGATTTAAGAAACTTAGAAAACTTCGTTCACACTTCGAGTCATCAATGCCCCAGTTCAGAGATTGGAGAAAATAAAAATCACACCATACGAAGGACATACCGACCCTCGCCACTTTATGACCTCCTTCGGCATCATGATGAACCGCTTTCGCTTCAACTCCGAGGAAGAAAAGGATCATGCGAAGTGCCAACTCTTCGTGGAGAACCTCGACGGAACTGCACTCGACTGGATCTCACAATTGGAGGCGCACTCAATTGGCAACTACACCAAACTCTTAACCAAACTCCTCAAGCTCTTCACGATGTTCATCAAGAAGAAAACTCGGAACGCCGAATTGTGGGCCCTCGAACAAAAAGAGGAAGAACATTTGCGATACTTCATGAACCGATTCAAGTCAATAGTGGCTCACTGTACCATTGACGATGACGCCGCAATCGAAGCTTTATACAAATCGACCTGGTATAGATCGCCCTTTAACAAGGAGATCAAATGCAACCAACCTCTCAGTCTAGAAGATGCTCTACACAAGTCATATATATACATCAACGAAGAGGAGGAAGAGGCTGCCAAAGATAAACAATACGCCATCAAGCACTATTACTAGTTCGAGATACGCCAAAAAAGAACGCTCACCGAGCTACCATTCCGCCACGCTCACCGAGCTCGTTTTCATCATTGTTGTGATATAAACTACGAATGGCGTGATCCATCTTTCGAGGGTACGTAGGCATCCCACCTCGGGTTCAGCTGTGACTTTAATAAAAATAATTTTCCAAGTATCTTCAAAGCCGAACTCAAGCAGTTCGCCGAACTCGTACAGTTCGTACTATCAAGCCGAACTCAAGTAGTTCGCAGAACTCGTACAATTTGTATATTTAAGCCAAACTCAAGCAATTCGCCGAACTCGTACAGTTTGTACTATCAAGCTGAACTCAACCAGTTTGCCGAACTCGTACAGTTTGTATCTTTAAGCCGAACTCAAGTTGTTCGCCGAACTCGTACAGTTTGTACTATCAAGCCGAATTCGAGCAGTTTGCCGAACTCGTATAGTTCGCACCTTAAACCATCGCGGTTTTACACATTGACGTCTTGGCCAGATGATCGGTACAAACACAAAAGCCGAGATTCATCTTGCACGCATCCTCATGGTGCTATGGATAACACACCTTCCACGTTACCAGTCCCGCACCAAATCCACTCTCAGATCATCCGAATTAAGTAAGTCGAGCCCGTCTCGCACACTCTGATTCGATCTGAGAAGACCTGGAGTATCTTAAGACGAGCTCCCTACGCACTCTTATGGTAAGCTCCATGGTAAATCCGAACGTTTTTTCTCGCAAAATTAAGTCAATTTCTCAACAATCCCAAACTAATAAGCCGATTTCTCAACAATAGCAAAACTGATAAGCCAATTTCTCAACAACCGCAAACTAGTAAGCCGGTCTCCATATGATCGCCGATCTCAAATAGGTTGTAGAATCGAGTCCATCCTCTACACCCAGTCTAAGACCGTATTAAATACGGCCCCAATTTTGTGTATGATGAGCTCAAGAGGATCGTATCATGTACGACCTCACAAAAGCCGAATTCAAATTCACAACGATTAAAACATCTTAAGCCGGACTCAGAGTTCGCATATAGTCAAAATCGACTAAGTAAAAAAAAACCGACCTCGCATGGATTCGCCACTCTAATGATCTCAATTCACACCGAGCTAAATGCTTTCATGAACTTCGTCGAACACATCTGAAGATTACTTCGCCGAACTGGAAGGGGGACTCATTGTTGGTGGTGAGTTTAGCACTCTCTGGTTTAACCCGGTTTGAATTAAGATCAGTCCAATTACCAGTCTCAAGCCCATCAAGACCGATCTTCGAGATAAAAGGAAGATATTTAAAGATAAAGGTAAATCCCCGAGAAAAGAGGAAGTTATCCATTTCGGAAAAATGATATTTGCTATTATCATGATCTGAGAAAGAAAAGGAAATCGTCCAGTTTTGATCAACACAAGACCTTATAAATAGAGGAGGCCATCTTCATGAAAAGATCATCCTACACCTCATTAGCAATGCCTACGAGATTGAGAGCTTCGACTTTATAGCTTTTAGTCTCCTTAGTTCTTTGTTTATTCTGATCAACAACCTTGTAACTCCGCCGAGCTTGATCTAATAAAACGAGATTCCGATCAAAATTATTTGTTTTATCCCTTTGTGTAATTCTCGGAATCAAAAGTTATGGTTACAGATTTATGGATGAATGCTAAAAAAAAAAGCAGAGGAGGGGTAGGTATCACCGTTTTTTAAGAGTTATGGATGATTAGAGAATTACTGGGAAGGGAAAACATCTAAAGAAAATATATAAGAAGGGAGACTAGTAACTTCATGGAAACAATTGAGAGAGCAACTGCGTTTTGGGCCCTCACTACCCATGCAGAGGTTTCTTTGGGAAGAACTTGACTGGTTAAGATTGAAATATGGTGGGGAAGGTTGTTTATGTTGGAAGACATTGTGGCCATAATTTATATTTTTTTTTCAATTCCCGACCTACAAATAATCAATTCATCCATCATTACATCGTCCATCTATTTGGAAAAATGGGGGACTAGGTAACCCTACGCATCCGAGAAAAAGATGTCTATATTAATTGAAGTAACGATTCAAAGAGAGAAAAAAGACGTTTATATTAATTGAAGTAGTACCTGGCTTTTCTGGCAAATGTAGTATCTCTTGATGTCCCCACCTTCAGACATTTTTGTCTGGACAATAACTGGTCCACCACGTTGATGACATTACATTTTTGTCTGGACAATAGCTGGTCCACCACATAGATGACATTCTTTCGAGAAGCTATTAAAGGTAATTAGTTAGGGGGGTTGGAACAGGTAGAATCGGCTGTAAGGGTAAGGTATCTAACATAAAACAAGTGAATGCGGCGGAGGTGGAGACTTGGGAAGTCAAGTTCGCGGAAGACAAAAATTGTTCCTCGAAGTCATCGATATTATATGTTTTGAATACGAAATAAGTGGAAAATGGTGACTTACCCTAAAATTTCCATAGCTTGCGATTGGGGTGAAGAAATCGTAGAATCAGGGGTCTATGACGACAGTGTGCTTAAGTTGCGAAAGAATCCTAATTTTTCCCCCGTAAGGGGATGGGGTGTCTTATAATGCGATTGCGGTTTACAGCCAGTAGAGTAGTGGGTCTCCTCCATTGAGGATGATTGCAAAAACAATTTGTTAGCATAAACAAGTCTTGTAAAATGAAATGTATTTGATTGTCCAAGTGGATAGATTTGGGTGTACAGTATCTTCGAGAACAATTAGTGGGTGATGAAGTGAATATATCTCTTGTTATGTATTGTTTTAGAGATGTATGTTTTTGATCCACATGGATGAATGTTTGTGTACCCCGGAATATTGAAAGGAGTCGAAATACCAAAAATATGACCAGAGCTGAGGTTGGGGAATTATAAGTCCCTGCAAAATCTAGAGCAATATCTGACATAGCATTATAAAAGGGAAGGAAGACATGCAAGATAGGAGATATGTAGTGGAATTCAACAAATCGCATTCGACATATGACGTACACAAAACGTTGGAGAAGTGCTGTCGTTGTAGGTTAAAAGATAGACGAAGAGAAGTCAAGATATATGTGGAAAGCCAAAAAGAGAGATTTGCGAATATGTAAGAAGGAAACGAAAAAAAGATTGGTGTATGGGATTGGCAACTCAAATTGGATTTGTGCAAGAAGTCCTATTGTGGCATAGTTTGCTGCAACGAGTACATTTGTTTGGCACCTGCTTTTTGGGCTTCCACTACAGTGATTAGTGAGGCTAGTGAGTAAAATTTGCGTAAGTATAAAAAAATTGCGTTATTGGCTTACATATATCTCTCCAGCCGATTGGTAGTGGGCCTCCTTTGGTCTACCAGATTGTCTTCTTGTCTTACACGGCATCAAAACCATATTGGAAATGTTTTGCGGGATGTCAACGTCATCGGCATTGGTAGCTGGGTAAATGAATTCAGAATATAGTTTTACCCATGATGAGGTCCTGTAGCAATCACCAACAAGATTTTCCCATGGGATCCCCAAGCTGTCGGCAACGACAAGAGCATGGCCGCAAGGAATTTTGAGTTTTTGGAAAGCGGTGCACGTACAACTTTTGTCCTTTAAAGTGACCAAGTGTTTAGAGCCAAATTGTCCCACGACTTCATAGGTGGTGTTTGAAACGCTGTTAATTTTGGTGGCCTTGAATTTGGACAGATTTTCCGTCATCTATTTGTCAACTTCAGGGGTAACTAGGCCAGTACGTAACGAGGACTTCTTGTTTGCAGCAAACCAACGAGACATCATTGTTTGGATGAATTGTAGGAGCTCCATAATGGAGGATGATCTCCCTTTCAGTAAAGCTTTATTAAGCTGTGCACAGGCGTTGCTTGTCATTAAATTGTAACGTTGGCCATGAAAATATGCACGGGACCAATTTTCTCCAAATATGAAGCGCACTGGAGGCTGCCGCTTTTTATCTGACCAAACAACTCTCTGAACCTACCAACACGCCAGGCCAATCCAGCTTGACACTAGTTTACCTAAGCATTTACTTTTGAACTTGGCAGTCACATTCCTCGACAAGTGCACAATACAAGATCTGTGATGAGCCTTTGGATAAATTCTCCTTTTGGCAGTATATATAGATTGACAACGATCTTAGATGATAGATAGGTTGTTTCCATCAGGTAATATTTGTTCAATCTTCTGCAAAAAAACAGGTCCATGAGTCGTCATTCTCACTGTCTACAACACCAAATGTGAGTGGATAAACGTGGAAATTGGCATCTTGACCGCAAGCACTTAAAAGGCAACCTCTAAACTTCCCAAAGAGGTATGTCCCATCTAGGACAACTACATGGTGGAGCCTCCTAAAACCATAGATTGAAGCACCGAATGACAAAAATAAATACTCAAAACGCAGAATCCTATTCACATATGTGTTTGTTTTCAAATCTGCAATTGTGCCCGGATTAGCAAGTTTGAGCATATGAAGGTATTGAGGAAGCTTAGTGTAAAAAGCATCATCAGGCCCGCTTATAGCTGTGATTGATATATCTTTAGCTCTATAGCATTTCATATATGATGGTGATACGTGCAATTCTTCAAGGACAACTTGTTGCAAAGCGGCTGCACGAAGGCCACCTTCCGGATCGCAATATTTTGCTTTGAAGACAACATATATTACACGGGAAGTCGCCCTTTTATCCAAGCATCCCTTGTTTCTAAGCTTCAAATATGTTTAAGGTTTGCTTGTGTAATCTTGTAAAAACAAGTGTCACAAACCTCTTTAGCCTTAATCCGCCAGTCATAACGTTTGTAAGGGCATTGAAGAATAAAGTAGTTTTTAGTGGTGCGAGTCTGCCTATAGGAAACCATACTCTTGATTGCCCAAATGGCTAATGCTATTTGGCATTCGATTTTACTGGCGTAAATTTTGCCAACGTGTATCCCTTCGCCTGCCTCGTCGTTGTCTAGATCAGGGAGATCTGCGCTATTATAGTGAGTGTCGTCAAACAAAGAGGAGATATCAAATTCGGCTTCGTCCACTAATGCAAGAGGTTTGATAAAGGATGAGGTTTTGGATCCACATTTGGGGGGACGTGTGGATCTGTTTATGTGGACGCATAGGAAGGACGATTTAGAATATCATACCCTCTAGGCAACACATCATATTCCTGCGGCGTCTCAGCAGCATCGTCTTCGAAGTCAGAGTCGGAAGTTGATCCACATGTAGCAGCCCATATGGAAGGGCCCGCCGAATATGTTAGATGACAAAATTCCGTATCAGTGACGACCCCACCACTAACAATAATACAAAGACAACAAATTTTTTCCGATTTTGTTTTCCCGCAGCTTAGTTGGCCCTCGACAGTTAACACGTGGTCTAGTAAAACATCGTCGGGGAGCAGCATCTCGTTAATGTTGGAAAATACACCTAAAGCAGATGTGTGGGAGAATGTCAAAGACGTTTGTTCAGGAGTGGTGAACACGGAGGGTGGATCTGGAAGAAGTTCTTGAAATGAAGAGAGGTCCGAAGTGGGACATGAGGGGGGTAGCGGTTTTTTAGCCGGCGAAAGCAAAGTTTTGCAGGGGTGCAGGCGGTGGGCACGAAGGGGTGGTGAACGGAGAGACGGCGTCGTCAAAACCCAGATCAAAGTTTGAGAGCATATTTGAAGGCGTTGCAGATGCCGTATAGCCGAGACTGGTTTTGGGTCCTATATGGCTGGGGCATTTATGGTTTTTGACAAACTTAACAAACATGTTCATTGAGGGGTGCAGACAGAAGGGTTTTAAAAATAAACCTATAGCTTCATCCCGGAGGCGTGTGTGAGTAAGACAGGGGGCGTTCGAATCCCAGAGGACATTTCGTGGTTGCTCGGCGGTCAGTAGGATAATGTTGCGGAAATTCCATAATGGTTTGCGCCAAAGAATATAGATAAAACGGATTGATGGAGTTCGTCGATTCCTATTCCCTGCCATATAGGAAGAACCCTAGAAATAAGATCTTTGTCGATGCTAAAATCCCAGTTCCCAGTGGAAGAAGAACTCCACTCGCCGGTGATGACCACGCAATAGTCGTCCATAAATCCGGATATGGATGTGGGGAGGTTAATTTGAGAAAATTACAGAGGAAAGTAAAGGTTAGATTAACATTAATGGATGCGAGGTGTTATGGGAAGGAAGGTAGGGTGGTGAGGTGGCGTGTTTTAGTCCATCGAAATATGTTGTTACGGAAAAAACCAGTGTGATGTACGATGTGGGGGCAGTGGGTTAGACTTTTTCATGTAATTACCAATGGGGAAAGAGTTTAGGTTTTAAAATTTGAAAAGTATTGGAGGTAAAAACTCAAAAGTTTGGAGCCAAAATGTGTTGCTTAAGTGGGGTTTATTACAGCAAACTTTGTGTTATGGAGGCTCTAATCGACAAAAAAAAATAGAGTTACTTTTTTGGCACGATTTGTGGACAGTGATGTAAAGGTGAAACTTATGTAGTTTGGGATTTGGATTTGAAACGACAAAAAAAAAAATGTATCCATATGGAGTCGTCCAAATGGATAAAACGACCACTGGAAAGTTGAATCCACAACGGGCCGACCATTTAGAGGTTATGTCGATATGTGTAGTTATGTCTATATGGATGGCTTTTTAGATGTCAATTTTGTTTGTATGATTATAACTCGTAGTCAATTAATTTGGATAGAATTTTCCACATTAAACTGTCCATATGGAGATCTATTAGCTTCTATATAATATAATAATTTTTTGATATGGTTAGTGACCAGATGGAACCATAAATATGTAACTAATTTACTGACATGACATCCAACATGTGTTCTCTGTAAATCCATCATATGGTCCATATGGATGTTAATTTTATTGTTATTTTCTATGGTTAGATAATAACTCGTATCCATTTTGATTGGAGTGGAGGGTCCACATGAGATTGTCCACCTGGATATATAGCCTGACATTCTCCTGAATGTCATGAAAGATAACATGACATCCAACACGTGTTTCTGTAAATCAATCATATGGTTCCATATGGATGTTAATTTTATTGCTATTTTCTTTGGTTAGGTTATAACTCTTATCAATTTTGATTGGCATGGAGTGTCCACATGAGATCTTCCACCTGGATACATAGGGTGACATTGTCCTGAATGTTTCTTATTTTGGGGTTAGTACATTAAACTTTGTATTGCCGAAGTGTCCACATGAGATCGCCCAAATGGATACATACGGTGTCATTATCCTGAATGTTATATATCTTTGTAAGATTAGACATGGTTCGATGATAATCAATACCGCAAAGATGCATAATGGAATGGTGGGGGCTCATTTCATCATTCGCCAGATTTTAAACATATGGATGGGCAAATAAAATGAAAAGATGGGGCCTGATTTGTTGAGCGCGAGTTGATTTAGGAAACTCAATTCCGTTCATATTTTTCGGAAGGTCGGATTGGATGTGTTGAGTGTGAGATGATTTTTTGCTTAGCCATGGCTTGGAGAAAGATATTCGACTGTTGGCGGAGAGTTGAATCCACAGCGGGCCGACCATTTAGAGTGGTCTAAATGGATACAACGAACACTGGAAAGTTGAATCCACAGCGGGCCGACCATTTAGAGTGGTCTAAATGGATACAACGAGCACTGGAAAGTTGAATCCACAGTGGGCCGACCATTTAGAGGTTACGTCGATATGGGTGGTTATGTCGATATGGATGGCCTTTTAGAGGTGAATTTTGTTTGTAAGATTATAACTCAGAGTCAATTAATTTGGAATGAATTGTCGACAGCAAAATGTCCATAGGGGTACTGATATTTGCATATTTTACATGTCTTTACCATGCATATTAGTTAACATTTTAGATCATTCACATGCTACTTCACATCTTTCTTTAGCATTTTAGTGTTTGTTAGAGTTTAGGGTCTTGCATTTAGGTCCTACTGAGTGTTACATGTTTTGGAATGATTTCTAGGGGCTTTGAGGCATTTTGATGGAGATGGAAAGCTTTGGAACCGAGCACATCCGACTTTGGGAGCATGAAGGAGAAAGCAAGAAGAATAAAGAGTTTTCAGAAGGCGAACCGACCCATCCTGGGTCGGTGCATTGGATCGGTATCGACACAGAGAGAAGTGCCAAAGCAAGAAGAAGAATGCACCGATCCATGATGGATCGGTGCATCCGGTCGGTGTTGACACATAGAGAAAAGCTGAAGCAAGAGAAGATTTCACCGACCCATTCCAGATCGGTGCCATGGATCGGTGCAAACCCAGCTTAGCTCCTCATGAAAGCCCATAAGATTAGCACCGACCCATCTTGGATCGGTGCCACGGGTCGGTGCTAATCCAACATACCGATCGTGTAAAATGACCGGCCGAAGCTCACACCTCCCAGCTCACAACCGGACAGCCAAACATGCAGAAGAATTAGCACCGATCGTTGATCGGTGTAAACTCCTGATATACTCATATATTGCATGTTTTAGCATACATTTTATTTAGAGTTTTATGTCATTTACATGCATAATCATGGTTTTGTCTTGTATTTAGCTCTTATTTAGGATTAGGATATTTGCATTAGGTTCTAGTGAGTCTTACATGCATTTGAAGTGTTTTTAGGTGTCTTGGGGGCAATTGATGATGTTTGGAGTTATGGAACATAAGAGAAGGAAAAGTCTGTCCGGAGTGTCCGAACGAATGGGTCGGACGAATGGTTTCCAGTCAGATTCAGCTTCGGATATGTTAATGAGAGTTGTAGAGGAGTCAGTTATCTGTCTACGGGAGTTGGATTTAGAACATATGGACATGTCGTTCGAGAGATATGGCCGATTTTCTAAAAAAGTCTCCGTCTGGCCGCGAACCCGTTGCACCATACCAGACCAATCTTGACCGGCGTCACCGTCAGGTGTTCAACTTCAGCTTGGACAGAAAGATTACCGGCCCATATCACCCCTCCATCCCTGACAATTACAGCTCATTCCCTCGACCAGGGGAAATACCGGCCTCTTGTGCCAGCCCAATCGCACCCGGCGTGGAAGCTCTCGCCGAAACCAGCCAAAGTATCTGAAAGACCAGGCTGGCCGAAGGATCTACGATTGGATTTACCTTCTACAGCCTTCATAGAAGTTGTAGGTAACTAAAATAGCTATCTTCTGGAGGTGGTCTCAAGTCATTCTGATCGGTGGTTGGAAAATTACACTAGATTTAGCAGGGACATGTCTGACTGGTGCCCAAACGAGTTATGCTCAAAGAAGCAAAGTCTCCATACCGGCCCAACCATACCGGACCCAATTAGAACTTCGACCAGAACTTGACCGGGTCAATATCCGGTTTGTCCCAGGATGACCCGGTCCGACCCAACTCAAGAAACACATTTAAATATTGTTGAACCCCATTTTTTAGATCTATCTCTCTTTTTTATGCTTTTTCTCCCTTTTTCTCTCTAGAACAAGACCTTGTCTTTTTAGGGTTCTTGGGATTTTTCCCTTGGATTCTTTTGATTTATGCAAGTTTAAGGTTAAATCTTTTCACCTCTATCTAATCTTTCACATTCCTATTCCATAATCATGATTAACATCACCTCTTTCACAAGATTTGGTGTGTTCTTCATGATTAGTGAGTAGATCTTTTTAAGCTCATGGATGAGATAGATTAGTTGAATTTCGTGGTAGATCTTGATGTCTAGGACTTAGTTTACATCTTCCCTCTCTTATTTGGTGTTCATAATGCTAGATTAGGCTAGATATAGTTAATATAGATCTTAGGGAATTCATGCACACAAGGTGTTCGATGAAATTCCCAAAAGAACCAAATAAGGGATTTTGATTTCTTAGCCTATGAGAGTAGTTATCTAAGGAGTATTAGGGCAATAGAAACCTATGTTTATTGCTTGTTAATCATCCTATCACAAACGATGGTTTGTTCTTGATTTGGTGATTAACAAAGTGATTAAGACAATGAGAGTAGCTTAATCTTGTTTAAGTGTTCTAGGCTAAGGGAATTGCTTGATTGTGTGAAATGACATCTAGATAGATCATGGAAGGATCCAAAATCAATAACCTCATCCAAGGGTTTGCCTTTATATATTTGTTAAACTCCTTTTTGCTTTGTTTACTTGTGTTCTTGCTTTTGATTTGAATCATTTAGGTTGTTTAGAAACCAAAACCACCTTTGTTCGTTTAGCTTAAGTCATTTCTTGCATTCCTAGTGTGTTGTTCTTATGCCTCCTTGGATTTATCCTCAAGTGCTACAACGATAGCATTTGGGTAAATTGTTTTGATACACACAATTATCCACTATCAATTTGGCGCAGTTGCCGGGGAGGCAATAGCAATAACCCTTAGGATTTAGATTTTGCTTGAGACTAAGCTTTTATTTTTACTATGTTAATGCATATCACTAAGAGTATGCATCTTGTTGAGATGATGAATTTTCTCTTGTTCATCATTACTAACTTGTCTTCCTTGATTATCTTGAGCTTTCAAAGGTTTCAAGTCCGGAAGAAGAGAAATGGAAAGACAAGACCATTTGAAGTGTTGGAGATGGACTACCAAAGAAGCATTCTTCAAGCTCAAAAACCTCAAGAAATGCCACGACCTCAAGTATTGGCATCAAGTCAGACCCAAGCTCCAAAGGACAAGCCAACGGTTGGAAGCTTTGACTCTCCTTTTTGTCGTGGATCGAGATATGGAATCCACCCTCCTCCAATTGAAGCCAAGGCCTATGATATCAAAACAAGGTTGGTTAGGTTGATTCAAGAGTCTAAGTTCTTGGGGACGGAAGTGGAGAACCCCTATGATCACTTGGATTCCTTTGATAGGTTGTGTGACACGTTTAGAACCGGAGGGGTACCCCATGATAGCATAAAGCTCATCTTGTTTCCATTTTCTCTTGGAGGAAAAGCAAGCCAATGGGAGATAACGTTGCCATCTCACTTAGTAAATTCTTTGGATGATTGCAAGGAGATTTTCCTCAACAAGTTCTACTCCACACAAAGAACGGTCCAAACTAGAAGGGACATCTCGAATTTCAAGCAAAACATGCATGAAAGCTTTCATAAGGCATGGGGAAGACTTAAAGGATATACTCGAGATTGTCCCCATCACGGGTTCAAGAAGGAAGCCATCCTTAGCATCTTCTATTTGGGAGTTTATCAAGAGCACAAATGGACCTTAGATGCGGCTAGCAATGGGCAATTTACAAACCTCACCGTGGACCAAGGAGAGCTACTAGTGGAGAACTTTGCTCAAAGCAAAGAGAACTATGGTGATGAGTATGCTCGGGCTACAAGGACCACGAGTGCTAATGCGGAGCAAAGGAGAACTAAGGAAATGAAGGCTCTAAACGAAAGAGTGGACAAGCAATCCACATTGATAGACAAGCTCATCAATGCCTCTCTAAAATCAGCTCACTTTGATGGAAACTTTGATGCCACTACACGGTTTGAAGAGGATAATGTGGATTTGGGTACACAACAAGACCTTGAAATGAAGGGCATGCTTCAACGACTCATAACCGGGCAAGCTAATATAGCAAATGAGCTGAATAAGATGGTGACCGAGATTCATGACAAGGTTGATTTCTCTTATGATGATCTACACCAAAAGGTTGAAGCCCTATCTTCTAGGATCATGCATTTAGATCATCAAACTGCTCAAGGACGTTCCCTTTCTAGTAAACCCATGGAGAATCTCGAAGGAAAAATTAATGAGAGCCAAGTGGAGGAGCATTTGATTGATGAGAATGAGGAGTATCTAATAGAGATTGAGGAAGTCCTCCACGGCTCTCAATATAAAGAATCGATGGTTGCTAGCAAGGAGAAGGTTGAGGAACAAGCCGTGGTATTGATGACAATTGATGAGCATGAAAAGGCAATTGATGAGATCTCTAACCTTCTCTATGGTTCTGGGGTCGATGCTAAAGAGGTGATGGTTTACAAGGATAATGAGGTTGAAGATCTAAGAGTTGAGCATGTGGGTAGTTGTGCAATAATGGATGTGGTTTCACCCCTAAAGGCTAGCTTTGAGAAGAAGGGATCTTGTGGAGAAAGAGCTTTTGGTTATGGTAATGGTGAAGAAGCCCATGCATTGGATGGTGATTTCTTAGCGTCCCTCTTCCACACAACGATGAAAAATGAGGTTGAAAGTAGCAAGGTTGCAAAGAAGAGAACAATGACCAAGGCCAAGGGGAAAAACGGACCAAGAAAGTTTGATGAGCCCAAGTCCAAGCTAAGCCAACCTTACACCATGACTCTCACCCCTTGGAAACATGAAAACGGGGTAATTGAGTACAAAATCAAGTGTGAGGGTCGGTCTAAGCCTTTTTGCCATGGTCAAAGCGATCCTCACACCGGAGCTCAAAGAAAAAGGGGAAGCCGGTCTTCAAGAGGTCATGAGCAAGGTTCTTCACCTCGATCTCAAGGATCCTCCATGGAGTCCTCACACTCCTCTCTCACCCGTCTAAAAGGGTAACCAAAGTCAAACTTAGTGACTTTAAACAAAGTGCTCTTGGGAGACACCCCAAGCTTATCATTGTACATACTTTCTTTTCATGTCTTTCTATGTTTTCTTGTTCTTTTTATCTTTTGTTGAGTGGTTGCAAGGTTCTTGATGGTCTAATGGTCATGGACTTAAGGACAAAGGTGTGGGGGATTGAGGTTATCACTCTCGTTCCCTCCATTCACTTCCAAGGTAATACTCCAAACTTTGTACATAGCATTTAGAATCATATCTTCTTCTTTCTTTCATGCATTGTTTAGCTCTCTTTTAAGCTTCTCTTACACAAGGGACTGTGTAATTTAAGTTTGGGGGAGGGTTTGTGTGTCATCTAACTTTGTTTTTGGTGTTCTTATTTTGCCTTTTGCATCTTGAGTCTCATGCATATCATGCATTTGTAATAATTTTGAAAAAAAAAATATGAACTTTTGTGCATACCATATAGGATTGAGTCTAAATGCATAGCATATAAGGTAGCTTTGCATGAGCATTAGGAGCAATGATAGATTTTTCCTTGTAAAGTACCATATTAAGAGCTTAGTCCAATGCCATTGTTGCTAGTTACTTGATGCTTTGATCACGTGTAGAAATTAAGAACGAACCATGCCTTGATCTCATGTCTTATTGTTCTTGCCTTGATTGAAGCAAACCTTGACTTGAATTCAACACCATCTGAGTGATAACCTTAATTTTGACTTGTAAATATTGTGTTTATGCATTTTTGAATGAATTCGTGGATCACTTCATACATACTTGGATAATCTTTTCCCTTTCACCACTCTTGTTTATCTAAGTAGCCATATCCCATCATTGGAATGGTTTCCCCTACCCTAACCTCAACCTTCTTTCTAGCCATTGATATTCGTGTGTGATTGGTGAGGCCTTCTTTCGAGCAAACTTGGCAAAAAAGTGTTAGGTTTAGGGCGACAAGGAGGAATTCTCATGTAGATTTAGCTCCATCATCACGGAGTTAATCTAGGAATATGCTAGATAGGTTGGCGGTTCTTGGTTTAAGCTTGGGGGAACGGTTTGGAAATTTGGTGAACGGATGTGTTTGGAATAGATTGTGGAATGGGAAAGATGAACAAGGAGAAGGGAAAAGGGGATCGAATTTATAGATTGGTTGGTGCAAAATTATAAGACTAGCTCTAAGAATAAGATAGCCTCAAGAGATCCAAAGAAAAATAAGAAAGCCGAAAAGGCCAAAGCATCAAAGAAGAAAAAGAGGCGTGAAAAAAATGAAGAAAAAGGAGAGCTAAGTCACAACAAAGAAGCACCAAACCATGAGAACAAAGAAGAAGAAGTTGATCCCCGAATGAGAAGAAGGTGAAGTGAAAGGACAAGAAGCATGTGTGGGTTTAAGAAGGCAAATGCCTTAAGATGAAAAGGGTAGCTTAGGATGTGGGCAAAAACGGGTTAGAAGGATTTAGGTTAGAAACACTCTAGGCATTTGGGTAGATGAGAATTCTCCCTTGTATGCATAGGTTTCCTTTTACCTTTAACATTTTGCTAAAGTTTGCTCTTTCCATGAGAGATCCTTGTACTTGATTACCCATGCATGATAATGAGATCATCTTCATCTCATAACATAACCCTTAGCCAAACGAATTCATTTGATCTTGCATAAACATGATTCACGCCTATTACACTTAATCAATGTCAAGAGGTTGGAAGATATGAAAGTTTGTGTAGGTTGAGGTTCGAATGTAAGTCATGCAAGGACAAGTATGGCTAGTCACTTTTTAGTAAGTTTGTTTGATCGCATCAAGAAGTTTGCAACTTCGACATTGAGCTTGGAATCTTTTTATGGCACTTTTGGATTTGAGCTCCCATTTTTAGTCTTCTCCCATTCTTTATTCTTTTTTGCTTGAGGACCAGCAAAGTTTTAAGTTTGGGGGAATTGATATACTCATATATTGCATATTTTAGTATACATTTCACTTAGAGTTTTGTGTCATTTACATGCATAATCATGGTTTTATCTTGCATTTAGCTCTTATTTAGGATTAGGACATTTTCATTAGGTCCTAGTGAGTCTTGCATGCATTTGGAGTGTTTTTAGGTGTCTTGGAGGCAATTGATGATGTTTGGAGTTATGGAGCATAAGCGAAGGAAAAGTCTGTCCGGAGTGTCCGAAAGAATAGGTCGGACGAAGGGTTTCCAATCAGATTCAGCTTCAGAGATGTTGAGCTAGAGTTGTAGAGGAGTCAGTTATCTGTCTACGGGAGTTGGATTCAGGTCATTTGGGCATGTGGTTCGAGAGATATGGCCAATTTTCTAAGGAGTCTACGTCTGGCCGCGAACCCGTTGCACCATACCGGACCAATCTTAACCGGCGTCACCGTCAGTTGTTCAACTTCAGCTTGGACATGAAGATTACCGGCCCACAACACCCCTCCATCCCTGACCGGTACTTCTCCTTCACTCGACCAGAGGAAATACCGGCCTCTTGTGCCTGCCCAATCTTGCCCGGCGTGGAAGCTCTCGCCGAAACCAGCCAAAGTGTCTGACATACCAGGCTGTAAGAAAGACCTATGCTCGGATTTAGCTTCTGAAGCCTTCATAGAAGTTGTAGGTAATTGAGTTAGCTGTCTTTTGGAGGTGGTCTCAAGTAATTCTAATTGGTAATTTGAAATATACACCAGATTTAGCAGGGACATGTCTGACTGGCGCCCAAACGAGGTATGCTCAAAGAAGCAAAGTCTCCATACCGGACCAACCATACCGGCCCCAATTTGGCTGGTATTAGAACTTCGACCAGAACTTGACCGGGTCAATATCCGGTTTGTCCCAGGTTGACCCGGTCCGACCCAACTCAAGAAACACATTTAAATATTGTTGAACCCCATTTTTTAATTCTATCTCTTTTTTTTATGCTTTTTCTCCATTTTTCTCTCTAGAACAAGACCTTGTCTTTTTAGGGTTCTTGGGATTTTTCCCTTGGATTCTTTTGATTTATGCAAGTTTAAGGTTATATCTTTTTATCTATATCTAATCGTTCACATTCCTATTCCATAATCATGATTAACATCACCTCTTTCACAAGATTTGGTGTGTTCTTCATGATTAGTGAGTAGATCTTTTTAAGCTCATGGATGAGATAGATTAGGTGAATTTCGTGGTAGATCTTGATGTCTAGGACTTAGTTTACATCTTCCCTCTCTTAATTGGTGTTCATAATGCTAGATTATGCTAGATATAGTTAATCTAGATCTTAGGGAATTCATGCACACAAGGTGTTCGATGAAATTCTCCAAAGAACCAAATAAGGGATTTTGCTTTCTTAGCCTATGAGAGTAGTTGTCTAAGGAGTATTAGGCCATAGGAACCTATGTTTATTGTTTGTTAATCATCCTATCACAAACGATGGTTTGTTCTTGATTTGGTGATTAACAAAGTGATTAAGACCATGAGAGTGGCTAAATCTTGTTTAAGTGTTCTAGGCTAAGAGAATTGCTTGATTGTGTGAAATGACATCTAGATAGATCATGGAATGATCACAAATCATTAACCTAATCCAAGGGCTTGCCTTTATCTATTTGGTAAACTCGTTTTTGCTTTGTTTACTTGTGTTCTTGCTTTTGATTTGAATCATTTAGGTTGTTTAGAAACCAAAACCACCTTTGTTCGTTTAGCTTAAGTCATTTCTTGCATTCCTAGTGTGTTGTTCTTGTGCCTCCTTGGATTGATCCCCAAGTGCTACAACGATAGCATTTGGGTAATTGGTTTGGATACACACAATTATCCACTATCAACTCCCCATAACCATTTTACCCAGACCCGACCATGTCAATACCTGGTTTGTTCCGGGTTGATCTGGTTCGCCCAGATTCACTATATATTTCATAAACCTAATTTTCTAGAAACAAGTCTTTTCTTAAGGAAAAACCTCTCTAAGTGTGTTTGAGAGTTATTTGTAAGAGATTGATCCTTTTGATTTATGCAATTTGAGTATTGTTTTCTTTGATTCTATCTATCTATCTATCTTCTATTTTCTAATCGTCCAATCATTTGATCATGGGTTTTAACTCTTCTTTATGGGATTTGTTGAAACCATGGTGATTAGTGAGTAGTTGATATATCATGGTTTTTACCCGTTTTTTACCATGATATAGGTCTCGTTTATTGAGTCTTTCTAGTATTTTTGGAGTCTTTTTGAGTCTTTTCAGGTTTAGGTACGTTTGGAGCTAAATTGGAGATATTGAAGCATTTTGGAGCATTTTGGAGCTAAGCAAGGATCATGTAGCTGTGAGGGTCGATTTGAAGTCCTTGTGTCGAGCGATACCACCTAGTGTCGGTCGATACCGACTGCCTGAAGAAAGGAAACGCGACTTTTTCCTTAACTGAAGAAATTGCACTTTGGTCCAGAAGTCTTTATTATTTACAAGAAACCCCAAAACGTGTTTTAGCATATAATTAGGTTTTTCAGCCACTTTTTGGCTGAGTATTATTCTACTTTTGATTTTGTTGAGAGAGCTTTTGAGGGAGACAATTCTGAAACTCTGTTCGTCCGAGAGAAGATTTCGGACCCCTTGTTTATTCTCTTTATTATTACTTTTGAGTTCTATTCAATCATGTTGCTTTACTTAATCTCCAAGACTTAGTAGATCTCCTTTTAGGTTTAGGATTCTCATAAATGATCTCTTTATATGCTAGGTTAATTAGTTAGTTAGCATTCATAATCAAATTAATTCTTCACCATAGGTTGTTCTTAATGTTAAATTATGGATTGATCACCTAGAACTTAGATCTTAGGTTAATCAATTAGACACGAAAGTGTGATTGATAATCTGATAGAACCTAGGGTGAGCAAAATAACTATCTGCAAAGAAATTTAGTTTAGTTGTTTTGTGAACAAATCAAACTTGAACTTAATGCTAGTTTAGTCTTTAGGATTTGCAAAGAAATTTGAGATTCTGAGATTTAGACTTAGATAATTCTCGCAACGAAAGTTGGTTAGTTATAGATTAGTGTTTTGAGTTCAAGAACCGTGCTAAAATCTGAATCCTGATTAATTGGTTTATCTACATTCTATGATTTCCTGAGAAATACCATGAACCTATTTTCCTCTATTGAATTTACAACTCTTTAAACTACATTATTGCTTCATGTTTTATTGATTTACTTAGCTTAATTCGAATCTATATAATCTATTGTGTGATTCTTGAGTCTTTGTGGATCGACCCCTACAGACTGCAACTGCAAAGCTGTTAGTACTTTAGGGTATTACATTTTGAGCTTATCAAAATTTGGCGCCGTTGCCGGGGATTCTTAATTCGCCATTAGAATTTCGACTAAGTTCGATAGTGTCGAGCGACACCACCCAGTGTCGGTCAATACTCATTGTTTTATTTTACTATTTTTCTTATTTTTGTTACTTACGTGCCTTGTCTTTTGTGTTTCAGGTGTATGCCCACTCGCGAAACCAGGAGGAACAAGAGCACTCAGCTAGTTAATCTTTCCAACAAGGAGCTAGCAAATTTGGAACGTGCAAACAAAAAAACAAAGAAGCCAGCAGAGATGAATAATCTAGTGGTATTGACTCGTGATGATGCTGGAGCTTTGAGATACCAAGAGGGTCATTTGTGCAACGAGAGAGGACAACGACTTGATGGAGATGGAAACGTCTTGTCCCTCTAGTTGTTGTTGATGAGATTGTCGCGCCAGCTGTGCGCGACAACGAGGGGAATGTTGGGAATGCTGTGGTTAATCGTGGTAGGACAATTGGTGAGTACAATAGGCCTGATCAGTTCTATGCCAATCGATCAGCGATTTGCCCTCCTGCTTTTCAAAGGAATGACTTTCAGCTGAAACCTACATACTACAACTCTTGTGGGTCAGCACCCTTTCCATGGTCTTTCTCATAAACACCCCATGGATCACATTGAGAGGTTTGAGGACTTGGTTACTAGCATTAAGTACAATGGAGTGTCAAATGATTTCCTTTTCTGTAAGCTCTTCCCATACTTTCTTGGTGGAGATGCAGCTTATCGGCTTAAGCAGTTGCCGCCTGGATCACTGACTACCTGGGAGGAGAATAAGAATGCCTTCTTGAACAATTTCTATGATGATGCAAGATCCGAGGAGCTTAGGAATAAGATCTCCAAATTTTCTCAAGGAGCTACTGAGGCGTTTAAAGTTGCTTGGGTGAGATTAAGATCATATCAGAGGGATTTTCCACATCATGGGTTCACTAAGGTTCAGTTGATGGGTATCTTCTTCAGAGGGATTGATTGGAGGTATCAGATGGCCTTAGATGATGCGAGTAATGGGAACTTCAACACTAGATATCGTGACGATGCTTATGTGCTTATTGAGAACTTGACATCTAGCAATAGTACAAAGAATGCAGACTTTGAGCGTAGAAAGCAGACTGGGAGCATGGATGGATCGCAGATTGCTGAGGTTCAGGCTAAGCTGGATTCAGTGCACAATCTTTTGATGAGAAAGATGAAGAAGACTGTTCACTTTGCTGATGAGGTTGAGAATTTCGATGAGGATGAAGTGGAAGATGTTAACTACATTGGTGGTGCTGGTTTTCAAGGTCAGAGATATCAATACCAGCAAAACAACAACCGAAACTTCACCAACAATGCTCAGCGAGGAGGGTACAAGTCTGAAGTCAATCCAACTGGTTTTGGAACAAATCAATTTGCCCAGAAACCATTCCAGAGCAGTGACTACACCCGAACTTATGGAAATTCGTCTTATCAACCTCTACCTCCCGAAACCCCAGAGAACAAGGTTGAGTCTATGCTTGAATAGATTCTTCAAGGACAGCAGAAGATGACAGTAGATTTCAATGGGAAGATGGATGCTATGTACACAGACCTGAATGGAAAAATCGAGGCTCTCAGTATTCATCAGAAGAAGCAGGAAACTCAGGTTGCCCAAACTGCAGGAGCTGTGAAGAGATAAGATGGTTTTCTTCCAGGGAAGACAGAGAATCCGAGGGAACACATTCATGCAATCACCTTGAGGAGTGGAAAAGAGGTTAATCCAGAAGTGAAAAAGAGCCTAACTGCAGGAAATTTCGTTGATCTTGTGGAAGATGACGATGAAGATTCAGGAAATCCCCGTGTCTCGAGCGACACCAGCCCGTGTCAAGCGACACAAGCCCAAAAACCTTCCCGATACGTGTCGATCGACACCAATCCTGTGTCGACCGACACGAACCCCGAGGTCGAGATGCAACCCGAGTTGATTGAAGAAAGGGTTTACAAACCTAAGATACCTTACCTTAAGCCTCTTAGGAATACGAAGAAGGATGTAGAAGACTCTAAATGCAAGGCGATAATGGATAAGTTGATTGTTGAGCTTCCTTTTGTCGATGCTATCAAGACTTCCCCAGCCTTTAGGAGATATGTTAAGAGGATGGTATCAAGCAATGTGAACCTTGAGGAAGGAGTTTTGATGATTACTCATGAGTGCAACACGATTCTGCTCAACAAGATCCCAGAGAAGCTACCAGATTCAGGGAGTTTTGTGTTGAATTGTACGATCTTTACGGAAAGATTTGAGCGTTCTCTTTGTGATCTTGGCTCAAGTATGAACCTCATGCCATACTCAGTTGCTCAGCGGATGGGGATGACAGACTTCAAGTCCACTAGGATCTCACTGATACTTGTTGATCGCTCATATCTACTTCCCGAAGGATTGCTCGAAGATGTTCCAATTAAGATTGGGAATTGCTTAATCCGAACTGATTTCATTGTCTTGGAATATGATGTAGAGCCCAATGATCCTCTTATTCTGGGAAGGCCATTCTTAGAAATAGCTGGAGCTTTGATCGATTGCAGGAATGGGAAGATATCTCTTAACATTGGTGATTTGGTTATGACTTTCAACATACAGAAGATGATGAAGAGACCAACTATCGATGGGCAGGCTTTCTTTGTTGATACTTTCAGTTATATAGTTGAAGAGTGTTTTCTGGAGATGCATCCTGAGGATCCACTAGAGAGAGCATTGGTCTGTTCAGCTGATTCAGAGGTGTATTTGAGTGATGTTGCTGCTGGATATGCTAAGATGCTCGACACAATAGGAGGGGTATCGAGCGATACCAGTGATGGTGTCGATCGACACCACCTGCGAGCATGTGAAGAGTTGGCCGAAACTTCTAAGAAAGATGTTGTGCTTGTTGATTAGAGTGAGGAGAAAGCTCCTAAGGTCGAACTCAAACCACTCCCAGTAGATTTAAGGTATGTTTTTCTTGGTCCGAATTCCACATATCCAGTGATCACTAATGCTTCCTTAAACAACGCATATATCACCTTACTGCTGCGCAAGTATCGCAAAACTCTTGGCTATTCTCTTGATGACATTTCAGGTATATCCCCAGACTTGTGCATGCATAGGATTCATCTTGAAGACGAGTTAAAAGCTTCAATTGAGCATCAGAGGAGGATGAATCCGAACTTGAAAGAAGTGGTTAGGAAGGAGGTAATGAAGCTCTTGGAAGCAGGGATTATCTATGCCATTTCGGACAGCTCTTGGGTCAGTCTAGTTCATGGTGTGCCTAAGAAAGGAGGGATAACTGTGGTGAAAAATGAGAAGGATGAGTTGATCCCTACTAGGACAATCAGTGGACATCGAATGTGTATTGACTACAGGAAGTTGAATGCGGCCACAAGGAAAGATCACTTCTCATTACCATTTTTTGATCAGATGTTGGAGAGATTAGCAAGTCATCCGTACTATTGTTTTCTCGATGGATACTCAGATTTCTTTCAGATTCCGATACATCCAGAGGACCAAGAGAAGACGACATTTACATGTCCTTATGGCACATTCGCTTACAGAAGAATGTCATTTGGATTATGTAATGCTCCAGCCACTTTTCAGAGGTGTATGATGTCTGTCTTCACAGATATGATTGAGGACTTTATGGAAGTATTCATGATTAATTTTTCAGTGTATGGATCATCATTCAAGAGCTGTCTTGATAACTTGTGCAAGGTGCTACAGAGATGTGAAGAGAAACACTTTGTTCTTAATTGGGAAAAGTGTCACTTTATGGTTCAGCATGGCATCGTTCTTGGGCACAAGGTTTCTGAGGCTGGGATAGAAGTCGACAGAGCTAAGATTCAAGTCATGACAAGCTTTCAACCATCAAAATCTGTAAAGGACATTCGAAGTTTCCTTGGTCATTATGGGTTTTACAGAAGATTCATCAAGAATTTCTCAAAACTAACCCGCCCACTCACCTCCCTATTATGCAAGGATGTCAAATTCGACTTCACCCCTGATTGTCTTGGACTTTTGAGCAGATTAAGAAGGCATTAGTGAGTGCTCCCATTGTACAACCTCCGAATTGGAATCTGCCTTTTGAGGTTATGTGCGACGCTAGTGATTTTGCAGTTGGATCAGTTTTGGGTCAGATGAAGGATAAGAAGCTTCATGTTATCTACTATGCCAGCAGGACCTTGGATGATGCTCAGCGAAACTACAGCACCACGGAGAAAGAACTACTTGCAGTTGTTTTCTCCTTTGAAATTCTTTGGTCCTACCTGATTGGGAGCAAGGTGATTGTTCACACAGACCATGCTTCTCTCAAATATTTGTTGCAGAATAAGGATCTCAAACCTCGCCTTTGCCGTTGGGTCCTTTTACTCCAAGGCTTTGACATTGAAGTTAAGGACAAGAAGGGCATATAGAATGGGGTTGCTGACCATCTTTCGCGGATAAGGATTGATGCAAACGTTCCTATTGATGATTTCCTACCAGAGGAGAACATCTACTTCATCGAAACTAGGCTTCAAAGTGGTTCTGACGAAAAACTGTAAATTTCATGAGTTAAAGGCTTTGGTATCGATCGATACCCACCTAGTGTTGGTCGATACCCTTCGACATTAGGACCAGTTTTGTATATGGATCACATTGGTGTTTCTGAAGGGTATCTAGCTGCTGTGACCGTTCCTGATCGACCATGGTACGCTGATATCGCCAACTATCTTGCTGCAGAGGACGAGCCAAAGCACCTCAAGGGATACGATAGGAAGAAATTTTTGCGTGAAATAAAGAGATTCTTTTGGGATGAATCTTACTTGCACAAACACTGCTCTGATGGGATGTACAGGAGATGTATTGCAAAGTTAGAGGTACATGCGGTGCTGTTTCATTGTCATGGGTCTAAATATGCTGGACACTTTGCTACATTCAAGACAGTGTCCAAAGTTCTTCAAGCAGACTTTTGGTGGCCTACTATGTTTAAGGATGCTCATACTTTCATCTCGCAGTGTGATGTTTGTCAAAGTAGAGGGAAGATCAGTAAGAAACATGAGATGCCACAGAATTTCATCCTTGAGGTTGAAGTTTTTGATTGTTGGGGCATAGATTTCATGGGTCCTTTTCCTTCATCATATGGGAATAAGTACATTTTGGTTGATGTAGACTATGTGTCTAAGTGGGTGGAAGCAATTGATAGTCCAACCAATGATTCTTCAGTGGTCCTTAAGGTGTTCAAGAGCATTATTTTCCCTAGATTTGGAGTACCTCGAATTGTTATAAGTGATGGTGGCACTCACTTTATTAACAAGGTCTTCGAAAAGCTGTTGAAGAAGCATGGTGTGAACCATCGTGTAGCTACTCCTTATCATCCTTAGACTAGTGGGAAGGTTGAGGTCTCCAACCTGCAGATCAAGGAGATTATGGAGAAGACATTGGGTACAACTCGGAAGGATTGGTCTGCAAAGCTGGATGATGCCGTTTAGGCTTATAGGCCTGCCTTCAAGATACCACTTGGGACTACACCATTTCACTTGCTTTATGGGAAAGCATGTCACCTTCCAGTGGAAATCGAGCATAAGGCAGCATGGGCTACAAAGATGATGAACTTTGAAATCAAGTCTACTGCTGAGAGGCGATTAATTCAGCTGGATGAGATTAGGCACCACGCCTATGAGAATTCGAAGTTGTACAAGGAGAGGACTAAGGCGTATCACGACAAGAAGATCATCTCTAGACACTTTGAACCCAATGACCAGGTACTTCTGTATAACTCTCGTTTGCAATTGTTTCCTGAAAAATTGCGTTCTCGTTGGTCAGGTCCTTTCACAATCAAGGAAGTCAGACCACATGGTGCAGTTGTCCTGATAAGTCCTGAAGGCAAAGATTTCACTGTCAATGGACAAAGGGTAAAACACTATTGGACGAAAGCCAAGATTCCAGTAGGGCACATGGTGCCTCTGGATGATGCACCCACAGCCTGAACATCCGTAAATTCAAGCTAGTGACGTAAAACAAGCGCTTGGTGGGAGGCAACCCGCTGGTAAGTCTGTATATAAGTTCTTTTGTTTTGCGTGTTTTTGGTTTTGTGTCTTGTGGTTTGCGTGAATCGGTTACAAAGGAGCTGTGCCGAGCGATACCAGTAATGGTATCGATCGACACTACTTACGCGACAAAGGAGCTGGGTATTTATTACGGGACAGGGACAAACCGATCGAACTATGCAAAATTGCATCGACCAATGTTCATTGTATCGAGCGACGCCCACCTAGTGTCGGTTGATACCACTTACCCAGGTAAGTTTCCCTTCATAAACCCTCGGGTTTTTCTTTGTTCTCCTCAACCCTTCACGCTCGACACACGGAGAGATTTCTCTCTAAAATCCCAACTTCTTCAATTCTTCACGGATTTGAGCGATTCCAAAGGCTAACCTCATTAGAATATCGTGCTCATCCTACTTCTATCATCAATTCCTCTGATCTGCAAGGTATGAAACCCGAAATTCTCTTTTCGTTTTCGCGACATAGGGTTTGGATTTCGGTTTTTTGACTCTTCTAACTCTTTTTAATGGACAATTCTTGCTTAGTTAAGTGGTTATAGAGGATTTTCGACATCCCCATCTACTTGCATGTCCCTCTTAGCGAGTTTGAAAATTTTTGATTTTGGAATGATGAAATTTGTTCGACACAGTTTTTGAAACTGTTTTAAGGACTGATTTAGGTTGAATTGTTGTAGATTGCGATGATGGAGATTGTCAGTGGTGATACCTAACTCTTGTATACTGATTTTGGAACTTTTCTTTGCTGCGTTTTCTTTGTCTTTGACTGCAGATGACTTCACGAAAGAAGCAACGCAAAACGGGAGCATCGAGTTCTAATCCACCAGCAGACAGAGTTCAGAAAGAGTATAGGTTGTTGGATCGCGTGGAGGTGTTTGTTGGTTCGTCATGGTATCAAGGGATAGTGAAGGGTGCTCTTACCGATAACCACTACAAGGTTCAGATAGATGGCACACAGGAGGATCATGTGTTTTCTTACTCAGATATTCGAGACATCTCTGCACCAGAACCGGAAACCGCTGCATCACCCGTGGAGCACTTCTCACCACAATCATCCCCTCCTGCCTCTCCTGAGATTCCAGACGTGCGGTGTATGCCTCCTTGGCCTAAGAGGAATGAGAACGCAAGGATTGTTTCCAAAAGAAACTGGGACGGTACTCCTAAAGAGGTGACTGAAAGTGACGACTGCATCTACAGACAGATTTCTGAGACATGGGATGAGTATGACACGCTATTCTACAATGCGTGGCTGAACGTTGAGGTGAAACCGACCCGGTTGTTGATCCCTATACAATGCGATGATTGGGTATCGATAAGGAGCTTCAGCGACTGATAGGAAAGATTGGGTTAGGCACGTTGGCTACAGAGCAGGATGACCTTTTCCCCGACTTGGTTCGCCAGTTTCTAGCGACAGTTCGCGTATACTACAGGAATGAGGTTGGGAAGAACACACAGGAAGGTACTCTTGCTTTTCTGATTCGAGGGGTGAGATACCGGTTGCCACTCCGAGACCTCTACGCTATCTATGGTTTCAGAAAAGACTTTAAGAAGGTGGCTTTTCCGACACAGTTTCCTGACGTACAAGCTTTCTGGTCACAATTCGGAAATGGAGTCTATAATACCAAGACGTCAACTCAAATGGATGTGCGTCATCCGACCCTGCGATGTCTAGTTCGGATTCTGAGCAACACCATTTTGTGCAAGATGGAGTCGGATAAGATGAGACTGTCTGAGCTTATCCTTTTCTCCATTGCAATTGGAGACATCATCGAGGCTGAGAATTACGAGTGGCCTGAGCTTGATCTAGAGGTCAACCTAGGGGCTGTATTTGCGCATCATTTGGTCTCTTTGAAGACCAAACCATTCTCCGGTCCCAGTAACGGTACAGCTCGGAAGTTTGAGACAGTTGGTAGTCTTCTCACTCATATATTCCAGTACTTCCGGATCAGTACCGCGAGCAATACCATCGTCACTACACGCTCTCTAATGGACGCGAGGCATCAGCAGAATCTTCGGTGGATGAAGCCTGATCAGCGTTGGTGTTTCACCAATCAAGCTGGAGACTTTCTGGTTCAGCTTCCTAACACACAACTGACTGACATTGGTGATGATCCCCGTAAGCTGTGTTTTGAACCTGATATGCGCCTTTTGACTGGTGCACCTCCTACTCGACTTCGCCGAGGATCTTTTCTAGAGCACCTGCTGCTACTACTGAGGACAGACCAGTCCCTGACCTTTCTAGAGGTCAGTCGAGAAGAGTTCAACACTCATTCCCCTCTGCGAATGCTCTTCCTGCACCACCCGTGATTCCCATGAAAACAGATGTGTTTCAGAGATATGTGGTTGAGAGTTTACAGAGCATCTAGGGTGCTATTTCCACTCTGTTTCGGTGTGGCTGCGTTCGACCACCTAGTCCACGTTCACCACCACAGACAGGACCCTCTCACATGGATGGAGTCGATGATGACTCTGAGGAGGATTAGCTCTTTGTTCTATCTGGTTTCACTTTTCTTTTCTTTTCTTTTCTTTTTCTTTTCTTTTGTTCTTTTGAGTTGTTTTGTCAGCAATTTATGACTCTGAACTTTGTTTGATTTCTGCTATTATGATATCTTGTTGCTTCTAACTTGTGCTTGAGTGATCTAACAGTGCTAACTATTTCACATTTGGATCCTTTGTCACAATTAAGAGCAACATTGCATGAATGTCGATGAAAAGAATTTTTTGTGTCGACCTAAGCCTGGTATCGTTCGACACCAGTGCTGTGTGTCGGTAGACACTTCTACCCCAATCCGGTAACTTCTTTGATTTTCACGCCTTCACTCAGCTCTTATGATTTCTTTTACCGACTCTAGACTATATAACATTGGGGACAGTGTTGTTTAAGTATGGGGGAGGTGGTTGCTGACAGTGTGTTTGTTTTTCTTAGAGTCAGTCGTTTTTGAGTCAAATATCGTTTTATTGAGTCAAAACTTGTTGGAGATTATGATCTAGTTCTTGAATCTATTGTTCTGACCTTGCTTCTAAGTGACCATTGTTACAGAATCAGTTCTAGATCGTACTAATGAAATATCCAAAGGTTGACCAGTTAACTAGAAGACATCCATGTTTCCAGCAGAGTTCATTCAAGCCTGAGCTAATTCTTTGCACTTCATCGATGTGATTGATATTCACAGAGCTTGACTCCTCATTGATATCTGACAAAGGAACTCATGTGTAGAAAGTAATGGTATTCCTCTCCCTTGTTTTAAATAAAAAAAAAAGCATGAAAAGATGAAATGATTTTCTTCTGAGTAGAGGGGTAGGAAAATTTCCAGCGATCCCATTATTCTACTTGGAAAGGAATGATCACACAAAGGTTGGAAGCGAGGTTAGAAAAATTTCCTATGATACCATTATTCGCCTACACCTTTGATACATAGAGAGGGGAAGAACCGGGGATTCGGTGGCAAACACCATCAATACTCGCGTCTCAAACCTTAATATGTATATGCGAATCTAAAAAAAAAACTACATGATGTGAAATAAGTCTGGGGGAGAGGAAAAAATACCAAAAAGTGTGAAAATTGGGTGGTTCTTTTGTCATGATATTGTATGAGAAAGAGTCTAGAAGGTTCTTGGCAATTGATTACAGCGATGAAACTGGCGATGAAGGTTTTGATGGATAATGCTGCGAAATTATGTGTGGAGTCTAGGAAGCTGCGAATGTCTACGGAGAAGTACATGGTGGTTAGATTTGGAATTGGTTAAGTAAGATGTGGAGCACTAAGAAAAAGGGTCATTGCAGTGTTTCAAGAACAGGTGAGTCTCCGTGTTTTTCAAACCTCTTTCTCTTGTTTAGCTTTCTGTTTGCTTGAGGGCAAACAAAGGCTAAGTCTGGGGGAGTTGATATATCATAGTTTTTACCCGTTTTTAACCATAATATAGGTCTCGTTTATAGAGTCTTTCTAGTATTTTTGGAGTCTTTTTGAGTCTTTTCAGGTTTAGGTACGTTTGGAGCAAAATTTGAGATATTGAAGCATTTTGGAGCTAAGCAAGGATCATGTAGCTGTGAGGGTCGATTTGAGGTCCTTGTGTCGAGCGATACCACATGGTGTCGGTCGATACCGACTGCCTGAAGAAAGGAAATGCGACTTTTTCCTTATCTGAAGAAATTGCACTTTGGTCCATAAGTCTTTATTATTTACAAGAAGCCCCAAAACATGTTTTAGCTTATAATTAGGTTTTTCAGCCACTTTTTGGCTAAGCATTATTCTACTTTTGATTTTGTTGAGAGAGCTTTTGAGGGAGACAAGTCTGAAACTCTGTTCGTCCGAGAGAAGATTCCAGACCCCTTGTTTATTCTCTTTATTATTACTTTTGAGTTCTATTCAATCATGTTGCTTTACTTAATCTCCCTGTCTGAGTAGATCTCTTTTTAGGTTTAGGGTTCTCATAAAGGATCTCTTTGTATGCTAGGTTAATTAGTTAGTTAGGATTCATAATCAAATTGATTCTTCACCATAGGTTGTTCTTAATGCTAAATTCTGGATTGATTACCTAGAACTTAGATATTAGGTTAATCAATTAGACACGAAAGTGTGATTGATAATCTGATAGAACATAGGGTGAGCAAAATAACTATCTGCAAAGAAATTTAGTTTATTTGTTTTGTGAACAAATCAAACTTGAACTTAATGCTAGTTTAGTCTTTAGGATTTGCAAAGAAATTTGGGATTCTGAGATTTAGAGTTAGATAATTCTCGCAACGAAAGTTGGTTAGTTATAGCTTAGTGTTTTGAGTTCAAGAACCGTGCTAAAATCTGAATCATGATTAATTGGTTTATCTGCATTCTCTGATTTCCTAAGAAATACCATGAACCTATTTTCCTCCATTGAATTTTTAACTCTTTAAACTACATTATTGCTTCCTGTTTTATTGATTTACTTAGCTTAATTCAAATCTATATAATATATTGTGTAATTCTTGAGTCTATGTGGTTCGACCCCTACATACTGCAACTGCTAAATTGTTAGTACTTTAGGGTATTACATTTTGAGCTTATCAGTAGTTCTTAGAGTTTGAGGATGGGATAGGTTTGGGTGATTCCAAGGTTCATTCATGATGCTTAGGGTTAGATTATCTTATTTCTCTTCTTGATTAGTGATCCTAATACTAGATTGGGTTTGAGAGAGTCAATCTAGATCAAAGGGCATTTCACACCCACAAGGTGACCATAAATATGTAACTAATTTGCTTAATCCAATCAACCCACAGAGATGAATATATATCAAAACAAAACTTGAAAAATATTCTATTAATTTTATAAAAAGTTAGACACAATATATATATATATATATATATATATATATATATATATATATATATATATATATTAAGTTCGTTGATTAACCACAAAAATTAGAGTCATTTAACGGTGCATATTAGAGTTATGTTTTCAAGATTATAAGTTTTTGCGGGTTAGTCCGAATAATATTTTAGTTCACTGCAAAACGGGTTAAATAGACAAATTATTATAAATTGACAGCTTTATCGATAATCATTAGTTAATCATATTGTAAAATTCAGATAAAAGCAATTTAAAAAATAATTAAAACAATTACTTTTAAAAAAATTACTCCACGCTATTTATAGCTCGGGTTAAATCTTAGTATAATACAAACAAGTTTCTGTTTAAACTTATGGGCCAAAAAACAAAACATATAATTAAGATGGCTCAATTAATTAAAAAAAAATCCATAAAACTTAAAAATATGTTATTAGTTTTACTTTTTTGTTGGAAAACTTGTTTTCATCAGCAGTTTAGCACTTTTTTATTTGAAACTTTTTATAAGAATTTTTTATTTGATTAAATTTGTATGATATGAATTATTGGCCCCCATTTTTTTTTCAAGCCCCCATAATTTCACTGCCGGCCCTGCCTAAAACATATGTTACTACAATATTACGGTAAAACCTCTATAAATTAATAATGTTAGGATTTTAAAATTTTATTAATTTATGGAGAGAAATTGATTTTCGTCCACGATCCTCTAAAAAAAATTTCAAATG
Source organism: Eutrema japonicum (assembly GCA_030161315.1). NCBI lineage: Eukaryota > Viridiplantae > Streptophyta > Magnoliopsida > Brassicales > Brassicaceae > Eutrema > Eutrema japonicum. Next base: position 33,680,244 of record BSQW01000012.1, read on the forward strand.
TAAACGAATCTACTTGTGAAAATGACATACACAAACTTAAAATTATGATTAATAATCTTATTAATCGTAATGGAATCTTTTATATATTAATTGAGAAGGACTTGAAAAAAAAACCTTGACTTAACATGTGATTTACAAATATACCATGCTGAGATGTCATGACCATAGAGCTTCTCATGAGATTTATAAAAAAGTTTCACTTACTATAATAATTACATTAGTGCAATTCACATGAAACGTATGCATAATCTTAGTTATATTTTATGCCATACAAATTTTTGCATATTCAAATTCTAATTAGTGATTCAAATTAGAAATATTTTTGATGGCCATTTTCAGAAGTTTTGAAAAACCTGTGTAGAAACTAAAAACACATAAATTAACTATACAGATAGTTTAGAAACAATATCAACAAGCCATCTACAATATACTAAAATTGTGCTTAAGTTTTGAAAAACATGTGTAGAAACTAAAAACATATAAAATAAAACATGGATAGTTTAGAAAAAAATATCAACAAGCCATCTACAATATACTATCATATTAAATCCATATTATTTAGTCAACTGATTTAGTAGCTAATTATGCGTAATAGAGATAACTACGTAGATCAAATAATTTATGAGCTAATTATGTGTATTAAATCAAGATTCTTTCATTTTCCATAACTACGTAGATCAAATAAATTTTGGTCAAAGATAATTTCATGAAAAGAGAGATATTCAAATAAGAATGATTTTCGAAAAAGTAATGTTCATGGAAACTAAATACAAAATTATTCTGCTATGATTGATTTAAAATTTTATTTCAAATTCAAATGTCTAACCTTCTTAATAAGTGGGAAATCCTTACTTTGAGCACTATATAACACTATATCACATTACCTTAAAATTTCATTCACCACTTACACAACATCATTAACTTTTCCTAAGCAAATTAATATTTATCTCTCATGTGCCTCTTTCAATTCAGTCTTTGACTTGAAACCTTTCAAGAGTATGTGGAAGATAAAGGTTAAGATCATAAAACTTTGGAAACAATACTATACGGCCGGTGGAGAAACGATTGAAATGGTGCTAATCGATTCAAAGGTGTTTTGTCGTCTTTGTAACTTTAAACATCTCATTTATATCTTCTGATTTTTTGTTGATATCTGAATTCAAAACATTATTTTATAGGGAGACAAAATCAGTGTTACAGTGAAAAATGAGTTGGTCAATAGGTTCTAGCATTTCCTAACACCATATAATTTAAAATAAAAACCTCCCAAAAATATTTATAAATATCTCACCCGGCACGGGTTACTACCTAGTAGTTATTAATAGTTATTAATAGCATAAGGGATTATCAATGTAAGGATATACATGTTTGTAAATTCAAAATTTATAAGAAATTATGCCTACTATCCTTATTGTTGATAATGAAATTGTTGACAATACTACAATATAATTGGAAAGAGTTACGCGTAAGAAAATCAATTATCATGTCTATAAATCTTCACAAAATTTGGATGCAGATCGAAAATACAACACTAAGAGCTATTGATGTAAGAGAAATTTACATTATCATGCACTTTTCCAAAGAGTGAATTTAATGAATAGCCTTTGTTGACTACTTAATTAAGTATCTAGCTATGAATAAATTAAAATTAGGTATTTAGGAAAGAAAAAATAAAATTAAACAAAAAATATCCTCATCATTTTAAATAATTACACAAAATGCCATTGATCTAATAAACCTTTTTCTGACGACATAACCCAGTGACACTGTTCATTAACTTCCCATCGACATTGTTTATCAAAAGTCATTTACACTATTCACCACCAAAAAACGTAAAATAGTATGTTATTTTAGTGGATAATTATTTGATTAACATGCTAACTAATATGGTTATCGCGATAAATTTATGGTTATCCGATAACTATAGAATATAAGCGTGCTAACAATAATAGCTGATACATGTAACGTGGTAACAATAATATATGATACTTGTATTAACCTATAACTAATACGAATAACGGTAGAATGTTAATGTTAATGTTAATGTGCTAATAGTAAACATCCTATACGTGTAACGTACTAACAATAATGTTTGATATTTTTAACGTGCTAACAATATTATCTGATAATATTTTTGTTAATGTATTAATATTTGTATTAATGTCAAAAAATAATAAAATATACCGATGATATTTTTGTTAACGTATAATTATACAAAATATTAACCAATAATAATGATAAAGTTAACATGCTAACAATGTTGGTAACATATTAACATGCTAAACAAATCTAAAACAGCTGGAGAAAACAATAGTAGCTAATAGAACGACAAGTGATGACCCGACACCAGTGATTACAATATTCTGCCACTCTAAACCCAGAAAACTCATAATTCAAATCAAATTGCAACACGAAGGTAAGAAATTCTTCAAATTTCCCACTAAATTATAATAACCCATTGTGAGGAAAACGAAAAAGACACTAACTTTTTATTCCGGAACTGAAGAACGGCTAATCGGGGATGTATTCCGAATTTTCTCCTGCAACACATCACCGAACCTCGAAGATGGAGTCCAAGCAGGTTAACTCAATTCAATATCTCTGGTGTGTACTCAATTATTTTCGGCCGAGCATCGTAGAGGTCTTTTCTTCATCTTCGTCGACTCGCTACGCAGTGGATCTAAAAAGTTATGGAGATCAAAACCCCAAAAGTGATTGGAAATCATGTATGTAGAGAAAACAACGATTTGCTTGTAGAGTAAAAAACGATTTCGGAAGCTTGCTTAAGAGAACAAGACACCAAGATTGATCACCGAGTTCCCGGTCTAACCGGTACGTCTCGGGGGAGTACCCTCACTCCCAACTCTTCACTATCACAAAGAAACAAGGTTACAAGCTCTCTCTCCTTCCCTTCTTACAGGCAGGAAAAGGACCAGTAAAAAAAACTTGAAGCACTCTTGTACTAGTTAAAGATAAGAGAAAAACATTATGTAAACTTATGTTTTTCTACTATCTAGACTAGCCTGCTTCTGCTTTTCTTTGCCCATGCTTTGCCCATGCTTCCTTTTTGACTTTGTAGAATTTTTCCTCAATTCTCGTTGTAGCAGGCAAAACAGGGATTGCCTTTTGGTCTTGTGATTTTTCTGTCAAACTCAACTGGCCCATCAAGAGCCCAATTTTGTGAATTGTCAAACAGAGGCCCAATCCACAAACTCCACCTTTTGACAAACCACATCTAACCCTACGAGACCAGCCTTCTTTCTCTGCTTGCGAAACTGCAGCCGCCAACCAAAAAAAAATCATCGACAGGCTTCACCGGCCGGTCACTCACCGACATAGGCGAGTTAATTTCATTTCCGGCGATGCCTCACCGCCCAGCAACTCGTGGGACCTCAACCGCGACTCTCGTCGCCCAGCAGCTCGTGAGAGCTCAACCGCGACTCTCGCCGCCCAGCAGCTCGTGAGAGCTCAACCGCGCCTCCTCTTTTTTTCTTTGCGGTTCCCGGCGAATCCTCTCTGCCTAGCTTCTCAGGTGAGCCGCCACCGTCTTCTCACGACCTCCACCGGCGACTTCCTCTGAATCTCCGGCGACGCTTGTTCATATCTCAGGTGAGTCCTTCTCCACGATTTGGGCTTAGGTTGAGTGGGCCACAAAAATTTTGTTGTTGGGTTTGACCAATTTTACTTCTTGGGCCAGATACAGGTTGAGGCCCAACACTTTTCACTTCTGGAGCCCAACTTTTAGCCCAACTTTGGTCAACCATCTCCAGTTGACTCCGACGTTGACTCCGGTGTACTCCGGCGTTGACCGGCGATGACCGACATTTTCACCGTAATCCGATCTTGCCAATTCTTAGCCACCGTGAATCTCCTTCGGGTATCTACTATACCATGAACCTTTGATCACCTTGAATTTCAGTCATACGAACCTTTTCTGAAACTCACCCGTTTCCTTGTTCTTCTTTTGTCAGATACTCCACCTGGAACCTGTGGCTCTACCTGCACAGTTCCAGAATCTCTACAGGTAACTCCATTTCAATTTTCAACCTTACTCAAATCTGACGCTTTGAGTAACACACCTCACATACATTAACTCAACTTAATTTTCCTGTTCTGCGAGGTCGATGGAGTTACCTGGAGCCGCTCCACCACTTTAGTGAACGTTGAGAAGCTCACAGCAAAGCTGGAACTTCTGACCAGGTACTGTCTTAGTTAGGAAATCTGCTGGGTTGACTGTTGTATGAATTTTGTGTAGAACAACAACTCCTTGTGACACTATATCTCTGATGAAATGAAATTTAGTGTCAATATGCTTTGTTCTTTCATGATGAACTGGATTCTTTGCTAGGGCTAGAGCACTTTGTGAATCACAGTGAACTGCAACCTTGTCTTGCTTGAAACCCAATTCTGCACACAAACCCTTTAACCAAATGGCTTCTTTCACTGCTTCAGTAAGAGCCATGTACTCTGCTTCAGTGGTTGAAAGAGCCACAACAGATTGTAAGCTTGACTTCCATGAAATTGTATTTCCACCAACTTTAAACACAACTCCAGTAACTGATCTTCTTCTGTCTAAATCTGTTGCATAATCTGAATCTGAAAACCCTTCAATGCAGAATTTAGAATCCCTCTTAAAAAACAAGTTCTGATTGCATGAACCCTTCACATACCGTAAAACCCATTTCACTGCTGACCAATGATCTCTTCCTGGATTTGACATAAACCTGCTGATAAAACCCACTGCAAATGCTAAGTCTGGCCTTGAACCAACCATTGCATACATTAAACTTCCTACAGCACTTGCATATGGAACTTTTTCTATATGAACAGCTTCTGGTTTTATGTCTTCCTCTGATAGGCTGCCAAGTTTGAAGTGAGAGGCAGTTGGTGTCACCACTGGCCTTGCTTCAAACATTCCAAATGTTTTCAACACCTTTTCCAGATAACTTCCTTGAGACAGAATCAACTCTCCTTTTTCTCTATCTCTGATAATATCCATACCCAGAATTCTTGATGCCTTTCCCAAATCTTTCATTTCAAACTCACTGTTCAGCCTATCTTTGAGCTTCTGAATGACTGACTTATTCCCTGAAGCTATTAACATGTCATCCACGTAGAGTAACAAATACACAGCTTGATCGGTTTCAGTGTTTCTCATGTAGACACATGAATCATACTTGCTCCTCTCAAACTTCTGGTCCTTCATGAAATTGTCAAACCTTTGATTCCAAAGCCTCGGAGACTGTTTTAAACCGTATAACGACTTCCTTAACAGACAGACTTTGTTCTCATTTCCCTTCTGTATGAATCCCTCAGGTTGACTCATTAAAATCCTCTCTTCTAAATTTCCATGTAGAAAAGCTGTTTTAACATCCATTTGCTCCAACTCATAATCCATATTAACCACAAGTGACAGCATTAATCTTATTGAGACATGTTTAACCACTGGAGAAAATACCTCATTGTAGTCTATCCCTTCTTGTTGCAAAAAACCCTTAGCAACCAACCTGGCCTTATACCTCTGTTCTTCAACTCCGGGAATGCCTGATTTCAGCTTGAAGATCCACTTACACCCTACCAGCTTCTCTCCTTCTGGTTTCTCGATTAGATCCCAAGTCTGACTTTTCTTATGAGAATTCATCTCTTCCTCTATTGCACTTTCCCAGAATTTTCTCTTAGAACTTCTCATGGCCTCTTCATAAGACTTAGGTTCATCTGTTTCTAAGTCTTCAGCTGTTGCCAATGCGTAGGCTACAAAATCTGCATCTTCAAATCTGGAAGGAGGTCTAATGTTAGTCCTCCTTTCTCTGTCTCTGGCTAATGCGTAATTGTCTAGACATTGTTGATTTTCTGATCCAGCAGCTCCTTCATTAGCTTCTAATTCTTCTGAGTTTTCCGAATTTTCTGACATCCCTGAACTTTCTGGGCTGTCTAAACTTTCTGAACCTGAACTGTCTCCACCTTGAGATGATGTATCTTCCTCATCAGAATACCTAGTGGAAGGACCCCTGATGAGACTGCGCCTGAAAGATACCCTTCTTCCAGCCTTCTTTTCTAACCATGTCTCTTTACCAGGTTCTTCTACTCTTCCATCTGCATCACTCAATGTGCTCTTGTATACTTCGTTTTCGTTGAACACCACATTTCTGCTTGTAGTGCATTTTCCTTGTTCTGGTAACCAGACCCTGTATCCCTTGATACCAAACGGATATCCCATGAACACACCTTTAACTGCCCTTGGACTTGTCTTGTCTTGAGTGACATGAACAAACGCTGAACACCCAAATCTTCTTAGATGACTTAAATCTGGTTTTGAACCAGTCCAGATTCCTTCAGGTAACTTGAACCCAATAGTTGAATTTGGTGTTCTGTTGATTAAGTACACTGCAGTAGAGGTCGCTTCAGCCCAAAACTCCTGACCTAAGCCTGTTTCAGCAAGCATACTCCTGACTTTGTCCATAATGGTTCTGTTCATCCTTTCCGATACACCGTTCTGTTGTGGTGTATAAGTGCACGTTCTGTGCCTCTGAATTCCTGCATATTTGCACAAGTTGTCGAATTGTGCATTGCAGAATTCAAGCCCATTATCGGTTCTTAAATACTTAATCCTCTTCCCTGTCTGATTTTCAACAGCCTGTTTCCATTCCCTGAACTTGTGAACTGCTTCATCCTTAGTCTTCAGAAAGTAGACCCATACCTTCTTTGAGAAATCATCGATGAAACTCACAAAGTATCTACATCCACCAAGACTTTCTGGTGTGGATGGGGATCCCCACAAGTCTGAATGTATATAGTCCAGTACCCCTTTGGTGGTGTGCTGGCCTGTTTGAAAGCTCTGTTTGTGGGATTTTCCAAGTACACAACTTTCACAGAATTCCAGCTTGTCTACCTCCTTTACTGGCACGTACCCTTCTTTAACGAGAACATTCATGTTCTTCAAACTCATATGTCCCAGCCTAGAATGCCAAATGGCTGTCATATCAATTTCGGGTCTGGCCACAGCAACTTCTCCTTTCACTACCTTCCCTTGTAAGTAGTACAGACCATCTTGATATCTGCCAGAAATAACCCTCTGTCTATCTTTGTAGAAGTTGATGACAAAATCCTTTCCTACATACTTGCAGCCACTTTTCTCTAGCTGACCATAAGAAATCAGGTTCCTTCCCATTGTAGGTATGTATCTGACATTTGTTAGGATAACCACAGAATCATCTGGATTAAGAATCTTAATCTTCCCAATCCCCTTTATCTCGATGTGGGTCATGTTACCCATCAGAACCTTACCACCATCAAACTCTTGTAAGTCAAATAATGATTCTCTGTCTGGTGTAATATGAAAGCTACAGCCAGAATCCATTACCCACTCTCCTTTTGTATCTTGAGTGCTAACTGTTAGTACCATTGGCTGCCTTGGTTCTGTCGCTACATTTGCTGAACTTGATGGCTTGTTTGAGAACATTTCAGGACACTCTCTTTTCCAATGCCCTTCTTTACCACATTTAAAACAACCTTTGCTGTGCTTGTTGTATTTTGGCCTTGACTTTGATCTGACTTTGCTTCTTGATCTGGCTTGGCCTTTTGGTTGTCCTTTCCATGGTTTACTGTACTCTTTGTCTGATCTCACAACTGACCTGCCTCTTGTCTGCACATACAGCCCTTCATTGAGTGATTTGGAGAGCTTCCCACATTCTGCCAGCTCTCTCTCCTTGGACTTGGCAGCCCCTACGACTTCATTCAGCTTCAAGGTATCTCTCCCATACTTGAGTGTTTCCTTTAGCTGGTCATACTTTTCAGATAGTGAGCTCATCAACAGTATAGCTTGAACCTCCTCTGTGATCTCCACTCCTATGTTGGTTAGATCTGTTACCAGTTTGAGAAAATCATCTACATTTCCATCTATACTCTTCGAATCTGTCATCTTGAAAGTATAGAATTTAAGCTGTAGGTAGATCCGGTTTGGCAAAGATGTCTCCATGTATAGTCTGTTTAGGGTAGACCACATGGCTGCTGCTGTCTCACAGTGTGTGATCTTCCTTAGTACTTGATTCCCCACATTTAGTACTATCATGTCCTTTGCTTTCTCTGATTTTTCAAACTTTACAGGATCAACCATTTGAGGCAGCATCACAGCTTCTGCTGTCCCCGTCTGCTGGTCCCTGCCTTCTGTAGTTACTACTTCTGCAGAAGCTGGTGGATCCTTCAACAGCTGCTCATCGTTCAAGATGCTCTTCAGCCCAAGCACCCCAAAGTGAGCCATCATCCTTACTTTCCATAGAGAGAAGTCACCAGTTCCGTCAAACCTGTCCACTTCAACCCGATCTTTACTCATCGAGACCGTCTTCTGCTTCACCTTACCTGGTAAGCTCTGATACCACTTGTAGAGAAAACAACGATTTGCTTGTAGAGTAAAAAACGATTTCGGAAGCTTGCTTAAGAGAACAAGACACCAAGATTGATCACCGAGTTCCCGGTCTAACCGGTACGTCTCGGGGGAGTACCCTCACTCCCAACTCTTCACTATCACAAAGAAACAAGGTTACAAGCTCTCTCTCCTTCCCTTCTTACAGGCAGGAAAAGGACCAGTAAAAAAAACTTGAAGCACTCTTGTACTAGTTAAAGATAAGAGAAAAACATTATGTAAACTTATGTTTTTCTACTATCTAGACTAGCCTGCTTCTGCTTTTCTTTGCCCATGCTTTGCCCATGCTTCCTTTTTGACTTTGTAGAATTTTTCCTCAATTCTCGTTGTAGCAGGCAAAACAGGATTGCCTTTTGGTCTTGTGATTTTTCTGTCAAACTCAACTGGCCCATCAAGAGCCCAATTTTGTGAATTGTCAAACAGAGGCCCAATCCACAATGTAAAAATGAGTTTCATCTGGAAAAAGAAACATCGATGGTCGTTAAAAAAAATCAGCGGATTTTGTCGATGATAAAGTTGGGGAAGAAGAGAAATAAGTGAGCAAAGAGATAAGAAAAGAGAGAAGAGAGAGATTACAAAAAATCAGATGCTTGCCGGAGAGAGAAGAGGGGGAAGAGATAAGAAAAATAAACAAAAGAGGTACATGATATTTTTCTTTACCCAAATACTATTCAAAATGTGTCAGAAAAAGGTCACCTAATTTTCTTATTATTTAGGTCCATCCATTGCTATTACTTTTTTTCCAAACACTATAATTCACTTTGATGTTTTGGTGCACTTTTACGTTATGTAAGACTATTTACATTGGTTTAAACATTTAACACTTTACTTTTTATTTTTTAACACTCTATGTTTTCTTTCTTTTACCTAATAATTCAACAACCATTTAATTTTTACACTTTACAATATTTTTTTTTAATAAAATTCAACATTCTATCCTACCACTTTTATTTTATAGTCATATTTTTTTGTTATGATTTTGTTTTTGTGATTACATATTAATAACAGTTATCAATTGAAATTAAATTAAAATAATTAAGAGTTAAATAATTTTTTCTTTCTTATTTTATATATTAATTAAAATTTGCAATTAATACAGACGAAAAATAGAGATAGTCATTATTAAAACAAATACAGTGATAAAAACTATAAATGCAATACAATAAACTAATAAGCACACGACACAACTAATCAAATACACATAACTTAATTAGTACAATATACTCAACTCACAAACTTAAAAATCTCTTTAACCACAGATCATTCTGAGTTTTGTCCATATGTGTTTGACTAGATCTGCTTGTAATTTGTGATTTTGAAATTGATAATTATTGGGATTTGTGTAGTTCAAAAGGTAATTAATAGAATTGTGGGTGTCAAAAAGATTATTTTGGGATCCATTTTACTAAAAAGACGGGTAAAGATATAAAGAAGAGTTTATTGGAGGCTAATAGACAAATTATAGTAAAAAAAGATGGGGGTTTTCTGTGTCCAAATCAAATGAAACAAATCTCTATTTATAGAGTATGAAAAATGATGAATTTTGGTATAAAGTATATTTTTTAAAAATAATTTACTATGAAATAATTGATCTCAAATAATTCGTATGAAAAAAAATATTAAGAATCTCAGCAGTCAATAGGAATACAACATGTGTCTCAGTCTCTATTTTATTCCACAACCAATTTCTTTGACTAACCAATGCGCACCACATGGCCTTATTTTCTCATTCCCATCCAGATTCAACATGTTTTAATCCACATCCTTTTCAACAAAACATTCAACACCCCATTGCATTGATTCAACTATTGAATAAATATATTCAACATGCCATTGAAAGAGTCTTAATTCTAAAACACTCTTCTTCGATCTTTTTCTCATTCGCTTTCTTTCTCTCTTTCAAGAACATAAACAATTACTTCTTTGCTTCTCTCTCTGATGTAAGACTCAGATTCCACCAAGTTATTACTCACGAGAATCAAGTCTCAAAGCTATGATGGTCGATGGATGGATGGATTTGTAATCGAGATTGCTTGATTCGACAAACAATTCAAAAACCAGTAACTTAATCCAAAGGGCTATTCCTCGCGAGGGATGTAAGTTTCAATACTAATCTGTGTGAATTGATTCCACAAAACACAAAGAACTAGGAAGGACAGAATTTGATTCAAACACTCGAGTTTTGAAGCAAATACAAGCTGAATTCTTATTTCTTAAAAGCGTCATTACAAAGAACAAAAGGAAATATATTATATAGGCTCGACAAAGACAAGACCAAACGGTCATAAAATTCAAAAGGGAAACGAATAAATCAAAGATAACATAATCTTGTCGCCATTGGTGCTCTTCTAGCTGTTAGGCATTAAAGGAGAAGCTTCTCGACTTGTGGATGCGACAAAAGGGTTTTGTCTTAGGTATTTTGATGAGATTGGACGTTGGAGATCTGCTAGACAGTTTGGAGGGTCAGGATCAGGCGTAGAAGGTGGTCGTTGATCCTCCTTGTCTAATGAAACTCGTGTATTGCTATTTAAGGAAGGTCGGTTATGACAAAGGTCAAAACGACATGGCTTTGGAGAAAGGTGTGTCTTCGAGTGATCTTGTGGTCTTGGCTCCATGGTAGCTTTAGTGGTCTTCAACACTCGTGAGGAAGAGGCGCGGATATGATTACAACTCGTGGTTTCCTTATTTGGCTTCAAAAGGAACTGCGAAAAAGTTTTCAAGTCTTGCGATGGATCCGGGTCGATCCAAGTCGGATCTTCAGCTGGTCATGTCCACAAGAGGCTCCAGTAGGTGTGTCGGGACATGGACATATCAGGATTCGGTGGTCTTGGGCTGAAACACATCGTTTATGTTTCATAAATCTTATCAGGTGGACCGTAGAGCCTTGCAAGGGCAACTCCTGATTTTGGTCGGGCTAAAGGTAAAGTGACTCGACCAAAATCTTCTTCATGGCATGTTGGATGGTTAAAATGATCTCCCTCAGTTGGTTTGGCGTATGGTTCCTCTGGTTCAGCTTCGATAGGGCTCTTCTCGGCTACATGTGAGGCATCTCGGGTATCTTGCAATCTAGGTCGAGTCAAGAGTGTTTTGGCTCGACCAAAGTCTTCCTTGGGCTTGATTGGTTGGGGAAAATTCCTTCCCTCATAAGGTTTGATGCATGTTGTCGTTAGTGCATCTCCGGTAAGAATCTCCTCGGATAAAAGTGGCTCGTAAGTCTTTGACTTTGGATTTTTTGCATTCGGACATGAGAGGTTTCTATGTGCCCATGACAGCGGGTCTAGGCGATATCGAAGAGTTTGGTTAATTTTTGAGATCAGCACCGAGCTTGGCCAAAATGACAAGTTGTGTAGTCGTAAGTTTCTTTCCCTCCATAATTCATAGATGATTGCCAGAAACGCTAATTTCATAATGAGAGCCACATTATTATCCCTAGTGAAGTTTTTCATCCATCGAATAGTATCCTCGAAAAGGATCGGTGGTGTCAGATGGGCTCGGATAGTGAAGAAAGACCAGACTTCATCACTGAAACCACAGTCGAAAAACAGATGTTGCCCAGGCTCATTTTCATTGTTACAAAGGAGGCACGTCGTTGGAGTTGGAAGACCCCATCTAACAAGTCTATCCCGAGTATGCAACATATTCCTTGCTACCACCCAAGTGAGGAACGCGTGTTTGGGTACTCTTCCTTTAAACCACACAGATACGTGCCAATCCACCCGTTCTCCCATTGGGTGAAGTGAATTCCAGGTAAGAGAGGAAGAGAAGTAATTTTTTGGTACCTGATTTGCAGTTTTCTATAGGAAGAAATCCTCAGCTTTGGAATCAGCAATTAGATCAGCCACTAGAAGGCAATCACGCAGTAGCCTAATTATTGGGTTGTGACTTCTTGAAGATGAAAGCCACCACTCTCTATTCCGCAAAGCGTTTGCCACAACTGCATCAGCTTGAATCCCAGAAGTTCGTGGTCCGTTTTCTCCCGTTAGATCAATCAATGGACCGAAAGATGTCCAATTATCATACCAGAAACTTGCACTAATGTCAGAGCCCACATCACAAATTATGAATGGACGAGCTAAAGGTCTCAGCTAACACATAGTTTTCCAAATCCAACTTCCTACATGTCTCGGATCGAGCCCCCAAAATTTTTGTCTTAATCAGGTTGTGCCTCACCCATGAGACCCACAACGAACCCCCATATGCAAAAGTCAGCCATATAAGCTTCAGCCCTAATACTTTATTCCAAGCTGCTATTCTCCTTATTCTAAGCCCACCACTTTCCTTAGGAGAAAACACTGATTCCCAGCTTATCCTAGCTCCTCTTACTGAGTTTGGGGCACCTTTCAAAGAAATGTGCTACACATTTGCTCCAAAGTAACCAAACATTGATTGGGCGAGATGAAAATTGATGCCCAGAGGTTTATTGTGGACTAAATGACATATTGAAGTAGTTGAAACCTCCCTACAAAGGATAGGTGTCTTACAGTCCAAGATGAGAATCTTTTGGACAGTCTATCTATGAGCGATTGGTAGTCTTGTTTCCTGAGTTTTTGAGTAGTTAGCGGGACACCAAGATATCTTACCGGGAAGGATCCCTGTTTCAATCCCAATCTCGCAACCATCTCCATTCCCTCGTTGTAATTACCTCCATCAATGAAAAGAAAGGTTTTCTCCTGAGACATTAAAACCCAGCGAACTAATGTAACCGATATATCCGATCCATAACTCACCGAGAGCTCGAGGAATGGTAAACCTAAGCCTAGAATAAGACCACAGAGGAAGAAGGGACTTCTCGAAGGACAGAGATTCAATGGTGGATTGATGAAGATGATGATCAGAGTTTAGAGGAAGAAGATGATTTTGATATTTGATTGATTATCAGATTTGGCCAACGAGCCTTACATATAGCGTGACTAAAGTTTTATGAACCAGAATTACAAAGATAACTAAACCAAACGATGTAAAGTAAACCAAGGCATAAACCGAAATGTAGAGGTAGATACCTAGGTGTGATATACTCATTTATCCTGTCACAATACTCCCGTCTTCAAAACATCCTTGTCCTCAAGGATGAAATGCCTCCTACTTGGTGATGAAGTCTTGTAAAATTTTGGTCTGGCGGATGCTCTTTCCAATGAACATAAACTTTGGTGAAAGCGTTGTTGTGGCAGATAATTCTCTTCTTGTCAAAGATAGATTCAAGTAAGGATTGTGGCAGAGCCAGGACAATGAACCCTTCTCTCCTCTTTGCGTTTCTGTCTATAACAGCATATGAACTTTCTCTGAAATCTGGAGATAGTGGCAATGATCCATAGAATAACCAAAAGGATGTGTTGTGGAAACTCGCTGCTCTTAACTTCATGACATGTCGATCTCCATCTACGTGAAGCGACTCTTTTAGAAACATGGGATCTCTGTCACTAAAAATGTCATGCGGCGTGCCCTGAAATTTATAAACAATATCCAGGTACCGTTGTGCAACATCAATAGCAGTAGTCAACTTGTTCAGCCCTTCAAAAATCTGCTTTATTGTCTCTGATTCCTTTTTAAACTCAGCTAGACATAGTACTTTGAGAATGATCCACATAAATAACCATGAACTCTTCTCGTTCCTCTTATTGGATGGCTCTTCAGCCAAGAGCATCTTGTGTCTAATGGTGCCACAGTCAGTGCCTTTAAAATGAGGAACCTCCCACATGATAATAGTCTTATTGATACCATCTTCAGTGTCCATTAGTCTTTTATTTCCTTGTAATTTATTTCTCATAATTCCATCTCCATAAATTTTAACCAGAAAAGAGAACTCGCTTGTGCCTCCACTTAATCCCATCTTCAATATCATACAGTCTGTCGTCAAGAACTTGTGCTCGTAAATCACTGCAGAGATGATAATTTCAGCAACAATGTCGTTGAATGTGTGTTTGTGCGTATGCACCCTCCGTACTGTGCATGCATCACAAACAGTCCATATTTGCCTAACATCATTGCAATTTGGCTCTTTTTTTACCTCATTAGATTTTAAATGGGTACCAACAAGTTTGCTTTCACTTTGATCCTGGGTTATGGCAGCATATAAAACTCTGCAGTTGAAGCTTCTCTGTAGTTTCTCATATATGCTCTTCCTCCATAAACGAATCGCTTCACTCAGCCATGTGTTGAGCTTGTACTTAAACCACCAATTCTTGCTAAGCTTTCTCTTCCTTGAAGAACATTTATGCTTCTTCTCCAATAGGAATATGTCCTTCACGTGAAACTGCACGTTAACAAAGATAAGATGTGTAATTCCTCGCAAATTCCCCATCTTCCGTACCTTGCACAACAACCATGACTTGTGTGATTGTCTCGCCATTCTCAGTTGTTTAGATTTCCATTTGAGCTTCATTTGAGACTTCTTACCTCCAAAGATAAATTGTATCATGTCCCCTAAACTTTGCCTAATCCTTATTGTACACTTAATAATTCGTCTCCTTGTGAGTGTATGTTGTTCAGCCTGCAGCAAAACTCTCAAAAGAAACTTTGGTTTGTACTTGAATCTCCAGGTCTTGTGGTACTTCCTCTGCTTCTCCTGACTTTGAAAATCCATTTCATGTCTCCTGGTTATTTTTTTAGTTTCTTCTTCACTTTTAGACCCAAAAACCCCGATTACACTTTCTTGAAAATCTCTGGTCGTGTTCATAATTGCTTGCAAACTCATTCCAGTAAACCATTGTGCTATCTCCGGAGTCTTACTACCACTGTGAACACTCTCTGCGAAGACATTGTCGTCTCGATATGCAATCTGACATTGTACCGAACGACCTATCATTTTATAGCTCTCACAAATACGCATGAATGTGTTCAAAAGATGCAGGTATACTTCAAACATTGTGGCAGCCTCTTCACTTGATTCCTCCCCAAAAGACAACGTATTATATGTCCATTTGTTTCTCCGTGACCTGATTTTGAACTTGAATCGCCAAGACTTAGAACATTTTTTTCCCAGGCGCCTTGTATCGAACAGTTGGTGTGCAATAAGGTGGATATTGATACCTGTCGATTTATGAGGATATGAAAGCACCTCAATCTGATGCAATACTTGGTATGGCCTCGGTTCTTTCTCTTGCCTTGAACATTCGTCGTGAATCGTGTATGCCACTATCATTTTTTTCTCACCAGCCAATTCTATCTCTTGAATAGATGAATCTGTTTCAAACAATGAATTTGGAGAAAACATCAATGAAACGGGAAACGATTCATCATAGTCAGAGAGTTCATTGTTGTCCTCCACAGAAACAGCAACATCATCATCAAAATTATCCAAAACTTGTGTAGCCAAGCGATCTGAAGCTTCGAGTAACTGTTTCCCATCTACATCTGGTTCTTATTGGGTTTCAGATCCCAAATTCAAAGTTTGAGTTTCACAAGCAACATGAAATTCACCATCATCACACTCGATCATGAAAATTCGTGACCTCTTGTGCTTTAAATGATAGTGACCAGCGGTATCAAGCTCTTCACTGAATAAACACAATCCTTTTTCCATTCTCTCATATACGTGCTCACATGAATACTTCTGATGGGGTTTGTTTGTGATCGTGTCCGCCATTGTTTTGGGTCCGAAGCTCGAAGAGCTCTGATACCAATGAGACAGTAAAACCCAGCGAACTAATGTAACCGATATATCCGATCCAGAACTCACCGAGAGCTCGAGGAACGGTAAACCTAAGCCTAGAAGAAGACCACAGAGGAAGAAGGGACTTCTCGAAGGACAGAGATTCAATGGTGGATTGATGAAGATGATGATCAAAGTTTGGAGGAAGAAGATGATTTTGATATTTAATTGATTATCAGATTTGGCCAACGAGCCTTACATATAGCGTGACTAAAGTTTTATGAACCGGAATTACAAAGATAACTAAACCAAATGATGTAAAGTAAACCAAGGCATAAACCGAAGTGTAGAGGTAGATACTTAGGTGTGATATACTCATTTATCCGGTCACATCTCCTTATTCAGCTCCAGGCCCGAAACAATTCTGAAATCCTCTAAGATGTCTTCCGCTGAATCTTTAGAGCCATCAAAAAACAAGAGCACATCATCTACAAAACTCAAGTGTGTAACAAAAAGAGCTTGGCAAAGAGGATGAATGTGAAACACCTGATTTGCAGCGCCTTGATCGAGTTTTTTAGACATAATATCCATGGCCAATTCGAACAAGAGGGATTACATTGGATCTCCTTGTATGAGTCCCTTCTTACCGGGAAAAAAGCCAACCAATTGTCCATTCACTCAATACTGAACTGAGGGCTTGTAATACACGCTTCTATCCAATTAATGAATACTTGTGGAAAATGTAGTGCCTGGAGAAAGTTTATTGAAAATTCTCAATTTAGGTTGTCATACGCTTTCGTGAGATCGATCTGAAGGCATCCTCTTGATCTTGATCCATGAAGGTGAAAATTAGTAAATAATTCCGATGCTAGTAACACATTTTCGCATAACAGTTACCCACTTGATTGCCTTGAAATACATCCGGGATGAATAATTTGAGCCTTTTCGTTATTATCCGATATATGACCTTGTATATTGTTGTGCATCATGCCACATGTCTAAACAGATTTGCAAACGCAATCTGGTTGTAATCTCCCATTAGTAACCATGGAGTTGATCCCACAGGGTAATCTCTTCGAATTACAGAGATTTCCTCCCACAGAACCCTCCGTTGAGCATCCGTATTTCGGGCGTAGATGAATGCTACATAGAAGGACATTTTTGATACAGGATCAAAGATGCCACAGAGAATATACGGATGAGACTTCCTATAAATAATTACTGAAACGGTTGGGTCCCAAACCACCCAAATTTTGCCGTTATCCGCGAAAGAGTAGTTCGTTTCTGCTCTCCAATCAGGGAAGGTCGAAGCCAAGATAGACGCAACTTCCGTGACGTGTGTCTCCAAAATTCCACCAACTAAGGGTCTATTTTAATTAACCCAATTCCTGACGATTCTTTGACGAGAGTAGCTACTAATACCTCTAATATTCCAAGAAAAAAACTTCATTATATACAGCAAAGAGATGGTGAAAGCGTGACTTTCAGAGTTGAGGACCCCGACCCGAGGAATAACCTCGACGTAGGGTTGAAGAATCTAATGTTTTGTAACCTTTTAGAAAGAATTTGCATATTTACCAGTTTGCAGTCTCGGCTTAAGATGTTTCCATTTTGCGTAATTTTATTATCTTATCGAATTTTGTTAATTTTTACATTCACACAATTCGGAACAAACAAAATTTATTATTTTATAGTGTTTATTAATTTACAAAGGTTTTACTGTATTCTTTTTCCCTATAATGAAATCATAACCAATCACATGACAAACAAAAATTGAAGATAAGTTCTAATTGACATTGTTCATGAATTTTAACTTGGATGACCCAAATAAAAGATAGATTGGTTCTTAAAGGTATCTATACATTTTTTTTTCATGGTTTGATTAAAAGTTTGTTAACTCTGCAATTTTGTTAAAAGGCTTCGTGTGAGTTTATCCTAACAAATTATTTTTTTTTAATTGAAGAGGTGGTAAGTGCTTATTGCGTGAAGAATCACTATACTTTCTGCATAAAACATGTGCTTGATGGTTTATGATTATAGAAGGATCTAGAATATGTAATATATTCTTTAGTATATTTGTTAATAATTACTAGATTTGTATTTATGCAAACTAGGTTAATTAGGTTATCATTATATTAATTAGGTATTATTATATTCTCTATATAATGATATGTAATTATTGTCGTAATTCTTATGAGAGTTAATATATTTTTTTTCTAAACACTAATGTGTTATTCTCTCATCACATTCAATACGGTATCAGAGCATGTTTTGCTCAGAAATTTTTGATCTAGAATCAAATTTCTTTTTCTTTTTTTTTTAAGTTAAATCCTTCCAAAATTCAAGTTTATCATGAACTTCTAAATCCAAGCTATTCAAGCCTTAATGTCTCTGAATCTAAGCCACCGACCTTCTCATTATTCAAATCTATGGTAGACCTCTGAATCTAAGTGTAGTGCATCTCATATTTCCAAACAAATCCTGTTATTTTCTTTTACTGTTTTCGAAGCTTTAGTACTTCTGTTTTCAGTGTTCGTCGTCAACCTTAATATTCTTCAAAATTCTTTTGATTTGTTTTACTTACCAAAAAAAAAAAAAAAAAAAAAAAAACATCGGCTTCTTCTTCCTCGAGAAACTAGGTCAAGTACCTACGTCCATGGCTTCCACCGCGCCACCTCAATCTCCTTCGTCACCGATGTCATCTGCCTCCTCTTCCACTTGCTACCTCCGCTTCCGCCAACCGCATCGGATCTGGCCACCGCCACCGCCACCGCCACCGGATATGTTGCTATCCACTCCGCCACATCACTAAACGTCAACGCCAAAACCGCTACCACCGGATCTCTCCGAGATCTGCTTCAGGCACCGACGAGCCTCCGCTCTACTTCACCACTCCGTCCTCCACATCATTTTCACCAATCGCTTTCCTAAGTCATCTTTCATTGTCCACCACCGTAAATCCTCCAGCCCACGTGCAGAATGTGGTGAAACCCTAGGCATCAAAAAGGCTTCTTTACTAAAAGCCCATATCACCTCAAGGCACATCATCTAAAGAAGTCCACCAATTTGTAAGGCCCAATCCAAAACAAGCAAGTTGATATAAGTTATATCGGGTCAATCTCAAACCGCAAATTCCGCTATTTCTCCATGAACACCTTGAGAGTGATCTAGAATATGTAAAATATTTGTTAATAATTACTAGATTTGTATTTATGGAAACTAGGTTAAGTAGATTATCATTCTATTCTCTATATAAAAATCTGTAACTAATATTGTAATTCTTACGAGAGTCAATATACTTTTTCCTAAACGCTAATGTGTTATTCTCTCATCATATTCAATATTGGTAACACAACACTTTGAGTTTTACAGATGGAAAATAAGTGGAGAATAAACATGGCAGAGTTTCTTATCACTTTAGCCTCACTCCAACGAGCAGGATCTGAGTTTTTTCTATTTGTTCCCTCTAGAATTTGTTTACTTTATTTGAAATTAAGGATGCAAAGTATAAAATCGTTACTAGAATCTTCCAACCTTGATGAAATATGATCATTTATTTTTCTTTTCTTTTATTTTTGTAGTCAAAATCAGATTATTTATTTTCCTTTTCGAAAGTGAAGTGGAAAGAATGAAAAATTGAAGTAAAATGAGTATTGAATTCACATAAGGAAAAGGAAATAGTGTTTGGAGCGGACGATATTTTAATTTGTCTACTAGATTCTAAACTCGTACGTTTGAACGGAATATATATATTTTTTATATATCAAATTTTGTAAAATAATTTGTGTTTATTTTTGTGTTTAGATATAATTTGTTTTTTCTAATTCCTAGAACGGGAGTTCAATATGTAAAGTAACGGGAGTTCATTATATTGACATAATATTTTTCTAATCCGCCCTAGAACGGAGATACGTTTTAATTTTTGTTTTCTGATGTTTAATTTTATTTTTTTGACAAAATGTATTTGTGGATGTAAAAGTTTGAGATGTTTTAACAATTTTATTATTAAATATAAAATATATTATATAGTTTTCTGAAATGTTAAACCACAATGAGGGCATGTGACAATTTTTTATTTGTTTTGTTTTTATATTTTCTATTTTGTATAGAAAATATATTTTTGGTATAACATGTATGATTCAAAATTAGTGATTTTAGCTACCCAGATTTTCTGACCCATTTTGTTATATTTATTTCTAGTTCTATAATTTTGTTTTTAATATATTTTTAATACCTAAATTATCCAATCGGACTCTTACCCATTGTTTTGTTATTAATTTACGAATAAAGTATAATCATTAATATTTTATATAATTAACATAAATATCATATCATTTATACCTACAAATCATCATAAATATTTCATATTTAAAATATGACCATTATTTTTTATGTGAATTATAATTTTTTTATTTCATATAAAAATTGGTAATCTTAAGAAAGTTTTCTAATAGTATAGATATTATTTAAATTACAATATCTAAATTAATATCCAGTTATTATTTTTATAAGGATACAATAATAATTAATTTTTGTGATTTTTTATAGGTAATCTAACATATATTTAAGAAAATCCAAAGTAATCTAAATTAATATTTATTTTTCCGAATTAAATTGAAATATAAATTAAAATGAACATTTTTATTAATATTACACCAAATTAATATGTTTGGCAACATGTATTATTCACATAAATTATAACCTTAAATATATTGTTTAATAGTATAGATAATAGAAATTTTAATATGTTTTCTTAATATGTGTGAAATTATCTTAAACGATTAATATTCTAAAACGGAAGGAGTATATTTATACAAAAAACGAAGCTCTTCTTGTGATTCTTAGTTGTGAATATTTTCTTGTCATCATTGTAATATATATTTAATAATGGCAAAAATTGTCAAACGGATATTGTAATATCATTAAAAACATATATGTTGGTTACGTGTGTGATTTGGTCATGAATCATGCTTTCCTAACTATATATTAAAATCTAGGGATATCTTTATTATTAAGTTAATATTAGTTTAGGAGTAAATCGTAGTTATCAATTTTATATTTTTGATTAAATTATTATTACTGACAATATATATTTGAATATCTTAGTTTTTATTTTCTATAGTAGTTAATGAGACGTTCGTTTAGAAAATATTAAAGAAGACTAAATAATACCACACCGGATTTTATTAGTTTTTATATATAGTTTTTTGAATCTTTTAATAATAAAATTTTATTATATTTTAAATAATTTAATGAATTAAATAGAGACTAAATGTTATTTATAAATATTATAATTAATTAGAATATTCATATCTAACAATAAATATATTATGTAGATTATTTTTTTTAAATAAACATGTTTGACAACATAAATAGTAGTTATCCAAATAAATAATAGTCTAATATGAAAGTTTTCCTGTTTGGATACAAAATATATACCTCTTTTAATATTATAGATATATAATACAAATGTAAAAAGAAAAACAAAACAAAACAATGATGATGTCTGATTCCGCAAGATTTGTTAGAGGAAATACTCTCCAAGGTTCCAGCCACGTCTCTGAAACGACTACGATCTACTTGCAAACGATGGAACACTTTATTCGAAGACCAAAGATTCATCGAGAAACACTTTCGTCAAGCTTCAAAGCTGTATCAGCTTCTTATGTTGAAGGAATATAGGGTTTGTTCAATGAGTGTCAATCTCAATCTAGATGAACTCCTCCATCTATAACGTTTAAGGGTGCACTTAGCCTAAAAGATCCACACCCTAATCTAGAAGAAGTCGATATAGCCGAAGTGTGTCATTGCGACGGTTTGTTGTTGTGACATCCCAAGAATGAGATTTAGGGCCTATTTTTTTTGATTAAAACCCTAAGGCGAGAACCCTAAATCTTGCGCCCGAAGAAACCATAACCCTAGCTTCCCGAAGAAGAAAACCCTAGTTTGCGAAGGAAGCAATGTTTATGGCTCTTAATCTCCGACTGAAGTCCTTTTTGGGTGTGGATCATGCATGCTAAGTTGGGCTTGAGGATAGTAGAGCCAAATATCGAGCGAGAGAAAGAGTTGGAGCAAAAGAAGCGTTAGACGAAACGTCGGCCTGTTTCGAGTTGAGAAAATCCCACAAGTGAAAGTAAGTAATGAAACCATTTTAAACGGTAATTTAGAGTTTAATTAAGGTCATTTTCGTGGCCCTAAAGTGAGGAGAAAAGAAGCCCAAAAGTGTGAAGCCCAGAAAGTTCATTAAGGGTAATTCTGACTTTCTGCGATTAGACCTAGGGTTCTTGTAGTACCCTAATCCGATTTTTATATTTTGAGCCAACACTTATAGATTTTAGCCGGATTAGAATATACCAGATTTTTAACTTTTTCACGTTTGGTTCAGATAGACTTAGTCATTTTCGAGCATAAATAGATTAATACAGAAAACTTGAATTAATAAATGAGGTTCAAGTAAACATGCGAGTTTGCTAATAAGCTATTACATGAATTACTAAACCAAATCTATCCAACACAACCATCCATCCGTTCCAGCCTTTGTCCCGCGAACTGATTAACCATCAAATGTACCGTCTCGGCTAAAATCAGAATCTGCATCCAAAAAGGAGGCATAAGCAACATAAACGCTTAGTGAGAACCGTCATCCCGTCTCACTTAGCCAAAGCATGAAAACGTATCAAGACATAGATCAGAACAATCAGATGCTTATCAGAAACAGAACTAGCCGAACGATTATATACACTTGCCGGCTAATCTCGGTATAGATTGCCGTTAAGGTAGATAATCGCACAGTTAGCCTGCAGAACATGAATATATGATAAACATCGTATTCATCAGGTAAACAAAATACAATCTACTCAAGAAACGATTCAGCCTTAAGGCCACGTTCACGCACTCACCTTCGTTTCCTTCGGATTCGGTTCGGATCGGACAGACAATCTACTTCTCTCGGCAAGAATTCCTTCTTCCGGCCATAAACATATTTTCTCTCGGCTAAAACTCTTCGCGGTTAACTTTCCTCGGATAAACTGAATTCTCTCTCGGCTAAAATCAGATTCTCACGAACAAACTGAAGTTTCCCTCGAATAACTTCCCTCAACTTTCTCTCTTAAACTTTCAGAGTTCTTTGGTCGCGCAAAAGAGAAAAATTAAGCCAAAATCTGATTAAAATAGATCGAAATCCCTTTTAATCCGCAAATAACCGTCCCGCGGTTTATTTTAATCAACCAAAAGCCATAACCGCTCACACGCGTGTCTTTTCCCCGAGTAACCGCTCCAAACTGCCGGCAGTTACATTTTTGGTAAGGTTTCTCAGCTAAAATATAATACAGTTACATTTTTGGTAAGGTTTCTCGGCAAAAACCGTCCCCGCATATACCAAAAATACGCTTAAGCCGATAACCGTTCCTACACAGTTTGATCACGCGGATCTGATCGAATTTTTTCCTCGATAACCGTTCACCAATCTTGTCCGAAATCCGACCAAGTCCCGATAAACTCAGCCAATTGAATTTAGCTCGGCTAAATTCCCGATAAACTCGCCCAACTGATTTTAGCTCGGCTAAATTCCCAAAAAACTCGGCCAGCTGATTTTAGCTCGGCTAAATTTCCGAAATTTACGGCCAGCTGATTTCAGCTCGGCAAAAACTTAACCAGTTTGGAAATCACCCGATCTGATTGAATTTTCCTCGGCTAAACTCACTTTCCCACGAACACTTGCCTTCTTTCCAATTCTTCTCGGCTAAACTCAATTCTGCCTTAGCCAAATTCCCTCGTTTGGCAGAATTGCGGAACATGGGCGTTACAACTCTCCCCCACTTATGACTAGATTCGCCCTCGAATCTTTCTTCTTTTTCAGCTTTTCTGATAACTTTGGTTGCTTCTCAAACCACTTAGGAAACTTTTCTTTCATCCGTTCTTCTGGTTCCCAAGTCGTATCTTCTTCTCCTTCACAATCCCAAACCACTTGGATCATTTTAATCTTCTTTCGGCCGGCCTGTTTTACTCTTTTTCCCACAATCCGAGCTGGCCTTCCCTCAATGGTCCAATTTTCTTGCAATTCCGGTGGTGGATCCGCGGTGACTCTTTCCCCATGAGTCACGCACTTCCTTAGCAAGGAAACGTGGAAAACATTATGGAATGCTTCCAACACTTGTGGCAATTCTAACTTATAAGCCACAGCTCCGATCCTTTCCAGAATCTTGTACGGTCCCATGTACCTTGGTTTCAGTTTCCCAGATAACGCAGCTCGGTCTTTACCCTTGTTGATAACCATCTTGACGTAAACCAGATCATCTACTTGGAATTCCAATTCCTTCCGGCGCTAATCAGCATAACTCTTTTGTCGGTTCTGAGCTTCTTTCATCTTAAGCTTCAACACTATGATTCTCTTGGTCGTTTCTTCCACAAAGCCTCGACCAAAAATACTCCGCTCCCCCACTTGGGTCCAACATAGTGGTGTACGACATGGCCGTCCATACAACGCTTCAAACGGTGACATCCCAATACTAGCGTGGTAGCTATTATTATAGGAAAACTCAGCCAAAGGCAAGTAATCCTTCCATCCACCGCCCCAATCCAGAACACAAGCTCGCAACAAATCCTCAAGTGTTCTGATTGTTCTCTCGGACTGCCCATCAGTCTGCGGATGATAGGCTGTACTCATATGAACTCTTGTCCCAAAACGTTTTTGAAGTTCTTTCCAGAAGGTGGATGCAAAACGCGAGTCTCGATCGGAAACTATACTCGCCGGCACTCCATGAAACTTAACGATCTGATCCACATATAACTTTGCTAGTCCTTCACCCTTGTCCTGTTTGTTGATTGCAAGGAAATGAGCAGACTTAGTCAGTCTATCGATTATAACCCAAATCGAATCCATGTTGCCACACTTTGGCAAACCGGTCACAAAATCCATTGTGATCATGTCCCATTTCCATTCGGAAATCGGTAAACTTTGCAATAACCCACTCGGAACCTGATGTTCAATCTTCACCATCTGACAAGTCTGACAACCAGCAACCCACTTAGCCACATCTCGTTTCAACCCAACCCAATGGTAGTACCGCTTCAGATCTCGATACATCTTGGTCGATCCTGGGTGAATCGCAAACTTAGAATGGTGAGCTTCCTTAAGAATTTCTTCCCTTAGTTCTTTGTCATTCGGAACACACACTCGACCATTAACCAAAATGGTCCCGTTGTTCGAAGTCTGATATTCTGCCTTCTCATTCTTTGAAAACTTCATGAGAATCTCATCTTTCTACTGAGCCAACCGTACCCGGCTTAGTAAATCCGCCTGATCTGCTGCACCTAAACCCAATGGTTCCACCTCGTCAGTCAAAGCTGCCAATCGTAAAGTCCCAACCATACTGACCAATCCTTCCATATCTTTTTCGGTAGATGCGGCCACTCTCTTCCGGCTAAGTGCATCCGTAACAAGATTTGCCTTTCCCGGATGGTAGGCAATATCGAGATCATAATCGGCCACAAACTCCATCCACCTACGCTGTCTCATGTTCAACTCCGGCTGAGTGAATATGTACTTCAGGATCTTCTGATCCGTGAAAACTTGAACTTTCCCACCGTACAAATAAGATCGCCAAATCTTCAATGCAAACACTACCGCAGCCATCTCCAGGTCGTGAGTAGGATAATTCTGTTCATGCTTCCTCAACTGTCTTGAAGCATAAGCTATTACTTTCCCTTGCTGCATCAAAACACATCCCAAGCCCATCCGTGATGCATCTGTGTAAACCATGTAAGGCTGATCCGGCTGAGGCAAAGCCAAAACCGGAGTACTAGTAAGCATATCCTTCATCCTAGAGAAACATTCCTCACAATCCGCCGACCACACATACGGTACATCTTTCCCAGTTAGCCGAGTCATTGGCTGAGCCATGCTCGCAAATCATTTAACAAACCGTCGGTAATACCCGTCTAACCCAAGGAAACTTCTTATTTCTGAGGCATTCACAGGTCTATGCCAATCCGCAATTGCCTTGATCTTTTCTGGATCTACGGACACTCCATTATCCGAGACCACATGTCCCAGAAATCCGATCTCCCTTTGCCAGAAACTGCATTTGCTAAGCTTAGCAAACAACTTATGTTCCCTCAGTCTGCTCATCACTGCCTTAAGGTGAATCATGTGATCCTCTTGATTCTTTGAGTAGACAAGAATGTCATCTATGAAGATGATCACGAACTCATCCAAGCAATCTCTGAAGACGTTGTTCATGAGTTTCATGAAAGCCGCAGGTGCATTCGTCAGCCCAAAAGGCATAACTACAAACTCGAAGTGACCATACCTTGTCCGAAAGGCAGTCTTCCTGATATCCGACTCATCAATTGGGATTTGATGATAACCTAAAGCCAAATCAATCTTGGAGAACCAAATAACACCTTGAAGTTGATCTAGCAACTCGTCTATCCTTGGAAGATGGTACTTGTTCTTCACGGTGACTCTGTTCAACCCGCGGTAGTCGATACAAAGCCGAAAACTCCCATCCTTTTTCTTAACAAACAATACCGGTGCGCCCCACGGTGAACTGCTTGCTCTCACAAACCCTTTCTCCATCAGCTCGCTCAACTGTTTCTTTAGCTCGGCCATCTCGGCAGGTGCCATCCGATATGGAGCATTAGAAACCGGAGCCGTCCCAGGCTCGAGCTCAATGGTGAACGGATCAGAACGTGTTGGTGGTAAAAAACTCAGCGCCGCAAACACATCTTCGAACTCCTTTACTACCGGAATGCTACCCAGTTCCGCATCCAGGCCAACTTTGGCAGTAGTGATCGTCGCCAAGTACGCCTCACAACCCTTCTCAATCATCTGCTCAGCCTGAACTGCCGAGACAATCAGGCTCCCCGAGGTCGGTCTAATGCCTTGATATTCCAGAATCCCCTTCCCAGTTTCAAACCGAACTCTTCCGCGGTGACAATCCAGGTGTGCCTTGTATTTTCCGAGCCAATCCATACCAAGGATCGCATCTTAATATTTCACCTCGCAGTTTTCCAGATCAGCTGACATGTTCACCGAGCCAATCATGACAGGGACATTACGGACCTTCCCAAGGGTACGCATGACCTGTCCACCGGCCGCTTTGACTAAGCCAAAATTACTTCTTGGTTCCTTGTGGAACTCGCCCTTCCCAATCATATCCGGATTCACAAAGCAATTTGTTGCTCCAGAATCAAACAAAACATGGGTTGCCACACCACCCATGGCCAGGGTCCCTACACATTCATCTAGAATGCTAAGACCAATGCAACACGCAACAGAATCTCACACAGAAATTTTTATCAAGGCAAGTGATAGAACTTACCAGTCACGATCTCCTCAGCCAAAGCATAGAGTCGCGGCATCACAGCCTGTCTCTTTGGCGGTGGCGGTGGCGGCAGTGGTAGTCCCTCACTTGGCCTCTTTTCAGATTGATGCACCGTCCGTGGAAGCTGTGGACAATTCGGCTTGAAGTGTCCAGCTTCTCCATATTGATAACAGACTCTTTCTCCTCTACGATCTTCCTCAGGGCAATCACGGACCTTGTGGTCTAAGCTTCCATAGCGGAGACAAGCACCAGTCGCATGCCAACTAGTTCCAGAATTCCCTTTTACGACGGCCATTCCTGTGTTGCGACTCACAGGTGGTTTTCCCGAAGGAACACTCTTCTTTTGCCTAGCAGCATTACCAACAAGTCTGGCTTCTTCAGCCGAAGTAGACTCTAACTGAGCCGCTTTTTTCACCAGTTCCGAGAAGGTGCCATAGTCACGGATCTGACAATGCTTACGGATATCAATCCTTAGCCCACGCATGAACCGCTTAATTTGATTCCTCTCGCTCCCCATATCACGGCCAGCATACTTCTTCAGGTTATTAAACTCAGATTCGTATTCCCTCACTGTCTTTGTCCCTTAACGCAGATCAAGGAAAGCCCCTTCCAAATAATCACGAGCTTCTGGTGGAAAGTACTTAGCACGGAAAAGATCACAGAAGTCAGCCCACGTGCTCACTGCGTCCCTCGGTTGCACACCACGCCACCAGGTATGCGCGTCACTTTCCAGGTAGTGCACGACAAGGTCCTTCTTGTACTGATCAGGGCAGCGTATGGATTTAAAGTTTCTCTCCAACCGGTCAATCCAGTCATCCACCTCAATGCGCTTCGTTCCACCGGAGAAAAACTTTGTTCCCAACTTCTGCATGTGTTCCATCATCTTCAGGTATGATGGAACTCTCGCATTGACAACTTCCTCCACTTCCACGACGGGTGGAATCACAACAAGCGGTGGTGCCACAGGGGCAGCCGCAACAACAGGCAGTCTTGACAACACTTGGGTCAGTAAACCCAACACCGCTTCCAGACCAACAGGAGCGGCATCAACGTTTGCCGTATTCTCGGCCATTTCCTCAACAGGATGTTCCCCCTAGTTATTCACAACAGACTCATCATCAACTCGCCTCTTACGGTTACCTATTGCCATCTGCAATGACGAGATCAGAAATTTCTAAGTTAGTCGGCAAACTAACTTAGGCAACCATACAGAAAAGTCAGACTTACCGCGAGACAAGGCGCTGGAATGATGGTATACCCACTAACCCACTTATACTAGACTCTGTCCTAGAACCGACCCGCTCTGATACCAACTTGTAGTACCCTAATCCGATTTTTATATTTTTAGCCACACTTATAGATTTTAGCCGGATTAGAATATACCAGATTTTTAACTTTTTCACGTTTGGTTCAGATAGACTTAGTCATTTTCGAGCATAAATAGATTAATACAGAAAATTTGAATTAATAAACGAGGTTCAAGTAAACATGCGAGTTTGCTAATAAGCTATTACATGAATTACTAAACCGAATCTACCCAACACAACCATCCATCCGTTCCAGCCTTTGTCCCGCGAACTGATCAACCATCAAATGTACCGTCTCGGCTAAAATCAGAATCTGCATCCAAAAAGGAGGCATAAGCAACATAAACGCTTAGTGAGAACGGTCATCTCGTCTCACTTAGCCAAAGCATGAAAACGTATCAAGACATAGATAAGAACAATCAGATGCTTATCAGAAACAGAACTAGCCGAACGATTATATACACTTGCTGGCTAATCTCGGTCTAGATTGTCGTTAAGGTAGATAATCGCACAGTTAGCCAGCAGAACATGAATATATGATAAACATCGTATTCATCAGGTAAACAGAATAAAATCTACTCAAGAAACGATTCAGACTTAAGGCCACGTTCACGCACTCACCTTCGTTTCCTTCGGATTCGGTTCGGATCGGACAGACAATCTCCTTCTCTCGACAAGAATTCCTTTTTCCGGCCAGAAACAGATTTTCTCTCGGCTAAAACTCTTCGCGGTTAACTTTCCTCGGATAAACTGAATTCTCTCTCGGCTAAAATCAGATTCTCACGAAAAAACTGAAGTTTCCCTCGAATAACTTCCCTCAACTTTCTCTCTTAAACTTTCAGAGTTCTTTGGTCGCGCAAAAGAGAAAAATTAAGCCAAAATCTGATTAAAATAGATCGAAGTTCCTTTTAATCCGCAAATAACCGTCCCGCGGTTTATTTTAATCAACCAAAAGCCATAACCGCTCACACGCATGTCTTTTCCCCGAGTAACCGCTCCAAACTGCCGGCAGTTACATTTTTGGTAAGGTTTCTCGGCTAAAATGTAATACGGTTACATTTTTGGTAAGGTTTCTCGGCAAAAACCGTCCCTGCATATACCAAAAATACGCTTAAGCCGATAACCGTTCCTACACAGTTTGATCACGCGGATCTGATCGAATTTTTTCCTCGATAACCGTTCACCAATCTTGTCCGAAATCCGACCAAGTCCCGATAAACTCGGCCAGTTGAATTTAGCTCGGCTAAATTCCCGATAAACTCGCCCAGCTTATTTTAGCTCGGCTAAATTCCCAAAAAACTCGGCCAGCTGATTTTAGCTCGGCTAAATTCCCGAAATTTACGGCCAGCTGATTTCAGCTCGGTAAAAACTTAACCAGCTTGGAAATCACCCGATCTGATTGAATTTTCCTCGGCTAAACTCATTTTCCCACGAACACTTGCCTTTTTTCCAATTCTTCTCGGCTAAACTCAATTCTGCCTTAGCCAAATTCCCTCGTTTGGCAGAATTGCGGAACACGGGCGTTACAGTTCTCTCTCCACCTCTATATAAGTGAGAGCCACGACCTAGAGTATATCAGAGATATTTCTTGCGGTGAAACCCTGCCGGAATCTCGTTGGAGCCACCACCGTGGAGCCACCTCGAAGGAGAAGTCACCGCAGCCTCGAAGAAGGCATATCTGACTCGTTTTGGAAGAGAAGAGTATTAGACAGACAAATAAGATCGGATGAAGCTGAAACTTGGTAAGAAAATTCTAGATTCCCATATCTAGTTATAGTCGTAAGAGGATCTTGATTTGGAGCTATATAGCTAAAGTTATTGCCATTTTTTTAGACCAATATTTGTTGTTAGAATCTTCGGACAGCCATATTTCAAGGAGATTATCCGGCGAACCAGGAGGAACCAGAAAGCGATCTATATCCCTCTGGAAAGCCCCGAGGC
This sequence comes from Eutrema japonicum, assembly GCA_030161315.1. Lineage (NCBI taxonomy): Eukaryota > Viridiplantae > Streptophyta > Magnoliopsida > Brassicales > Brassicaceae > Eutrema > Eutrema japonicum. Next base: position 33,710,826 of record BSQW01000012.1, read on the forward strand.
TTATCTTTCTGGAAAGACCAAGTTTGTCCAGATTGAAGATCTGTGATGTAAGTTATCGCTGTATCTTCGCGTCTGGTACATTATGGCCGAACCTCCAACCACCGCAGATCAGACCCGTTTTGGAAGAAGGGATAAACATATGAGAAGATATTCTCCAAATGTTATGAAACTCGGTAAGGACACTCTGAAATTCCAGATTTAGCTACTGCCGAAATCAGTTTATCATTTGAAGTTATAGTTTGAAAGATATTTGTGTTTTCCCGAATCTATTCTTCGCAGCGCACAGATCCGGCCAGGCTGGAGAGTTGGGCTGTTTGGTTGGGCAAATCAATCCAGATCGTTCTGAAACTTTGCAGAGACATGTAGGACTCATTGAGGTAGATTCTGGTAGAAGGATGACCAGTTTGAAGTTCGGGAACATGAGGAAACGTGCTGATGAAGTTAAGGCAGTGAATCTGTCCAAAGAGGAAGGAAGGAGAAAAAGGTGTTTTGTTTTCAAACCAAAGGCAAATGTGAGGACTAGATGTGGATTCTCAAGATGCGTTAGTTGAAATAGGAATATTTATATGTTTAATAAAACTATATAGATATGATTGTTGGTTGTGCACTTGTTAAGATGATTGATGCATATTTATGTGAAGTAGATGTTTGCTAGGCGTGTTAGTACACGATTGCTTGTCGCCGGGGTCATGGTCATGAGCCATGAATCGGCATTTCTATGTTGGGCCGCAACCAAAGAATGAGAATGATACAAAGAATGAGAATGGGTTGTGGTCCCATCGCAGGTAGGGCTGACGAGTCCAGAATGAGAAAGAGATTGAGTAACATGGGTTGCGACCTGTGCGAATGTGATGCATACTTGTTAGGATGTTTGAGGTGATGTGAACTAGTGCATATAGAAATGACTGTTCATGATTTGTAGTATGGTTAGGAAGGACATGTAGGTTGTGTGTGTCTATTGCTTATATTGTGCATATTCATTATTGCTAATTCAAAATAATGTATCCTAACAAGTTTCGACAATACTTTCTGGATTGTTCGGGATGGAAATTTTGACAATAGATATGTACTCAGTTTTGATTTTACAACAGAAAGATTTACACGTTTGTCTCTTTCGCAATTCCAGAACCATGGTCGTATCAGGGCTCTATCAGTTGTTAAAGCTTAATGATGATGATGCGTGCTCTAATGATATTCAACGTCCAACACTGGTGCAATAGAACTTCAAGTGTTGAGCTACTTGATAAGACTTGGGCGATCACATCCCATCCGACCTACAACCCGGTTCATGATCCATATTTTGATCCGATTCAGGATAGGACTGAGTGAGGTAATTTTATAGACACAACCTCATTTATTTGATTAAAGGATCTGATGTCTAGCTAGAGATAAGCAAAGCAGCCTGAATCGTATAGGCAAACCATATATGTCTTCTTTTGTTTGCAATTTTGCAGTTGTAGTAGTGTTTTCAAATGAACACTCCCATTGGATTTCAAATGGTTTTTCATTGTTTGTCGTTTTCAGGACCATCTTTTACATGTGCAAGTGGAGCATTTGCACTTGCTCAAACTTTTAAAAAAAAATTTCAACTACATATATGAATTAAAACATACATTTAAGAAAGATTTACCCAAAATAACCCTTTTTGGAATAACTAGAATAACTCACTATATTTATTACTAGGGTGTGATCCGCACTACGCGCGGGCGTTGTAAACAATTTTCTAAACAGTTTTTATTGTCTATTATTTTATTTTTTGAATCTGGTAGTTAATTAAATTGTCTCTATCAGCTTAAAATATGTGTATTTTTTTATTTATTGGTTTATTTTCTTAATTTCTTAAATTTATGATTTTATATGTATTTGTTTAGTGGATAGTACGGGAAAATTGCTTTAAAAATCCCCAACTTTGTGGTTTGAGATATTTTAAACCTCAACTATCACGTAGACCATTTAAAACCTGAATTTTTGATGACTATACTTTTTAATCCCGAACTTATCGTTGACTTCGCCAAAATAAAAACGACGTTAAGTACAGTAACAGACCGTTAATACTCCATTAACCTGGGGTTAGTTTATCCCGTTAGAGCAGAGAAATTACAGTCGTGTTTCAGAGTAACCCTAATCTGCAAAAGACCCAAATCGATTTTGGGAGATTTTCTCTCAAATCTCACGTCTTTTGTTCCAATAAGCTCAATTCTTCATATGTGGTGTCGTCATGACTGGGAAAAAAGTGAAAGGGAAGGTGTTGGGAAAGAGTTCTGAGGGAAGGTCGAAGAGGGTCCGTCATGTTGATAAAGCTGGGAGCTCGAAGCGGAAGAAGGAAACTGAAGCAGAAGGAGGAAGGTCGGGTTCCAGGAGAAAACGTCGAAAGAAGTCTGAAGGCGGAGCAAACTCTGGTTCTAGGAAACATATTCGAAAGAAATTTGAAGGCGGAGGAAGCTTCGATGACGGTGACGGTGAGGAAACTTCTGAAGCTCCGGGTTTGGAGGCTATAGGCAGTGAAGGAGCTATCATTGTGTGTGAATATCCTGATAGAGGATATATCAGCGAAGATTATAGAGACATAGATGAGAACGAAATCGAGGGTGCTAATGGTCACGGTGGCATTAAGGTAGAGAACTGTGGAGATTTATCTCTCTTCTTCGGAGAGGAAGCTAGGAATGATGATCCATATGTTGATGCAGATAGTGGAGACGACGGTTGGGATGATGACAAAATACCAGATCCTGTGTCATCAGATGAAGAAGACGAAGCGGAATCGAGACTAGGAAAAATATACCGGGAAGATGTGAATCCAGAAAAGCTACTTGGGTTGGGTAAAACGTTTTCGAGTGCGGAAGAGTTCAAGCATGCACTCCTCAGATACACTTTGAAAACGAGGTACAACATAAAGCTCTATCGTTCCACTGCTTTGAAAATTGGTGCGAAGTGTGCTGCTGAGAGAGATGAGCCATGTCCATGGAGTGTATATTGTTCATACGAGAAAAGAAAACAAAAGCTGATGATAAAGGGCTACGTCAATAATCATGTGTGTGAGCCGACAGGATATTCAAAGATGCTGAAACCGTCAACAATAGCCACATTGTTCGCATAGAGGTTAAGGTTAAATCCAAAAATAACAAGGTATGAGATGCAAGCTGAGATACAGAGAGAGTATGGGATGATTGTGACTCATTGGGCATGTGGTAAGGCGAAGACAAGAGTGATGAAAGCACGGAAAGCAAGCCACGAATAACATTTTGACCGAGTGTGGGATTATCAGGCAAAGATTCTCCGGTCTAATAAAGGTTCTACAATGGAAATCGAGACCATACCAGGGCCTACAATTGGAAGCAAGCAACGATTTTACAGAATGTATGTATGCTTTCACTCGCAGAAGCACTCTTGGAAGAACACATGTAGGCCTATATTTGGTGTAGATGGAGCTTTCCTTAAATGGGACATAAAGGGAAAACTCTTGGCTGCTGTTGGGCGAGATGGAGACAATAGAATTGTCCCTATTGCGTGGGCTGTTGTAGAGGTAGAGAACGAGACAAACTGGGAGTGGTTTCTGAAGCATCTTGCTGCTGACTTAGACTTAAAAGATGGAAAGGGATACGCAATTTTGTCTGACAAACAAAAGGTACTTAGTTACATTTTTCTGCTTGTTTTACAAGGCTTACTTTCTGTTTTTAAGTTTCTAAAGTCAGCAACATGATTTTTTTGCTTGTTTTGCAGGGCTTAGTGAACGCCATACATGGTATTCTTCCTGAAGCAGAACATAGGCAGTGTTGTAGGCACATATACGACAACTGGAAGAAAGGAAGCCATGATTTGAAGCTACAAAGGCTATTCTGGAAAATAGCAAGGAGCTATACGGCAGGGGAGTTAAGGCAGAATATGATTGAGTTGGAGAAATACAACGCAGGTGCGCATGCTAATCTCCTACTCACTAAACCAGAAACATGGTGTAGGTGTTACTTCAAGTTAGGATTTTTCTCTAATGACATCACAAATAACCTCTGTGAGTCCTTCAATCGAACCATTAAAGGTGCTAGGAGAAGACCCTTGTTGGATATGTTAGAAGACATTAGGAGGTAGTGTATGGTTAGGAATGCTAAGAGGTCAAAATCAGCAACGAATTTGAAGTCAACTTTCACTAAGAAGACACATGCAAGGATAAAGAAAATTGAGGTCAAATCTAAGAGTGTTCAATATACTATGTTGTGGGGAGTGAGACTGAGGTTGATCATGAAGATGTGGGTTATACAGTGGATATGGAGAAGCGAACTTGTGGCTGTATAAGGTGGCAGTTGACAGGGATTCCATGTATTCATGATGCGATTGTAATCACTCATAGGCATGAAAAAGTAGAAGACTATGTTGCTCCATGTTACTCAACTGTTAGGTGGCGTGAAACAAATAGCATTGGCATTAGGCCTGTCCAAGGGAAGATCTTATGGCCTGTGACTAACAGATTAGGTGTCTTGCCACCACCTTGGAGAACAGGAAACCCAGGTAGACCCAAAAACCATGATAGGATTAAAAGCATGAATGAAAAAGTAGAAGCAGCGAATAAGAACAAGTTAACTCGTCATAAGAGAATTATGACTTGTTCAAACTGCAAGCAAGATGGGCACAACAAGTTAACCTGCCAGAATTATAACGTTCCACTTCAACCAAAGAAGCCACGAGGCAGACCGAGAAAACATCAGGTACTTCTATTTTTGTAAGATTACATTGTTTTGTCATGACTGTTTTACACACACTTTGTCTACTTATGGTGACAGGAAGGACTTAGCTCACAGACAGAGACATCGCAGAACCCACTGTCACAACCACAAAGCTCTCAGACACAAAGCTCTCAAGCAGAAAGTTCGTATCGATGGGAAGAGGCAGCACGCCAACAAGCTTCACGAACACAAGGCTGAGGCCATTGGTTCGGATGTTAGTATTGTTATGGAAACTTCAATGTTTAGATGCTTAAGTCATGGTTTTTTTTTTATCGGCTATTAGTATTGGTATTGTAAAGCAATGCTCGGCTTTTGGTGTTGTTATGGAAACTCTAATCATCTTTTGGTATTGTAATGCATTGCTTGGCTTTTGGTATTGTAATGGAATGATCTTTTACTCTTAAGATGATGAGATTTTTATTCTTACTTCCAGTCAATTAGCATTATTGAAACACTAATACTTATGGCACTATATTTCCAAACAAAATACATCAAAGATTAAACCATTTAGGGGGAAAATTCGGCACACTATAACAACGTCCAACGGTAAACTTTTCTCTGTCTCATGCAATCATCTTGCTTGCTAACCTTTCATCTCCAGATTAGTTACCTGATTGATTCCAAAGGAGCCCTATTCACTAGACACTAGAATGCGAGTAGTTCAGAAACACTTCAAACACAAAGATAAAGATAGTATGCAGGAACTGCACGTCAAAGAAACAACCAAGAGCAGCAAGACTGAGTCTACAAATAGGACCTAAACAAGCATGTAAGGAAAAACTAGTGATCAAGTAATGTACAGTAGAAAACAAAATGTTAAGAGACATAGTTATATGACCAAACCACATAATGAGTCTTACACACAATGAGTCTTAAAAACAAAACCAAGTGAATACAAACTACTGACTAAAGCCACCATAACACTAAGTTCAAAGCAAATAACTAAGAACATTTCCCTTAGCTTTTGCTTTACCGACAATGATCATCACAACACCTACTGTCATGATAAAACAAATTACCCCAAAACATAGCTTCAAAAGCACTTTACACCTCTTAACGTCCTCTTTCAGCCCACTTACAACAACCTTAATTGCTTCAACTTCTTCTTTTGACTTGTAAATCTCAGATTGAATGCTTCTAATCTTTGGTAAAGCATCTTCCATTTCTTCAAATACAGCTTCCTCAACATAAACAAATGATCCTACATACAAATCAACGATATTCAGATTCACAATGTTAATCATCTCATAACAAACGTTTATGTCACTGAGTCTTACTAGGCTAAAGGTAGGACAACGAAAAAATGGTCTCCCTGTATTCGTCCTCGTTGACGTGTAGATCGTCGATTCACAGCCACACAAACACTTTGCCGGAAACCCGCGTATTCCCATCGTGTTTACACATTCCTCTGAATTAGAACTCATCATCGATTCCTCCGAAATAGAGCCCTTGATTCCTTTTTTCCCACCCATCCTCAGACAAGACGACCAACATATAGACTGAATTGAGCTGTATCAAACAAGAACGAATTGATTTAGGAGTTTTGAGGATTTTGGCGATTTTAGGATTTTTGTCCAGATATAAAACCCCAAATCGATTTGGCTGAAACACGACTATTCTAAAACATAATTTTAATGTTTTAAGTTCATTGTTATTCGCGATATAATAAAAGGTATTATTGCTGTTAATAAGTCAAATGAGCCACTGTGTCACAGTGGCAAAAGCACTCTCTTATAGTCCCATCAAGCGGAGTTCGAGCCTCAGCGGTGATAACGTTTTTAAATTTTTCAAATTTAAGAGAAACGACGTTGTTTCTCTGCTTTAACGGGATAAACTAACCCCAGGTTAATGGAGCATTAACGGTCCGTTACTGTACTTAACGCCGTTTTTATTTTGGCGAAGTCAACGATAAGTTCGGGATTAAAAAGTATAGTCAGCAAAAATTCGGGTTTTAAATAGTCTACGTGATAGTTGAGGTTTAAAATGGCTCAAACCATAAAGTTGGAGATTTTTAAAGCAATTTCCCCGTGGATAGTACACATTTTTACTTATTTTTTTTCCTTTGTTGGTCAATTTCATGCAATTAGTTGGTTTTTTTAGGGAAGATCTTTACAATTTAAAGTTTTCTTCGCATAATTTTTGTTTTTTCTTTTGTTTCATTTAAAACATATTTGTTGAAACCCTTGTAGAATATGTTTCCCTTTAATATTAAGGAATGAAAGAATTTGAGAAACTTTTAAAATTTTAGTTAGATATTTTAAAAAAAAAATATGTTGGATGTATAGATACTATGCGTGGGCGTGGTCCACTTTTTTTATTTTTTATTTTATTGTGTAATAGTATTTTATTTTCTTGGTTTTGGAGTTAATGGAACTGTTTCTAACAGTTTAATATTGGGTGGTCCCTTATTTTATTTTATTTTATTTTCTATTTTTATATTATTTTTTAATCGTGTATTTTTTTTAACATCATTGTTTTTAATCGTGTTTCGTGTTGGATTCTAATTAGGCCTGTCAAGCGGGTCAAACTTGCCCCGCTTGATCCGCCCTGCACGGGTTAAATTTTTTGTTCGACCCGCACCCGCCCCGCTTGAATTCGCGGGTACCCGCTGGTAACCCGCAAATATTTAAATAATAAATAATAAAAACTTAAAATTTCTCGATCCGCACCTGACCCGCACCCGACCGGTGGCGGGACATGCGGATAATGACTCAAATTGACAGCACGGATTTATGTATATTTTGGATTTTTTGTTTTATGATTGGGGTTTTTTTTTTATCTTTTATTTTATGTGTGTGTTTTTTTTGTTTTAATGTTTGTTGCTTAGGTGGAAAGTGAGGTGGCATCATAAGAAGAGAGCAAAGCTAACTTTATATTTATATATTACTCACATAACCTACTAATCACTTAACTAATTAAATAATTCCCAAATTACCCTTTTATAATTATGTTAAATTTGTTTTTACAATATATAATAATTAATTATTTAATTAAGAAAGATAAAAAACAAAAACAAAAACATTTTTAATTAACAATAATCAAAAAGAAAATTTAGATTTCATTATTTTTTTATCCTAAGTCAACTCTTTAGTTTTTTTATTGACCCAAACGTTGTAGCCGTCGAAGAGTTTCTTATTATAGTCGGAGCCGTGTTTTAGTGGGACCGGAATCTTGAACGTTTTCGTCGGAATAGCCGGTCTCGTCTTTGGATTCGTCTGCAGTCAGCTTTACTGCCGGTGTTCTTATAATCAACGGAATCGTCCCATCCCTAAGGTAACATGATGTCTAATTCGCTTTCATTAAGGACTATCTTTTGTTTTCATCATCACTCTGTAGTTTCGTTGGAAGTTAATTTGTGAATTCCAAATCTATTCTTCTTCGATGATTCTGGTTTCGCTAGTTCAAGTTACAGTTCCAGAAGTAATTGGTAGTCTGTGCAAGATCTTCATTTAGGGGTTCTTTCCTCTAATCATGGTAGCTGTTCGGTGACAGAAACAAGTAATTTGTCTCATGTTGATGCTAATCGGGAAGCTAGTTAGATTACTGAGCTTTGATGGTTACAATTTGTTCACACATATATTTCCTTGAAAAGCTCCTCATCAAAAGTGGAAAACACTTTCGAATCTTTCACTAAAATTTCCAACAGCCTTTGGACGATCATGCCTACAAAAAGCACACCGGTGATTCGCAAATCAAACACAATTCTTCTTTTGTGGCTTTCACTCACATTACTTACTTATCCAAGGCCTTGAGATACTTCTGCTTCCTTATCTCGAAGAATATCTTCATGGAGTATCTATTATCATCTACTTTTGTAAAACCAGAGAGATACTTCTCCACCTCAATATCTGTGAACGTGGGTTTGACTTCATTCAACAAACAAGGTGGGCTTAAGGCCTAGTCACAACATCTTTCCGCTGGGCCAAAAGCAAATCCATTAAGCCCAAATAAAAGGGTTGACCGAAATGGTCAAAGATGATAAGAAAAGGTTGTTACAAGGATCGTCTTCTTCGTTTTTTTTACACAGAGGAGAAAAACAAGAATAGCGAAGAACTAGAGAGAGAGAATTGAACCTAGAGAAGTCAGATAGAGAGAGAAGCCATCGTTGATAGAAGAGAGAAGATCAATTCCGCAATTGAGGTCTTCTTCTTCTAGAGCTTTCTCCCTTGTGGATTCTACTTCTAGTTCCTTTCATATTAGCTCTCTTGATCCTGTAACAGAGACACAGCCATTGTTAAAGGCTTGTAAACCTTCTCTGGTAATGAATGCAGTTGAGGGACACGGTTCCCTCCCCTGAGACGTAGCCTTCACGGTGAACTCAGGGTGACCAAATCTCGCGTGTTGCTTTCGTTAATCCTTTCGCGTGCGTTCGTGTTCCTTTCACCAAAACGAGTTCAACGAACCTACAAAGTCAATCAAGTTAAATCTTCACAAGTGGTATCAGAGCATCCCAGGTGCGATTGTCAGGATTGAGGTTGGTGAAACGAAGTAAAGGGGTAAAGAAGCGTATCTGTTTTGTTCAACAAAGAGGTTTTTTCTTGGAAGTAGGAGGAATCTGGAAATAGTTGTGCTGTTGAATCGTGATTATCTGCTTGCTGCATCTGCGTTTAATATCCTTCAAGGTTTAGGATCTTTTTTGATTGAAGCAAAAGCATCATCTGGTTTTAACCTGCAAGAAAATCAGATTACCAGTCAACATGGAACCAACTCTAGGAAGATTTGAGATGGATAGGTTTGATGGTAAAGGGGATTTTGGCATGTGGAAATACAAGATGATGGGCCAAATGGAGATTCAAGGTTTACTCTCAGTGCTTAAGGAAGGTTTCACTATCTTCTCAGAACCTGAAAAGAAAGTAGAAGGGTCAGAGGCAATAGTTGGTCCTTCAGAGGCAAAAGTTGATGAAAAGAAAGCTGCAAAAGATCTTAGAGTCAGAAGCCTATTGGGAACATGCTTGAGTGACCTAATTCTGAGAAAGATCATGCATGAAACTACTGCTTTGGGACAGTGGAAAGCACTTGAAAGGATTTATCAAACCAAGTCGCTTCCCAACAGAATCTACTTGAAGAAACAATTCTCTTGTTACAGAATGGAAGAAAATAAGTCTATAGAAGAGAACGTGGACATCTTCCTGAAATTGGTTGCAGATTTGAACAGTCTCAAGGTTACCATTTCAGAAGAAGACCAAGCCATTCAGCTCCTGTCAGGGCTTCCAACAGCTTATGAACCATTGGTTCACACTCTTCAGTATGGAAGTGGGAAGGAAACACTCACAGTCGATGAAGTTGTAGTTGCTGCTCATTCAAAAGAAGCTGAACTAAGACAGAAAGGGTTGCTAAACAAGAGTAAGGCAGAAGGGTTGTATGTTGAATCTCGTGGAAGATCTGAAAAGAGGTCTAACAATGGAAATGATAAAAATCCCAACAAGTCATGGAGGTCAAAGAGCAAAGAGGGCAGGTCAAATTCAAAGAACAGATTTAACAAAGAAGGTAAATCAGCTTGTTTCATCTGTGGCAAAGATGGACATTGGAAACGAGAATGTCCTAGAAAAGGAAAGAAGAAAAATGATGAATCTTCTGCCAATGTTGCCTCAGAAGTGAAACAGCCTCTGGTTCTCACTGCAAGCGTTCAACACTCAAAGGATGAGTGGGTTATGGACTCAGGATGCACATTCCATATCACCCCCAACAAGGAACTGTTGTGTGACTTTAAAGAAATTGATGGGGGAAAGGTGTTAATGGCAAATAACACTCACAGTGAAGTGAAAGGTATCGGAAAAATCAGAATTACCAATCCAGATGGTACAGAGGTTATACTAACAGATGTGAGATATATGCCTAACATGAGCAGAAATCTTATATCCTATGGAATGCTGGAAAAGTCAGGATGCAAATACAAGGGTGAAGGCTTCATAGTCAACTTTTACAAAGATGGTCAGAAAGTGATCTCTGGAAAGTACAACGCAGGTCTGTACTATCTCCAAGGTATAGTGAGTAAGGCTGAAGTCAATCTCTCAGAGTCAAAGGAAAAATTGACAGTTTTATGGCACTCAAGACTTGGTCATATGAGCTCTAAAAACATGGATGTTCTAGTTCGAGATGGGTATTTGCCAAAGACAGAGGTTGGAGAGTTAGATTTTTGTGAGAGTTGTGTACTTGGAAAGTCTCATAAACAAAGTTTTCCTGCAGCCAAGCATACAACTAAAGGAATTCTGGAATATGTTCATTCTGATTTGTGGGGATCTCCATCAACACCAGAAAGTTTGGGTGGCTGTAAATACTTCATCAGTTTCATAGATGACTACTCCAAAAAGGTGTGGGTCTATTTCCTAAGGACAAAGGATGAAGCGTTTCACAAATTTAAAGAATGGAAAGACGCTGTGGAAAACCACACAGAAAAGAAGATTAAATGTTTGAGAACTGACAATGGCTTGGAGTTCTGCAACACACTGTTTGATGACTTGTGCAAGAAATCTGGGATCAAACGACACAGGACTTGCACTTATACACCTCAGCAGAACGGTGTATCTGAGAGGATGAACCGGACTATTATGGACAAGGTTAGAAGCATGTTGGCAGAGACAGGTTTGGGTCAAGAGTTCTGGGCTGAGGCCACTTCAACTGCCGTATATCTGATCAACAGAACACCAAATTCCACAATAGAGTTTAAACTACCTGAGGAGGTGTGGTCTGGTCATAAACCTGAACTGTCACATCTCAGAAGATTCGGGTGCTCAGCCTATGTGCATACTGTTCAGGAAAAGACTAGTCCTAGAGCTGAAAAATGATTTTTTCTGGGATACCCATTTGGTGTCAAGGGTTATCGGGTTTGGATGCCAAAAGATGGGAAATGCAAAACAAGCAGAAACGTGGTGTTTCGAGAAGATGAGATATACAAAGATACCTTAGCTCCTACACAGGAAAGTGCAGAGAAATCTGATGGGGGAAGTGAAGGACCTGAAAAGAAGAAGTCTGGTAAGAGAGTGAAGTTTCACACACAGCTCATTCAAGGACCAAGTTCAACAAATTATGAACATGGTGAGAATTCTTCTCAAGGTGGAGAGCTTTCTTCACAGACTGGAACAGATAGCTCAGAGAGTTCAAGTAATTCAGATGGTTCAGAAAGTCTAGATGGATCAGAAGGGCTGACATTCAATGAGGAGGATGAGACAGAAAACAGTCACTCACTTGATGATTATCTTCTTGCGAGGGACAGAAGCAAGAGGAATAATGTCAGGCCACCCTCCAGGTATGAAGACTCTGACTTCGTAGCATATGCACTATCTACTGCTGAAGACTTAGAGATAGATGAGCCAAGGTCTTTTGAAGAAGCAAAGAAGAGTAAGAAGTGGAAATACTGGAATAATGCAGCAAAGGAAGAAATGGATTCACTTGGAAAGAATCACACATGGGACCTTATTGATAAGCCAGACAAGCAGAAACTAGTTGGATGCAAATGGATTTTCAAACTTAAACCGGGAATTCCAGGAGTGGAGAAGCAAAGGTACAAGGCAAGGCTTGTAGCAAAGGGGTTTTCACAAAAGGAAGGAGTTGATTTCAATGAGATTTTTTCACCTGTGGTGAAACATGTGTCAATCAGAATAATGTTGTCTTTGGTGGTAAACTTGGACTACGAATTGGAGCAGTTAGATGTCAAGACGGCATTCCTCCATGGAAATTTGGATGAAAGGATTTTGATGAGTCAACCAGAAGGATTCATTAAAATTGGAGAAGAGAATAAGGTATGTCTTCTGAGAAAATCTCTATATGGGCTTAAACAGTCACCTAGGCAATGGAACCTGAGGTTTGACTGTTTCATGAAAGGGGAACAGTTCTTAAGAAGCAGCTTTGATCCTTGTGTTTACATGAAAAACATAAAGACAGATCAGGCCATTTATCTTCTCTTGTATGTTGACGACATGCTTATAGCTTCGAGGAACAAGTCTGAGATCAGAAAGATAAAGGACAGCTTGAGCAGGGAATTCGAAATGAAGGATTTGGGAAAAGCGTCAAGGATTCTGGGAATGGACATTTACAGAGATAGGGAGAAGGGGGTTCTGATGTTATCTCAAGAGAATTATATTCAGAAAGTACTGAAAAGTTTTGGAATGTTTGAATCAAAGGCAGTCTCTACCCCTATTGCATTACATTTCAAGTTGAAAAGTTTAACCAATGAAGAAAGGGTGTCAGAGGCTGAGCATATGGAAATGATTCCTTATGCTAGCGCAGTGGGAAGTCTTATGTACGCTATGATAGGGTCAAGACCTGATTTAGCTTATGCTGTGGTAGTTATCAGCATGTTCATGTCAAAACCAGGCCGAGAACATTGGGCTGCTGTCAAATGGGTGTTGAAGTATCTGAGGGGTGCATTAAAGGCAAACCTCACATTCAGTAAGAGTTCAAGTTTCAGCATTGAAGGGTTTTGTGATTCTGATTATGCAGCTGACCTTGATAGACGAAGATCAGTGACAGGTTTTGTTTTCAAGGTTTGGGGTAATACAGTTTGTTGGAGGTCAAATTTGCAGTCAGTAGTGGCTTTATCAACAACTGAAGCAGAGTACATGGCTCTTTCTTCAGTCGTGAAAGAGGCCATTTGGTTGAAGGGAATATGTGATGAAATGGGTTTTACCCAAGGAAGTGTTAAAATCCATTGTGATTCACAGAGTGCATTGGCGCTTGCAAAGAACTCTGTGCACCACGAAAGGACCAAGCATGTTGCAACTAAATATCATTTCATTCGAGATGTAGTTGCACAAGGTGATGTTACTCTATTCAAAATTCATACAAGCAGAAATCCAGCAGACTTCTTAACTAAAGCCTTACCTGGGCCAAAGTTCCAACTCTGCTGTGATCTTGTGAACATCGCCTAGGGACTTGGCAGCTCCGGGTAACTCCATTGTCCAAATGAGTCTCGAAAAATCAGGAAAAGTAAGATTTCAGGTCTGTGTCCTTTTCTGGAAAATTGACAATGCAAAATTCTCAAGTGTTTGAGAGAAAGAGTTACCCGTGGAGCTTAAGGAGCTGAGATGGAAGGTATTCAGCTCAAGGTGGAGTATCTGAAAGAAATTCAAGATGTCAGAAGGTTGCTGGTTTCTGGGTTTCGAAAGTCAGAGAGTAAAAGCGAGAGGAGATGAATCTGGGTTTATGAAGCGTTACCAGAGTTCGTCTGAGCAGCGGAAGAGCAGTAATTGTTCATCGGAAAGCTGAAAAGAGAAAGTCGGCGACTTTAAGCAAGTTTTCGCAAAAGAAAGAATCAACAGGAAGAAGCTCTTATTTGTCAAAGTGAAGAGATGGTTAAGAGTTTCTGGTATTACCTGGAGAGGATTCTGAAGACGGCGTCGGAAGACAAGGCCGGAGCTGCGATGGTGATTTGGAAAAGCAGCATCAGACTTTACAGTCAATGCTTACTCAAAGATTAGGGTTCGCGTTGGTGTCGGAATTGTCTGAAGCAAAAGGTGGAGTTTGTGAACGTGGGTTTGACTTCATTCAACAAACAAGGTGGGCTTAAGGCCTAGTCACAACATCTTTCCGCTGGGCCAAAAGCAAATTCATTAAGCCCAAATAAAAGGGTTGACCGAAATGGTCAAAGATGATAAGAAAAGGTTGTTACAAGGATCGTCTTCTTCGTTTTTTTTACACAGAGGAGAAAAACAAGAATAGCGAAGAACTAGAGAGAGAGAATTGAACCTAGAGAAGTCAGATAGAGAGAGAAGCCATCGTTGATAGAAGAGAGAAGATCAATTCCGCAATTGAAGTCTTCTTCTTCTAGAGCTTTCTCCCTTGTGGATTCTACTTCTAGTTCCTTTCATATTAGCTCTCTTGATCCTGTAACAGAGACACAGCCATTGTTAAAGGCTTGTAAACCTTCTCTGGTAATGAATGCAGTTGAGGGACACGGTTCCCTCCCCTGAGACGTAGCCTTCACGGTGAACTCAGGGTGACCAAATCTCGCGTGTTGCTTTCGTTAATCCTTTCGCGTGCGTTCGTGTTCCTTTCACCAAAACGAGTTCAACGAACCTACAAAGTCAATCAAGTTAAATCTTCACAATATCCTAATTTCCATTGTGTACCTCATCCTCAAAATACTTCATATTGAAGAAAAACCCAGATTCTTGTTTAAGCCTATTGTTAGATTCTTGTTCAAGCCTAAACGAATTTAAAGTAGCTATTTGATTTATGATTTTATATTGTTTTAGTTTGTCATTTAGTGTTTCCCTTGCGATTATATTAGTCTGTGATTTTTGAAGTTGCTACCAATTGCAGAATAGCAAAGAGTTTCAGTGAATTATAGATTTGGTGAATTAAGTTTTTTTTTTATATTTTCTCTATATATTTTTATGTATTAATTCATGCATTTTTTTCAGGATGTCGATTCAAACAAATGTGGATTTGGGATTTTCCTTGCGATTATATTCACTTGGTTGTGAACCGAAGCCTACCAAAAACATCAATTACCATAGCATGAGTAATTTTTTAGAAGAGGTTGCAATAGCTGTTGGAAAAGAGGTGTGGGACTACATACGTGCTTCGCCTTTGGGGGTTATTGTACGGTTTGTTGAAAAATCGTTCGCTTGGTCATCTAAGCTTGTTGAATACCTTCTTGTTAAACAACTTGTTTGCAAGAAGAAGTATGAGATATGGTGTTTGTTTGATAGTTCACCTGCTCGATTCTCTCTGTCAGAGTTTCAATACATAACTACTTTGAACTGTGAACTTTTTCCTAAGACTGAGGATCATGTGGAAACCAATGTGCATAATGACTTATGGGAAAAGATGAAAGTCAATGCATATAAGAACCCAAGCAAGTCCCATTTGAAGCAGGTGTGTAAAGATATTGCAAACTGGTCAAGGGAAGACAAAGTCCGCTTTGCATATTTGTCCATTTTAGCAACTTTCATAGTAGGCAACGATGGGAAGACAAAGCTTCCATCTCCACTAGCTCGTATGGTGTTCGATTTGCCAAAGTTTGAGAAATATCCTTTGGGCAGAGTGGCTTTCAAGAATCTGATCGATTCTGTGAAGAGTGTAGACTTGGAGGCATATTCTTACACAATACACGGATTTATACAAGTGCTTCAAATATGGGCTTACAATGCTGTTCCAAGTCTTGGATCACAGATTGGGCGTCCATCTAATGCTGAGAGCTTTCCTCTTCTGAAGTTTAATGGTGTAAAAGGAAAAAGTAACATTGATTTCGACGATATCTTAGTTGATGATGAGGTATGTGATATATTTGTGTTTTATGTTCGTTCTATTTAGTTTATCTTACACTGATTTTTTTTTAATATAATTTTTTTCTATTATAGGATAAAATAGAGAGTGTTATCATCAACGAGTTAGCCGCAGTTTGGGATGATGAAGCGAATGATGAGACGATTAACACTCTTATGCAAGCCATATGCAAAGAAGGAGGTTTGGAAATTGTTACTTGGATAGAACAAGGTTCAAAAAGGATGCAAGGAAAATAATGGAGAAGTTGGAGTTGGAAAGGTTGAAAAGGACGGAGGAGATGGTGATATCCAAAACGAATCACTAAAACGTCAAAAGGAAATGAAAACAACTGGGAGGAAAAGAAGGAAATATGTAGAGTCAAAAGCTCAAATTTCTTCCATAGAGGCATATACTTTTGAAACGCTTCACTTAAGGATTGAACAACTAGAGAAACAAGTGACAAGTACCGAGGCAGTTCAAGCTCAAATGAAAGATATGAGCGACCAGTTAAAGAGCTTTGAAACGATGCAGTTAAAGAGCTTTGAAACAATGCGTTCAAAGTTAGAACTTTTGGAAAATGAAGTGAATATATTGAAAGATAAGTCTACCACGGGAGAAAACCATCGCACAAAAATACGAAAGGTTTTTTGACGATGCCCATTCTAAAGTTAAACTTGTTTGTGTTATGTTGTATTATGTATGCCATTGTTCCATTTTGTTCTTATACTTATTCTAATATATAATGCACTCCTACTGTGATGGTTTTTTCATATGTAGAGTTTGGAAGAATACAAGCTGAGAGATTCTAGTAAAGAAGAAATGCCTATAGGGGAAATTTTTGCTAAATTAAATGTCATAAATCAGAAAGCGGTTGAATCAGATGAAGAGAGCACGGTAGATGGAAGACCAGTGCCAAACATTCGCAAAGAATCAGTGAAATGCAGCATTCGCAAAGAATCGGTGAAAGAATATTCACCGATTAAAATATTAAAATCCACTGTCTCACTTGCTGAAAAATTTACTCATAAGAAGATTGACAAGACAATTAATGGTATGGGGATAAACAACGCTCTTCAAAATGGGAGAGAAAAGAGCACAAGGGTGACTAAACCAGCAGCGCCTTTGGAAACACCATTTCGGAGTACCAATCAAGTTGTAGGTCTCACAAAATTTTTTTTGCTAAAACACCATTTTTGTGTGCCGTTAAATTTGGAAGACTCTCACAAAGTCTGCTAAAATTCTGAAGAGTGTGGCAAAAAATAGCAGACTAGCAGATTGAATTCTAAGTCTGCCGTTAAGTTTGGAAGACTTTCATATAGTCTGCCAGAAATTGGCAGACTCTACCGAAATAGTGGTAGATTTGCAGACTAAATTTTTTGTCTGCCGTTAAATTTGGAAGATTCTCACAAAGTCTGCCAAAATTCTGAAGAGTCTGACAAAGAATGGCAGACTCTGCCAAAAGAATAGCAGACTACCATATTGAATTCTAAGTATGTCGTTAAGTTTGGAAGACTTTCGTATAGTGTGTCAGAAATTGACATACTGCACCGAAATAATGGCAGACATACAAATTGAACAATTCGCCAAAAATCGCAGAATCGACAAAAAAATAGATGAATATGAGATTGAATGTTTTTGTCAAAATACCTGCATCTCCATGAATATCGAATCATAGCAATTGAGGGTGTGATTTCTTTTATTTTTCACCATAGCAAATAAGTTTTAATCGAATAAATCTACACAATCAAAGACAGTATTATAAGTTTAGCTCACAAATCAACAAGACTTAATTCTGTATAAATCATAATAATAAACAAAACGAAGATAAAAGATAAAATATTTTACCGATTATAGTTTAGTAAGGGTTTGTCGGATTTTGGAATAGTTCACAAACGTTTGATGACAATGGTTTTGAAGTTCACGAGCTGTTGTTTGATGACAATGGTTTAAAAACACAAATTGATTGATGAAAATGGTTTTAAATGTCACGAACATTTACTTTTTCTTTTTAAAAAACATTTCCTTTTTAAAACACAAATTGATTGTTGGCCATTATTATTTTGTTTGAAAATGATTTCATTTCCTTTAAAAAAAACATCTTTATCTATTAATTAATTGCTTATTTATTTTTAAATTATTATTCATAGTATTTATGTGGCAAATAAAGAAAATTAATGATATGTTGAAGGGTAATATAGTAAAAATATTCTATGGAAATCTTAAAATATCTTAATAAGTTATTTTAGTTATTTTCAATATTTATAAGGTTATTATGGCAAATCATCCTACATTTTTTAATTTTTTTTTATCATATTCAATATACTATTATTAAAAAAAAATGCACATAACCTACAAATATTTGAGACGGCCATTGTTGTGTTTGTACAATTTTGTTTTTCTTCGAAGATTCAAATTACCTTAAAAAAGTTTTGTACCCTAATTGACATTGTTAAAGAATTTTAACTTGGATGAACAAAAAAAGAGAGGATAGATTGGTTCTTAAAGATATATCAATACATTTATTTATTTCATGGTTTGAGTCTTTGAGATTGTCCTAACTAATTTTGTTTTAAGTCTTTTTTTTGTTTCTTCTAAATCGTAGCTAAAAACGGTGTCGTTCAAAAGATGCTACTACACAAAAATCTGTGTTGAACCCCTCCGCTAATATCCTGTATCTCGTCTGAGGTTTCGTGGTGATGGCGACGGCGATAGTGATGAACGACGAGTCAAAAAAGCAACCTCGGCCAGGTCGCGGCGGTTTCCAGGGCCGTGGATTGACCGAGGTAGAAGCTCGAGTTCGCGCCATATCAGAGATTGTCAGCTCAATGATTGAGCGCTCCCACCGCAACGAGAATGTTGACCTAAACGCAATCAAAACCGCCGCTTGCCGGAAATACGGCCTAGCGCGTGCGCCAAAGCTTGTCGAGATGATCGCTGCCCTACCTGATTCGGAGAGAGAGACTCTTCTCCCGAAGCTCCGTGCTAAACCGGTCCGAACGGCTTCAGGGATCGCCGTCGTGGCGGTTATGTCGAAGCCTCACAGGTGCCCGCACATAGCCACGACGGGGAATATCTGCGTGTATTGTCCCGGTGGACCTGACTCTGACTTCGAGTATAGTACTCAGTCTTACACTGGATACGAGCCTACCAGCATGCGAGCTATTCGAGCCAGGTGAATAGTTGTGTGTGGCCAAGTAAAACTATTTTTAGCAATTTGTTTGAGTGTTGCTAAGGCGTGTTATGAATTATTAACGGAGTTTGAACTTAGATTCAGTTGTTGACAATGGATGGTAGGTAGTTTTGGGGACCATGTTGTGTGATGAGAGCTTGGATTATGAACTTTCCTTAGGATCGTGGTTGTTTTGGATTGTAACTAATGCTTCTAATAATGACATTGTAGATTACAGTAACTATTAATGAACTGAGAGATAGAGTTCTAGATTATGAACGAGAATGTAGACTTTCTTGATAACGCAGGTGCTAAAGATCCATAAGAAAAAAATGCTAAAGCTGAATAGCTTGTTCCTCTCTATGAGGAAATGAGAAGGATATGGAAGTTTTTAACATCCTAATCGACCATGATAAATTTATATATAGTTCTTTCTGCTGTTTATGTAATGAGGATGCAAGTTGGATTTTGTTAAATCCCTGTTTATTGTCTTAGGTATAATCCATATGTTCAGGCAAGGAGCAGGATAGATCAGCTGAAGCGGTTGGGTCACAGTGTAGATAAGGCTAGAGTTTGATAATTTATTGTTATTATTTCCTTTTTACCAGTCTCTAGCCCAGATGATAACTCTTGATTTTATGAATGACAGGTTGAGTTCATTTTGATGGGAGGTACTTTTATGTCGCTGCCTGCTGAGTATCGGGATTACTTCATACGGAACCTTCATGATGCTTTGTCAGGACACACTTCCGCCAATATTGAGGAAGCAGTTGCTTATTCTGAACATAGTGCAACTAAATGCATTGGCATGACAATTGAAACGTGAGTTCTTTTGGGCTGAAGTGTTTTTCTTTTTCTTTTCTTTTGTGGATGTATTGATCCTTATCTAAATCATTTATATTTGGATATCTTTGTTTTTTTTACTTTTAAAGCTTTCGTAGATTCTATATATTGATTGCACTGTATTATTTGTTGCACTTGTTGGGAGAGTCTTGTGGAAGGGGAATATACCAAAAGTCCTATCCTATAACTTTTGTGATTTTTGGTTTTGTGTTTCATTACTGTTTTCTTTTCATTGATCACTTTAAATAGAAGAGTGAGTCAAATTTCTAAGCTCTGAAGATTGAGACTTCTAATCTGAGGATACATTACCTAATCTGTTTTACAAATTCATCAGGAGGCCAGATTACTGTCTTGGACCTCATCTACGACAAATGCTGACTTATGGTTGTACCCGACTAGAGATCGGTGTCCAAAGTACATATGAAGATGTTGCCCGTGACACAAATAGAGGCCATACTGTTTCTGCGGTAGCCGACTGCTTCTGTTTGGCTAAAGATGCTGGTTTCAAGGTATATCCACATAGATTAGTCTTTGATGAATATTTTTTCGCATGTTAGTATCAAGTTTCTCTTGGAAGCTCACCTTCTATGTTTCTGTTCATCAGTTTCCAAAGCAGTGAGCCTTTTTTTATTCGGTGACACTTCTATAATTGTGTCCTTATTCCTTTTGTCTGTTTTACTTATAGGTGGTTGCACATATGATGCCTGATCTCCCTAATGTTGGGGTTGAGAGAGACATGGAAAGTTTCAAGGAGTTTTTCGAGAGCCCGTCATTTAGAGCAGATGGGTTAAAAATATATCCTACCCTTGTGATCCGTGGAACTGGCCTTTACGAACTATGGAAAACTGGGAGGTATAATGTTCTTGTGTTCAAAGAAGAATGCGGCATACAAGCGCAAAGCTCTAATCATGTTTCATTTTCTGCAGGTACCGAAACTATCCACCTGAGCAGCTTGTGGATATAGTTGCAAGGATCCTCTCCATGGTACCTCCATGGACACGTGTTTATAGAGTTCAGCGTGATATTCCTATGCCTCTGGTTACGTCGGGGGTTGAAAAAGGAAATCTTCGTGAACTGGCTCTAGCCAGAATGGATGACTTGGGCCTCAAATGCCGTGATGTCCGTACTCGTGAAGCTGGAATTCAGGTGATTAATGCAAAATTTAGTTTCGTTCTTTGTTTTCTTGTTTCTGACTATTGGATTTCTTAACAAATGTTTGCTCATATGGTCTGAGTACAGGACATTCATCACAAAATTAAGCCAGAACAAGTAGAGCTTGTGCGTCGTGATTACACTGCAAATGAAGGTTGGGAGACATTCCTTTCTTATGAAGATACACGCCAGGTAAAAGCTTCATATCTCCCTTCCTCGCCTCTCACAGTATAGTCACGTGGATGATAGTGAATGAAAAAGATTTTTCTTCTCAAACCATAAGCCCGTTTATTGGTTTTAGAATCTGTCAAGGCTCTGAAATTTTCTCAGAGAAAGACCAATCTTTTTTTCTTTTTGGACGCAGGACATTCTTGTTGGCTTATTACGTTTGCGAAAATGCGGGAAGAACGTAACTTGTCCAGAACTCATGGGAAAGTGTTCTGTTGTCCGTGAGCTTCATGTATACGGAACGGCTGTACCAGTTCATGGTCGAGAGGCTGATAAGTTGCAACATCAGGTACCCAAGATTCAACTTGAAATTGACTCTTAGTTAAGGAGTTGTATTCTGATTATCCTATTTTTTGTGTCGAATTTGCAGGGATACGGAACACTTCTGATGGAAGAAGCAGAGAGGATTGCTAGAAGGGAACACCGATCTAACAAAATCGGTGTGATCTCAGGTGTAGGAACCCGACATTATTACAGAAAGTTGGGTTATGAATTGGAAGGTCCTTACATGGTGAAGCATCTTCTTTGAAATTCTGTTTCGACTTAAAAATCAAATTCGTAACCCTTTTTGTTGAACTAGTGATTACTTGTTTTGAGTTTGAGTTTGAGTTTTGAGTTTTGAGTTTTGAGTTTTGAGTGTATTGCTTTCTAAATTTATAAAAAAGGTTAATTACAGAAAGAGCAATTTTTAGAATAGGTAATGTGAAAATAACATCTCCTAAAAAATCTAATCTATTAAAACAGAATGCTATTTTGTGTCCAAACAGAAAAAAATAAAAATAAATTTATTCTTATTCTGGATAATTTTTAAACTTTATACTTTTGTGGATATTATTCTGTTTCCAAACAGTTGAATTTTGTTTAATTAAAAATTCATTTAATTAATTTAATTCTTTACTTGGATAACAAAAATAATGTAGGCTACTCTTGAAGCTAAATAAATTCTTTACTTGAATAACTACTATTCAAGTTGCCAAACAAGTCAATTTAGTACAATATTAATAAAAAAATTATTTTAATTTATATTTAAAAATAATTTCAAAAATTCAAATTTTAATTTAGATTAGTTTGGATTTCCTTAAATATATGTTAGATTAATTATCAAAATTCACAAAACCAGTTGTTTTTTTACAAAAAATAATAAACCAGATATTAATTTAGATTTAATTTAAATATTCAAATTTAAATAATATTTTCATAATGACGGACATGATAAACGATATGTTATTGTATATTTTTATCATAATCAATCAGCCTAATATTTTAAATATTTGAAATTAATAAATATTTATATTATACGGTAATATGAACGGGCAGATTAGAATTATGTTTTTATAATCGCGGTCATTCTCGGATTAATATGAATGGACGAGTTAGAATTATGTTTTTATAATCATGGTCAAATTTAATACTAGAAAAACTTAAATCTACAAAAACAAACTATATCTAAACACAAAAATAAATCTTTATCACTTATTAGAAAAATTATATCTATAAAACAAATTATATCTAAATATAAAAAATATATTACAAAATTTAGTAAACAAAAAAAAAAAAAAATTCTTGTGCGAACGCACGGAAAGAATCTAGTTTGGGCATTAAGACATTCTTTGCAATTAAAAAAATCCCTTAAAGAATGGATAATTATCCATTACCACCGTCATTGACATTTTTATTTGGATACGTTAGTTTTCACCGAGTTAATCTCTTAATCTTTTTTTTTTTTGATAAAGGGTTTGCTTGAATTAATTGAATTAAAGGATTACAAAAGAGACCTTAATAAACCATTCATCTACTAGATAAAAATAGAAATTGCAAAAGCAATCAGAAAGACAGTTTTAAGGAACTGGAAGAGAAGGAGAAGACCAACACGACAGAAGAGAAGCATGATCCGGATTTTGAAGAAGGAGGCTTTGAGCCCTGTTTCGAACTACGCTCAGGACCAGATGAAAAATCTTCGTTGGATTCATAGAGATTCCATCATGGAACCTGCGGTTTCTCTCACGCCACAGTTCATAGATACAAGCTTGCCAAGCTTGAAGGAGAGCTAACCGAATATCTTTGCTGGGTGAAGCTAGAGGTAACCATAAAAGAATACCATCCCATGAGATAGGCGCATTAGAGATAAGCAATTTTAAGGCTACCTTCCTCCACAATTCCGCTGAGAATGAACATTGGAAGAACAAATGATTTCTTGTTTCCTCATGATCACCACAAAGAAGACAAGTATGTTCTACATCACAGCCCCACTTCGCAAGACGGTCTAAGGTAGGATTGCGATTTAGAACAAAAAGCCACGCCGTGAAAGCATGCTTAGGGATCCTAGCCTTGTGCCAAATCAATCCATGCCACGAGACAATCGGTTTAGCATTACGGATGCTATTCCAAGTTTTCCGAGATGAAAAAGTTTTCTGCTTCTCACCATCTACCCTCCATACTGCACTGTCACTTGCTGAAGTACGATGGATAGTTGTAATAAAAGCATATAATTGAAGTTGTTTTTCTGACCTTGCAGTAGGTAAAGACCACCCTGATGGGGAAATGATCTCATTGACTGTAGCAAAGAGAGGGATGCCAATAAGAGAAGGCCCGGTAGGACCTAAGAATTGAATCAAAGGTCCAAACGGGGTCCAAGGATCCCACCAGAAGAAGGAGGAGTCGCCATTTCCGATTATAATTCTGAGAAAAGAACTTGCTTTCTTCCTCAGCCTCAACAATTTTCGGAATATCCAAGAGAACCCATAATTCTTCTCATTTAGGGCCCAAAAGGTAGAGTGGGTTAAGTACCGGCGCCTCATCCAAGCCACCCATATAGACCCCGCTCTAAAGTACAACATCCAAATAAGCTTGAGTCCACAAGTGTCATTCCAGTCCGAGAGATTGCGCAAGCCCAAGCCTCCTTCTTTCTTAGGAAAAGAGATAAGGAACCATGAAACCTTTGCACCTCGTGCTGAATCAGATGATGCATGCCAAAGGTAAGCACTAGAAAGTGCGTTAATCTTTCTGATTACCTTCTTAGGGAGGAAGAAAGCAGAGCTCCAGAACCCTACTATACCAGAGATGACAGATGAGATAAGAGTGTACCTTCCAGCTATACTCAATTGACGATGGCTCCAGCTATTGAGCTTTTTCCTGATCTGCTCCAACAGAGGATCACAATCCGCCACGGACAACTTCCTAGAACATAGAGGAAGGCCTAGGTAGCGAATTGGCATAGGGCACGGTGAAAAATTGTACCTGGATTTTATCTCAGCCAACACCACCTCGTCTACTCCCGAGCAGAACAAGCTTGTCTTTGAGATGTTGACAGCTAATCCCGATAGTTTTTCAAAGCTGGTCAGAACCGAGAAAACTCCATTCATGGATTGGAGAGACCCATCGAGGAAGATAAGCAGATCATCAGCAAAGGATAAATGAGTCAATTGGAGCTCTTCACATCCTGGATGATACCCAAAGACCCCTTCAGCAGCAGCTCTGAAGAATCCAGAAGTTGTGCCATTGATGCTGACAGAGAAAGAAGGAGAACATATGCAAGCTCTAACACAATTCAAGAAAACATTTGGGAAGTTGTAAGCTTGAAGAGAACTCAGGATGAAGTCCCATCGAACAGAATCAAACGCTTTAGAAATATCAACCTTCAAAGTGATTCGACCAGGCTTTGACTCCTTATGATAACCATTCAAAACCTCTGAGGCAAGCAACACATTCTCTAGAAGCAATCTATCCTTCACAAAAGCAGTCTGATTCGGAGCCACAAGGTCCGGAAGAATGACTTTCAACTTACTTGCCAAGATACGAGTTATGATCTTATACACCGTATTTAGGCAAGAGATAGGCCTGAAATCTTTCAGCGCGTCAGCCCCTGGACGCTTCGGGAGCAGCACGAGGGATGTTGAATTGAGGGACGTGGGAATGAAGGGGCTGGTGAAGAAACGAATGACTGAGACAGAGAGCTCTTCACCAATTATTGACCAACTTGCTCTGAAAAATTCTGCAGAAAAACCATCAGGACCAGGAGTTTTATTTGAAGGCATACCTGCTAGAGATGCTTTAATCATTTCCGTGGTTACTGGAGCATTGAGGACTAGCAAGTGATTGGCGGAACAAGGTGGCAGAAGAAGTTGGTCAAGGAAGTCAGGAAGCTCTGGGCAAAATTGACCCTTAACCACACCTAATAACTCTGCGAAATACTTAACTGCGTGCTCATGGATGTCCTTGGCATTATCCGCTCTGGACCCATCTGGCCTAAGCAGATACTTCACTGCATTAAACCCATTCCTTGCCTTAGTCACATGGTGATAGAAAGGAGTATTGAAATCTCCTAAGGCTAGCCACGTAATCCGAGATCTCTGTTGGAAGAAGCTCTCTTCCGCATGCCTCAGGTACATCCATGTTTCCCTTGCCTCTTTTTCCTGAAGAATATTAGAGGATGAAGGATCATTTAGGGCAAACATTTGTTTGGATTTCAGGAGGTCACTTGCTTCTGAGACTTTCTTCTCAATGTCGCTGAACTTATCCTTGCAGATGGATTTCAAAGGAACTTTCAACTGTTTAAGCTTAAACCCGAAGTCCCCCAAGTTCAGAGCTGGCTCACCAGCCTCTGACCAAGAATTTCTAACTGTCTCCAAAAAGGCAGGGTGCTTTAAAATCATGTTAAAAACCTTGAATGGTTTATTACCGAAAACAGGCGACTTTGGGATCAACTGGATACGACACGGAGAGTGATCAGAAAATACTGGCGCTACAAATTCGCAATGACTGGTCGGGAACTCTAGCAACCACCGACCATTAACAAGGCACCTATCCAATTTTTTTCCAATCGGGTCAAGAATTTGGTGATTTGTCCAAGTGTATTGAGGGCCTTGAAACAGAAGATCAAAAAGACCCACATCCGCAAGGCATTCACCAAAAGATCTCATCGCCATTGTTGATCTGATAACTGACGGATTTGATGTCTCCGACGGGTAAAGAATTTCGTTGAAATCCCCGTTTACCATCCATGGTACAGAAGAGAGATTGAAAGAAGAGCAAGTGTCCCTCAAGGAAGACCATAGTTCCTTTCGAACCCCCATTTCGTTAGATGCATAAACCGCCGTATATATAAAACATTGACCTTCCTCCAATTTGACTTCTACTGTGATTGACTGGAGATCAGCAAATAACAGCTTCACTTTAGTTGGGAGTTTGTAGATAACCCAAATCTTCCCAAGCTCCGACTGATGATAGTTACAAAAAGCAGACCACTCCGGTCCTATTTTAGTTAAAATATGGTTTAGGTTAGGTTCCTTAACGTGCGTTTCCAATAGCGCTCCAAAAGAAACTGGACTCGACTTGAGCCAGTTAGTGAGCGGACGATGCTTATCTTCGTCATTAATACCCCGCACGTTCCAAAAAAATGCTTCCGACATTTACAGGTTTTTGGTTGAGTGACGCCCCTCTATTCTCAGAGGATTACCACCACCAAAATTAGGTGAGTTCCTGCCACTCTTCTTGCGCTTTTTATTCTTCTGCTTTGAAGACGAAGAGACAGGGGATGATTGGGGCTGGTCTGGAAGAGCCAACGCCACCTTAACTGGTTCTTCAATCTCTTCTGACTGCTCCGAGTGCAGCAATACGAACTTATTTGGCGAGTACACGACCACTGCCGCTTGATCTACTTGGCTGTGACCTGACACTGTCCTTGTGGCTATGATAAACGAATCAGATTCCTTGGTCTGGGACGCATTGTTTGAACTGTTTGGTGGTTCCTCCTCCGAGAGAGCCTTTGTAGCTGAGCCAGCTTCAAGCGAGGAGGCCTGGTCTGCAACACAAATAAGAACTTCAGCATCAACAGATGGCAGTGCATTCCCGGATACTACCTCTGAAATGCGTTCGACATGTGCCACTTTAATTTGCTCACAAGGGTCTGCTCCATCACCCTTTACAATCCTAGGATCTTCAGCCAAGGCTGCACCTTTGGTCGATACTGGATCATGGGCATCCACAAAGACCTTTTCCTTCCCTTTCGCTTTCGAGCTGTCTTTTGGACAAAGCGAAGCTTTGTGACCAATCTCTCTGCATACGGGGCATAGAGGTGGAAGCCAAGGATACGAAACCGTAAGGATCCTGACGCCACCATCCTCTCTTTCTAGTTCGAACTCCTTCGGAAGAGGCTTCGTTAAATCCAGAATAACTTTTATTTCCGCCGAGTTGATACTTGTGAAGGGCTTTACATCAACCACCTGCCCCAATGGACGCGCCATATAGCTCAAACCTTCATCTGTAACTAAATCAAACGGAATGTTCTCCACCTTAGCCCAAACAGGAGCTCTTTCCAAAGAAGGAGGGTTTAAGCTAAACTCCGCTTTCCACTCCGTGACAAAGAACGGTGAATCACCCACTCGCCAAAGCTCGTGTTGCAGGACCCGTTTACGAAGAGCCGGTGAAGGAATGTGGAACAGAAAAGCATTTTTAGTTAGATTGTGTACTGTCACTTTTCGGTCCTTACCCTAGAGGAAGTTTAACACTCCCCAAATCTTCCCGTAAGAGGGGGGATTACCATAGAAAATCCCAACAATGTAGTCTGAATGAATTTTTGCTCCTCGTTCAAAGACCACATTCGGAACCTTGACTCTGAGTCTACCTTCCGTGGAGATGGTTACTGGAACAGTAGATTTGGGAATACGACAGGAAGGCTTGAGATTTGAAGCCCAATTGAAATCAGAAGAGAACTTCGTCGAAGCTGGTCCTTGAGGACCGACTGCTGAAGGCAGAGCACCAGACGGAGCAGGAGAAGAAGAAGAGGCAGGCATCTGAGAAGATGGATCTGTCCCTAGGATACCGGCCACTGGAGAGAAGACAGTCGGAGCCGTCTTAGAGCAGGACTGGGACTGCAACGAATCCGACATGAGAACATCCTCGGGACACCCCGAAGCAAATGCGGTTGAGGGAGGATACGTGGCCTTCTGCAGATCTGGGGGAAGAGCTGCAGGCCGACTGCGAGGGGGGGAGGCTGCCATAGAGACAAAGAGAGATGGAGGAAAAAACGGACCTTTCTCGTCGGCGAGCGAGAGACTCACCAACGGCGGCGGCTAGGGTTAATCTAAGATCTAGTCGCCTTTTCTTTCGCACTCAGGAGAGAGAAAGTTTTTACTGTAATCTCTTAATCTTTACCGACTATATATTTTATTTTATAGTCTATACACAAAGTAACATTTATTTTTCTATTAGTTATTTTGTCGAAGTTTTCTGACAATTTTGTCACTTATTTTTTTTTTTTTTTATCTTTTTGCATGTACCCATATTTTCTATTCGTCTATGTATTATATACAGACGAAATTATCTAGTACTATACAGAATAAGATTAGAAAGTTAACATATCAACAGTAAAATTTGTGTTAATTTTCAAAATAAATTGGAAAAATGTTAAAAAATTTAGAGTTTTCAAAATAAATTGGAAAAATGTTAAAAAATTTAGAGTTTTCAAAATAAGTTGACTTCACAGTAAAAATCTCCTTATTTTAATTTATTTAAATATTACGTATGGAATATAAGGTGTTTAAAATTATATGGTAAAATTTATCCCGTCAAATCTTATGGAAAACTATATCTTCTAAGCTGTTTTAAATTATGTTGTTATTGTATTTAAAATTTTCAAAGCGTTTATTTGAAAATAAAATCCAAAAATATTTTCATCAAATTGATACTTATAATTTTGTTATATAGTTATTATATCAAATTTGACAAAGCTCAAAATCGTTGTTTTTGATGTGTCTGGAAAACTATTATGTGGCATGGACAATAGATGCAAATATACCATCGATAAGTCGAAAACTATTTCGAATGAAAAAAAAAACAAGTAAGAAAAAGACAAAAGTTATGGTTTTTTTAACCATCACATCTATGATAACTGAAAAAAGAAGAATACATCACAAAATAATTTTTTGCAGATCTTTGCAAATGATTTAAAAATAGGTTTGCTCATAAAAATATGTGATTTTACCAAAAACCAAACATGAGTGGTTGAATCTCTAGTTTTAAAAGTAAAAAAGTGTTAGTGAATATACAAAAGTGTTAGTAATTATGAACAACGCGGAATTATATTTACTAACATTTTTGTAATCCTGAAAATGGAGATTCAATCACTCATGTTTGGCTTTTGATAAGATCACATATTTCTGGTGATCAAATCTATCTTTAAGTGATTACCAAAAATCTGTAGTATCTTTTTCGTGATGTATTCTCCTTTTCAATTATCACGAATGTGGTGGATTAAAAATACCATAGTTTTTATTTTTTTATTTGATGTCGTTTTCCACTTATCAATGATATTAAAAAGCTTTTTTCTTTTCTTTTTAGATGCATCTTTACATTTAGAGTGAAATTAATGAATTTTAATGGATAACCAATTAATTAGTTATCTAGCAATTAGTTATCTAATGAATAAGTTAAAATTATGTAAATAGTAAAGAGAAAAAAATTTAAACCCAAAAATATCATTTTCTTTTCATTTTATTACACAAAATGCCACTAATATGTAAACTATTTTTCGGGAAAACGATCTATTTCCCCCCACGAACTATTACCATATCCCTCCAGATCCCCACCGAACTATGCCCTATGTATATCTCTCCACGAAAGGAAAGTTAAAGACCTAAATCCCTCCGAAAAAAGTTTGAGGCTCACGGATGTCGGTTTTCACGGGTTGTGATATAAACCCAAGAGCAAACCATCAAACCCCGAAACCAAACCGAAAAAACCCGATCCGAACTAAAAACCTTGACCCGAACTAAAACCCGACGCGTATATCCACAACTTAAAGGCCCGAATTCCCCAAAAAAACCTCAATTTTGAAATTCTATGAACACTAAAATCGATTTTGCAAATTCGATTGTTCTTATCTAGAATTCCCGAAATCTAGTGTAAGTATATTGTCAGAATTTGAATTTCGTAGTTTCAAAGGTCCTAAAGAAGATATCGAATTTAATCAAACCATGGTTGGAATATTTTCCAGATTTTCTGTTGTTAGAAGCAACCATCGACGAACACAAAGTGCAATCGTAAGCTTTCTTCTCGGTTCGAGAAAACTTAAAACTTTTTTTTGCTATGGATCGGTTCTTATTGATCATCTGCCCTTGAAGTTCAATCTATGCTTAAAAAATACTGTTCATGATATGCTTGAAAAATCGTTTTAGTTTCAAATTCAGATTCGACCAAAAGATTAGTCTTTGTGTTACTTCCTTACTGATTAATGATTTATACCTTAAAATTGGGATTTGTTAGATTAATTTAACAACTTTTTTGAGTTATTTAAAATTGTCTTTTGTCTCTTTGAAATAGGACGATAAGAAAGTATTGGTTCCAAATTATGATTTACTGCAGTAACTACAACAACTACTACACATGGGATTGAAGTAGCTACTGAATTTAAACTGGTGGAACATCTGGTTGAGCCTCTGGACAATGATCAACCGATTCAATGTCCATTGCCCGAACCATCCATGAAACAAAATGGTTCCTTGTTGATCTAATTATATGATGTTTATAGAAAGGAGTTTGATGAAGCCACTGCTTCTGTTGACACTGCAGCTGACAATCTGATTTAGAAAACGTTAAGAGAACACTTCTCAGATTGTACAGTGATAACCATTGCACACAAGATATCTTCGGTTATTGACAACGACATGGTTCTGCTTCTTAGCAATGGTTTGTCTGAAACTTTCAAATTATTCGATAGAACATGTGTGCAGATGAATCATTGAGGGGTGTCTTGTTTTGTTCTATGTGCATGGATCTTTGAAGAGTATGATTCGCCACTGAGATTGCTCGAGGGCAAGTCTTCATCTTTTGCTAAACTCGTGGCTGAGTACACCGCAAGATTAAGTTCCAGTTTTAATTGATTTCGTAGAGATGACGATGAAAATATTTTCTTAGGACCATTAGTTTATGAGTCGCTGCAACATGGATTATGATTCACAAGAAAGAAACACTTATCATAGGTTTGTTATAAAAAAGAAGCTTTTGTTCTTAGTTATAGCTTGTAATGTTTAAGCAAAAAGCAGATGTCTTGCTTCTTCAAATTAATGCAATAAAAGATGTTCATTCTTCCGATCGAAATTCTGAAACTTAGTCCCGACATGTGAACATTGACATAACGATTATTTTTGTTTTGTCCACTGCTTCTTAATCGCAATCGTCTTCGACATGCTTAGCTCATTGATCTCGTCTTCGACTTCAATCTTCTCGTTCAACATTACGTGATTTTCGATTTCTAGGGTTCTAGGATTTGGGGATTTTTTATTTGGGTTTTCGATTTTGGGGAATTTGGGTTTAGTCGGGTCTAGGTCATAATTTGCGGTTTATTAAATGTTTGGCTTTTGATAAGATCACATATTTCTGGTGATCAAATCTATCTTTAAGTGATTACCAAAAATCTGTAGTATTTTTTTCGTGATGTATTCTCCTTTTCAATTATCACGAATTTGGTGGATTAAAAATACCATAGTTTTTTTTTTTTTCATTTGATGTCGTTTTCCACTTATCAATGATATTAAAAAGCTTTTTTTCTTTTCTTTTTAGATGCATCTTTACATTTAGAGTGAAATTAATGAATATTAATGGATAACCAATTAATTAGTTATCTAGCAATTAGTTATCTAATGAATAAGTTAAAATTAAGTAAATAGTAAAGAGAAAAAAATTTAAACCCAAAAATATCATTTTCTTTTCATCTCATCACACAAAATTACACTAATATGTAAACTATTTTTCGGGAAAACGATCTATTTCCCCCACGAACTATTACCATATCACTCCAGATCCCCACTGAACTATGCCCTCTGTATATCTCTCCATGAAAGGAAAGTTAAAGACCTAAATCCCTCCGAAAAAAAGTTTGAGGCTCACGGATGTCGGTTTTCACGGTTTGTGATATAAACCTAAGAGCAAACCATCAAACCCCGAAACCAAACCGAAAAAACCCGATCCGAACTAAAAACCTTGACCCGAACGAAAACCCGACCCGTCTATCCACAACTTAAAAGCCCGAATTCCCCAAAAAAACCTCAATTTTGAAATTCTATGAACACTAAAATCGATTTTGCAAATTCGATTGTTCTTATCTAGAATTCCCGAAATCTAGTGTAAGTATATTGTCAGAATTTGAATTTCGTAGTTTCAAAGGTCCTAAAGAAGATATCAGATTTAATCAAACCATGGTTGGAATATTTTCCAGATTTTCTGTTGTTAGAAGCAGCCATCGACGAACACAAAGTGCAATCGTAAGCTTTCTTCTCGGTTCGAGAAAACTTAAAACTTTTTTTTGCTATGGATCGGTTCTTATTGATCATCTGCCCTTGAAGTTCAATCTATGCTTAAAAATACTGTTTATGATATGCTTGAAAAATCGTTTTAGTTTCAATTTCAGATTCGACCAAAAGATTATTCTTTGTGTTACTTCCTTACTGATTAATGATTTATACCTTAAAATTGGGATTTGTTAGATTAATTTAACAACTTTTTTTAGTTATTTAAAATTGTGTTTTGTCTCTTTGAAATAGGACGATAAGGAAGTATTGGCTCCAAATTATGATTTACTGCAGTAACTACAACAACTGCTACACATGGGATTGAAGTAGCTACCGAATTTAAACTGGTGGAACATCTGGTTGAGCCTCTGGACAATGATCAACCGATTCAATGTCCATTGCCCGAACCATCCATGAAACAAAATGGTTCCTTGTTGATCTAATTATATGATTTTTATAGAAAGGAGCTTGATGAAGCCACTGCTTCTGTTGACACTGCAGCTGACAATCTGATTTAGAAAACGTTAAGAGAACACTTCTCAGATTGTACAGTGATAACCATTGCACACAAGATATCTTCGGTTATTGACAACGACATGGTTCTGCTTTTTAGCAATGGTTTGTCTGAAACTTTCAAATTATTCGATAGAACATGTGTGCAGATGAATCATTGAGGGGTGTCTTGTTTTGTTCTATGTGCATGGATCTTTGAAGAGTATGATTCGCCACTGAGATTGCTCAAGGGCAAGTCTTCATCTTTTGCTAAACTCGTGGCTGAGTACACCGCAAGATTAAGTTCCAGTTTTAATTGATTTCGTAGAGATGACGATGAAAATATTTTCTTAGGACCATTAGTTTATGAGTCGCTGCAACATGGATTATGATTCACAAGAAAGAAACACTTATCATAGTTTTGTTATAAAAAAGAAGCTTTTGTTCTTAGTTATAGCTTGTAATGTTTAAGCAAAAAGCAGATGTCTTGCTTCTTCAAATTAATGCAATAAAAGATGTTCATTCTTCCGATCGAAATTCTGAAACTTAGTCCCGACATGTGAACATTGACATAACGATTATTTTTGTTTTGTCCACTGCTTCTTAATCGCAATCGTCTTCGACATGCTTAGCTCATTGATCTCGTCTTCGACTTCAATCTTCTCGTTCAACATTACGTGATTTTCGATTTCTAGGGTTCTAGGATTTGGGGATTTTTTATTTGGGTTTTCGATTTTGGGGAATTTGGGTTTAGTCGGGTCTAGGTCATAATTTGCGGTTTATTAAATGTTTGGCTTTTGATAAGATCACATATTTCTGGTGATCAAATCTATCTTTAAGTGATTACCAAAAATCTGTAGTATTTTTTTCGTGATGTATTCTCCTTTTCAATTATCACGAATTTGGTGGATTAAAAATACCATAGTTTTTATTTTTTTCATTTGATGTCGTTTTCCACTTATAAATGATATTAAAAAGCTTTTTTTCTTTTCTTTTTAGATGCATCTTTACATTTAGAGTGAAATTAATGAATATTAATGGATAACCAATTAATTAGTTATCTAGCAATTAGTTATCTAATGAATAAGTTAAAATTAAGTAAATAGTAAAGAGAAAAAAATTTAAACCCAAAAATATCATTTTCTTTTCATCTCATCACACAAAATTACACTAATATGTAAACTATTTTTCGGGAAAACGATCTATTTCCCCCACGAACTATTACCATATCACTCCAGATCCCCACTGAACTATGCCCTCTGTATATCTCTCCATGAAAGGAAAGTTAAAGACCTAAATCCCTCCGAAAAAAAGTTTGAGGCTCACGGATGTCGGTTTTCACGGTTTGTGATATAAACCTAAGAGCAAACCATCAAACCCCGAAACC
This sequence comes from Eutrema japonicum, assembly GCA_030161315.1. Taxonomy (NCBI): domain Eukaryota; kingdom Viridiplantae; phylum Streptophyta; class Magnoliopsida; order Brassicales; family Brassicaceae; genus Eutrema; species Eutrema japonicum. The sequence continues at coordinate 33,745,305 of BSQW01000012.1, forward strand.
AAACCGAAAAAACCCGATCTGAACTAAAAACCTTGACCCGAACGAAAACCCGACCCGTCTATCCACAACTTAAAAGCCCGAATTCCCCAAAAAAACCTCAATTTTGAAATTCTATGAACACTAAAATCGATTGTGCAAATTCGATTGTTCTTATTTAGAATTCCCGAAATCTAGTGTAAGTATATTGTCAGAATTTGAATTTCGTAGTTTCAAAGGTCCTAAAGAAGATATCAGATTTAATCAAACCATGGTTGGAATATTTTCCAGATTTTCTGTTGTTAGAAGCAGCCATCGACGAACACAAAGTGCAATCGTAAGCTTTCTTCTCGGTTCGAGAAAACTTAAAACTTTTTTTTGCTATGGATCGGTTCTTATTGATCATCTGCCCTTGAAGTTCAATCTATGCTTAAAAATACTGTTTATGATATGTTTGAAAAATCGTTTTAGTTTCAATTTCAGATTCGACCAAAAGATTATTCTTTGTGTTACTTCCTTACTGATTAATGATTTATACCTTAAAATTGGGATTTGTTAGATTAATTTAACAACTTTTTTTAGTTATTTAAAATTGTGTTTTGTCTCTTTGAAATAGGACGATAAGGAAGTATTGGCTCCAAATTATGATTTACTGCAGTAACTACAACAACTGCTACACATGGGATTGAAGTAGCTACCGAATTTAAACTGGTGGAACATCTGGTTGAGCCTCTGGACAATGATCAACCGATTCAATGTCCATTTCCCGAACCATCCATGAAACAAAATGGTTCCTTGTTGATCTAATTATATGATGTTTATAGAAAGGAGCTTGATGAAGCCACTGCTTCTGTTGACACTGCAGCTGACAATCTGATTTAGAAAACGTTAAGAGAACACTTCTCAGATTGTACAGTGATAACCATTGCACACAAGATATCTTCGGTTATTGACAACGACATGGTTCTGCTTCTTAGCAATGGTTTGTCTGAAACTTTCAAATTATTCGATAGAACATGTGTGCAGATGAATCATTGAGGGGTGTCTTGTTTTGTTCTATGTGCATGGATCTTTGAAGAGTATGATTCGCCACTGAGATTGCTCGAGGGCAAGTCTTCATCTTTTGCTAAACTCGTGGCTGAGTACACCGCAAGATTAAGTTCCAGTTTTAATTGATTTCGTAGAGATGACGATGAAAAAATTTTCTTAGGACCATTAGTTTATGAGTCGCTGCAACATGGATTATGATTCACAAGAAAGAAACACTTATCATAGTTTTGTTATAAAAAAGAAGCTTTTGTTCTTAGTTATAGCTTGTAATGTTTAAGCCAAAAGCAGATGTCTTGCTTCTTCAAATTAATGCAATAAAAGATGTTCATTCTTCCGATCGAAATTATGAAACTTAGTCCCGACATGTGAACATTGACATAACGATTATTTTTGTTTTGTCCACTGCTTCTTAATCGCAATCGTCTTCGACATGCTTAGCTCATTGATCTCGTCTTCGACTTCAATCTTCTCGTTCAACATTACGTGATTTTCGATTTCTAGGGTTCTAGGATTTGGGGATTTTTGATTTGGGTTTTTGATTTTGGGGAATTTGGGTTTAGTCGGGTCTAGGTCATAATTTGCGGTTTATTAAATGTTTGGCTTTTGATAAGATCACATATTTCTGGTGATCAAATCTATCTTTAAGTGATTACTAAAAATCTGTAGTATTTTTTTCGTGATGTATTCTCCTTTTCAATTATCACGAATTTGGTGGATTAAAAATACCATAGTTTTTATTTTTTCATTTGATGTCGTTTTCCACTTATCAATGATATTAAAAAGCTTTTTTCTTTTCTTTTTAGATGCATCTTTACATTTAGAGTGAAATTAATGAATATTAATGGATAACCAATTAATTAGTTATCTAGCAATTAGTTATCTAATGAATAAGTTAAAATTAAGTAAATAGTAAAGAGAAAAAAATTTAAACCCAAAAATATCATTTTCTTTTCATCTTATCACACAAAATTACACTAATATGTAAACTATTTTTCGGGAAAACGATCTATTTCCCCCACGAACTATTACCATATCCCTCCAGATCCCCACCGAACTATGCCCTCTGTATATCTCTCCACGAAAGGAAAGTTAAAGACCTAAATCCCTCCGAAAAAAAGTTTGAGGCTCACGGATGTCGGTTTTCACGGTTTGTGATATAAACCTAAGAGCAAACCATCAAACCCCGAAACCAAACCGAAAAAACCCGATCCGAACTAAAAACCTTGACCCGAACGAAAACCCGACCCGTCTATCAACAACTTAAAAGCCCGAATTCCCCAAAAAAACCTCAATTTTGAAATTCTATGAACACTAAAATCGATTTTGCAAATTCGATTGTTCTTATCTAGAATTCCCGAAATCTAGTGTAAGTATATTGTCAGAATTTGAATTTCGTAGTTTCAAAGGTCCTAAAGAAGATATCAGATTTAATCAAACCATGGTTGGAATATTTTCCAGATTTTCTGTTATTAGAAGCAGCCATCGACGAACACAAAGTGCAATCGTAAGCTTTCTTCTCGGTTCGAGAAAACTTAAAACTTTTTTTTGCTATGGATCGGTTCTTATTGATCATCTGCCCTTGAAGTTCAATCTATGCTTAAAAAATATTGTTCATGATATGCTTGAAAAATCGTTTTAGTTTCAATTTCAGATTCGACCAAAAGATTAGTCTTTGTGTTACTTCCTTACTGATTAATGATTTATACCTTAAAATTGGGATTTGTTAGATTAATTTAACAACTTTTTTTAGTTATTTAAAATTGTCTTTTGTCTCTTTGAAATAGGACGATAAGGAAGTATTGGCTCCAAATTATGATTTACTGCAGTAACTACAACAACTGCTACACATGGGATTGAAGTAGCTACCGAATTTAAACTGGTGGAACATCTTGTTGAGCCTCTGGACAATGATCAACCGATTCAATGTCCATTGCCCGAACCATCCATGAAACAAAATGGTTCCTTGTTGATCTAATTATATGATGTTTATAGAAAGGAGCTTGATGAAGCCACTGCTTCTGTTGACACTGCAGCTGACAATCTGATTTAGAAAACGTTAAGAGAACACTTCTCAGATTGTACAGTGATAACCATTGCACACAAGATATCTTCGGTTATTGACAGCGACATGGTTCTGCTTCTTAGCAATGGTTTGTCTGAAACTTTCAAATTATTAGAACATGTGTGTAGATGAATCATTGAGGGGTGTCTTGTTTTGTTCTATGTGCATGGATCTTTGAAGAGTATGATTCGCCACTGAGATTGCTCGAGGGCAAGTCTTCATCTTTTGCTAAACTCGTGGCTGAGTACACCGCAAGATTAAGTTCCAGTTTTAATTGATTTCGTAGAGATGACGATGAAAATATTTTCTTAGGACCATTAGTTTATGAGTCGCTGCAACATGGATTATGATTCACAAGAAAGAAACACTTATCATTAGTTTTGTTATAAAATATAAGCTTTTGTTCTTAGTTATAGCTTGTAATGTTTAAGCCAAAAGCAGATGTCTCGCTTCTTCAAATTAATGCAATAAAAGATGTTCATTCTTCCGATCGAAATTCTGAAACTTAGTCCCGACATGTGAACATTGACAGAACGATTATTTTTGTTTTGTCCACTTCTTCTTAATCGCAATCGTCTTCGACATGCATAGCTCATTGATCTCGTCTTCGACTTCAATCTTCTCGTTCAACATTACGTGATTTTCGATTACTAGTATTCTAGGATTTGGGGATTTTTGATTTGGGTTTTCGATTTTGGGGAATTTGGGTTTAGTCGGGTCTAGGTCATAATTTGCGGTTTATTAAATGTAATCGGGTCATAATCCGGTTTAGGATTGGTTTTACATGGTTTAGGTTTAATTATAAAACAGTAAACCAAGGCATATGGGGTCTGGGGTTTCGAACTTTTATTTTGTGAGGATTTAAGCCTCAAATTTTTTTTTCGGGGGATTTAGGTTTTTAACTTTCCTTTCGTGGGGAGATATACAGAGGGCATAGTTCGGTGGAGATCTGGAGGGATATGGCAATAGTTCGTGGGGAAATAGATCGTTTTCCCCTATTTTTCTGACAAAATATGAGGGTATTACTGTTCATCAACTGATCATTGATACTGTTCATCCATTGTCGAATACACTGGTCACTGTTCATCCATCTTGTTAATTCAATTATCATATAGTATGTTAACATGCTAACAATAATATTTGATATTTGTAACGTACTAACAATAATATCCGATATTTATAACATTCTAACATAGTAGATATCCAGATAATATTTGTGGATAACATAAAACCGTATATGATTTTTAGTGGATAACTATTTGGTTAGCATGTTAATTAATATGTTATTACGATAAGTTAATATATGGTATTTATAATGTGCAAACAATAATATCTGATATTTATAACGGGATAACATAGTAAAAATCCGGATAAAATTTGTATTAACGTGGTAAGATAATAAATATTTAGATGATATTTATATTAACATGTCATTTATATAGCATATTCGTCAATAATAATGGCGAGGTTAACATGATAATAATGATAATCTCATTAATAAAAATATTCACCAATCACCACTCTTCACCACCATCGTCGTCACCACCACGTTCATCGATAACGCTGTTGTTACCGCCACCATCATCACTTTTCACTACTGTCACTGACACACTATCGTAATCATTGCCGACACCGTCACGGACACCGTCACCACCCTCCACTTTCACCATTTTTTACTACTGTGAATAAGAAGAATTAAGAAGAAGAAGAATAACAATGAAGATGGTGAAGAAGAAAAAAAATAATAATTAAGGATTGATTTGTCTTTTTGCAAGCAGTGTTAATTTGGTTAACCTAATTTTTGAATTATCTGTTACCATTTAATGGTATTACTCTTGCATTTATCGTCTATGCCATATAATTTTTCTCAGGCACAGCGATCTCGAACTTTATCAATTTTGACATAATAACTATATAACAAAATTACAACTATCAATTTGGTGATTTTTTTCTTTCGATTTTTACTTTCAAATAAACGTTATAAAATTTTGAAAATCTTGAACATAAAACCAACATAATTTATAACAATTTTAAAAGCATGGTTTTCTATTGATTTAAGAGGACAAAGCCTACCATATAAAATAGGAAGAGACATAAATTTTCATTCCGTAATATTGTATAAATCTCTTTATAAAATACTCAAAAAGTTAAAATTATTACATAAGTGTTACAGCCTCACATTAAGTAGACACGAAAGAATCCTACTTCAAAACTGATATTCGACTTGTATTATATGATAGTGTCTGCAAAAGCTCTATCTCTTCTTCTTTGCAATGCCTCCCTTTCTAGTGCTACCACTAGCCTCAGGTCCTTCTGCTTCTTCAGCCTTTTGCTCTGCCTCTAGTATTGCCAACTGCAGATTTTTCCCATTCAATCATTATCACACATCAACACTTGGGAGCGCTTTTCAACCTATAGAGAGAGAAAAAAAAAAGAAAAAAAAAGGAGACTGATCTGACCTCATCTAGAATGGGTTTGAGTTCCAGATACCGAGTTTCTGCGAGATCAAAACCATCCTTCCGCAGCTCCTACAATGCCAAATTACATGTTGATCATAATTGCATGACTCATGCTAAAGACAAAGCAAGATTTCTACAATGTGTCGATCGAAACAGAGGTTAGCATACCTTGCCGGTATGTTGGGTATGCTCGTAGGCAGCCATTTGCCAGTACATATTTGTGCGCTTATAGAAATCCTTCAAAGTTTCTGCAGGCTTCAAAGACAACAAGATCAAATTAGTTGAGAGCTTCAAACATAATCTCTTTCTCGGAAAACAAAAAAGGGATAATGCTGCTTGCGAATATGCTCAAGCCAATTTTTACCACTGGGGTTCTCTGTGCATCTGAAAGTCCTAGATTAGCTCGAATCTGTTCTATCCGAGCTCGTTTCTCTTTTCTTCGGAGGGCTTTTCCTTCTCCTTTTATCATTGCAACAACTTCTCCCACTTTTACTGATCCATCAACATCCATAGCCTAGATTTAACATAACCAAATCAAGTCAAATATAGCCATAGATTAGACTCACTTCAGGGTTAAGGCCACGGAGACAAAGGGATAAAGAAGCTAAAAGAAGAAATGTAAAGCCATATGCGGACCGAAACGTATACCGAAACCAGTACCTCTGCTTCTTCATCGTCATCATCCTCATCAGACTTATCACTGTTTCCTTCATCTTCACTATCATCTTCATCTTCGTCTTCGTCCCCTTCTTCATCCTCTGAGACTTCCACCCACTCAGTTTCAGTCGCCTGTTTTCAAGACATACCAAGAAACGCGTTGCCTACACAGTATTTATCAATTTATACCAAAAGACAGAAAACAAAATTGAGATTGATGTAGAACAAACCGGAATGATACACTTCCACTCGTCAAGTTTGCTAAGATTAAGCGAATACAAATCATCAAGAGTAATTTCTTTATCTTTTATCTCCATCATGCCACCATATATGTATAAGGTATCCTTCCCAACGACCATACAAGAATTAATACGTCCACATGGTTTTACAACCTGCACAACAAATAATAATTGCAACGATTTACAAGTTGGCACCAAAGCTCATAACAGAAATTACGCAATGTTAATTAATTTTGCAATAACAAACCTCTTCTGAGACAGAAACTTGTGGATCTAGTCTAACTTTTGCTCCCTGCAGAGCCTTGCTTTTATCAGACTCAGCATTAGTTCTACTTCCCTCAACAGTTAGACCTGCTGCCATACGTTCAGATATCTCATCAGAAGAGCCTGCCGTATCACCCATGGCCGACGATTCATCTTCTTCTGTTGAATCCATCTCATCATCGTCATTAGAAGCCATAGGTTTTGCCTCTAAGTTCTTCTTTGCCTGTAAGAAACCGTACAGATATCGTCCAACTCATTTGAAACGTCTAACCAGAAGGCCCATCTCGTTGTGGAAAAAGTTGAACAATGTATTCAAAAGAAAATTCTAGTGGAAATATAGTCATACCTTATCTTTTGATGATTTTTCTTTTCGTAACTCTATGGGGTACCTGTACTCCACAGAAAAGGAGAGTTAAGTACTTTGAAAATGAAAAAATAATGAACCTCACGTATATACTAAGCATCTCAAAATAGCTGGATCTCTACAACCTTTAGGTGTAAAATTTAGAAAATGAAAGGTACGTTTGAGAAGAAATTTCAGAGTTTCAATTCTCACAAGAACATCAATTGGATTCTTACCAGCGGCGATTATCTAATTGGAAGCCATAGAGTTCATTTAAGAATAAACTCATCATTACATCAGCTGCCAAGAAAATTACAGAAGTCAATAACTCAACATACAGATTCTGATTTACAAATATAATACAGGGATACCATTTCCTGACCTTCCATTTCCATGTCCACGACACCCCCAAACAGCAAAGCGCGCTTTTTGTGGACACAAACCGAAAATCCGGCACGGGAGCTAGGAGGCATCCCAATTTTCTTCACCTAAGTACAGCAAGTGATTATTATTACATTAGGAAGAAAGAAAAGAGTTAACTCTACAGGGTTGTTAAAATATCTAATTGATAGAAATTGCAAAACATATATGCACTAAGTGTAAAAGTACATACTTTGTTCCATTCCCAGGTCCTGGGATCAAGAGACCACAAATCTGCATGAACAATTCCTTTCTCAGAGCTTTTCTCCGATGAGACTTCTTTTGAATAACCACCATATAAGAATATCTGCAGCAGGAATAAATGGTTTTGTTTGGACCTTTGAAAAATTGATCTGTCCCTTTCTATTAATTTTATTCACGAAAAGAAACAGAATTTGGACTTGAGGGATATGATAGAGACATATATATCGTGAACTAACCTCATCTTGATAAACAAAAAACTGGAAACCGCTTCTGGCTGTAGGCCACATGGCACCAGGCTTAGGTTTTACTTCTTGCCACTATCAAAGAGACACCAAAATATATTCACTAAAGGCAGAAAAAGCTTCAGAAAGGTAAAAAATTGAAATGGGTGGAAACTTTTGCCATGGAAGGTAGGTTCACCTTGTATTGGTCCAAGTCAAACACATAGAGATCATTGTAATACCTGCAAACGAGTGGGAGATGGCAGAGTTAACTTATAAAGAGTTGCATCAAACAAAAGGATAGAGAAAATCTATGTCCAATCATATTAATGATCATTTCACTCCTAATTCAGTTACAGTTACTAGAAAGGTTTACATTGTCCATTCTCATTTACTAAATTTGTTTACTTCACTGTAAAAAGGATTTTTCAGATATCGAACAAACCAAAATAATTGAACATCCAGGGAATAAAAAGGAGAAAGACTACAAACAAAGAGATAACATTAATATCCTGATATACATCTTACGCAATGAGTAAATTACAACCTTACTTCACGTAGAGTGTCATAGAAGCCACCAAAAATTATAATCTTGTGCTTGTATAATACCTGGAGAGAAAGTAAGATAGAGCAGAGCAGAGCAGGATAAGAACTTGATGGGTTGGTCAATAGAGGGGAAGCAAGAGTTGATTAATTATAATTACAGTTCCACTAAGCAAACATCTCAATTAGGCGTGGGCATTCGGGTACCCGTTCGGGTTCGGGTCGGTTCTTTCGGGTATCGGGTCTTTCATGTATTGGGTTGAAGTATCCATTCGGGTATTTATAAAATTCGGTTCGGGTTCGGGTTCGGTTCGGGTATTTTCGGGTCGGTTCCGGATACCCGAAATATAGGAAAAAACTAAAAAAATACTAAATTTGATTATAATTTGGTTAAATTTTGACAAATATAATTAAGAATTTTCAAATTTTTTATTATTTTAGATATTTCGGTTATTTCGGTCTAACAATAATTGATATTTTTGGGTTTTATAATTATAATTTTGGGTAATTGGGTTATATCAAGTCTAAATATAATTAATATTTTGGGTATATAATTATATTTCGGGTATTTCGGGTACCCATTCGGTTCTCGGTTCGGTTCGGGTTCGGTTTCGGTTCTTCAGGTATCCGAGTCTAAGATCCGTTCGGGTATTTTGTCGGTTCCGAGTTCGGTTCGGTTCCCTTTTTTCGGGTCGGGTTCGGTTCGGTTCTTCGGTTCCGGGTATTTTGCCCAGCCCTAATCTCAATACAGAAGAATGCTATATATATATTCATCAAAGAAGATAGTTTGAAAATCAAGCAGCACATAAGAGACTAATCTTTCAGATTCCTACCCTTGATGTATAAACTACACAAAGTGTGAAGATAAATCTCTATAGTGTTAAATATCTAATATTAGTCTCAGTGCTTGTTAATTGGATAAAATACTGCCGAAGTCTAGATACTCTCTTGTTTCAGCGAGAGGAGGAATAGTATATTCAAAGTCTAACTCTATCTACTTATTCCAGCTGCCTGTTAGCGATATATATTGCTAAGTTTTAAGGCACATTGTGTCAGGATAAATCGAAGACTTACCATACGATGACCAGAACGTGGACTAGGACATCCCTTCAAATTTAACTGTTCCCATTGTTTAGTTTTCACGTCCAGCATCCAAAAGTCCTATGAATCAAACCCAAGGTTAAAACATGAGAAACAAAAAAAAATAGTAATAGACTGACAAACACACAGAAGTATACTACTCACCTTGTAGTGGTGGAACCGCTCTTGATTCGGAGATGTAAATTCACCACCTACTCAATGAAAAAGAAGCTTAACAAATATGGACCGAGAGGAACGAAGATGAAAGAAAAAACTAAACATCTTTAATCTACCAAATATGTAGAGATAATTCTTCCAAGCAACTGCTTGATGAGAGCTACGAGGAGGTGGACTGTTGGGGCTTGAAATTAACTTCCACTCCTGCTTATCGACATCATATTGGTAGAGATCACCATATACATATGTCTGCATTTACAGGAAACAAAAAAAGAATTTTCATTATATGATTGTAATCATACACTCCTTAACAAGGGGAATCAAATTTTTGAAAGCTAACCTTCTGGCCATTATAAAATTCGCCGCCATAGAGTATCAACTCAGTCTCTTTCAAGGGATTTATAGTAAGCTGGATAAATGTTCATCAGTATTCAGCAGAATTCAAGAGCTTTAGATCAAAGAAAAAGTTTCGATCTTGGAAGAAAAGAGTACGGCAGAAGCAAGCCTGACCGAGCAATTTGACCTTGGAGATGGTGCTGGCACATTTTCCTCAACATGGACCTCTTTCTTCTTAGCCTCTTCCTTCTGTATGCTCAACTGGTAAACAACATACAACATTAGAGAACCTTACATTATGCCAAAATATAGAAAAAGGTTAAATTTTGAGCAGAACCCAACACACTGGTTCCTAAGCTTAAACCAATACACTTAGAAGAAAATCAGAATCGATGATAACATAAAACAATGAATAAGAAGAAACCAAACATCTCTACTGTCTAAACAGAACCTATGAAAACAAACAAGCCAGATTATAGGAAATTTCAGGGTAAAAAATTTGGAAATAATGAAGAAGATGAATCGGAGGAAGAGAGTAAATACGAGAATAGCGTCGATGTCGTCTTCAGGAGAGAGCTTTTTGCCTTCTCGACGAGCTTTCTTCTCATCTGCCTTGGCGGTTTTCCTCTCGGTTTTCTCCTTTCCTTTACCGGCCTTCTTAGTCTTCTTCCCCATTTTTGGTGTGTGCCTCAATTTGCTTGCTTACAGACGCAGGAATGAAGGCTGAGACCGAAGAAGTTGCGATTACAATGGAAATAGCCCTTCTTCTACAGTTGTGTAGAGGAAGAAGAAGACGAAGGTGGCTCTTTATCTATTTGGGCCAGACCATGTTAGGCCCATTTTCTTATATATATTTGTTTTTGGACAATATACAATTTTATTAACTTGATGAAACATAAATCTTGGAGCTAATAAATATATAATTTGTCATGGAGCCTAATAAATATATCATATATTTACCTAAACAAGATTTTTTTTCGACAATATAAAATCTTGGATCAGTAAATTGGGCCTAATAAATATATCATATCATATATAATATAAGCGAAGTGATTTTTCGAAAGAAAACTCTCTCATTCACCCTAAACCGTAAAACTCGGTTATTACTTTTTCCGGTTCAAATTAAGTTTTTTTAGATTTTGAAATTTGCCGTACCGATTATCGATTTTTGGGCTTTTAATTTATGGTGTTTCGTAATAGTGGGTTTCAAATCATATATGGGTTTGCATTTTTAAAATTTTATTTTCGATGTTGTCACTAAAAAAACCGTTTTAAAATTTTGGTCTTCAAAATTGTCATTTAAGAAAACAAAATATCGATTTTTTTATTTAAATTTTTTGAAAATTCATCTAATGATTTTTTTTTGAATTTGCTGTATTTGGTTATTCATATTTTCGTGATGGGTTATATTTTGAGTGTGAAACATTAACAAATAATTGACATTATCTATTTGCAAAAATCGAGATTGTTGACCCAATAATTAGAAAACCCTAACCTACGTTTGATTGTATTTGTAATTAGTCGGTGCCGTATATATTAAAAATGTAAAAGTGTATATTTTTGCCAATCTTCGTATCTAATCTTTGTCGTATATATTAAAAATATAAAAGTGTATATTTTCTGATTTTCGTATCTAATATTTGTACTTATCTTAATTAAACAAAATCTCGAAAAGTATCTAATATTTGTACTTATCCTAGCATGTGGCTATAAATATCACGTCCTCTTATTCTTCTTTCCGTGTTTCGTATACGTTTTTTGTTAGGTTTAGTCGTTCTTTCTATTTGGCTTTGTATGTTTTTTTTTAATTTTAGTTTTGGGTCGATGTTCTTCGAACTGTACATGTATAGTTATTTTCATCTTGATGTCACTGATTGTTGTTTTTGTCGTCTTATCGTGTGTAGGTGTTTACTCGAAAACCCCTGCTATGTTTGCCGTTTTTTTATAAAAAAAATATTTGTTCTTGCTTCTTAGCTTAGTTTTTGAGTGTTGTTTGTTGTGATGACTGATGAAGAAGATGCTATAACCTATGCAAGAATTCTGGTGAAGAAAAAGCGCTTCCAAGATCACAACAATCATGTGATGACTGATGAAGCAGATGACTCCATATGGGATTCATTGCCTGCATCACTGTCAATATTTCTTATACCGTCCCTAAAAGAGGTATGCATCGATTTTACTTTGATATAACAAAAAAAAATTATGAGCGATTTAAATGTTGGTGACGATTCAAAAGGGTCTATAGGACATACAATGTCGAGATCCCTCCTTGCAGTGGAACGTGAAAACCCTGGTTTTTTTGAGGATTTTGTTGCTAAGTTGATTGAACTTTTGGGAAGGTACATGTAACTTTAAAGAACATGGCCAAAAACATTGGTCATCTGATTGTGGATTATTTCTTGATCTCATGAATCCTAAATTTATAACAGTTCAAAATAAGCTTCGGTGAAGGAAGTACAATACACGGCGGTCTGTGTTTTATCCAAGACCACACCCACCGCTGCGGAGAAAAAAAGAAACCAAGCTAACAAGGAGTTTAGTTCCAACACAAATGTTAGCCCACTCGGCATATTCTTACTCTCAAGGTTTGTATGATTGAAAATACTGTTGATACATGAACAATTTTTTGTATTTTTATTCGAATCTCACTTTATTTGAAAGGGATTCTGGTTCAAAGGAGGTGGTGAAGGTAAACTGGTTTCGAACTTTTATTTGAGATTATTTTTATAAAATTAATCTTAGATAAGTTTGGTCGGTTATCACATCTATTATTTGAGGTTATCTCTAAAAAATAAAAGGGCAAAACCCTAGCTTGAATTGGCGATTATAAATATATCTATTTTCTTCACGATTTTGGGTATAGCGCATGATTTTGGGTGTAGCGAGCTCGATTAGTTCTTGGTTTCTACGATATTAGGGTTTGTGTGTTGATCATTACTCTCCGTTTGTTTGTTTTTTTTTTAATTTTCAAATTCGGTGTTTCCATCTTTCATGACCTAGCGAGGTATAAGTTTCTTGGCTCACACGTTTGTGGCTTTGTATTTTTGTGTTTGTATCTGCTTTTATTGATTTTATTATTTTTGGATCATGTGGCATCGTTTCTCATCTTTCTCTCTGTTGTTCTCCTGTTGTAACAAAAGTTAGCTTTTCTTATCATCATCACAAGATGCTTGGGTACGTTTTATAAAATATATTCTTTGGAAGCATACCGAGTCGAAAAATCTCATCTTTGGGAGTGGTAACCTCAGACCAGAGGAGGATGATGTCAAATCCTTCATTGCATGACCTGAATACGATGACCTTAAGATAGATATTGATGATCCATATTGTTCTTCAAACCCATGATTCTTGTGTTTTCCCTTATTCCTATCTTCAAAATCAAACAAAAAGATGTGGAATTCTAAAGGGTATTGATATTTCTCCTGTTGACGACCAAAAAAAAATGAATCATGTTCTCACCGAGTTCATTATTAACACATTTCTTTTTGGGTTTAGCTTGACTAGGAGTCAAAAGTTTGGAGATAGAAGAAGATGAAGCAGAGGACGACACTTTTGGCTGAGGAATGAGACTCAAAGGTTAGACAAATTAGAGAATTCAACGTTAGACAAACCGAGATAAGAGAATTTCAGCCACAACTACTTCATACAACAATATAACAATTAGAGATCAACATGATTCTATCTGACACTACTTTCCTCACAAAAGCCATGTCCCAGCGTCCTACTATCATCAGTTTATACTTGATTGTAATATGTGAAGGTTTTATATAGAACCTACATGCATACAGATTATGCTCTTCATTTGTATACACAAGCCGGTGTGATAGATAGAGGAATTACTTGATCATTTGGCGTTATTCAAGATCTCTAAAGAGTTTACATGCTACTTTTTTCACCAGCTCTGTGTAACCAAGATGATGAAGTCTCAGCTAAGAACCCAAAAAAAAAATACATACAAAAAAGTTGTAGCATTGGTATCTGTATACGTCAAAATATTACCGGCATATCTTCACCAGAAACACCCGCAACTATAACACATTAGTAACCATATTAGAATCATTTTCTATGTGATAAATTGAAGATATGACATGTACATATATAGCCACTACTGCAATTTATTTATGTTGATGCTAACTCTAATTTCTACATATACAAAAATTATACTCAATAATGTTAAGAGTCACTGAAATGAAACAAAGTCTCATAAAACGATACAAAAATGCAATTTTTGAGTATTTTTGATAATCAAAACAGTGATGGAAAAAGACAATCACCTCTGACCAATTACACATAGGTAATCGGTGGATCCGCTTCAAAAATCTCTAGCAACCAGGAAGGAAGCCAGCCGCAACATAATATTGACATTTATCCGCCAACACACTTGGTCTCTAAGGGTCTAATTTATGATGATTGTAATTATTATTAGTCTTGATATATATACAACGCTCAGATTTTGGATCAAAATATTAATTCTTAATGGAATAATCTTACTACAATTCATTGTCATTAGCAATTTATTCAATTTGATCGATTAAGTTAAACAAGTTTTATTCGCTTTTTTGTCAATTCAATCGGTTAAGTTATAGATTTTTAGTCAATTCGATCAATTAATCTATGTCTTTGTTCATTGTCTTTTTTCTTTCAAAAATATACAACGTTGTATAATTTTAATTAGATACATTATAACAGCGAAAAGTAATTAGTCAACTAATAATTTTTTCAAGAAATTATGCAATTTTAGAAAAGTGTAAAGACTAGAATAGGAACGACGATAAATTATATTATTTAAATAACATTAAAAACCTTAAAATCAAAAATTGGATAGTAACAAAAAAATGTTAGCCCCAAAAATCTTATGCTCTCTTTCCTAATTTCACAAGAATTATTATACTACATTTAATGAAATTGATTATCTACAAATAAGAAAACCAGAAGAATAGGAATAAGAAGTCGGAAAGGTTAAAGACGAAGAAAGAGAAAAAACGAGAAGATGAAGAAAACGAAGTAGAAGAATAAGAAAACCGAAAGATGATGTAGACGAAGTAGAAGAAGGTGAAGATGATGATAGCGACTAAGAAAAATCAAAAGAATAAGAATTCAAATAAGACAAAGAATATGAAGGAGAAGAGAAAGAAGAGGAGGAGTAAAAATTGGAAAGAAAGAAAAGAAGAAGTCGGGGAATACATTGTGAAAAGAAATCGAAGATGATGAAAAGAAGAACGAAAATACAATAAAGAAGGTAAATCGGAAGATAAAGAAGAGGAAGTAGATGAAGACGAAGCAGAATCGGAAGATGACGAAGACGAGATAAGTAAGAATAATAGAAAGAAAAAAAATCAGAAGAAAGAGGACGAAGAAAAACCGAATGAAAATGAAGAAGGATAAGTTGGAGAAGACAAAGACGATAAAGTAAGAGGAAGTCGAAGACGATGAAGATGAAGAAGAAAAAGACGAGGAAGATGAAAAAA
Source organism: Eutrema japonicum (assembly GCA_030161315.1). Classification (NCBI taxonomy): domain Eukaryota; kingdom Viridiplantae; phylum Streptophyta; class Magnoliopsida; order Brassicales; family Brassicaceae; genus Eutrema; species Eutrema japonicum. The sequence continues at coordinate 33,760,804 of BSQW01000012.1, forward strand.
AGAAGACGAAGCTGATGAAGAAGATATCGGAAAATGTGAGGACACTTACGTTAAAGACACTACAAGAAAACAATCGATTTGCAATGGAATTTGCGATGGATAATATCCGTCGCAAATTTGCGACGGATTTGCGAGTAATTTGCGAGGGATTTGCGAGTGCTTAACTAGTCGTCGCAAATCCGTCACTATTTTGCGAGGGCAAGGGTCGTCGCAAATTGCGACGCCTTTGCAACATATTTGCGACGAAGGTGCGAGGGACCGTCTAGATTCGCAAATCCATCGCAAATTTGCGACGGAGTTGCTAGAGCTTGTCTATAGTCGCAAATCCCTCGCAAATTTGCGAGGCACAATAAGTCGTCGCAAATTCGTTGCAAATTTGCGAGGAAACTGCGAGGGATTAACGAGGAATATAATGGCCGTCGCAAATATTGTGACAGATTTGCGACGGTAATTTGCAAGGGATTTGCAACGCGTGTTAGGTGGAGTTAGGTGAGGTAGATGGACCACGTTTTAAAGGAAAATTAATTTCCATCGCAAAGTTGTTCTAAATTCCTTTTCCGTAGCAAATCCGTTGCAAATTGCCGTAGCAAATCCGTCGTAATGTTTTTTGAAATTCTATAAATACAGATCACGTTGAGAGCTCATATATAACACAACAACTTCGAAAAAAAAAAATATTTGAGAAATAGATTTTGAGTGGTGGGTGTTTAAAAAATGTCTTCGGGGAACGAAATATACGCATTACGATCATGGATGTACAATCAAAGAGATCCAGGGACGGGTGAAGTGACGAAAGAGTATCGGGACGGGTTGCGAGCATTCATGTACCAAGCGACAAGCCAACCATGTGCGACTCGTGACGGTAAAATTTTCTGTCCATGTAGAAAGTGCAAGAACACCCAATATGTGGATATTGATACTATGAAGAGGCATCTATATAATAGAAGATTTAAGCCAAACTATTATATATGGTTTTCGCATGGGGAAGGTTGTAGTGTTGATGCTGGAAGTAGTAGTACGAGTCATGGCGTTGATCAACCTAGTTATAATTATGGGCATGATCATTTATTCGGAAATATTGATGAAGGGTATCAATAGGGAAATAGGTTTCATGATATGGTTACAGATGCATTTCATGAAAGTACAACTGCATTTGCTGATGATAATACTAGGGAAGAACCCAACATAGAAGCAAAGCGTTTTTATGATATGTTAGACGCTGCGAAGCAGCCCATCTACGATGGATGTAGAGAAGGGCAGTCTAAACTATCATTGGCATCTAGGATGATGACAATTAAAAGTGATCATAACCTAAATGAGATTTGCATGGATTCATGGGCTGAGCTAATTAAAGAGTATTTGCCACAAGATAACCTAAATCACGATTTGCGACGGATTTGCTATGGATTTGGCCATCGCAAATCGGTTGTTTTCTTGTAGTGAGATGAGGAAGGAGACCGGAAAGATGAAGATGACAACGTATGAGAAGGTGACTAAGAAAAACCTGAAGAATAATAAACTAGAGAAGGAAGAAGAAGAGGAAGAAGAAGACGAATAAAAACAGGAAGAAAAAGAAGAAGAAGTCGAAGAAGACAAAGATTATGAAAAAGAAGAAGCCCAAGACGATGAAAAAAATAAGGAAAATATGAGGAAAAAGAAAAAAAGCGAAATATAAAGCACATGAAAAAACGAAAAAGAAAAAAGCCTTTAAGAACATGGAAGTGTAGTTTTTTTGTAATGGTGGTCTTAATTTATCACTACAAGAAAACAATCGATTTGCAATGGAATTTGCGATGGATAATATCCGTCGCAAATTTGCGAGGGATTTGCGAGTGACTAACTAGTCTTCGCAAATCCGTCCCTATTTTGCGAGGGAAAGGGTCGTCGCAAATTGCGACGATTTTGCAACATATTTGCGACGAAAGTGCGAGGGACCGTCTAGAGTCGCAAATCCCTCGCAAATTTGCGAGGGACAAAAGGTCGTCGCAAATTCGTTGCAAATTTGCGAGGAATCTGCGAGGGATTAGCGAGGACTATAGTGGTCGTCGCAAATCCGTCGCAATTTTGCGACGGCAAGTTTCCCTCGCAAAATTGCGACGGATTTGCTACGGCAATTTGCAAGGGATTTGCGATGGATCTAGTTAGGTGGAGTTAGGTGAGGTAGGTGGACCACGTTTAAAAGAAAAATTAATTTTCATCTCAAAGTTGTTGCAAATCCCTTGCAAATTCCTTTTCCGTAGCAAATCCGTTGCAAATTGCCGTAGAAAATCCGTCGCAATTTTTTTTGAAATCCTATAAATACAGATCACGTTGAGAGCTCTCATAACACAACAACTTCGAAAACAAAAAAAAACAAATTTTTTTTTTTTTTTTGAGAAATAGATTTTGAGTGGTGGGTGTTTTAAAAATGTCTTCGGGGCACGAAATATACGCATTACGATCATGGATGTACAATCAAAGAGATCCAGGGACGGGTGAAGTGACGAAAGAGTATCGGGACGGGTTGCGAGCATTCAAGTACCAGGCGACAAGCCAACCATGTGCGACTCGTGACGGTAAAATTTTCTGTCCATGTAGAAAGTGCAAGAACACCCAATATGTGGATATTGATACTATGAAGAGGCATCTATATAATAGAGGATTTAAGCCAAACTATTATATATGGTTTTCGCATGGGGAAGGTTGTAGTGTTGATGCTGGAAGTAGTAGTACGAGTCATGGCGTTGATCAACCTAGTTATAATTATGGGCATGATCATTTATTCGGAAATATTGATGAAGGGTATCAACAGGGAAATAGGTTTCATGATATGGTTACAGATGCATTTCATGAAAGTACAACTGCATTTGCTGATGATAATACTAGGGAAGAACCCAACATAGAAGCAAAGCGTTTTTATGATATGTTAGACGCTGTGAAGCAGCCCATCTACGATGGATGTAGAGAAGGGCAGTCTAAACTATCATTGGCATCTAGGATGATGACAATTAAAAGTGATCATAACCTAAATGAGATTTGCATGGATTCATGGGCTGAGCTAATTAAAGAGTATTTGCCACAAGATAATATTTCCGCTGAGAGTTACTATGAAATATAGAGGTTGGTTGCGAGTCTTGGGTTACCATCAGAAATGATTGACGTATGCATTGACAATTGCATGATTTTCTGGAAAGATGATGATAAGTTGCAGGAATGTCGATTTTGTGGGAAGCCGAGATATCAACCAACTACTGGAAGGACCCGCGTTGCATACCAACGTATGTGGTACTTGCCAATCACCGATAGATTGAAACGGTTATACCAATAAGAAAGGACATCGACGGCAATGAGATGGCATGCACAACATACCACGGAGGATGGGGAGGTTACGCATCCGTCAGATGCAAAGGCGTGGAAACACTTTCAGACTGTACATTCGGACTTTGCTAACGAGAGCAGGAATGTCTATCTTGGCTTATGCACCGATGGATTTAGTCCATTTGGTATGTCCGGGAGACAATATTCTCTATGGCCTGTCATATTGACGCCATACAATCTTCCTCCGAAAATGTGCATGCAACGGGAATTTTTGTTCATGAGTATTCTAGTACCCGGTCCTAAGCATCCGAAGCGATCCCTTGATGTATTCCTCCAACCTTTGATTCATGAGTTGAAACAGTTGTGGTATACAGGTGTTCGCACATTCGATTATTCGCAGCAAAGGAACTTCAAGATGTGTGTTGTGCTATTGTGGACCATTAGTGACTTCCCGGCGTATGGAATGTTATCGGGGTGGACTACGCATGGAAGGTTATCTTGTCCATAATGCCTTGATTGGTCAGAGGCCTTCCAGTTGAAGCATGGAAGGAAACCATGTTGGTTTGACTGTCATCGTCAGTTTCTTCCCATGCATCATCCTCATCGTAAGAACAAGAAGTTGTTTAGGAAGAACAAGGTCGTGCGTGTTCCCCCCCCCCCCCCCCCCCCCCCCCCCCGGCGTCTATCTTTCAGGGAATGATTTGTTTGAGCATATTGATTATTACGGTGCTCAAGAAACATGTAAACGTGGGGGCAATTGGCACAAACAAAGTAATTTTTGGGAACTGCCATATTGGAAGGATCTTCTATTACGGCATAACCTTGATGTGATGCACATCGAAATTTTTTTTTTCGATAACATAATGAATACGATTTTGAATGTCAAGGGAAAGACTAAAGACAAAATGAAATCAAGGTTGGACATGGCCGAAATATGTGTAAGAAGCGAGTTGCATATTACACAAAACGGAAAAATGCCGATTCCAACTTTTCGATTGTCTACGGATGCGAAACGAGCGTTGTTTGACTAGGTTGGTTCAGAAGTAAAGTTCCCTGATGGATATGTGTCCAAATTCTCAATTAGATGCATAGAGCAAGGCAATAAATTTTCCGGTATGAAGAGCCACGATTGCCATGTATTCATGCAGCGATTACTACCATTTGCATTACTCGAGCTCTTACCGACAGTTGTTCACGAAGCAATTGCGGGTAAACAAGTATTTAAATATGTATTTATAATATAATTTTCTTATTTAATTACTTATATATATTATTGGTAGGCATTGGAGCATTTTTCGGGGATCTATGCACTCGAACACTTATTGAGGATGGCATAGCGCAATTACTCAATAATATACCTGTTTTGCTGTGTAATTTAGAAAAAATATTTCCACCTTCATTTTTTGACGTCATGGAACATCTCCCAATCCACCTACCACATGAAGCAGCTCTTGGGGGGCCCGTGCAATTCCGATGGATGTACCCGTTCGAGCGATTCATGGGACATTTGAAAGGAAAGGCCAAAAATCTTGCAAGAGTGGAGGGTTCCAACATTGCAGGTAGTTTGACCGAGGAAACATCTCACTTCACGTCATACTACTTTAGCCCAACCGTCAGTACGAAAAAACCGCTCCTAGAAGATATGACGATGGTGGGGTTGCAGCTACGTATAACGTTGATGTCCCGGATATCTTTGCCCAAATAGGGAGACTTGCTGGAAAGTTGAAAGAAGTTTGGTGGGAAGACCATGAACATTGTCGTGCAGCTCACAATTATATATTGCGAAATTGTGATTTTGTTCAACCGTTTGAGAGGTATTAATTAATTAGCTGCACTTAGATTACTTACATTTATATATCTCACTCGTTGTTTAATTAGTTTTATACAAAATTATTGCAGCGTTTTCGACATCTAGATCCGAGAAGCCTATCCTGGTTTACTTGCAAAAGATTATGAGAAGTACAAAGAACGTGACTTTGTTGGATGGTTAAAATACTATGTACGTAAGATATATATATACATACATATATATATATATATAAGTTATCTATCATTTCACGAATATTTTTAATATAATTTGTTAAAATTAATTAATTGTTATTCAAATTATATATATGTAGGTAATGAATGGATGTGCAAACCAGCCCTTGCCACTATGGTTGCACGAGGTTGTTCAAGAACCAATTGCGAAGATCACTACTGCCACAATGTACTTCACTCGCGGATACACATTTCATACATATAAGCATGGCTCTCGAAGGTCAACCGCAAATTATGGAATCCATGTGCCAGGTGAAAACGACTACTACGGCGTCTTGCAAGAAATTATAGAAGTCACATATTCTAGAATTATCGGTTTGAAATGCATTTTATTCAAATGTGATTGGTACGATCCAACAGTCGGTCGAGGGGTCCGCACAAACAACTCAGGGGCGATCGATGTCAATGCAAACCGACGTTTTTCTAAGTTCGAACCCTTCATCCTAGCATTGCAAGCAGAACAAGTGTGTTTCATTCCATATCCTTGGATTAAGCAAAGACGTGAGACATGGTTATCGGTGATAAAAGTGAACCCAAGAGGCCGTATAATTGGGTTAGGCATCGATGATGCTATGCAAAATGAAAGAGACGGAGAAGTCTCCATCGCAGTGGAATCAACAGAAGATATCATACATATCGATCCACAAAACAGAGAAGTTGAAGACATCGTGGATGATTCAAGCGAAGATGCAGCCGCATCTGACGATTTCGAGGAGAACGATAGCGGAGAAGACAATGATGAGCATAGTGAACACTCCAATATGTCTGAAAATGAATATGAAAACGATTCTGAATAATGTGTTATATGTACTATGATGTAATTTTTAAAATAAAAATATGTATATGTTGTAAATCCGTATATGTTGTAAATCCGTAAAAAAATAAAAACTTTATTATGATAATAAAACGTATACCATAAACCATAAACCTTAAAAAATAAAACTCATGAATTTGCAACGGATTTGCAATGGATCCGTCGCAAATCCGTCGCAAATAAAGGACCCATCGCAAATCCGTTGCAAATTTGTGATGGATGTGTGATGGATCCGTTGCAAATCCGTTGTAAATTTGGGATGGATTTGCGATGGATCCGTCGCAAATCCGTTGCAAATAAAGGATCCATCGCAAATCCGTTGCAAATTTGCAATGGAATTGCTAGGGATTCATTCCTTATTTCCGGCGAGGATAAAATCGTGACAAGTGTCTAACGGTTTTAGAAGTGAATCTCAAAAAATCATATTTCTAAAGTTATTTAATGATGTGCATTCATAAACCGCGAATATTTGGAAATGTCTCCGTATGATATATAAAACGTCATATATCCGTATATGTTGTTTATGAATATATATATATATATATATATATATATATATATATATATATATTCATAAATATATATATATATATATTCATAAATATATATATATATATATATAGAAGTTCAACATTCCTCGTACCAACAAATTCATTATATTTTTGAACAAATATGCTTATGATCATGACTCTTATGAGATTATAAACCGTAAACTTTATTATGATAATTAAACGTATACCCTAAATCCTAAACCTTAGAAAAATAAAACTCATGAATTTGCAACGGATTTGCGATGGATCCATCGCAAATCCGTCGTAAATAAAGGACCCATCGCAAATCTGTTGCAAATAAAGGATCCATCGCAAATCCGTTGCAAATTTGCAATGGAATTGCTAGGGATTCATTCCTTATTTCCGGCGAGGATAAAATCGTGACAAGTTTTTAACGGTTTTAAAAGTGAATCTCAAAAAATCATATTTCTAAAGTTATTTAATGATGTGCATTCATAAACCTCGAATATTTGGAAATGTCTCCGTATGATATATAAAACGTCATATATCCGTATATGTTGTTTATGAATATATATATATAGAAGTTCAACATTCCTCGTACCATCAAATTCATTATATTTTTGAACAAATATGCTTATGATCATGACTCTTATGAGATTATAAACCATGAGATTATAAACCGTAAACTTTATTATGATAATTAAACGTATACCCTAAACCCTAAACCTTAAAAAATAAAACTCATGAATTTGCAACGGATTTGCGATGGATCCATCGCAAATCCTTCGCAAATAAAGGACCCATCGCAAATCCGTTGCAAATTTGCGATGGATTTGCGATGGATCCGTCGCAAATCCGTTGCAAATTTGCGATGGATTTGCGATGGATCCGTCGCAAATCCGTTGCAAATCAAGGATCCATCGCAAATCCGTTGCAAATTTGCAATGGAATTGCTAGGGATTCATTCCTTATTTCCGGCGAGGATAAAATCGTGACAAGTGTCTAACGGTTTTAAAAGTGAATCTCAAAAATCATATTTTTAAAGTTATTTAATGATGTGCATTCATAAACAGCGAATATTTGGAAATGTCTCTGTATGATATATAAAACGTCATATATCCGTATATGTTGTTTATGAATATATATATATATATATATATATATATATATATATATATATATATATATATAGAAGTTTAACATTCCTCGTACCATCAAATTCCTTATATTTTTGAACAAATATGCTTATGATCATTACTCTTATGAGATTATAAACCATGAGATTATAAACTGTAAACTTTATTATGATAATTAAACGTATACCCTAAACCCTAAACCTTACAAAATAAAACTCATGAATTTGCAACGGATTTGCGATGGATCCATCGCAAATCCATCGCAAATCCGTTGCAAATTTGCGATGGATTTGCGATGGATCCGTCGCAAATCCATTGCAAATAAAGGATCCATCGCAAATCCGTTGCAAATTTGCAATGGAATTGCTAGGGATTCATTCCTTATTTCCGGCGAGGATAAAATCGTGACAAGTGTCTAACGGTTTTAAAAGTGAATCTCAAAAAATCATATTTCTAAAGTTATGTAATGATGTGCATTCATAAACCGCGAATATTTAGAAATGTCTCCGTATGATATATAAAACGTCATATATCCGTATATGTTTTTTATGAATCAATATAGAAGTTTAAGATTGCTCGTACCATCAAATTCATTATATTTTCGGAAAATATGTTTATGATCATGACTCTTATGAGATTATAAATAGTAAACTTTATTACGATAATAAACCGTATACCCTAAACCCTAAACTTTAAAAAATAAAACTCATGAATTTGCAACGGATTTGCGATGGATCCGTCGTAAATCCATCGCAAATAAAGGACCCATCGCAAATCCGTTGCTAATTTGCGATGGATTTGCGATGGATCCATCGCAAATCCGTTGCAAATTTACAATGAAATTGCTAGGGATTCATTCCTTATTTCCGGCGAGGAAAAAATAGTGACACGTGTCTAACGGTTTTAAAAGTGAATCTCAAAAAATCAGATTTCTAAAGTTATTTAATGATGTGCATTCATAAACCGCGAATATTTGGAAATGTCTCCATATGATATATAAAACGTCATTAATCCGTATATGTTTTTTATGAATCAATATAGAAGTTTAAGATTGCTCGTACCATCAAATTCATTATATTTTCGGAAAATATGCTTATGATCATGACTCTTATGAGATTATAAACCGTAAACTTTATTACGATAATAAAACGTATACCCTAAACCTTAAACCTTAAAAAATAAAACTCATGAATTTGCAACTGATTTGCGATGGATCCGTCGCAAATCCATTGCAAAATGAATTTTTTTTGAAATTTGGTACGAACATTGAATTTTTTCATCACATTTTGGGCCAAATTAAACCGTGAATTGGTAGTGGACCACACATTTTGCGATGGATTTGCGATGGATCCTTTATTTGCGATGGATTTGCGATGGATCCGTCACAAATCCGTTGCAAATTTTGGGTCCATCGCAAATCCATCGCTTATTAGTTTATAAACCGACTGTTTCTCTTCTTCTTCCTTTCTCCCTTCTCAATCTCCAGTCGATCTCAATCCAGTCGATCTCAAATCGATCCTTCTCCGGCCCACTGTGCATTTCCGGTGACCCCACTCCTCCTCCTCCTTCGGCGATCGGTTCCTCTTCCTCCGGCGATCGGTTCCTCTTCCCTTCCTCTCTCCTCTCCCCCGCGACCTCCTCCCTTCACCTCGCGACCTCTTTCTTCTCCTCCTCCGCCGACGAGCACTCCTCTCCCTCCGGCGACCTCCTCTCCCTTCGGCGACGTCCTCTCCCTCCGGCGAACCCCCTCCTCTCCCCTCTCCCTCCGGCGACCTCTTCCTCTCCTTGGTGAAGGTTGGTTTATTTTTTTTTAATTTCATTTTTTCTTTCTAAAATATATGTTGTTATCTTAAAAAAAAAATTGGATTTGTTAGATTTGTGAAATTTGTTAGATTTGTTAGATCTGTGAAATTTTTTTTAGATTTGTTAGATTTGGATTTGTATTTAAATTAGATTTTTAGATTTTTAGATTTTTAGAATTGTTAGATTTTGTTCGATTATTTAGTTTTTTAGATTTGTTAAAAAAATATATTTGTTAGATTTGTATTTAAATTAGGATGAATTTAGATTGTTAGATTTAGATTTGTTATTTATTAGTTTGTTAAATTTGTATTTCAATTAGGATGAATTTAGATTATATAATTTTATAATTAATATGATTTTATATAATACATTATATAAAATGATTAGTTTGATTGTAATTTGTTTTGTATTTTCTAAATTATAATATAATTATATGAATTAATTATTAAAAAAAAATTTTTAGATGTTGGGATTTCGAGGTAACGGCTATACTCGATTTCTTTCGATGGGTTCCACAAGTACTCCTCCTGTTATTCAGATGGATTTCGCGACTTCTGCTGTTACTGAGACCGTGGAGCCTGCCCCAGCACCGGCGGATCCCGCACCGTTGAACCCCGCGGCTGACTCCATCCCCATTGATATTGCGATACAACAGATTCTCGAGAGTCCTGGTAATGATAGTCTACCACGACTCGATCCAAACCGTCCTTCAGGAACGTTATGGTATAATTTATATTTTCTAAGTTATTTATGTTTTTGTTTACAATTATAATAATTTTATTTTTAATTTACTATATTTTCTAATTTCAGGTTTGATGATGATGGAGCTGTGGCTGCTCAGATCCGTTCGATCTTTGAAACATATTTCAAAGAACCGCATGCCAATTACTCGCAAACACCGGAATATATCATTGAACGTTGGTATAAAACGTTTGCTGTAGGTTTTCTAAATTTTATTAAATTTATTTTTATTATTATTAATAATATTTTTTTTGCATTTAACTTCTTATTTTTTTTGTTATAGCAATCGTTTCATTAGGATTTTGCAATTAACGGCGAGGTCCGAACAAAAATTTGAAAAGAAGTTGAAGGCTCGCATGTGCGGTCAGATTGGGCGTTGGAAAGAAAAGTGGAAGATTAAAGGCGATGAGTCGAAGCCTAAGTGGATGGATCCGATTGTTTGGAGCGGTCTTGTTCGATATTGGATGGATACGAAGAGCGAGAAGAAGAGTGCCAATAGTCGCAAGGCCCGATACTCTGATCATGATGGTTACGGGCCTTCTAAGCATCGTTCTGGACAAGCCTCGTTTAAAGCACGGGGCCGAAACATAGTAAGTTTTTTTTTTTTAAATCTTACATTCGTAATTTACTTTAATCTTATGAATTTATGAAATTTTTTTTAGGCCGCAAAGACCGGATCATCAGTTCCGGATTTGTTAGCGGTTCTCGAGGAGACAAAACCGAAACCGGATGGCTCTTTTATCGATGGACGCTCGGAGAAGATCTACCACGATGTCACTTCGCGGCTCGAACTGTTATCTCAGACAGTCGATAGTGATGATCCCTAGAGCACAGCATCTGGCGGACTTACTCCTTTCGTGAAGAACCAAATTTTTACCGAGGTACGTATTTAAAAATTAAATTGTTGTATTGTATTTAAATATTTTTAGAAATATTTATAATGTTTGCTTTTTTGTCTTTCATAGGTTGCTCCCCGCAAAAAATGAAGAATTTACGGAGTCGGTTCGCTTCAACCGCAAATTGAAGCTTCTTCTACATCGGCTTCACGTCCATCCCAGGACGATTTACACAGGATCATAACGAGTCAGGCCGAGATGATATCGAGTCAGGCCGTGATGCTAACGAATCAGGCCGAGAATATTAATTCCTATGATGCTTTCATGGACTACTTTACTGAGAAGGATCCGGCTTTTGTAAAACTTCGCGCAGCACATAACCCTTCGGTTATCGGGATCCGGAACCAGAACCGGGACCGGAACCGGGACCGGAACCGGAACCGGAACCGCGACCGGAACCGGAACCGGAACCGGAACCGCGACCGGAACCGCAACCGCAACCGGAACCGGAACCGGAACCGGAACCGGTACCGGAACCGGTACCGAAACCGAAACCGGAACCAGTTCCGGAACCGGTCCTTTGTAAACATTTTAATTTGTTTTTTTGTTTTTTTTTTAAAACAATTATGCACTTTTTGTAATAAATAAATAAATTATATAATTATGTTTTTTAAATGTTAATTATTTTAATTATTATTTAATTTTTAAATTTAATTTTAAATTTTTTTTAATTACAAAATTCAACTTTCCTCGCAAATCCATTGCAATTTTGCGATGGCTTTGCGACGACACAAAATTTGCAGTGGCAAATCCATCGCAAATTTGCGATGGATTTGCGATTACCGGAATCAATGTGCCATCGCATATCCATCGCAATTCCATCGCAAATTTGCGATGACTTTCGCGTTGGTATAAAGCCCTCGCAAATGTGCGACGATGCGTGCCCTCGCAAATCCGTCGCAAATTTGCGACTGCAAATATTCCCTCGCAAATTTGCGACGGCTATTTTCCGTTGCAAATTTGCGAGGGAATAGTTTTCGTCTCAAATTTGCGAGGGAAATTTGCCGTTGCAAATTTGCGAGGGAATATTTTTCGTCGCAAATTTGCGACGGATTTGCGAGAGAAATTTGCCGTTGCAAATTTGCGAGGGAATATTTTTCGTCGCAAATTTGCGACGGATTTGCGAGGGAAATTTGCCATTGCAAATTTGCGAGGGAAATTTGCCATTGCAAATTTGCGAGAGAATATTTCTCGTTGCAAATTTGCGAGGGAAACTGTTTTGCGACGACTGATTTGCGACGGAAGTAGTGTCGTCGCAATTTCGTCGCAAAGCGTGATTTGCGACAGATTTGCTATGGATTTGTCGATCGTAAATCGGTTGTTTTCTTGTAGTGTATTTTATTGTGTATATATTTCTATTTTTGAAAATATTAGAAGCACATGAGAGAGAGAGAGAGAGAGAGAGAGAGAGAGAGAGAGAGAGAGAGAGAGCCTTCAAGAACATGTAAGTGTAGTTTTTTGGTAATGGTAGTTTTATTTCTTTTTTATATATTCTATTTTTTTTAATTCTAATGTAGGCCTCTTAATCAGCAATAATTGATAGAATCGCTATTACGCGTTTTAGCACATATTCGATCACGACTTCGAAACATATCTATTTTATTTGTTTGGGTTTTTAATATTAACCCTTAAATATTGTGTTAATAAGGAGAGTACTTGAAATTACAGAGTGTTTAGAGAAACAAGCGTTGCTTGAGGAAAAAATGGCAACGATCCACGAACCATATCTATGTATGAACAAAGAAATTTTAGAGATATTGAATTCGACAATACTGGACCGGTTTCAAACCCTGTTTGAAATGCTTGAGGAAATTATAGAAGCTACAAGGAAACAATGGTTGAAATAATGAAGATGTTTTGGCGTCGAAAAAATGTGTGATTGTTATGAAGAAGGAGAAGGAAGAGATGGGGAAGATGTTTGAAGGTAAATTAAGAGAGCAAAAGAGAGAAGGAGAAGTAGAAGGAGACAAGACTAAACCCATCTATTGTGGAATTTATCTTTCATGGTGGAAAAGAACAGGAAGAAGAACATGCTTGAGATTATCAAAGAAGAACCAAGGGAGATCTAAGTTAGGAATCTAGAGAGATAGAGAGAGAGTGTGTAATGGAAATCGAAAATGGAAGATTTTGATTCAAAGTTGAATATGGTGAGGAAGAAGATGGAGATGAGATGAAGAAACACGGAAGAATATGAAGATGATGAAGAAGAGGGCGAAGAAAAGTCGGACAAAGAAAAAGTCGGAACAAGAAGAGGACGAAGAAAAACCGGAAGAAGAAAATGAAGACAAACCTTAAGAAAAAAGAGGAAGAAGAAACAATAAGGAAGAAGAAGAAGAAATTGAAGACGATGAAGAAGAAAAACAGTAGAGAAAGAAGACGACGATGAAGGAAAATGATGTAGAAGAGGGAGAAGAAAATGACGAAGAAAAACTGGAAGAGTGAGAGAGTGAAAAAAATATGAATTCATAGAAGCCAAAGATGATGAAAAAAGAGAGGAAGAAGACGAAGACTAAGACTAAGATGATGAAGAAAAAGTCGGAAAAGACGAGGAAGATGACAAAGACAAAGAAAAAGAAAAACCATAAGTAGAATAAGAAGGTGGATGAGACCAATACGTTGAAGAAGAAGAAGGAGGAGAAAGTTAAGGATTTGGAGAAGAAGAAGGGGAAGAAGGAGTAGAAGAAGACGAAGGTGATGAAGAAGAAGAAGAAGAAGCCAAAGACGATGAAAAAGAGAAAAAGAAAATATGAGGGAGAAGATAAACCTAAATATGAAGAATACGAAGAAGAAGACGAAGCAGAAGAATTTGAGGATGAAGATGGGACGAAGAAAAACCAAAAGAATAATAAGTCAGAGAACGAAGACGATGAAGAAGGAAAACCGGAAGAGATAGACGAAAACAAATCGAAAGAGTAAGAAGAAGAAGAATTGTTGGAGAAGACAAAGATGATAAAAAAAAAGTAGTAGAAGTCAAAGAAGAAGAAGAAGAAGAAAAACAAAAATCAAAGACGATAAAAAGAAGAAGAAAAAGACGAGGAATAACCGATTAGAACGACAGACACTTACGACAAAATGGAGAGAGAGTTCTAGCGATGGAGAGTTAAAAAAGAATTGATTTGCATACAATGTGTGAGTGAATGAAACATTCTTCAATATGTTCTCGAGCTCTATGATTGCGATTGCTTTATTTCATATTTTTTTATGAATAATATTGGTTGTTATTCCTTTTTTTTGGATTGATCATAAATCTAATATTGTTGTTATATTTGTGTTTGGTTTTTTATCTGTAACAAAGTTAATAACTTAATGATGTAATTAGTTTATGAAACTTATATGCCCGCGCAAGGCGCGGGCTACCTACCTAGTATATAGTAAAAGCGAAGTAAATTTTCTGAATGGAGCTCTCTCATTCATCCTAAACCGTAAAACTCGGTTACCTTTAAAATCGGTTCAAATTATGTTTTTTTTTAAATTCATAATTTATCGTACCGATTATCGAAAATTGGGCTTTTAATTGGTTTTGTTTCGTAATAGTATGCTTTTCAAAAATAGGTTTTCGAATTTGTCATGTAAAAAAAAAATTGAAAACACTAGCTAGCTTGGCCTTTGGTTTATAAATACGGCACCTTAATTTTTTAGAAATTGTGTTCTCGATTTTTGTGTGTTCTATTTTCGGTTGCTTGCGATTTTTTTTTGGAGCCGTCGTCTGGTTTTTACTTTAATTTTGTTCTCTTTTTGTTTTTTTATCGTCCTCTTATTGATTTATCATCCTCTTATTGGTTTTTGCTTTGTGTATTCTCGATTTTTTTTTTGTATCGGTGTTGATTGTTTTTGTTTTTCATGGATATAAATTGTTCGTTTTTTTGGTCTTTTGGTTTGAAGGGTGCTTGGTGGATAATCCCCTTACTCAAGGGTAAGCTACTGTTATTGTTTGTTTATTTTTTATTTGTTTTTGATTACATTATTTTTTTTCTTAGGTGTTTGCGTTTTACCCTTCCATCTTCCAGAGCAAGACGTTTCTTTTGGTGATGGTGTGGGTCTAGGTCATGGTCGTCGACGTAGTCAGTTCTTGGCTTGGATGAGTGTTCTCAAGTTCCTGTGAATAAAAGAAGAAGATAGTTTTTGGACTGAATATTTCACTGTCTTCCTCATTATCACAACGGCTAGACATCGTTCCCTTTTATACACTAAGGAGAACATTCTAAACCTAAATCCTAGATGCAAGGATCCAATTACATCTGTCAACAATCTAGCTATGCTCTAATGATAAGAGAGAATCAAATTTGTTACAGAGTACTATTTGACAGCTCTCTCTAGCTAGTTTGTCGCTCTTCTTTTCTCCCTTCGCTTTGTCGCTTACAGGTGAGGAAGACGACGACTGTAGTTGTAGACAAGTGGGCTTCTTCATAATTTGTTTTGGGCTTTGATCTTGTGTTTTGGTAATTGGGCCTGAATTGGTTTTGTTGTGGCCCAATGTCTTTTCTTCTTCATCCTCGTTGCTCTGCTTACTTACAGTTCCTTCATCCTTGCGATCAATTTCACATTGCTTCTCTAATTTCGTTTCTAAACGTGAGTTTTATCCCTCTTCGAAAGTTTTTTCGAATTACAGAGATTGATCAACCTAATTTCTCCAATTCCATTGAATTTCACATTTATCTAGATTAGTTGGCAATAATTGTTAAATTTTTATTGCGTCGTATAAACCCTAACACGTCGGCTTGTGTTAATCACGTCTTTCTTTGTTGCAGCCGTCGACTCTGTTTCTGCTTCCCAGTGTTTTTTTATCTATGTGGAGCCAATACAAAAGAGGAGTTTCTGAAAGAGGTTAATTGAAAGGAGGATTTACTAATTGATCCATATGGCTCTTCTAGGGCTCTTACCGAAGGTACGGTTCATGTTAGGGTTCTTAAGGTCGCTTCTTCTCCACGGTTTTTACTAATCGATGAAACGGTGGATGAAGCTTCGGCGCAGAAGAAGCAAGTGTCTCTTCAAAGACAAGCCTCCACGATGTTTACGCTTGGAGGTTTGAATCTGGTGTCAATGAGGTAACATTTTAGACCTAAATTAATCTTCTCAAACCATGATTTTTTTTTTTTTTTTAATATATGTCCCCTTATTTTCAATATGTTCCTATATAATTTGTGAGACAAAATATCCGATGGGGAATAAGAAAAAGGTAAATTTTACGATCCTTTGTTTATGATATCTTATGTCAATTCACCAAGTGCACGAGTTGACTCGCCTGATGAATAACTTTATGCTTCAAGACGATGGTCAACATACCAACCTTTGTTTTTTTTTGTTAGATTCAATTTCCTTTTTTATATCTAATCTTAAAATTCTCTTTTCTTTTTCCCTTTTTGATTCAGTCTTGTGGTGATGGCTCATGCTCATCTTTGGTGATCCAATATTGGTTTTGCTTTATGGATATATTGAGTATGGTACACACTGATGATCTTACTATCTCTCTATTGATTTATTTATTCATAACGACCTTATTATCTATTCTTGAAACTCTGGTTTCAGCTAATATATCGAAGGACACCTCACAAGATACATGGAAGAATGGTCTGAAACAAATCGATGTTTCTGGTTTAGATTTCTTTGAGATGAATACCACCAATTATTTCAGTCTGTCAAATAAACTCGGACAAGGTGGATTTGGCTCAGTTTACAAGGTCGGAGAATTTTTATCCTCTTTGCTCTTTTGTATTCTCCATTTATGTTCTCGAGATGATTTTTCGCAATCTGTTTCAGGGAAAACTGCAACATGGGAAATCAATTGTTATAGAACTGCTTTCTAGCAATTTGGGGCGGGGCAAAGAGGATTTTATGAATGAAATATTGCTCATCTCAAAACTCTAACACAAACTTAGTTTGGCTTCTAGGATGTTGTTTTGAAAGGGAGGAGAAGACGTTTGAGTTATTGAAGAATAAGACAATGGTGAAGAAGACAAAATGACGTAGACAAATTGGAGAAAGCTACTGTAAAATGGTAAAATGATTAATGAAACGTTTGAATCATTGATATGATCTGATAACACTTTTAAACCCATCAAGGAGATGGGATTTCAAGGTAATACTTTAGAATTAAATCTATAGCTTTTTACATAGCCATATACAAACTTTTTATTATGTCCATTTTTAATCATATTTGCAGATTCTAGCTGCTTAGGTGCTTGGGAAGGGCTGCCAATACAACTCATTTGTTCAGTGATCATTTGTTCATAAAGTCTGTGGTCGACATGATCCTTGTGCTTGAACTTGAACTCCAAGAGAATTTGAAACTCTTACAAGGCCCCCATGACCTTTTTTGACTCTATGAATCTTTTGGTGCACATCTCCTTCTAATTTATTTTATTCGTGATATGTGTTTCAGGCTCTTGAAGCAATCAAGACTCTTCAACTCAAATCCATATAGTTGCATCAACAAGAACTGTTTGATTTTTATATAGGGATATGATCATTAAATTGAGCAAACCGATCATATTGTAAGAAACTGCATATGCTATTTAGTTAATCAAAATCATGTATTATTAGAGATGATTAAGGTACGTTTTGTTTATATACTATTATTTTTAATTTTTAAAACTAAGGAGTGGTTTCTTGGTTTCGTATGACAAAAAAAAAAGAATAAAAGCAAATTAAGTATAGTAGAAGAATCTTCTTTGGAGACGTCAAGCTTTAATATATAAGATGTGCGGTGAAAACGTAACAGTTCTTGAAAATAAAAAAGTATGATACTATGGTGCGGCGAAGATAAGCTGACACGAAGGTGAATCTTTAGGCAAGTCTGAGAGGCTGGTGCGGATTCGAAGCTTCTTGATTTGACCAGCGGCGGATACGGCAAATTTCTTAGCATTGGTTAAACGCGTAGCGTTCTAGAGGAGAGGCAATGGCTTTGTCAAATTGAGTTTCTGTATAACTTCTCCACTCCAAGGTTTGTAGCGTGGATGACAAACATTGCGGAATACGACAAATAGAATTTGGCAGAGGATCATGTAGTTTGACCTTGCTTAGCTGGAGATAGCATAGTTTAGGAGAATTTTGAAGGAAAAAGATGAGCAAATTCCACCAACCGAAGTAACATGTGGATTTACACAAATGCTCAAGCTCATCAATGTAACATGTGCCGACGACGGGATCCCACCTTTTTTTATTTGAGACATCGTGTGAATATGTGTATATATATATACGTTGTTTCAATATAATGCAAGTAATGTATGTGTGTCACACCATCCATGATTTCATAGATTCTTCTCTCTTTCTCTCCCTTATGTTTTCAAAGAATGATAGTTGTAACACATTTCTAGATTTTTCCCTATGCGTATTGATTTGTTGAACTTGAATATTAGATGAGCTTGGGAAAAGACCAATTAAGACACTAATGAATATGTTATATGTGTTGGAACTTATAGTTCACAGTTAGATTTGTAATTTAAATATGTCTCTTTGTCGTTCGTGTATTTACATTGATTTCTGGCAATTGTTTTTTTTAATATCATTCATCTTGCTTTTGCTATTATATCCTGATGATGAAGCTGTGGGAAGAAAGACATTAAGACAATTACAAGCCGAAGAGGATGAAGAAGAGAGGTTTCAAGCTGACCTTAAAAAGGCAGTGCGTCAAAGCCTTGGTAGTTTTTCAACCATCTCTGTTAATATATATCTCATGCTCGCGTTTGACGTCCATACAATAAAGATCAATGGGAAAGTAACTCAAGAATCATAAGTTTACATCGCATATGTTTTCTGTTGCCATTCACGAGCTATAGAACCTAATAGTTGTTGCCAACAAAATGGGAACAACTTCTCTTTTTGTCAAGACACAACTCTGATATTATCTTTGGAGATCTCAAAAGACAATCAACTTGAAAGTGAGAACAACATTAAAAATCTTACACTAGGAAGATAAATTGCGGAAAATATTTCTTTAGAATAAATTGTGACACTAAAGGTTTGCAGAATACGAACAAAGTTAGAGAGATGGAAGCGGGAACATGCATATATATGCCGCTATTGCTGTTGTTTGCGTTGTTACTTCAGTGGTTGTGGCCTATACTTGCTACACACCGAAGTAGAAGAAGTCGGAGGAGAATAACACGATGAAGAAGTAGAAGAAAAAGCAGAAGAAAACAAAGTAGAAGAATAGGAGAAAAAGATAAATTGAACTATAAATAAGAAATTAAAAGTGATGACGAAGAAGTCAAAAAAGAGGAGGAAAAAGACGAACAAAAAGTCGAATAAAACCCTAGAGAATGAGAAGAAGATGGGCAACACGGAATAGTGAAGAAGAATAAGGATTAGAATATGAGGAAGTTGGAGTTGAAAAAGAAAACCGGAAGAAAAAGAAGAAGAAAAAATGGAAGATGAAGAAAATAAAGTAAAAGAATAAGAAAACCAGAAGACGAAGAAGACGAAGTAGAAGAATGTTAAGATGAGAAAGAGACGAAGAAAAACCAGAAGAAGAAGAGTTTGGATAAGACAAAGAAGACCAAGGAGAAGTAAGAAGCAAAGGATGAAGAAGGCTAATAAAAACCGAAAAAAGAAGAAGAAGAAGAACTGAGAGGATACAAAGATGATGAAGAAGAAGTCAAAGACGATGAAAAATAAGTAGAAAAATACTAGGAAGAAAAAAACCGAGGAAGAAAAATAAACAACAAAGAAGGAAGAAGAAAATGAAGTCGAAGACGATAATGAAGATGAAAGAAAAGGGTGAGGAATAAGAAAATCGAAAGATATATAAGAGGAAGAATAAGAAGTAGAAGTAGAAGTCAAAGACGATGAAGAAGAAGAAATAAACGATGATGAAGAAGAAAATCCGAAAGATGAATGAGACGAAGAAGAGAAAGAGGAATTCGATGAAGAAGAGGAAGAAAAAAAAGACGAAGAATAGAGAAATAAAAATCAGAAGAATGATAAGAATAAGAATAAGTAGGAAAATACGAAGACGTTGAAGGAGAAGAAGAAGGCGGAAACGATGAAAAAGAAGAAGGAAATGACGAGGAAAAAGAAAATCTGAAAGTTGAATAAGAGGGAGAATAGGAGGATGAAGTCGATGAAGAAGAAGGAAGAAGTCTGAAGAAAAGAAAAATAATAAACAAAATACGAAAAATTAGAACAAGAACTTTTTAGCAATACACACCTTTCTTACAAACGAACAAAATTGTATCCAAATATAGTATCTAGATGTAAGAAACTAATTTTAGAAGTGAACTACTTGAGTCTGGACGCAACATCCATATACAAAATAGAACGGGCGTATTAACGAAAAATGAAAATTAGATGCTAAGCATGTCTGCATATTGAAGAGTAAGAGAGCATAAATATGTTCTCCTGTGAGGGGTTGATTATGGTAAACTACATGTAGTATACAACTTCTTCGATATATACCATAGACTTTTCGTCTCTTTTCTACACACCCCAAACAAATTTATTTCTTACTAAACATCACGAACTTTACATTCTCTTATAATTACAACATAGCGACTATAAATTATGATTGGGTTTAATAAACCGGTAATCATGTTTTAAAAAACCACGATTAAGATAATCTGACTCGTTCAACCCCTAACCCAACTCCCTAACCCGACTCCTTAACCCGACCCCCTAACCCGACCTCTTAACCCATGTTTCACATAGATAAACGATCAATTTAATCTATCCACATAAGCTATTGAAAAAAATAAAGAAGAAGAGAAAGTTAAATATACTTGAATCATGTCAGTTTATCAATAATCCACCCAAATTCCAATCAACAAACCTTTTGATAAGTGAAAAGTGTTTGCGTGTCGACTTTTCATAAGATTTAATATTACTACCTTCTTTAATTCTTCACAAAAGTTCGACCAAATCTAAGAAAATCCAGAGCCGGAAAAAAAACGCAAACCCAGAAAATGCGAAAATCATAACCAAAATTGGGAGACCAAACAACTGTAACAAAGCAATAAGACCGAAATTGAGCAGACTAACCAAAAAATATAGAAGATTGGGAGAGACAAACGAGCAATGAAAGCGATGAAATCTCTACTTTTTCTCTCTAATGAACCCTAATTTTAGCTCCAAATCAATGTTGGATTTTAAGTAAGTTGGGTGTGTTCAGTTTTGAGTTGGTTTTGTTCCGGATCGGGTCATATTACCTTAATCGTGGTTTTTAACGTGATTTTCCGGTTTTCGAACCACAATCACGAGATTAATTCGATATGTTGCAATAATAAGAGAATGTAAAGTTCGTGATGTTTAAGTAAAGAATAAATTTGTAAAGGGTGTATAGAATAGAGACAAAAAGTCTAGGATGTATACCTAGGAAGCTGTATATTACAAGTAGTGTACCAGAGTCAACCCCTCATGTGAGAGAATTATTGTGAAACATCAAATCAATCACTTGAATTAAGCAAAAAGGGTTAGTGTTATGTACAACCTTAACAAACAAAAGCTTCTATTGAGCGGTGATTAATTTACAAGGGCGAGAAACAAGTTTGTTGATGACAAAAGCTTATGTTTTTCCGTTTTCTTATTTTTTTCTACTGCAGTAAAATCTGACTTAAAACATTTGTATTCATCACCTGTAAAGTCTTCTGCATATAAGGGGTAGTAAAGTTACACTCTTTTGCTTTCCCTTTTTTTTTATTCATATGATTTGAGTTGGGTTGGTTTCTTCAATTTGTATGTGACTTTGGTTGGTTTCTTGAGTTTTTTTCCCAAAAATATACAATACTCTCTTATAATTTAATTAGATACATGATAACATCGAAAAGTAATTAGTTAAATAATACTTTTTTTTAACAAATTACGATAAAAATCAAAATAACAATGGAAAAGTAAATCGTTCAAATAACAATTATAAAAATGTCAAGATCATAGTGATGAAAGAATTAAAATCCGAAGTGTGAAAAATAAAATTTAGACTAACAATTTTTAAAAAGTGTAAAGATTAGAATTATGGACGACGAAACAATTATATTATTTATATCAAAATAAAAAAATCTTAAAATCAAAAATTGGATAGTAACCCTAAAAAAAATGTTAGCCTGAAAAAATTCATGCTATCTTTCCTAATTTTACAAGAATTTTATACTACCTTTAATGAAATTGATTATCTACAAATCCATACAATTATCGATTATAATTTCTATACAAATATAAGAAAAACACCTGAAATAAAATAAAAAGACGGATAACACAAAATAATGAAGAAGGGTAAGGATAAAAAGATGTGGAAGTTGAAGAAAAAGAAGAAAACGGAAAACTAGGAATAAGAAGTCGGAAAAGTTAAAGACGAAGAAAATGAAGAAAATGAAGTAGAAGAAGAAGAAAACCGGAAGATGATGTAAACGAAGTAGTAGAAGGTGAAGATGAGAAGAGTGGCTAAGAAAAATCAGAAGAATAAGAATTCAAATAAGATAAAGAATATGAAAGAGAAGAGGAAGAAGATGAGGAGTAAAAACTGGAAAAAAAAAAGTAAAAGTCCGTGAATACGAATATGGTGATAAATAAGTCAAAGACGATGAAAAGAAGAAGGAAAATACGAAAAGAAGGTAAATAAAAATATAAAGAAGAGGGAGTAGATGAAGACGAAGAGGAGAAGTAAGAATAATAGGAAAAAAAGAAAACTCAGAAGAAAAACTGAATGAAAAATAAGAAGCATAAGTCGGAGAAGCCAAAGATGATAAAGAAATAAGAAGTAGAAGTCAAAAATGATGAAGAATGAAAAGGAAAAGACGAGGAAGATGGAAAAATAAGAGGAAGAAGAAGAAGTCGAAGCTGATGAAAAAGAATTCAGAAAATATGAGGACACATACGTTAAAGATAAGGAAGGATACCGGGAAGATGAAGATAACAAAGTATGAAAAGGTGACAATCTGCTTCAATCATATATATTTGGCACAGTCTGAAGAGGAAAGATTACGTGACCAAAGGGAGAGAGAAAGAAAAACCTGAAGAATAAGAATTCTGAAATGATGAAGACGGTGAAGAATGAGAGGGAAGAATAAGATGAAGAAAAACTAAGAGAACAAAAAGTAGGAGAAGTCGGAGGAGACGAAGAACATGCTCGTGATGATACAAAACTAAACCTATATCTATTGTAGAATTTTCCATTCATGAAGCAGAAGAAGAAGAAGAACATACACAACTAAGGAAGCCCTAAAATCGAGAGAGAGAGAGAACATGTAAGTGTAGTTTTTTTGGTAATGGTAGTTTTACTTCTTTTTTATATATATTCTATTTTTTTAATTCTAATGTAAGCCTCTTAATCAGGCATAATTGATAGACTCGCTATTATGCGTTTTAGCACATCTTCGATCACGACTTCGAAACGGATCTGTTTTATTTGTTTGGGTTTTTAATATTAACCCTTAAATCTTGTGTTAATAAGGAGAGTACTTGAAATTACAGAGTGTTTAGAGAAACAAGCATTGCTCGAGGAGACAATGGCAACGACCCACGAACCATATCTATGTATGAACAAAGAAATTTTAGAGATATTGAATTCGACAATACTGAACCGGTTCCAAACCCTGTTTGAATTGCTTGAGAAAATTTATAGAAGCTACAAGGAAACAATGGTTGAAACAATGAAGATGTTTTGGCGTAGAAAAAATGTGTGATTGTTATGAAGAAGGAGAAGTAAGATGTTTGAAGGTAAATTAAGAGAACAAAAGAGAGAAGGAGAAGTAAAAGGAAAAGACTAAACCCATCTATTGTGGAATTTATTTTTCATGGTGGAGAAGAAAAGGAAGAAAAACATGCTTGAGATTATCGAGGAAGAACCAAGGGAGATCTAAATTATGAATCTACAGAGATAGAGAGAGAGAGTAATGGAAACCGAAAATGGAAGATTTTGATTCAAAGTTGAATATGGCGAGGAAGAAGACGAAGATGAGACGAAGAAACACAGAAGAATAAAAAATCGGAGAATATGAAAATGATGAAGAAGATGGTGAAGAAAAGTCGGACATAGAAAAAGCCAGAACAAGAAGAGGACGAAGAAAAACCGGAAGAAGAAAATGAAGACAAACCTTAAGAAAAAGAGGAAGAAGAAGCCATATCAGTTAAAAAAAATAAGGAACATGATGTAGAAGAGGGAGAAGAAAATGACGAAGAAAACCCGGAAGAGTGAGAGAGTGAAAAAATAGGAATTCATAGAAGCCAAAGATGATGAAAACGAAGAGGAAGAAGACGAAGACTAAGATGATGAAGAAAAAGTCGGAAAAGACGAGGAAGATGACAAAGACAAAGAAAAAGAAATACCATAAGTAGAATTAGAAGGCGGATGATACCAAGACGTTGAAGAAGAAGGAGGAGAAAGTTAAGGATTTGGAGAAGAAGAAGGGGAAGAAGAAATAGAAGAAGACGAAGGTGATGAAGAAGAAGAAGAAGAAGCCAAAGACAATGAAAAAGAGAAAAGGAAAATACGAGGGAGAAGATAAACCAAAATATAAAGAATAAGAAGAAGAAGAAGAAGGCGAAGCAGAAGAATTTTAGGATGAAGACGGGACGAAGAAAAACCAAAAGAATAATAAGTCAGAGAGCGATAACGATGAAGAAGGAAACCCGGAAGAGATAGACGAAAACAAACCGAAAGAGAAAGAAGAAGAAGAATTGTTGGAGAAGACAAAGATGATAAAGAAAAAGAAGTAGAAGCCAAAGACTATTAAGAGGAAGAAGAAGAAGAAAAAGAAGGAAAAAGAAAATCAAAGACGATAAAAAGAAGAAGGAAAAGACGAGGAATAACCGATTAGAGCGAGAGACACTTACGACAAAATAGAGAGAGAGTTCTAGCGATGTAGAGATAAAAAAGAATTGATTTACATACAATTTGTGAGTGAATGAAATATTATTCAATATGTTCTCGAGCTTTATAATTGTCATTGCTTTATTTCGTATTTTTTAATGAATAATATTGATTGTTATTTCCTTTTTTCTTTTTTTTAGGGTTTATCGTAAATCTAACATTTTTGTTATATTTGTGTTTTGTTTGTTATCGGTAACAAAGTTAATAACTTAATGATGTAATTATTTTATGAAACCTATATGCCCGCGCAAGGCGCGGGCTACCTACCTAGTGGTAAAAAAGTCTAATGAAGTCAAAGAAACCAAGCGAAGTTAAATGAGTAATCGAGATCGCGGACCGAGCTGAAAGGCTCACCGAAATGATAGTCTACGGTCAAACCGATGAACTAAAGTTACTAGATGTAACGGTCGGATCTTCAGACTTAAAGACCATTTTTTGTGAATCAGGCGGAGTAAACGGAGACGTTAAGCACGATCTCATAGTATAAAACAAGGACAAGAACAAGGGGACCAACATCCAACTCTCCACACCACTTTTTACTACAACTTCGTTGTAGGCTCAAACACTTGACTTTTCTTGTTCTTGTTCTTGTGAATCGCTCTTGAGAATCGAAATATTAAACTAGTGTACTCTCCAAAAACCTTGTCCAAATCGCTTTCAGATCATGTTTGTTCTCATCGAGCAACAAATTTACTGTTTATTGCTCGATAGTCCATCAGTTCTTCTTTTCAATAATCACTTAACTAATCAATCCCTCAATAGTAGTTAAGAGCTTTGTGAACTAAGAACAAGAACCTATCTAGATACAAATCACCCTAGGCATGGAACTCTCATTGGACTAAGCATGAAATGCATGGTTATGGTTAATCTAGATATTTCATCGAACACCTTTAGTACATGAAATGTCAACAAAGGTAGACCTAGTTTAGCTACTTATAAACCTAGTAGTAATACCCCCTAACCATTTGGATATGTAAATTTATGCACTTAGCACCATTAACCCAACTCTTAATCACCCTAATCTATTTAGCCCAAAAGCACATCATAAGACTACTCACTCATGATTAAAGAAAACAAAGTAAATGCATTAAGAGAGGCATAATTAAAGAAAGATTAATATTAAACAAGACGCCTATATAAAGACCGTTATCATTACAATTCGACATTCTTACATTCGATTTGTGGAGGACAACATTCTTACGGTTGGAGATCGATTCAAGCAGGCAAATACTTGCTAAAACAAGGTTTACAAGTTCAAATTGGAGATGGAGCTACGACTAAAGTCTGGACAGATTATTGGTTACCAACACTTCCTCCGCGATTGGTTAATGGTACTGGTGAAGATCCGAAATTGTTAATTAAGGATTTATGGATAGGAGACACCCGAGTGGAATCATGAATTGGTTGATAGGATTTTTCGAAATAGTGAAGAAATTTTTGTTGTCGAGATATGCAACATATGATCGTCTCATTTGGCCATATACTAGGGATTCAAAGTATACAATTAAATCTGGCTCTTGGTTAACTACACATTTGAGTCTAGAAGAAGATCCAATTGAGCCCCCAAATGGAAGTATAGAATGGAAAAAAGAAGTTTGGAACATAAATGTTCTTCCGAAGATCAAACATTTTCTATGGAAAGTTCTATCGGATGCGAACAGAGGAGAGATTACAAAGCCGTACAATCAATATAACCCAAGTGTCAAAGATGTTGTTTACAAGATGAGAATATCAACCATGTACTATTTGAATGTCAACACGCTAAGTCAGTATTGAGATGTTTTAACATACTGAGTTTTGATCATAACACAGCTAATTTAGAGGATAATTTCCGCCGAATGTTTCAGATGAATAGATCTGCATCGAATTCACTAGAGGTACGACTACTCTTACCATTCTGGATATGTTGGATTTTGTGGAAATCTCGAAATGAATTCTTGTTTAATCTCGAAATGAATTCTTACCATTCTGGATAGAGGTACGACTACTCTTACCTAATGAGGATGCGATCTGGGCTAAGAATGGTGTTTTGGAATGGGCTGAAGTAGTCAACAATAGTGACTTAATGGGATCGGCAAATTCAGATCGTTTCATAGACATAAGCAGTAGATGGGAACCACCACCATATGTATGGGTGAAATATAACTTTGATAGTAGTTTGCGTGAGAATTCATGAGTTATGGGTGTTGGATGGATTCTTCGTGATCATAGGGGATCTCATATGTGCTCTGGTTTATCCCGGTTAAAAGCCGTTCAAACATCATTGCAGGCGGAGGTGTTGAGATTTTTGCAGGCTCTTCAAATAATTTGAGTAAAGGGATGGAGAAAAGTTTGGTTTGAAGGGGACAACTTGGAGGTAACAAATTTAATACATAAAAATGAAAAATGTATTTCTCGTATACTATTTAATCTAATAAAACTAGGCATTAAAAAAAATTAAAAAACCCTAAATAATTAAAAATATTCGACAAATTAGAAGTCAAATCATAGAAAAAATAAGATACTCAAAATAAATAAATATTTGTTAGACTTTTTTCTTTGTGGTCTCCTGATATATCATGGTTTTTACCCCTTTTAAGCCATGATATAAGTTAAGACATGATATAAGTCCGTTTTATAGAGTTTTTCTACTATTTTATAGTGTTTTAGAGTCTTTTACAAGTTTTTAGCACGTTTGGAGCATAGTTGAAAATATTGGAGCTTTCTGGAGCATTTTGGAGCAAAGCAGAAGTTCGTGTAGCTGAGTACCCGATTTGAAGCTTCAATATCGATCGATACTGACTAGTATCGGTCGATACTCACTACAGCAAGACACGAGTCGCGACTTTTAGAAGAGTTGAAGAATTGCAAAATTGCCCAGAAGACTTTATTATTTACAAGAAACCCCAAAACGTGGTTTAGGTTATTTATTAGGATTTTACAGCCACTTTGCTTGAGAAGATTTGTCTTGGCCAGATGGCTACCCAGCAGTATGATCTTTACCTGGACTTGGTTCGTCAGTTCATGGCGACAGTTCGCGTCTACTACCAAGACGAGGTTCTCAGGGATGCACAGGAGGGTACTTTGACTTTCATGGCTCGTGGAGTGAGGTACAGGTTGCCACTCCCTGATCTCTGTGACATCTATGGTTTTCTACGGGATTGCAGGAGGGTTACTTTTCCCGCGCAGCATCCTGACATGCAGAGATTTTGGGGGCATTTCGGGAATGGTGCTTATTTCTCTAAGGAGTCCACTCAGATGGATATACGACACCCGATCCTGCTCTGTTTGGTTAGGATCCTGAGCACCACTCTCTTGTGCAAGATAGAACCAAACAAGATGAGGGTGTCCGAGCTTCTACTTCTGTGCCTGGCTATCAGAGATATTATTCCTGAGGAGGATTTCGCATGGCCTGAGCTTACAGAGGTCAACATTGGCGCTGTATTTGCGCATCATTTGGTCTCTTTGAAGACCAAACCATTCACAGGCACGAGCACGAAGGCCAAGACAGAGACAGTTGGTAGTCTCCTCACTCATATCTTCCAGCACCTCGGGATCAGTACTACGAGCTACTCGATAATCACTACGCGTCAGTTTATGGATGAGATCCATCTGAAGAACCTTACGTGGTTGAAGCCCCAGAGGCGTTGGTTCTCCACTACATATGCTGGAGATCTTCTGGTGCAGCTCCCTAACAACATGCTGACAGACATTCTCGAGGATCCTTCTCAGCTTCTTTTCGAGCCTCCTCCGCACCTGTTGATTCGAGCACCTGCGACTAGACGACGAGCTCATGTGCCTGCACCTGCTACTTCACGGCAGGGAGGACGAGCCCAGCGATCGCGAGCAGCGAATTCTTCTATCCCTGCACCATCATTTCCTTCTCATTCGGAACTTCCGATGGATCTAGCTGCCTTTCAGAAGGTGATGATAGAGAGTATGAGGAGCATCCGGACTGCTATTTCTCGCTGCATGACTGACA
The DNA here is from genome assembly GCA_030161315.1 of Eutrema japonicum. NCBI lineage: Eukaryota > Viridiplantae > Streptophyta > Magnoliopsida > Brassicales > Brassicaceae > Eutrema > Eutrema japonicum. Next base: position 33,789,799 of record BSQW01000012.1, read on the forward strand.
CGGATGCTGCTCTTTCGTCTCAGTCTGGAACCTCGCAAACTCCGGTTGATCCTTCTCTTGTTGGTGATCCTGATGCTGATGGTGATTCCGAGGCGACATAGGATTAGTCTTCTTCTGTTCTCACGTTTGTTTTTCTTTTTCTTTTTCTTTTCTTCTTTTTATTTTTCGTTTGTGTTAAACTTATGTCAGCTTTATTTTTTTTTGCATTTGAACTCATGGATTTATGCTTGATTATCTTGTTGCTATTAACTTGTTTTTAGTGTTCCTAACAGTGCTAACTTCTAACACTTTGGATCACTTTCCCTGGGTTAAGCAACTCGATGCCACTGATTTTAAATCAGTGTGTCGACATACAGCTGGTATCGATCGATACCAGTCTGTATCGATCGACACTCATCACCTTCACAGGTACGATTTCCGATTTTCACAATCCATTTATTTATTTTGTTTCTTTTCACTAACTCTAGACTGGATAACACTGGGGACAGTGTTGTTCAAGTCTGGGGGAGGTAGTCGCTGACATTGTGTTTGTTTTTCTTAGAGTCAGTTGTTTATTGAGTCAAATTTTGTTTTATTGAGTCAAAACCTGTTGGAGACTGTGATCTTTTTCTTGACTCTATTGATCTGACCTTGCTTCTAAGTGACCATTGTTACAGAATCAGTATTAGATCGACTAATGAAAAATCCAAAGGCTGACCAGTTAAAAAGAAGACACTCATGTTTCCAGCAAAGTTCTTTAAAGCCTGAGCCAAATTTTTGCACTTCATTGATGTGATTGATATCCATTGAGCTTGATTCCTCATTCGTATCTGACAAAGGAACCCACGTGTTTAAAGTGATGGTATTTCTCTCCCTGTTACAAGTTAATAAATAAGATGCATTAAAAGATGAAATGATTTTCTTCTGAGTAGAGGGTTAGAAAAATTTCCAGCGATCCCATTATTCTACTTTAGAGGGAATGATCACACAAAGGTGAAAGCGAGGTTAGAAAAATTTCTTGTGATATCATTATTCGTCTACACCTTTGATTGCTTTTTAAGGGAAGAACCGGGGATTCGGTGGCAAACACCATCAATACTCGCGTCTCGAACCTTAATGAACATATGCGAAAATATAATAAGAAATAAGTCTGGGGGAGAGAAAACAATACCAGAAAGTGTGAAATTGGATGGTTCCTTGTCATGATATTGTATGGGAAAGAATCTAGAAGGTTCTTGGTATTAATCACAGCAATGAAACTGGCGATGAGGGCTTTATTTAGTAATGCTGTGAAATAATGTGTGTAGTCTGGGAGCTGCAAATGTCTACGGAGAAGTACATGGTGGTTGGATTTGAAACTGGTTATGTGATATGTGGAGCACTAAGGAAAAAGGTCATGGCAATGCTTCAAGAACATGTGAGTATCTATGTTTTCAAACCTCTTTCTCTGGTTTAGTCTTCTATTTTCTTGAGGGCAAGCAAAGGCTAAGTCTGGGGAAGTTGATATATCATAGTTTTTACCCCTTTTAATCCATGATATAAGTCCGTTTTATATAGTCTTTCTACGATTTTGTAGTGTTTTAGAGTCTTTTACAGGTTTTAGCACGTTTGGAGCATAATTGGAAATATTTGAGCTTTCTGGAGCATTTTGGAGCAAAGCAGAAGTTCGTGTAGCTGAGTACCCGATTTGAAGCTTCAGTATCGATCGATACTGACTAGTATCGGTCGATACTCACTGCAGCAAGACACGAGTCGCGACTTTTAGAAGAGTTGAAGAATTTCAAAATTGCTCAGAAGACTTTATTATTTACAAGAAACCCCAAAACATGATTTAGGTTATTTATTAGGATTTTACAGCCACTTTGATGGCTATGATTTATTTTACTTTGGTTTTGTGAGAGAACTTTGGAAGGGAGGCAAGTCTGAAACTATATTCGTCCGAGGAAAGTTTTTGAACCCTCTTGTTACTCTTTCTTATTTATTCAAGTATTTATTCAGTCATGTTTATTGTTTCAATTTCCATGTCTGAGTAAACCTCCTGTTAGATTTAGGGGGATCTCTTTGAATGCTAGGTTGATTAGTTGTTTAGGGTTCATAATCCGAATTAGTTCTTCACCATAGGTTGTTCTCATAGCTAATTCTGGATTGATCACCTAGAACTTAGATCTTAGGTTAATCGATTAGGCACGAGAGTGCAATTGAGAAACCTGATAGAACCTAGGGTGAACAAAATAACTATTCGCAAAGAGATTTGGTTTAGTTGTTTTGTGAACAAATCAAACTTGAACTAAAAGCTGGTTCAGACTTTAGGATTCGCAAAGAGATTTGGAATTTTAGGATTTAGACTTAGATAATTCTCGCAACGAGAGTTGGTTAATGGTTAATTATACTTTAGTGATTTGAGTTCAAGAACCGTGCATAACCTGAACCATGATTAGTTAGTTTATCTGCATTCATTGATTTCCTGAGAAATTCCATGAACCTATCTTTCTCCAATTGAATTGACAACAGTTTAATTTACGTATTTGCTTTCAATTACATTGATCATTTAGCTTGATTTTCTTCTATATAATCTATTATGTGTTTCCTTGAGTCTTTGTGGATTCGATCCCTAAGTATTACAATCGATAAACCTTTAGTACTTTTAGGGTATTAATTTGAGCTTATCATCTCCCATCGATATTTTTAACCATATTTTATTTTCTTTCACGTGTGATCTAATATTTTTACTTTTTTTGTTTCTTTTTCACAGCTTAAAAACTACTAAATTATAAATCTATACGTGGGATCTAAGAGCATCATCAACGGTGAGATACTCTCATGAGTATCTCACCAATATAATATTATTAGTTTTAATATAATTTAACTAAGTAATTAAATTTTAAATTATAAAAGGAAATTGAACTAATAAAAAGGTGATATGTCTTACAAGAGTATCTCAAGATTTTTTGTTGAGGTTCTCAAACGAGAACCGTTTTTCATTCTCTCTCATTTTTTTTCAATTTTTTTATTTTTTTAATATGTAGATACTCTCTAAGATACTGCCGATGAGGATGCTCTAATATAGTCAACATATAATCATTGAAATTTTAAAACTTACAATGATAGTAGTTCAGTTATGTGTTTTTTTTATATTACAAATAGGTCATTTGACACCGTACGTATGCCTTACGGGCTTTTGAAACAAAATAATGCATGATTCTTTTTATGTTCATTCCTCAACATGGTATAATTCTACATACACTAGACATCAAACAAGCTTGTAATTATATTAAAAAAGTCAATGAGAACTAAATCCTTCATTTTGTGCTACTTGATGAAGAGATGTGTGTTATTGCCGACACTAAATGTGTGTTGAAGTGAGTTAATGATACAAAACATGCTCCCGCGGATTTTGCATCTCATTTCAAAATTATACAACTCGATTTCACAAACTCCACCAATAATTTTCCAAAGCGTTGACTTTCCTAGTTTACCTTCATCAAATGTTAGTGGTTAACGAAAAGGACTCGTCTTTGGATCAATGTCCATTTCAAAGATCGAGTTTTAGCATCTATAAAATTGGTGTAGTTTGTTCTTGATTAATATAGATATTTTAAATAATAAGAATGTTAGTAGTTAACCAAAAGAGTGTGGTCTAATAGTTTGTTTATAAGTAAAGGACTCGTCTTTTGGATCAATGTCAGAGATCGAGTTTTACCATCTACAAAATCGTTGTGGTTCATTGTTACTTCTTAGTTAATGTAGATATTTTAAACGGTCTACAAATTTCGAAAATTAATCTGGATTTTGGCCAAGGATTTACTCCGGTTATCAAAAATAAAAATAAAGTATCTCAGTGACTATTGGTTTATTGAAAAAAGGTCGTTGTTTTGTTGTTTATTTTTTCCGTTTGGAAAAATATTTCAGTTTTGTTATAATTTTTTTTTTATTAGAAGCTGTTGATCGGGAGCTACCCTTCATGATTAATAAATATATATATATATATGACTTCTTTCATATCTTCCTATATTCCAAACGTAAATTGTTTATATAGAAATTAATTTAACATTTTGAGTTTCCATTTCCTTGGACCTTTCCTAAACTCTATACCAACATTTCGTAATACATCTTTTTTTCTATAAAAGTAAACACCTTCGTTTTCTAATATCCTTAATTATGAATTTGTTAAAGCGAAAAAAACAAGAGAGAAAGCGACTGAGGCGAATATTCTTTTATTTAGATTTTATTTTTACCAATGAATGATTATAAACTTTTAAAATCCTTTTATATAAATTTCAAAATCCAATACAAAATACAGATATATTCCCTTTCCTGACATGTACGTACGGTAGCATGGCATTTTTTAATTTCTCGCTCGAGAAAACCCCCTTGAAGTATATTTACAGATTATAAATCATTCTGCCTAATAATTATATATTCGGTGCAATCTTAGAAAACATGTTCTCAATTATTTGAGTTAACATAATTGTTAGGAGATTTCGGAGATCGAGTTAAACGGAATATATTTCCTTATTGTTAAATAGGTAGATTTCCTATTATCATATTTGTAAAGAATTTGCTAGACAAATTATGTCTTTATATAAATAAATAAGACTATTGACCAAATCAATAAACTGAGAGAAACTATTATATTTCTAAGGTTTCCTCCAAATCTATCAATAATATTCACTTTCTTTGTTATTTCACCGATTGAAGAAAAAACACAAAACAAAGCAGAGAGGCATAAGGGTGAAATGATGAGGAGTAAAAGATCAGAGCAAAGACTGAGACTTGTTCAAAAGCAGTGCCTTTCTTTTCAGTCTCCTTGGAATTTGCAACAATCGTTTGTTGTAAATATGCCAAAACCCAACTCCACCAAGTTCCCTAAAATCGTAAATTATTGTGCTAAACAAAAAAAGAATGTGGATGTAGAATCCATATAACTCTCGAGAAAGGTTTGAAAAAAATAGAATACTCCTTTATTGTGTAAGACCTTGTTCGTTTATCCAGAGCCGGTCCATGGCATAGACCGAGTAGACGATCGTCTAGGGCCCAATAATTGAACGGAGAAAACAGGTGGTATTATTTGATTAAAAAACACATGACATATTTTTAATTTTCGATTAAGATTTACCTATTGCTAGCGATATCAAACAGCAATAACGAATAGCAATAACGACCAATTGTTGTTTGTTTCCCTATCGCGCTAATCGCTACCGTTGATCGTTATTGCCAACCGCTAGCAAAAGAACAGGACCATACTCCATATTAGTGACAGTGTCTTTGTCAATATACTCTGAATATGGATTGAGTCGCTTTCAAAATCTCTCAACAAACCAAAAAGTCCCATTTTATATTATTCTTTATTATCCTTCCTGCAAACAATTATTTCTTTTGTTAATTTTATGTGTTAATGTTTTTCTTTCCAAATCACTCTTTTCTCGAATGGGTAACCCTCTTCTTAATCTAGGTCTTAATGAAAGTCTTAAAATATACACTGCTATTATTTTAACATACTTGCACATACGCATGCCATTGGTTTTATTATTATTATATATATATATATATGTATAGATATATTTAATATATAGGCATCTATACATTATATTATTCTGATGGAATAAAAATAAATACTCTTACCATGGTAAATATTGTATTATGTGGAACAATATGCAAACTTCTTATAAATTTATACTGATAATTAGTATTATTGCTTGATAAAAAAAAAGATTAGCATGATTGACATTGTTACTTGATTTGTTTTCACCTTATCTAAACTAAATATATATATATATATATATATATTACACATATTACATATACATATGCTGATCCACTATATAACCTTTAGAGTGTATTATAATTTTGATTGAATTTTCGCCACCGATGATATCTCCGTCATAATAATTTTATGATGGTATTTATTTATTTTGTTAAAAATATCAGAACCAAATAAATACCATCATTTTAAGTTTTTGTTAATCTTAGTAAATAAGAATTTCACACATATTTTGTTCCAAAAAAAGAAAAGAATTTCACACATATATTTGTTATGTTAAAAACATTAGAACCAAATAAATACCATCAGTTATTTGGTATTTTTAACAAAACAAATATATGTGTGAAATTCTTATTTTCTTACAAATATCATTAGATATGGTTTTTTCTAATTTATTCCAAAATATTAAGTCAGCCATTTATATAAATATTGTTTCAGCCATTTCAAAATTGAATTCAAATGACCAAGACATGTAACTAGTAAATTTTGATACTATTTTTGATGCTTTACTATCCAGGTTTAATCCCATATAATACATGTATTTGACAAGAAAACTTGAATTCAAATATAGTGATACACTGCAAAACTTTAAACAAAAAATTCATCCTGATCCCCGACGACTCAAATGTTCGAGGTTCAGATAAATTACAATTAATAATTCTAACATAACATAGTTCACATCCAACAAAGATATGCCTACCCCTACACCCTAATTAGATATAGCTAGTCATCAATATTTCCACAAAAATATTTGGTAATAAGGGATGGATATGGAAAAACTGTGTAGTGCGATAGTCAGAGCCGGCCCTGAGTTTTAGAATGCCGCAAGCTAAAAAAAAATTTTGGGCCGTTTTACTTTATTAAATTTCGAACTTATGATTTTCTGAAAAACTTTTATAATTTTACTACTAAACCAAATATACTTTTTGAAATTTAAGGGCTGAATTTTTTTTATAAAAATGAGGGCCGCAAGCCCATGCTTGCTTTGCTTGGGCTCAGGGCCGGCCCTGGCGATAGTGCAAAGTATAGAAATGATACGATTTACTACAATGATAGAAGAGATGACTTTCACACAGAGAACCACTAACATACAATGATGTTAAACTCTAATATATATCTCTATAATATTATTTAGAAGAAATTTTAAAAGATAAATTTTGTTTTGTAAGTTATTAAATGAAATGTTATTACAAATAACAAAAAATAATTGAAATAGGAAACGATATAGTAGTCTTTTAAAATTATTGATTAGAATATGGAAAATATATATTTTGTATTAAAATTTTTATTTTATTTTTATTTTTTTAATTATTTTAATACTATATATTTTAAAATAATAATCAATTCATATATTTTCAAAGAAAACAAATCTATTCAAAATCTTGCTATATTTTTACTATAATATATTATATTTTATTTGAATATATATCAAAACAAAAGTTAAAAAATATTTTACTAATTTTATAAAAAGTTGGACACAAGAAAACTTTTTTTTTAAAGAGTTCGTAGACTAACCACAAAAAAATAGAATCATTTAATGGTGCATATTAGAGTTATGTTTTCAATATTATAAGTTTTTTCAGGTTAGCCCGAATAATATTTTAGTTCACTGTAAAACGGGTTAAATAGACAAATTTTTAAGTCAGTTTGGTATTTGACCAAAATTTTGACTTTTTATGAAAGTTAGTTTTGCGTTTGACAAAAATTTCAAATTTAAAAAAAAAATGAAGTCTACAAATTTAGAGTAGACTTAAAAAGAAGTCTATTTTTTCAAAAACTGAAGTAGACTTCAAACGAAGTCTGCAATTAATATTTTTGGTCAAACTAAAAACTAACCTTATTTTTCGTAGACTTCAAACGAAGTCTACTTTCAGTATTTGAATTGCAAAAGTGACCCATTTTCAGTAGACTTCAGTCTGAAGTCTTCTCTAACGACGTAGACTTCATTAGAAGTCTTCTTTAACAGCGTAGACTTCAAATGAAGTCTACTTTAAAAGTCAAACACTGATGAGATTCTGGTCAAATGAAAAATTAACCTATTTTCAGCAGACTTCATGAAGAAGTCTACTTTTATAAAGTCAACAGTTTGGTCAAATGCAAAAATAACCTGTTCCACAGTAGACTTCACACGCAGACTTCTAAAAATTTATGTAGACTTCAAATGAAGCCTTCTTTGTCAACTTCTCATAGAAGTCTATTGTATAACGTTTTTTAAAAAAAACTCATTTAGAGAATATTTATAACGAATCTTTGAGCTTTTTTTGTTCTAGTATGTATTTTTACTAGTGCTTTTGCTGTTGTATGAATTTTATGTGATTTAACTAGACAATTATGAGTGAATCAAATTTTTTTATTGGTTAGCCATTTAGCTCGTAATAGAAGAATTCATTTGGAAGTCTTCTTCATTTATCTAGGACAGACTTCAGAGTGAAGTCTATGTAGATAATTTTGTTAAAAAAACATTTTTTATCATATTTATAATGTTTTTTAGATTTTCTTGTTCTTACATTTGTATTTTTGTTTTTGCTTCTGTATGAGTTTGACTTGTTTATGTGTTAGAATTATAAAAGACTCGTTTTTTGTTTGATTAGGCTTTTAGCATATTTATGTAGACTTCTGGTGAAGTCTTCTTTATAATTGCAATTTTGTTAAAAGCTAAGCTGCATGGAATCGGAAGCGGGTACATGGAAGCGGAAGCGTGGAAGCGAGTTTTTTAAAAAAATTAGGAAGCGGGTACGTTTTGGAATCGTTTATATATACTTATATATATATATATATATCATAAAACATCAAACATAAAATCATATTAAAAACTGTTTTAAAGTTTAAACAACAAAAATCCAATAAATAAAAAAATAGGGATTACTGTGAAAAAATTCATAACCTTTTTTTTTGCAAAAATAACCCTAAGATCAAAATAATGCAAGAATAACCTTTTTTATTTACAAATTTATTCAGTTTTAATGATTTTATTTAAATTAATAAAATGAAAAAATGAAAAAAATATATATATATTTCTCTCTCGACCTCTCCTTCTTTATTCTTTCTTCTTCAACACCAACGATTCTTCTTCCATTTCTTTTTCAATTCATCACAAAAACCTTAAACGAGAGAGATCTTCTCCAAGATTTTATCAGCTAATTTAATGGCGCTCCAGGCTCTCACTTCACTGAGATTAGCTTCTCTGATTCCGTAGTCACAAAAGAAGACAATCGCAAATCCACTCCTTGGACTCCGCCGTGCCTCTCCGTGAGCCACTCAAGATCCACGAAGCCATGCGCTACTCTCTCCTCGCCGGAGGAAAACGAGGCAGGATCGTTCTCTACATCGCCGCATTTCGATTTGGTTTTAGGAAATCAACTTATGAAAGCTCAACTAAGAAACTGAAAGACCTACACGTCACTTCATCTTCTTCGATCTACTTTCCAAAATCCTAGACCACGCTTCCAAAAATCGCGGGCGACGCTTCCAAAGCGTACCCAAACTCCACTTTTCCGGAATCGCGATTCCGGAGCGATTCCGATTCCGACTCCGATTCCGAAGCGGGAATCGGAGTTCCGCCGGCGATTCCGTGCAACGTAGGTTAAAAGCTTATGTGTTTTATCCTTATAGTGATGGAAACTTGTGTTTTATCCTTATAGACTTATAGTGATGGAAACTTGGCGAGAACTCGAAATGTTAGTAACGTTGTAAGGTAACAGAAGTCTGTTATATATGCTATCTTAAGAAATTGTTTTTAAGTTCTATTATGATTGTTTCTATGTTCTGTTAATAATTGTTTACAAGCTGATTTGGAAACTATGTCAAACGGCTTTGTCAAGTTCCTGTTTGATGTTGGCATCACACAAGGTCGATCGTAATGTCATTCCAAGTGCATGACATTTATGATGGGAAGTGAAGTCTGTAGTCATTAAATAAATATGAATGAGAAATCTGTGAATTTGAAATCTGAAATCGAAGTCTAAAAACGAAGTCTGGAAACGAAGTCTGGAATCGAAGTCTGCAAAACGAAGTCTGCAAAACGAAGTCTGGAAAACAAAGTCTGGAAAACAAAGTCTAGAAATAAAGTTTGTAAACGAAGTTTAAAAAACGAAATTAGAAAACCCAGAAATATGAACAAAAATTAGAAAATTCAGAAATATGAATAAAATTAGAAAACCCAGAAATGTTCAATACATTTACAGCTTTGTTCAACAGAAAACCCAGAAATATGAAAACAAATTACCGGAAAATCAACAAAAATTTTACATTTGAAAAGACAAACCACAAAATCTGAAAAAATCAAATCTAACTAACAAAAAAAATAACAGTAAATCTACAAATCTGAAAAAATCAAATCTAACTAACAAAAAAATCAAATATAATTTATCTAACAAATCAAATCAAATATAACTAACAAAAGACAAACCAAAAAATCAGAGAGATGAAGCAAATATCAAACATCAGGAAAATCAAATCTAACTAACAAACAAAAATCCACGAATCTGAAAAAAATAGCAAAATCCACAAATCTGAAAAAAGAGCAAACTCTACGAATCTGAAAAAAGAGCAAAATCCACGTTTCAAAGAGATCAACTCCTTCTCCTACAAAAAAAAAATAGAAACAATAGTCATTTAGTTATCCAGATAAAAGGAAGAACGATAGATCTAAACAAGAGAGAGAGAGGCGAAAGAGAGAGCGCAGAGAGACGAGGGAGAGAAAGAGAGAGCGCTGTTTGAGAGAGGCAAGATTTTTTTACATAATTAGGGTTACTTCCTTTATATATGATGGGGTAAAATTTCCGGTTAGGTAAATTTATTTCAATAGATTTCGATTTAGCAGAATTCTATATGAAGTCTACCGATAATTCAACTATAACCTATAAATTATTTCTTGGTTAATCTGATCAAATTTTATGAATTTTTGATTTTTAAACATCATAATTGAGTATAATAAATTTTTAAAAAATCATAATTTTATAACATAATATTATTTCTTTTTATTATTTAAATATAAAATTTAATTACAGAGCAGATTTCATGAGAAGTCTACATGTAGACTTCTATATGAAGTATACCCATAATTCAACTATAACCTATAAATTATTTATTGGTTAATCTGATCAAATTTTATGAATTTTTGATTTTTAAAACATCATAATTGAGTATGATAAATTTTTAAAACCTCATAATTTTATAACATAATATTATTTCTTTTTATTATTTAAATATAAAATTTAATTACAGAGCAGACTTCATTAGAAGTCTACATGAAGTCTACCTGCGTCTCAGGGTTATAATCGTAAAAACATGTACTGGGTTTTTGTTTAGTTATTGAGGAGGTAACTGTAATTTCACTATTCCTGCAGGTTACTTTTACTTTTACTCAAATAAAAAATCTAATTTTACTGAAAAACCAAATTTTAGATTATTTTCAGCAATTTCCCAAAAAACATAACGTTATTTGACAGAATGCTATGGCACAAGGCTTGTTACGTTAAACTGCATATATATAATAAGAGCTGCATGCAGGCCTTATGCCACTTTATCTCTGTTAAAAAGAACATAGTTTATTGATAGTTGAACTTTTTACGGTTCGCACAATTACCCACTGTGCACAATGCCTCAATCTAATGGCATGTCATTGTAGCACTTTGGGATCGAATCCACAGGGAAATAAGAACGACGCACTAAGAATACAGGACGCTATCTAATCTAAGCAAATATCGGGTTTTGGTTTATTTATCGAACAATTTGAAACGTGCAAAATAGAGAAATAAACGAGTAGCAAAGCAAACAAGAAAACGATTAATATCAAATTTAAACAAACGAATTCTCGGGTAAAGCAATCGACTCGGGTGATTCTTTAATCTACTCAAGATGCTCAAACATTCGACTAAATATCTCCCTAGGCCTTAGAACACTACTAAAGATTAATCCACTTCCATGGTATTAACCCATTTCTTAGTCATCAATCGTCATAAACTTCCGTTCGCGATTCTATGACTAACAAGCATTAATAACAAGTCTAAATAGCCATTAAACACCCTAGACATCTATTTCCATAGGCTAGGAATGTAAAACACTCATTGAATTGGTTGGGGAATTTCATCGAACACCTTCCGGGCGAGAAATTCCCTATGATCTAAATCAACTTTGTCAAGGCTAATCCAGCATTAATAACACTCAATGAGAAAGGATATCAACTAATCTAGCTCTTAAACATCAAGAACAAACCTAAAATCACCCTAATCTACTTCACCCAAGAATCCTAAAAGAACTACTCACACATAGCTAAATCACAAATATAAACCATACAAATGAAAGCCATAAGCAAAATAAAAAGATTGGTAAAAAGAGTTTAAGAAAATCTTCACTAAAATGATTTGGATCTTGAATCTTTCATACAAAACAAAAACAAGAAAAGAAGAAAGAAATAAGTGGCTTAGAACCCTAAAAAGAAGCAGCCAAAAAAAACTCTAAAAAAAACTCTTCCTCTAATTAGGCTTAATTTGCTTAAGTAGATACAGATCGGGTCGGGTCAACCCGGGACAAACCGGGTTTGACCCGACAACTTTTTTGTCCGAGAGGGTTCACAGCGGTCAGCTCAGACCGCTGCATGACCGCTGTGAACTGCCTGCTGTTTGCTTCGGATGGATCCGCAGCGGTCTGCTCGTACCGCTGCACCTGACCGCTGCGGACTTGAAAGTGCAGCGGTCTGGTTTGACCGCTGTATGACCGCTGCGAGACTTCTGGTTTTTGCTCCGGCTGGATCCGCAGCGGTCTGCTCGTACCGCTGCACCTGACCGCTGCGGACTTGAAAGTGCAGCGGTCTCCCTAGACCGCTGCATGCTGGCCGCTGCGCTTCCTGATTTCCTCCTCCATCACTCGATCATCTCCGTTCGCTGCGGGTACGTTCCTCCTGGTCCATGATCTTCCCCAAGACTCCAATAAGTACCTGAAAGACTCCATAGCACACAAACATATGCAAAAACTAACCTAAGACTCACTAACTCTAAAATGGATGCAAACTATACCAAAAACAATGAATTGAATGCAAAAAGTCACAAAATGCTAACTAAAATGTATGCTAAAATGGGCTAAATTATGCAACTATCAACTCCCCCGAACTTGCCTTTTGCTTGTCCTCAAGCAAACAAACATAAACAAGTTGGAGAAAATGATTGAAAGCGGGAGCTCAAATCAAAAGAAGCTAGCAAAGCATTCACCATGATGTCCTTAGGAAATTATAACATGTTGCAAGAACAAACTTCTTAATCCACTCTAGCTTCTCTAGGCTTATCGCAACTCCAAATATTTTTCTCTACACTCAAAGTCAAGCATCCGACTACCGTCATATCGACCAACTCTCACATTCAATTAATCGTTTCAAGGTGCGGTCTCACAAATGGGCGAGTGATCTATAGACCAATCGGTTGAACAAGAGAAAGATTTATCAATATAAACAAGAGATCAATTTAGTGGTTAACTCTATGAAAAACGGAGTACAAACACTTCGCAAAAGCAAGGAAGATCGGAACAATTTACGCATACAAAGTATTCACTTCCATTGTTCTACCCTTCCCTAAGCTTTGAGTATCCAATTCACTATTTCTACCCAAGTGTTTTTCTTTTTGCTCTTTGCCAAACTAAATCTCTACCCTTTTGATCATTTCTCTTTTCAAATCGTTCCTTGAAAATTTCCATTTGCTCTTTCGATTCCTTTTCTTATCTTTTCATCACTACTCCTTTCCCTTTCTTTTTCACTTATCCTTTCTTTTCTTTCATCTCTAGGGGGAGTCTCTTTTTTTTTTTTTTTTTTTTTTTTTTTTTTTTTTTTTTTTTTTTTTTTTTTTTTTTTTTTTTTAATCCCCAAACATTGACAACTCTTCACCATTCTCAATCTCCTTTCTAATCACTAGCCAATTCCCCAAGAACAACAAACCTAGCTAATGGAAGCTATCCTTTGTCGTCCTCGATACTTACAAGATTTTACAAGTGTAGTACTATCAAGAAAAGAGGCCTCACTCACAAAATCATCAAGGGTGGAAGGAAATGGTTGGGTTTAAAGGTGGGGAAACCATTTATAAATGGAAATGGCCACCCAAGTCAACAAGAGTGGTAAAAATTAATGCAAAGATGACTTGGATGTTTTTAGGTGACCATGGTTAAGCATACACAAGCCCATAAGTGAGAAAATTAAATTCAATTCAGTCCAATAGTTAAGGAGTTGGTTTCAATTCAAGCAAACATCAACAAGACGACAAGTTTCAAGTGGAGAGATCAAAGCACGAAGTTTGCGAGTTTTTTTCAAGAGATGTTCAAGCAACATGGTATGATTAACAAGGGCATCACATTGAATGAAATGCTAAGCTTTAGTTACTATCATTGCTCCCTATGCATATGCAATGCACTCCTAAATGCTTCTAGACTCAATCCTAAAAAGAAAAGAATGCAATGCAAAACTATATGATCAATTTTTTTTTATGGTTTTTATATGCACTTATATGAATGAATGAGACTCAAAGATGGAAAAATAAAAATAAGATCACAAAACACAAGATCAAAAGACACAAATCCTTCCCCCGAACTTGAATTGCAACGTCTCGGTGCAACACAAATCAAAGAGAAGGTAAAAATATGCAAAAGTATGTACAATGAAATGGAGTTTGGATCATACCTTTGGATTGGAGAGAAATGTGACGTGCTGTAGCTATACCCATTCATGCATTAAGCACCACGACCTTGGACCCAAGAAAACTATAAACATTAAACAAAAACATCAAAAGGAACAAGAAAGAACGAAAATATATACAAAGATAGTCATGGGAATGCCTCCCAAGAGCGCTTGTTTTACGTCGCTAAGCTTGACGTTTCAACTGTTAATCATGAGAATCAAAAGGTTGAGCCAATGCACCTTTGGTCCTTCTCTTGTCAAGACAAGAAACAAAATATGCAACATGGCACACGACTATCCATGGCAAAGAGGCATAACTCACATCAAGAAAGGTTACTAAAAATATAGCATACATCTTGGAATTTTCCTTGATGATGAGATGTTCACGAGGACCAAATGCATTTGATGGAAAAATGAAGTCGATTTCATGTTTAAACGAGTTAATCACAAAATAGTCAACTTCATCTCCATCAATCATGTAAAACACATCCTCTTTCCTAGATTTCATCTCAACCTTAGGGTCATCTATCTCATTCAAGATCTTATCTACATCAAGCACATCCCCTAGGTAAGATTTTTCAAGAAGAGAACTAGATTCCTCAGGCATTGAAAGCTTAAACTCGATATCATGATCATTCAAAGCACATAGATAATTAATATCAAAACATACTTCATGATAATCACTAGCTAGCTTTTCTACTCTTAAGGTTTCTAGTATTTGAGACTCACATATTAAATCACAGCATTCATTAATGAGCTTGAGAGCATGTGAACTAGAAGCTACATCTTCAATGCAAGGCAAATGACTATCCTCATAATCAACGATTTCAAAGGTTGTGTCAAAAATACCTTCTAGTTGGCATGGTGGAACCCAATAAATTACCTCTTCGAGTGCATGAGCTATCTTTATCTCAATATATGTGAGCTCCCTTCCCTCAAGCGCTGCCCGACGTGACATGAGGTTCAAACGGATCATAATCGCGAGATTACTCCTTGTCAATGCTGGGTTTTCTTTGCAAAGCTCATCCAACTCTACTTTTTGTTCTGATGTGACTACACTTTCATCAAATGGTGGCTCCACATATGGCTCATCATCAATGCTTTCATCAAATGTGGCATCCTCTTCTTGTGGCCAATCATTGTAATCCATGGCCATCGACTCTAAGAAGCAAAAAAGAAGAAAATAAAATGTTAGTAGAAGTCAAGAACTTAGTCTCAAATAGTATCCAAATCCTAATGGCTATTGCTAATCTCCCCGGCAACGGCGCCAAATTGATAGTTGAACTTTTTACGGTTCGCACAATTACCCACTGTGCACAATGCCTCAATCTAATGGCATGTCATTGTAGCACTTTGGGATCGAATCCACAGGGAAATAAGAACGACGCACTAAGAATACAGGACGCTATCTAATCTAAGCAAATATCGGGTTTTGGTTTATTTATCGAACAATTTGAAACGTGCAAAATAGAGAAATAAACGAGTAGCAAAGCAAACAAGAAAACGATTAATATCAAATTTAAACAAACGAATTCTCGGGTAAAGCAATCGACTCGGGTGATTCTTTAATCTACTCAAGATGCTCAAACATTCGACTAAATATCTCCCTAGGCCTTAGAACACTACTAAAGATTAATCCACTTCCATGGTATTAACCCATTTCTTAGTCATCAATCGTCATAAACTTCCGTTCGCGATTCTATGACTAACAAGCATTAATAACAAGTCTAAATAGCCATTAAACACCCTAGACATCTATTTCCATAGGCTAGGAATGTAAAACACTCATTGAATTGGTTGGGGAATTTCATCGAACACCTTCCGGGCGAGAAATTCCCTATGATCTAAATCAACTTTGTCAAGGCTAATCCAGCATTAATAACACTCAATGAGAAAGGATATCAACTAATCTAGCTCTTAAACATCAAGAACAAACCTAAAATCACCCTAATCTACTTCACCCAAGAATCCTAAAAGAACTACTCACACATAGCTAAATCACAAATATAAACCATACAAATGAAAGCCATAAGCAAAATAAAAAGATTGGTAAAAAGAGTTTAAGAAAATCTTCACTAAAATGATTTGGATCTTGAATCTTTCATACAAAACAAAAACAAGAAAAGAAGAAAGAAATAAGTGGCTTAGAACCCTAAAAAGAAGCAGCCAAAAAAAACTCTAAAAAAAACTCTTCCTCTAATTAGGCTTAATTTGCTTAAGTAGATACAGATCGGGTCGGGTCAACCCGGGACAAACCGGGTTTGACCCGACAACTTTTTTGTCCGAGAGGGTTCACAGCGGTCAGCTCAGACCGCTGCATGACCGCTGTGAACTGCCTGCTGTTTGCTTCGGATGGATCCGCAGCGGTCTGCTCGTACCGCTGCACCTGACCGCTGCGGACTTGAAAGTGCAGCGGTCTGGTTTGACCGCTGTATGACCGCTGCGAGACTTCTGGTTTTTGCTCCGGCTGGATCCGCAGCGGTCTGCTCGTACCGCTGCACCTGACCGCTGCGGACTTGAAAGTGCAGCGGTCTCCCTAGACCGCTGCATGCTGGCCGCTGCGCTTCCTGATTTCCTCCTCCATCACTCGATCATCTCCGTTCGCTGCGGGTACGTTCCTCCTGGTCCATGATCTTCCCCAAGACTCCAATAAGTACCTGAAAGACTCCATAGCACACAAACATATGCAAAAACTAACCTAAGACTCACTAACTCTAAAATGGATGCAAACTATACCAAAAACAATGAATTGAATGCAAAAAGTCACAAAATGCTAACTAAAATGTATGCTAAAATGGGCTAAATTATGCAACTATCATTTATAAGTTAACCAAGAAGGAGACAAAAAATCTATGTTTTATTTCTCTTTTAATAAACAATAATTTACAGAAGTTGAAATTCGAACGATGGGAATCTCACGATTTGCGAGGACGAAAAAAGTTTTGGGGACAAAAACCAAATGCATGTGGAGTATTGTGGCTGAATGATTAATTTAGCTTTTGTGCATGTATATAATACAAAAAATAATTAGTTTCCGAGAAAATCAATAATATTATAGTGGACAAAGTTGTTTCAAATTCTGTATTTCATAGGTGTTATCTATTAACAAGTACACGTTTCGGAACACATACCCTTTAGATAATGTACATTGTTATTCTCTTTCGTATGGATGGCGGAACATTATTTCGGCTAAACCTCTGGTTAGAAAATGGTTAATTAAAAGAGTTGGTTCAGAATGTTATATCTCAGTATGGAACGACCTTTGGATACCATATTGTCGCCCGAGATCAATAATATGTAAGGGGTATAACTATTACCCGAACCTCATGGTCAATCATCTGATTGACCCAGAGACAAAAACGTGGAATATGAGATTGATAAATGCAATTATTGACCCAGCGGATGTGACAATTATTCGTAGTATGCCTATAAGCAGCACTTATAGACAAGACACACTTAGATGGCACTATACGAAATCCGGAAGATATACGGTTAAGTCGGGATATCAAGTCGAACAACAAAGTTCATATGTCGGTACAGATATTTACTATGGTCCGGATGTGAGGAAATTACAGGCCCATACATGGAAGCTGCGATGTTCACCAAAATTACGACATTTTATTTGGCAAGCTATATCAGGATGTCTCTCGGTTTCAGCAAATTTACGATCCAGAGGGATTAATTGTGATACACACTGTGTACGGTGTGGAGCGGAAGCGGAAACGATAAATCACGTCCTTTTTGAATGTCCCCCCCCCCCCCCCCCCCCCCCACTTTACAAATATGTGCACTTTCTCAGATACCATCACCTCCGGGTGTTTTCCCAATGTCATCAGTGTTTTCTAATTTTGATTATCTTTTTTGGAGACTTCCAAAAGAAAATCAAAATGAAAAATTTCCTTGGATTGTGTGGTACATTTGGAAAGCGAGGAATGATAAAGTTTTTTCGAATGTGGATAGAGATCCACTAGAAACTCTGAAGATTGCGGAAACTGAGGCAACAATCTGGGAAACGGCACAAACCAGTGATCAAGCAATGGTTTCCCAAAATTTTGGTCCTTCTCCGGTGCTTTCACATTATGAAGGATGGAATTGTTATATTGATGGATCTTGGAAGGACACAGATAATTTTTCAGGATTAGAATGGCATTGCTTTCAGGAAGGCATGGACGGAATTATCATGGGAGCAAGGAATTTACGACGAAGTCTCTCTCCCCTACACGCAGAATTAGAAGCTCTTATTTGGGCTATGCATTGTATGATTGCAAACCAGAAGACGGCGATAGCTTTTGCAACAGACTGCTCCGAGCTGGTAAAGATGGTGTCTACACCCAAGGAGTGGCCGGCATTCACATTACATTTGGAGGAATTCGTGAAGAGTAAGGAGGTGTTTATTTTTTTTTTCTATCTCTCT
Source organism: Eutrema japonicum (assembly GCA_030161315.1). Lineage (NCBI taxonomy): Eukaryota > Viridiplantae > Streptophyta > Magnoliopsida > Brassicales > Brassicaceae > Eutrema > Eutrema japonicum. Next base: position 33,808,609 of record BSQW01000012.1, read on the forward strand.
CATCCCTCGCACAAACAACACAAAAGCGAACAAGCTAGCACGAAGTGCTCGTGTCTACCCATCAGATATTAATTATGTAAATTCGATACCTACGGTTTGGATTTCTGAACCGTTTAAGGCACTTAAGCTGTTGACAAAAAAAAAAAACAAGTACACGTTATTCCACTGATAATTATACATGAAAATTAACAATGTATGAAAAAGTCTTACCAATAATCGACTCCCATAGTCAACTAAGTGCTAATTATATACGTTACGGTTTTAGCTCTTTTGTATCACAACTTGTCACATATAAAAATCTCTACCACTTTATCTAGTTATCTAATAGAGTAACAGCAATAAATAGCTATAGATAATTTCAAAATTAAATTCTTAATTTGATAATTTTTTAAACAGTATTTTACTAAAATAAATTACTCTTTACCTTTTTATTTATTTATTTTATTTAACATATTTTTTCTCTCTCTTCATCTTTTTCTTTGGTGAAAAAATCAGAAATCATTTCTCAGTGATAGAAGAGAATAAAATTACAACATAAATTTTTCGTCCTCTTCCGCTGTAATCTCTATCCCAACACGAAGATTCATCGCCGGAAACTCGAGAACACTGTGGTCGCCGTTGTTTTTTGTTGTTTCCGGTGGTTCCGATTAGCTCTCAAGGTTATGCACTTCTTGTTTTTGAGATCCTTAATTATTTCTTCCTTCGTAAGAGTTAGAATTCTTAGTCTATTTGTTTTATTTATTTAATATGTTGTTTAATGTGTGAGATTGAGTGAGTTGGATCAACTAGACCCAAATTTTAGTTGTTAGTACAAAAATTAATCAGTAACGAAATTAGTTAATGTGTTAATCGAATTTACAACTCTCTATTGTTATTGTTAATGATATAAGTCTATATAACTTGTTATTATCATTGTTATCATGATTTTAACTTCACCATTATTATTGGTGAATCTTATGTATAAATTATACGTTAATATAAATATTATATATATATATATATTTATATATTTATTATCTTACCACGTTAACACAAATATTATTCATATATCTATTATATTAATACGTTACAAGTATCATTAATGTTAGCACGCTACAAATATCTGATATTATTCTTAGTACATTAACATTCTATATAGTATGTTATTATAATTGTTATCATGTTAACTATATGACATGATAACTACGTTAACGCAATAAACATATGCTTATCGATATATCATATTAGTTAACATGTTAATCAAATAGTATCCCGTTAAAATCACATAGTGATTTATGTTATCCAGTAATGAACATTGTCATCGACATCAATGTGAATAGTTATCCGACAACAGATGAATAGTATCACCGGCAACCCAACGTCTGAGTATTGTGATCAATGACATTTTTGTAATTTACGTAACTTGGAAGGATAAATATGGAATAATTTTTTGTTCTCTCTCATAATTTCCTAATTTTGGAGTCAACTTTGCTACTTACCTAATTTATTAGTCAACCAAGGCTATTTGCTAAATTCTCCCTATCTAATATCTAACACATATATGCAATATACTGTACACAAATCAGAGTTATCCAAAATACCCTTCTATTAAAGATAATTTCATATTCTGGTTATGTGAAAATAATTTATTCATTAGACTTAGGGGTCGATCCACATAGAATCTACGAATGTCTACAAAATTTTAAGTTGTTAGAAGTGAGTCAAGACATAATGGTTTTGAGAGTGGGTGTCACGAATTCTAAATGCAAACTAACGAGAATGAAAACGAATGTAAACTATAGGAACTAAATGTTGGGTATTCAGGGATATCGCAGGGGTTCAGCTTGATTCAAACAAGAAGATAACATATGTGTAACAGATTTAGCCTAAGTTCTTTTAAACTGGAACACGAATATAAATATACAACCTACTTTCGTAGCATTGACGACCTATGTCTAACAACTTAACTACTTAGCTTTCGTTGGTAGCTACGAGATCAAACACACAATGAGATCATGTTCGTATGGCGTAATTGCTCGTCTAAGCTAGATCCGGTTAATAACTTCAGCATTTTCGTGACTTTATCAATCCTAAGATCAGTTGCTAGTTCGCGATGCTAACTCAATACAATAAGAACAAACCTAGAATGAAAGAACTTCTAAAACCTAGCTATGTTAAAATTGATACTTATTTTATTCAATAATGAAATCCCCTTTGATAAACCATTTAAACCCAACTAATGAACTACTCATACATGATTAATCAAAGCAAAAATGAGATTAAAGTATGCATAATCATAAATCAGAACAAAGACAAAGAGGATTCAAGAGAATATATATTTCCCTAGATCTAAGAACAAAGAAAAAAAGTAAAAGAGTTTGGTGCTATGATTTTCGTATCTCTGGGTGGCACACATTTTTAGAGACCTAAAACAACACACACATATATATAGGGCTTGAACTCTTCAAAAGGCATCTAGGGTTTTTCCTTGTGCAAAACGGCACTAGATTTGAAGTAGGCATTGCAAACGGGCATGTTCCAGGACGAATTGAGTTGGTCGCGACTTGATGTCTCCTGCCCGCGGGCGCGAACCTCTGAGTCGCGGCCATGATGACTTTTCTGCTTCTTGGCTTCTACATTTGATAACTTGACGGGGGCTTCAGTAAACTTCATGGTTCTTGAGATTGAACCGTTGGATCATCCATAAACTAGATGGATATGAAAGGTGGTTGATTCCTCTATCTTTTGTCCAAAATTGGGTTTGATGAGACGGTGAGAAGATCTTCATACGGTGCCGAACTTCTGACGGTCATAATCTGTCCAAAACAAATTTTTGCTCCAATTTGTATTACTTTTGCCCTGATAACCTAAAAAGAGTCTTGACACTACAAATATATTAAAATCATAATAAAATGCTTGAAAACCGAGTCAGACACTTATTAAAGGGCTCAAAAACCGAATGTAAAATGGATAAAAACACAATTATATCACAGCCCAAAATTCAGAGAATGGCCATTCATTATGCTCATTAGAGTCTTTGATGCGGTCATCAAAGAGGAGATTCCGACTTTGCCATCCGCACTTATCGAGGACAAAATCAAAGTAACGAGAGCAATAATGCGTAGCCAAATGGAGCCTCTTAGTTTGGCTTTTGTACCAGAGACGAGAGTCCGAGCTCAAAAGTTCTAGCAGAGTTTTGATTTATTCATCTCGGAAATGATTGACGACATTCGTTTAACCACAACGCCAACCGTAGGCGAGACAAAGATTATTACATTGGTCCAACAAGAATAAATGCAAGTTGGTGAAAAAGAATAGTCATTCTTCAAGTCAAACTTTGAAATAAATGTCTTATTTAATTTCTAAAATATTAGGGATTGACAGCTTATCATACATTCATGTTTTATAAATTTGTTTATATGCTATTTTTTAGGAAACAATAAATCTCTTTTATATAATATTTTTTGTTATTTAAAGAGTCACAAGTTTGATTAATAAAATTTTCAGAGATTGTTCATCTCGTTTGGTTCCCTTTGAACCACCTTCTGGCTAAATAAGGATTTTTTTCTTACAAACTTCTTGGATAGTATCAACGAGTTTCCGCTCTCGTCGTGGTGTCCGGCGATTCAGTCCAACGTGTCAACTCTAGTCCATTCTGGAACGATTGTTACATCTTCCTCTTACGCGTATTTGGAGGTAATCGTAGAGGTATGTATCAATCTTAGAATCACCTTCCAATACCACTATTTATAATTTTTGTTTGCTTAAGATATAATTAAAATTTGAATAGATTAAGTTATGTACATATTAAAGATAGTTTATTCTTACTTTATCTTAAAAGAAGATTATTGTCTTATTTTTATAGTTTGCACAATATTTTTGAAGAGGCTATCTATGCTAATTTTATTTATTGGTTTGCCAATTTTCTATAAAAAACAAAAATTAATTTGATTCATGGATGGAGCGGAGCCAATTCATAGATTCTTAGGCAATGCCTTTTTTTGGGGTCCTATATCTATTTTCAATTTTCTAATCAGGATTTCGGTCAAACTAGGCTTAGACTGTTATAGATTTTCTCCACACACACAAGAGAGTATCACTTGGTGAGAGCTTTTATATTAATTTTTCTTAGTTGAAGCATAAATTTAAGTTTTCTTTTGGATTTTGAGTATATTTGAGTTTCTTCTTTTTGTCAACTATGTATATTTTAGTTTGTGTTCACATATGTTCGTGTATTTATATTATAATTATACTAGATTATGATTCATACCGGATTTATAATTTAATATTTTATAAGTCGTGAAAAAAAAAATTAAATCATCCGTGAAAATAAATGATATAGAAATATAGAAATAATTTTTTAGATTAAATAAAAATATGCTTCAAAAGAAGAATTTGGTGGAGAAGATGCACTAAATAGTTTTGAAAACGATTATTGAACTTTTGATTTTTTTTTGTATTGAATTGACATAATAACAAATTGTTTATATAGATGTAAGAATTTATTTTTTCTTTTAGGATTAATAATCTATTGTTTAATTTCCTTAATCTAAATATAAAAACTAAGGATTTGTTTTTCCTTTTTTATTAACTTTTCATTTTAGGATAAATTTAAATTTAAATTTTGTATTTTTCATTTTTGTTTAATAACTTTATTATGAATCAGTTATTAATCGATTTTATTTGTTTTCCTCTTTTGATATTTTATATTAATTTTGTTTTTTAGGATAAATTTATATTTTTTACTTTTTCTTTTTGTTTAATAACTCTACTTTTTTTTATTAGGAATCGATTATAAACTTAATTTAAAAAATTTGGAAATTTTGTAGTTTCTAATTTTTCTCTATTTTTTATTTTATTAGTTTCCATTTAAATAAAACTCAAGTTCTTTTTTTGTTATTTTGGTTTTCTAAAAAGTAAATAACTAAAAATAGAAAAGTTTATATTATTACATAGTTATTTTCCTTTATTTTCTTACACATGTCACGATTTTCTGAGTTAGATTTTTTTTTTTAATATTTACTTAATACTTTTTATTATTTCTTTTTATTCAGATTATTACTTTTACACATGTCGTGATCTTAATTAACAATGACACATGTCGCGATCTCCTAACAATAGGAAAGTTTATATTATTATATAGTTTTTTTTTACATATGTCACGATCTCTTGAGTAAGATTTTTTTTTAAAAAAATATTTACTTAATCATTTTTATTGTTTCCTTTTATTCATATTATTACTTTTTGACAGATGTCGCGATCTTAATTAACAACGCACATATCATGATCTCCTAACTATAGAAAATTTTATATTATTACATAGTTATAACGTTGACTGGATCTTGTGAATTAGTTTTTTTTTAAATATTTACTTAATATTTTTTATTTTTTTCCTTTATTTAGATTATTATTTTGACAAATGTCATGAACAACAATACATATCACGGTCTCGTGAGTAAGAATTATATTACGTATCATGCTCACGTTGACGCGTTCAGTTTTATATAATAAGATATATGACATCCTCCTTCTCCATTATCTCCCTAAATTCCTCACATTGTTTTCTTTCTTCCCTCTTGTTGTAGTCATGGGGAGAGAGAAGAAATTTTGCAAGTCATGGAACGACATGAAGAAACACCTAAACGACACCGTTTCCAAGAGCGTTCCCGGTCGTTTCTTCAAGCTGGAAGCAAGAAAAACAACTTTTACAACCGAACTCCGAGCTGCAACCGCCACATTTCTGACCATGGCTTACATCATTACCATCAACGCCACCATCCTAACCGACTCTGGCGCCACGTGCTCCTTCCACGACTGCTCCTCCCTCTCCGATTCTTCACCACCTAAACCGGACTGCGTCCTTGGCTCTAACCAAGGCTACGAAGAATGTCTTACGAGAGTAAAAAAGGACCTCGTTGTGGCCACTTCTTTATCAGCCATGGTGGGTTCATTAGCAATGGGTTTGTTAGCTAATCTCCCTTTCGGACTTGCTCCAGGAATGGGCGCAAACGCTTACATCGCATACAATGTTGTCGGCTTTCGCGGTTCTGGCTCGATCTCTTACCATACCGCTATGGCCATCGTGCTCCTCGAGGGATGCGCGTTTCTCGCCGTGTCCGCTTTAGGACTTCGCGGGAAATTGGCCCGTCTCATCCCTCACACGGTGAGACTGGCGTGCGCTGTTGGTATCGGAATGTTCATCGCCTTTGTCGGTTTGCAAATGAACCAAGGCGTTGGGCTCGTGGGACCGGACAAGTCAACTCTGGTAACGTTGACTGCCTGCTCCAATACCGATTCCGTCACTGGAGCTTGCCTTGGAGGGAAAATGGAGAGTCCTACGTTTTGGCTAGCGGTCATCGGGTTTCTAATCACGAGCTACGGTCTAATGAAGAACGTCAAAGGGAGTATGATTTACGGAATCGTGTTCGTTACGGTTGTTTCTTGGTTTAGAAACACTCAAGTCACAACCTTTCCTCACACTCCTCTCGGAGACTCAAACTACAACTACTTCAAAAAAGTCGTTGACTTTCACAAGATCCAGTCAACGTTAGGAGCTATAAGCTTCACGGAGTTTAGACGGAGCGAGGTTTGGGTCGCGTTCGCTACTCTCTTCTACGTCGACCTCCTCGGCACGACCGGAGTGCTCTACACGATGGCCGAGATCGGAGGCTTCGTGGAGGAGGATGGGAAGTTCGAGGGAGAATACACGGCGTACTTAGTCGACGCAGGCTCCTCCGTGGTGGGGTCCACCTTAGGAGTTACAACGACGGCGACTTACGTGGAGTCATCGGCGGGATTAAGAGAAGGTGGGAAGACGGGGCTAACGGCCGTAATCATCGGAATGTATTTCTTGGCGTCGATGTTTTTGACGCCGTTAGTGACTAACGTGCCTAGGTGGGCGGTGGGGCCCTCGCTAGTGATGGTTGGTGTGATGATGATGGGAGTTGTGAAGGATATTAGATGGGGAGAGACTAAAGAAGCCGTTACGGCGTTTGTAACGATCTTGCTTATGCCGTTGACTTATTCCATTGCTAATGGGATTATTGCTGGTATTGGTATATATCTTGCGCTAAGCATGTACGACATCGTTTTGGGATTCGCCACGTGGCTCAACGGGGTTAGGAAACGGGTGATGAGAGAGCATAATCAAGTTTCTTCCGACGCTTCTGTCGAGATCGTATGATTAATGTTGACGGTATTTGACGTCACTAAACCGGTTTAGTGGTGTGAGTGTGCCGGAAATGGTGGAAAGTTTCACATGGTCGGTCGATGGATGACCATGCAAAGACCCGTCATGTATGCTTTGGTGGGTTTTGTTTATGTTTCTTTGTTTTTTGTTTTGTTAATTTGGCTTAGTTTGAGTAAGAGAGAATAGTCAAGTAACGTTGGATGCATTAGCTGCCATGAAAAGTGTGTTGTGATAATTCATGGCTGCTTGTGCATGCATTGTTTGTAGGGTTTTTATGTTTCAACTTAATTTCAACCAAACGCTTTTCTTTTGTTTTTGTATATCAAAGACGACGTTTGGATCCTAACTTGCATTTTGGCTCCTTTTATGAATTTGGTTTTAAGTTTGTAGCCATCGTTAAGTAGCGTTACTCTGGTTTGAGTATCAAGTATGTGGTTTACTCATATTAAAGACGTTTGGATCCGAAATCGGCATAGTAGTACACACTGAAGCTAATAACTTGAGGCTTTTTGTTTTGTTTTGTTTTTGAGAGAATAAAATGTTAAGATTTGAAGTCATATTTGAAAGTGTTATTTTGGATTGGATATTGAGATATCATGCTAAACAAGGACTCGTACACACTCTAGGTTTTGGTAAGCTGTAAACCTTTCTGCTATATTATTCGTTATGTAGATTTCTGTTTGTAACCATTTATTTCATTAAAATTTGCGTCTTTTAACACTTGTGCTTTTCAACTTTATTTATGTGGTTTTGTTTTGTTTTTTTAATACATTTATGCTTATAACCGTTTATTTCTTTAATTAAAAGTTGCGTTTTTAATTTTATTTATTTCGTTTTGTTTTAATAAATTTATGCTTAGACCTTTTTTTTAATAAAATTTGCGTCTTTTAACACCTACATCTTTTCAACTCTATTTATTTTATTTTTTATAATATATTTATAATAGCAAACCCAATAGATGCAATCTAAAGTTGTGTTTTTAACTATAACTTCTCTTGTTGTACCTTTCTATACTCGTACCATTAATAAAGCTGTATCATTTTGATCTGCGCTATGCGCGGACGTATTCATCAATTTTCTAAATTGTTTTTATTGTTTAATGTTATTATATTTGTTTGGTCTACTAGTTAATTTAATTTTCTTTCGCAGCTTAAGAGCTATCTATTTGTTTTTTTTTTGATATTTTTAAAAAATGTTTTAAAAATTATGAATTTATGATCATGTGTTTGTTTACTGGATGATATACATTTTTCATGTTTTTTTTTGCTTTGATCGTAAATATTATGGAATTAGTTGATTTTTAAAAGGGAATATTTTAAAATTTTAGAGTTTTCCTTGCATCATTTGGTAGGATGGCAACAATAAATTTAAGATTTTGCTAAGTTCAGGTTGGGAAATACAATTACCAAAACTTTGGTTTGGTTTCCATATACATGTGATATGTTATACCTTGTTTCGTTTTGAAAATTATAAAGATGTTTCTCGTTATGGTGAATCTATCTCTAATGAATTAATATCTAGTGTGTAGAGAAATAGAAAGTTACAATAATAATTAATGTAAGTCTCGAAGTATAAAAGAAAAAGCCAAAATTGCTAAGGCATCCAAAGGATGAATGGGAGACTAGTTATGAAAGTATAAGAAGAGCTAGAAGAAAAGAAAAGACAAGAAACCAATCCATTTGTTGTTGGAAATGAAGAGAAGAATCCCCTAAGTGTGCAAAGAGAAGGAAAGTGATGAAAAGGGTTGTCAAAAGAAGGCAAAATATATTGTGATGTGGGTAGTGTAGGATTGGAACTTGTTGGGAGGGGGTTAGAGATAGTATTTGAATTCATAAAGGGCAATGGGTAGATGAAAATCTAATCCTTGTATGCACCGATTGTTTTTAACTGTTAGTATTTTGTCAAAGTTCATTCCTTCATGAGAGATCCCCTTTGCTATGGAGTAACCAAATGATTGAGATCACTTTTATCTCAAAACCTTCTTCCCTAAACCAAATGAGCTCTCTCGATTTGTACATTGCATGATTCACCATTACACCTAATGAATGTTAAAGAGTTGGAGGATATGAATGATTGTGAATGCTAAGCCTTAGACCCAATTCGTGAAGCGACGGGTATGGCTAAATCTTTTAAAGTAGAGGTTGTTTGTGCATCTCATAACTACTCACAAGAGCATTGAATTGAATTCTTTTGTTGATATTCTCGGATTTGAGCTCCCACCATCAAACCTCTTCTTCGACTTGCTTGTGTTTGTTTGCTTGCGGCCAAGCAAAAGGCAAGTTCAAGGGAGTTGATAGTTGCATCATTTACCTCATTTTTGCATTCATTTAGAGTAGTTTTTATGTGTGTTTAGCATGCATTTGATAGCTTTCTTTGAGTTTGTATCCATGTTTAGAGTGTAGTGAGTCTTAGAGAAGTCTTAGAGAGTCTTGGAGCATTTTGGAGTGTTTTAGGTACTTTGGGAGGTAAGGAGGCTCAAAGGAGTTTGGAGGATGAGCATGAAGCAAGAGGGACCAGTTTGGAGTAAGAGCCATGCCCAACAACCAAAAAGGAAGACCACATGAGCCACGACGGGATGCTACAACGGTATGGAGACACCGACGGAGCCGCGACGGGATGCTGCATCGGGATGAAGACACCGGCACAAGGAGGATCGTCAATGTTCCAGTTGATGCAGCGGTATGGCGATGGTGGGATGGAGACACCGACACAAGTTCCCTGAGAAGTCACTAGTTAGTGCAGCAGTTTGGTGTGTCGGGTTGAGCAAACTGATACGAACCATTTCGGACCCAAAGATCCACCGGGTCAACCTAGTTTGTCCGGGGTTGACCCGGTTCACCCGTATTCACTATAAATACACTTTAGACCTAATTTTTTTAGCAAATTTCATTCTAGTTTTAAACTTGTTTCCCTGGCTCTTTCTTGATTTTGTATGATATCTTGAGTAATTTTTATGCAATCTTCCATTATCTCATCTTAATCTCTATATCTTTCATCACTAGTTATGAATATTAACATTATCTTCATGGGGTTTGTTGATTTCATTATGATTAGTGAGTAGTTCTTTTAAAATCTTTGGGTGTGGTAGATTAGGGTGATTTTAGGTTGATCCATGGTGTTTAGGGCTTAAATTAGTTAACATCCTTATTCATTAGGTGATTTTAATGCTAGATTAGCCTTGATAAAGTTGATTTAGATTTTAAGGAATTTCATGTCCGGAAGGTGTTTGATGAAATTCCCCAAAGAACTTAATGAGTATTTTATATGCTTAGCCTATGAAAATAGATGTTTAAGGTGTTTATTGGTTAGTTGATCTTGTGTTTAATGCTTACTGATTGGTTAATTATGAATGGAAATTTGTATCAATTGGGTAATTAGTAAAGTGATTAGTACCATAGGAATGAATTAATCTTAATTAGTGGTCTAGACCTAAGGATTAACATGTTATGAGTGAATTAGCATAATGGATTAGCTAGGAATCCTCCGAGTCGATAACCTTTTTTTTAATGACTAGGAGGTTCTGGGCCCGAAGGCCCGTACACTACAAGAAAACAGGTGTATTTCCGACGGCAATAATTCCGTCGGAAATTTCTGACGACTTTCCGACGGATTTCCGACTAACTTCTCATCCGTCGGAAATATTACCCCGTCGGAAAGCCGTCGGAATTTCCGACGGATTTCCGACGACCATAATCCGTCAGACACTTTTCGACAGATTTCCGACGACTTTTTGACGAATTCTGATGTTGCCGACATACTGCCGACGGATTTCCGACGACGTTCATCCGTCGGAATTTTCCGACGGATTCCCGACGGACTTCCGACGGATTACCGAAAGATGCCGACATGGTTGCCGACATCGATAATATCTACTTTATATCCGTCGGAAATCCGTCGGAAAATGCACAAAATTTTCCTTATAAAAACGTTTCCACGCTTCATTTATAATCACAACAAAAAAAAATCTCTGTTATCTAATTCCTTACGAAAATGTATTCTTCAAATCTTTATAATTATTTTCGATCATGGATGGACAAGCCCCATCAAATTCCGGACACGGGCCTAGTTACGGAGGAATTCAAAAAGGTCTACATGAATTCATGGCATTTGCGGGTATGCAGAAGAAAGCAAAAAAAAACCGGTAAAATCTATTGCCCTTGTACCAATTGTGGGAATCGTAGATTTATCGTGATAGATGAAGTATGGTGATATAAGCCTCGGAATCCACCAAACTTATGACCACACGATGATCGAGAGATTCCAAGCTTTTCGCGGAAGATGGCCGAAGGTAGAGATGGAGATGGAGATTTGTTGAATGAATCCACACTCAACCACGAATAAAATAACTTGAATCCACAAGCTATTAGACTCGCAACTCACACAAGAAAAGTGAATCCACACTAGTCTTGAAACGAGAACACACAAAGACAATTCTTTGAGAGAAAACTAAAAGTTTGTTTATTTCTTAGGTAAAAAGCGTGAGTCTTACAAAGACACAGAGACAGAGCTTTATAGTAGCTCGTACAAACGGTCACAAAAAAGAAATAAGGAAAGCAAATATTACAAATTAAAGTGACAAACTAGCCGTTGCATGTTAATGCCTTGGCGTAGAAAAGGGAAGCTTGATTCGGTCTTGATTGACCTTCTAGAAGCCTTGGAGGGCGCTTCTTCCAAGTGGGGCCACGAGTTTTATTCCCTGAATTTCGACCATTGTGAACCCAAGTGTGAACGGGTCCGTTTAAGGCAAGTTTTGGTCCATGTGGCTTTTCTTTAGTGTGAACGCTCCAAGTATGATATGATCGTGATTTCTTCTTCCATGCACGTCTAAGGTGATCTCCAATGACTTGAGATCCTGCAATAACTCTAAAGTAATGGAGTTCATCTTTGAACTCATGATACGACTCCCGGTAGGGTCCGAATGGAGGGCTTCGGGGAACTTATGGTTGAGCTTGTTCAACGGGCATTCGTCCACGATCAAACATAATATTGTAGCTGGTTTGTCGATGAATCTTGAAGCTGGAATGGCCTGCTTCATCAGCGTTGAAGTTGGGATGTGATTTGAGCTCGTAGGACGGCCTAGATGCGGCTTTAGGGGCCATAGAAGAATTGGCTCGTTCGAATGGGATTCTGCTTCGACCATTGGTTCTAGGAGGTGATTTAGGTCGGTGAAAGTAGTTTCCCTTAGTGAAGATCAGGTCGTCCAGTCGGTCGTCTGGCATGCGCTTTCTTCTCTCGGCTAAAGCTTGCAAATGGGAGTTTTGGAATCGGTTGAAATGCAACTGAGGGACTCGACCAGGGTCTTCAGCATGGTTGGTTGGTCGAGAGAAATGGTTTTCCCGGGTTGATTTGATGCACGGTTTCCTCAGTTCAGCTCCGGTAAGTTTTCCCTCAGTTTTGGGGGAAACGTCTTCCTCGTCGGTTTTCTTGAATTGGGGCTGAGGGTTTTGACCAAAGTGTTGGCTATAGTCCATTTGTCGATGAAAGTGTGATCCCTCAGTTAGTAGCTTAGGAGCAACTGGCCCAACAACAAGAAAGGTCCTGCTGTCGCCAATAGGATCAGGTTCTAAGCCTGCCGTACGCACAGTACAGTCTCTTTCTGAGGTGGTAGTAGTTCCATGGGCTGTCTCGATACTGATGTCCACATCATACCCTCTCTCTTGGAAAAGTTTCGTCCTCGAAACTTCTTCTTTACCTGCACCAAAATAGAGCAAGTTAGTATCTTCGTAAAGAAGTGGGTCTAGAGATTTACCTCGGGGAATTTGTTTGTTGCGGTTCCGGTGGGATTGATGCTGAGCATCTGGTGGTTCTTCTTTGATCAACAAAGAGGCAATGACTCCTCTCCAAGGTGTGTTGCTGATTGTCTTGGGCAGTACGGTAGTTGTTTTAGTGAAATCTCCCTTTTCACTTTCGATGTCGCCATTGAGCTTTTGCCGATTTGTCTCTTGTTGCTTCTCCTCGGTTCCTGAAATATTTTCTACACTTTTGACAAGAGACAAGTGCGTTATCACAGTCATAGATTGGAACAAATTAGGTTGGACCGTTTCATTTGTAAGGAGCGAGACAATCTCTTTTTTCTTGTTTTCTTGCCGAACATTACTTAGGCGTTCATCTATTTTTCCTTCGGTACCTAAGTCTACTTCAACATTCTGTTCTTGAGGCAATTGCAGCATACTAGTATTTCGACACAATGAATTAATCTCATTAAGTTCAGAATTAACCTTGTTACTAGCGGCGACTTGAATGCTTTCAAGTTGATTCTTTTGTGATTTAAGCCATGAGTTGGAGCATGGCTCCGGTTCCTTCTTAAAGGCTTCTTGAACACGTCCCATTGGGGCTGGGCTGATGTTAATGCGTTTCTTAACCGGTCCAGGGGCTGCTGGTCGGATTTCATCACTCACGGTTTCTTGTGGTACACACTTTTCAGCTTGGACTCCGTTTGATGATGTTGCCCTTTTTCTTGGGCAATCTTTTGCTATATGACCCCTGTTCTTACAATTATAACAAGTCAACTCTAAGGGATTTTTAAAAACAGAGCACTCACTTTGATCCTTGACTTGTTTAGAGTCTTGCACAATTTTAGACGTTGTGCCTTCTCGGCTTGGCTCCTTTGGCAGGTACGTCGTCTTGCTTGCTGGTGTCAGGATTTGTGGTGAATATTTCTCATACATAATCCATTTTAAGTTCTCCCACGTTCTGATCTTTGGCTCCTTATAGTACCATTGTGCGTACTCTTCTTCGTCCCACCATTTTAATGCTTCGCCCATGAATTGTCCAAGTGCTATTGGTAGCTTCTCTTTATCGGGGATGGAATAATACCTAAAGTACTTATCCATTTTGCCTTCCCATTCTAGATAGCCTGATCCTTCACCATGAAATTCAAAAAATTCTGGTCCAAAATATTTATAGCCATTGTCTAGAGATAACCTGATTTTTCTCATGTAGGTTCGGGTGAATCGGGCTTGCATTTGGCCTGATCTGGTGCCGTGGTACAGCTTGCCTCCTCCTACTATTCTGGTTTTCAATTCTTCCCTAGTTAGGCAATCACGTCTACCACCTGAAAATCCAAAAATTCGAGGCTCATAATCCGATTTATAATCTGATTCATAAGTTACCATAGGTTCGGATTTGTTTGGGGTTTGATAGGTGTAGCTCCATGTGTTGTCCGGCGGCTTTGGTGAACTCTCTTGGCAGCCTGGTTCGTCCTCAACGTCTGATTCTGAATAAGCATCTTCGTGCCATGGTTCTCCTTCAAAACTGATTTCAGAATCAGTTTCTCCACGCCATGATAGGCTGCTATGATCATCCCCTTCCTCGCACGAGTTGTTTGATTCTTCACCCCAATCTACCTCGGAGGTGTTAAGTTCACTTCTCTCGTCATCTTCACAATCCATGGCGTCTTAGTTTTGTAAGTATCTCGCAAAACAAAGAGCAAGAGATCAGAATCGTGCTTTGAGGATATATGAAATTAAAAAGCAAATAACAAGAAAATGGAAAGAAAATAGATGGCAAAATCAAAAACGATGGTTTCCCTTTTTTTTTTTTTTTTTTTTTTTTTTTTTTTATAACTTTTATGGAAATAAATTTCGAAATCAACTCAAATAAAAGGAAAATAAATTCTGCTAAATATTTTTATGGTTTTATGAAACGAAATTTTAACAAAGATTTAAAAAAAAATTTATTTGGGTTTTAGTTTATGAGAAATCAAATAAGAACAAAATCGAAACAAGAACAATTTTTTTTTTTTTTTTTTTTTGATATTACTAATGAAACAAAACAAACAGAAAATTGAAAAATAAAGGTTGGATGAACACAACCTGGGGGATAGGAGCTTTTGAGCTCTGATACCAGATGATATAAGCCTCGGAATCCACCAAACTTATGACCACACGATGATCGAGAGATTCCAAGCTTTTCGCGGAAGATGGCCGAAGGTAGAGATGGAGATGGAGATTTGTTGAATGAATCCACACTCAACCACGAATAAAATAACTTGAATCCACAAGCTATTAGACTCGCAACTCACACAAGAAAAGTGAATCCACACTAGTCTTGAAACGAGAACACACAAAGACAATTCTTTGAGAGAAAACTAAAAGTTTGTTTATTTCTTAGGTAAAAAGCGTGAGTCTTACAAAGACACAGAGACAGAGCTTTATAGTAGCTCGTACAAACGGTCACAAAAAAGAAATAAGGAAAGCAAATATTACAAATTAAAGTGACAAACTAGCCGTTGCATGTTAATGCCTTGGCGTAGAAAAGGGAAGCTTGATTCGGTCTTGATTGACCTTCTAGAAGCCTTGGAGGGCGCTTCTTCCAAGTGGGGCCACGAGTTTTATTCCCTGAATTTCGACCATTGTGAACCCAAGTGTGAACGGGTCCGTTTAAGGCAAGTTTTGGTCCATGTGGCTTTTCTTTAGTGTGAACGCTCCAAGTATGATATGATCGTGATTTCTTCTTCCATGCACGTCTAAGGTGATCTCCAATGACTTGAGATCCTGCAATAACTCTAAAGTAATGGAGTTCATCTTTGAACTCATGATACGACTCCCGGTAGGGTCCGAATGGAGGGCTTCGGGGAACTTCTGGTTGAGCTTGTTCAACGGGCATTCGTCCACGATCAAACATAATATTGTAGCTGGTTTGTCGATGAATCTTGAAGCTGGAATGGCCTGCTTCATCAGCGTTGAAGTTGGGATGTGATTTGAGCTCGTAGGACGGCCTAGATGCGGCTTTAGGGGCCATAGAAGAATTGGCTCGTTCGAATGGGATTCTGCTTCGACCATTGGTTCTAGGAGGTGATTTAGGTCGGTGAAAGTAGTTTCCCTTAGTGAAGATCAGGTCGTCTGGTCGGTCGTCTGGCATGCGCTTTCTTCTCTCGGCTAAAGCTTGCAAATGGGAGTTTTGGAATCGGTTGAAATGCAACTGAGGGACTCGACCAGGGTCTTCAGCATGGTTGGTTGGTCGAGAGAAATGGTTTTCCCGGGTTGATTTGATGCACGGTTTCCTCAGTTCAGCTCCGGTAAGTTTTCCCTCAGTTTTGGGGGAAACGTCTTCCTCGTCGGTTTTCTTGAATTGGGGCTGAGGGTTTTGACCAAAGTGTTGGCTATAGTCAATTTGTCGATGAAAGTGTGATCCCTCAGTTAGTAGCTTAGGAGCAACTGGCCCAACAACAAGAAAGGTCCTGCTGTCGCCAATAGGATCAGGTTCTAAGCCTGCCGTACGCACAGTACAGTCTCTTTCTGAGGTGGTAGTAGTTCCATGGGCTGTCTCGATACTGATGTCCACATCATATGGTCACACTTGTATTGTCATGGGTTTATGCCGGGTTACAAGATTTGGTATTATCATGGAGAAAATGATACAATGGTGGATAATTATGCTAGTACTAGTGAACATTATATTGGGGATAACACTAGCTTAGAAGAACCCGCAATGGAAGAACAAAGTACTGTAGGTCATGTTCAGATGGTGAACAATGCATTTCGTGAAAGTATACCATCGGTTGCTGAGTATGGAGATAGGGGAGAAGAACCTAATTTAGAAGCTCGGAGATTCTTTGATATGTTAGACGCTGCTAAACATCCGTTATATGATGGGTGTAGAGGTGAACATTCCCCTTTATCAACTGCAACAAGGATGATGGGTATAAAGACGGATTTCAATTTGAGTGAGGAGTGCGTGGATGCAATCGCTGATTTTGTGAAAGAAATTTTGCCAGAAGATAATCTTGCACCGGCATCATACTATGAGATACAGAAACTTGTTCAAGGTCTAGGATTGCCGTATCAGATGATAGATGTATGCATAGACAACTGTATACTCTACTGGAGAGAGGACGCAGATCGTACGACATGTCGTTTTTGTCGCAAACCTCGGTATAAGGAAACAGGTGGAAGAGTGCCAGTGCCATATAAACGGATGTGGTATTTACCGTTAATAGAGAGATTGAAGAGGTTATATCAGTCAGAGCGCACAGCAGGAGCAATGAGATGGCATGCAGAGCATACAACAGATGGACAAATCGCCCATCCGTCAGATGCAGGAGCATGGAAACATTTTCAATCCATTTATCCCAGCTTTGCGTTTGAGGCAAGGAACGTATACCTTGGATTATGTACCGATGGTTTCAGCCCTTTTGGGAAGCACGGCAGAAAATATTCTTTGTGGCCAGTAATTGTAACACCTTACAATTTGCCGCCATCTTTGTGCATGCGAAGGGAGTTCTTGTTCCTTAGCATTCTCGTTCCTGGACCAGAGCATCCGAAGAGATCACTTGATGTGTTTTTGCAACCATTGATTTATGAGCTGCGAATGTTATGGGACCAAGGTATTGAAGCGTTTGATGTTTCTTGTCACCAAAATTTCATCATGCGGTCGGTACTTTTGTGGACTATTAGCGATTTTCCAGCATATGGCATGTTATCAGGATGGACAACGCACGGAAGGTTATCGTTCCCGTACTGTCAAGATAACACTGATGCGTTCCAATTGAAGCACGGACGGAAAACGTCTTGGTTTGATTGTCATAGGCGATACCTACCTAGCGATCATCCTTATCGTCGGAGCACCACATTGTTTAGGAAGAACCGGAAAGTATTTGACGGTCCTCCTCCTGAGTTAGATGGTGAGTATTTGTTGACTCAGTTTAGAGATTTTGGTGCAGAGAGGACCGTTGATTGTGGTGGTAACGGACATCATCCTGTTGATGGTTGTGGCAACGTTCATAATTGGCACAAGAGGAGCATTTTCTGGGATTTGCCTTATTGGAAGAACCATCTTTTGAGGCATAATCTGGATGTCATGCACATTGAGAAGAATTTTTTCGACAACATTATGAACACCGTTCTCAATGTCAAAGGGAAGACGAAGGACAATCTGAAGTCTAGATTGGACTTGCCAGACATTTGTTCTCGTAGAGCACTACATGTGACAGGGAACGGGTAGCCTCCGGTCCCGGCTTTTCGTTTCGATGAACCTTCAAAGGCCGAGTTTTTGACTGGATTACCGAAAGTGTTAGATTCCCAGACGGATACGCATCTAACCTTCGGAACTGCGTTGATCATGGAGAAGGGAAGTTTACTGGGATGAAGAGTCATGATTGTCATGTGGTGATGCAGCGCCTCCTTCCATTTGCCTTTGCATGTCTTCTACCACGTAATGTCCACGAAGCAATTGCAGGTACAATCATGAAATTATTTATTTACTACTTTATACAATATATACTTCATTATTTAATTATTCATTTGTTATCCATATATTGCAGGGATTGGTTCCTTTTTCCGAGATATATGTTCTCGCTCTCTTACATCCGACGGTATCCGCAATCTTGGGGCTAATATACCTGTAATCCTTTGCAATTTGGAGAAGATATTTCCTCCTTCATTCTTTGATGTTATGGAACATTTAACAATTCATCTCCCTCGAGAATCAGAGCTTGGGGGCCCGGTTCAGTACCGTTGGATGTATCCTTTCGAACGGTATATGTTACATCTAAAGAAGAAGGTGAAAAATTTGAGTAGAGTGGAGGGTTCTATCGTCGCACAGACCATCAATGAAGAAACCTCACATTTTGCCGAGTCCTACTTTCCATCACAAGTCAAAACAAAGAGTCGTAGAGCATCTCGACATGATGACGGAGGCGTCCTACCTTTCTATCCGGTCGATGTACCTCATATATTTTTACAGATTGGACGACTTAGTGGAAAAGGCAAGAAGAGGAGACTTTCACCACAAGAGCGAGAGCATTTGCATATGTATATTCTCACAAACTGCGACGGAGTTGATGAATATGAGAGGTATTATATATTGAACTTAATTTTTAATTACTTATTGGGTTCTTGATTATATATATATGTACTAACGTGATAATTGTTTCAATCTCACATGATGTATATGGCTTATCAACGTTTTGCATTACCTGACAAAACAGATGACGAGCTAATCGAGCTCAAACAGGAAAGTTCGGACGTTGGTTAAGAGATTATGTAAGTCTTTTAATTGCCTTGTTTTTAGCAATCATCATATGTAATGAAAGATTTAATTATTTGAAGTATTTTTATTTTAATTGTGCAGGTGACGACAGAGAAGGCTAACGGACAAACATTTCCCACGTGGTTAGAAGAAATTGTGAGATTTGCACTAGCAACCGTGCAGTCACATGTGATGTATAGCACACGGGGGTACGCTTTTAAGATTCTTCGGGATGATAGGAGTGCGACAACTTCAGATTACGGTGTATCAACTCAGTCAGGTGATCTTGTATACTATGGTGTCGTACGTGAGATTTTCGATGTTCAGTACCCGGGAATGCTCGGTCTAAGATGTGTTGCATTTTTATGCGACTGGAACGACCCATTAGTAGGAAGCGGTGTGCGACACGACCAATTTGGTGTTACATCATTACATAGCAGAAGAAAACTCCAGAGATACAAGCCATTTGTACTTGCATCACAAGCAGACCAGGTTTGTATTTCTTTTACGTTAATTTTTAATTTAGTTTTGTTGCATTCCCGTGGTTAAATTTGTACATGGTGTAGGTATGCTACATTCCCTATCTGCGGGTGACAAACAAGCAAGACCCATGGGTTACAGTCACATCGATAAACCCGAGAGGTAGAGTTCATGGGATGTCTGATCATGAACCCCTCCAACAAAGCTCCGTAGGTTTGGGTTCAATCGAGCATTCCCTTGAGGTCGACCTTGTCGTTGATTTCACCATACAGTCAGACGATCGAGTATTTGAGGATTCAGAAGAAGAATTTGACGAATTTGGGGAACCTTCCGATTCAGGAGAATCAGATTACTCATCATCGGATTGACAGTAGTTTTAATTATAAAATTTGCACCGTAAAATATGTACATATATTTGAACTAGAATTGTAATGTGTAATATATCAGTTATGTCGAAATTTTATAAAGTTAGACATTTGGTTACAAGGTTAACATATATTATAACTTCTATATAACACATTTTCTTGATGTATATACAAGGTTAACCTATTTTATATACATCATACAAGTGTTTGTAAACTTTTGCCACCAAAAAAACCCTATACCCAATACCCTAAACAAGATTTTTGAATATCCGTCGGAAATCCGTCGGAAATTTCCGACGGATTCAGCTGCCTCGGATAAAACCTATTTTAGCCGATGCAGCTGAATCCGTCGGAAATCCGTCGGAATTTTCCTACGGATTTCCGACGGTTTGAGTTGAATCTTGGTTATATCCGAGGGATTGATATTTTAGCCGAGGCAGCTGAATCCGTCGGAAATCCGTCGGAAATCCATCGAAAAATTCTGACGGATTTCCGACGGATTCAGCTGCCTCGGCTAAAATATCAATCCCTCGGATATAACCAAGATTCAACTCAAACCGTCGGAAATCCGTCGGAAATTTCCGACGGATATTTAAAAATCTTGTTTAGGGTATAGGGTATAGGTTTTTTTGTGGCAAATGTTTACAAACACTTGTATTATGTATATAAAATAGGTTAACCTTGTATATACATCAAGAAAATGTGTTATATAGAATTTATAAATTTTGATGGAAGTGTTTGTATAAGATATAGTTGATTTATGAGAAATGATATGTTTTGATGTTGTATAATTTTTAAACTAATGCAAAGCCTTTAATATTGATGAACTTAATATATATATTGAATGAAACATGTAAATAACATGTCCCTAAATCATATAAAGAAACCCTAAACCCTAAACCCCAAATATACCCTAATTCTGTCGGAAATGTCTGACGGATTTCCGACGGATCTGAAAAATTAGACACGTGCTTGTTGACTGACTAATCGACAAACATGCAAGGAATATACCTTATCCGTCGGAAATCCGTCGGAAATTTCCGACGGATTTCCGACGGATATGAAAAATTAGACATGTGCTTGTTGACTGACTAATCGACAAACATGTAAGGAATATACCTTATCCGTCGGAAATCCGTCGGAAATTTCCGACGGATTTCCGACGGACTTTGATATTTTCGAGACCGCGGGAATATCAACCGCGTAAATGAAATTATTTTTCGAAATCCGACGGAATTCCGACGGATTTCCGACGGACATCGAATTATATCGACGAAACGTAAATTTTTTTCCTTCTTTCTCTCTTCTTCCTCTCTCTCTTCCGTCGCTTCTTCTCCCTCTTCTCTCTTCTTCTTCCTTACCGAAAATCTCTTCTTCTCCCTCTTCTCTTCTTCTTCTTCACAATTTCAATTTTAATCTTCAATTCATCAACTCCTTTTCATCAATTCCTCAATTCTTCTCCAACAAAACTATGTAAGTTTAATCAATTCCTTTAAATTTTTTTTATATCATGTTAGTTTTAGGGAATATATTAGTTAGGTTGTTAGAATTCTATTTATGTGAATTGTTAAGTGGTTATAATAGAATTTGTTATTTAGAATAATATTAGTGTTAGGGTTTATGTGTTTAGATTGTTGATTTAGAATTGTTGATTTAGAAAACAAATTTTTGATCTTGTTTTATTTTCTAAAATATTAAAATCGTTTTTAGATCTTGTTTTATTTTCTAAAAATATTTTAAAAACGTTTCTAGATATTGTTTGAATTTTTTAAAATATTGTTTAAGTAATAAAAACGTTTAGAGAATATTTGTATATATTAAAAACGTTTTTAATATATTTTTTAAGTAATAAAAACGTTTTCATAATATTTGTATATATTAAAATTGTTTTTACAATTTGTTATAGTAATAAAAACGTTTTTATAATATGTATATATATTAAAATCGTTTATAATATTTTTTAATTAATAAAAACGTTTTCAAAATATTTCTATATATTTAAGTTGATGTTAAAATATTTGTTTAATAATAAAAACGTTTTTATAATATGTGTATATATTAAAATCGTTTATAATAATTTTTAACTAATAAAAACGTTTTTAAAATATTTCTATATATTTAAGTTGATGTTAAAATATTTTTTAATAATAAAAACCTTTTTCAAATATTATTTTAGAAACAACATCGTTTTAAATATTTTTTTTATAGTAATCAAACGTTTTCTAAATATTTTTATATATTAAAACTGATTTTAAAATATTTTAGCAAATTTTGAAATTTTTTGAAAAATTTGAATTTTAGTAAACTTTGAATTTTTCTCAAAATTTGAATTTTTTGGAAAATTTTAATTTTCCGGAAAATTTGAATTTTTCCTAAATTGTTTTCCTGAAATTTCAAAAAATTTGGTAACTTTTGAATTTTTTGTTAATTTACTAACAATTTTACCGTTTTCCGCAGGGATCACGACGATGTTCTTCAGTTGGGAGGGGGCAACCAAGGACGCCGTTCTCGGGGTTCTCGGTGTACGCCTCCTCCTCCGGGACCAACGAGCTCGGGAACTCACATCCCTGATTCCCAGCAATCCGCTGCTCGGAGCCACATTGAGATCGAGGAGCTAGTCCGGCAGCCTAACCGGGGCCATTGCATTCGACTCGACCCGAAGTTTGAGGACGGCACTTGGTAAGAAAATTTTTGTACATTATTTCAATTTATTTAGATTTTTAAAGTTAACATATTTATATCTTTTCATAATGTTTTCAGGTTTAAGCTGTCGACTCAGATCACCAAGGCGATATTACGGATGCTCCACAACATGTTGGACAAACCGTACGAGAAGTATTCGGACATGCCTACCGAGGAGAAAGACGTGTGGCACCGGACTTTCGCGGTAAGTTATTTATTGATATATTATTTATTTTGAATTTCATTTTGTCAATTTTTCTTTTTGACATGTAACATATTTTTTTTAAAAATTGTAGCAAGAGTTCACGTGGGACTCTCATCATACGCGCAAAGTCATTGACACATTCGACAAGTATGCCGCAAACTCGTACTCGAAGCACATGTACGAGTGGAAGCAGAAGTGGAAGCACAACAAAGACAAGCCGAAGGACCTTGACGACGACGTCTGGAAGGGCTTCTGTGAGTACTGGAGTAGGCCTGCGACGAAAAAGACCTCCGAGCAACAGTCGAAGAACCGAAATAGCCAACGAGGCGGGAAAGGGGTCTACATCCACAACGCGGGCGCAAAGACCATCGAACGGGAAGCGATGGAAATGGTAAGTTTAATTTAATTTTTTTATTGTTAATTCTGTTTTTTATATTTATTTAACTTAACAAATTTTCGCAGGCGAGAGAATCTGGTTCCGAACCCGATTATCTTCAACTCATCGAGAATAGACACACCAACAAGAAAACCGGTCAGATACAGGACTTGGGGATGCGGGATGTTGTCGAGAAGAGCAAGAAGACGAAGCTGGACCGTGAACTATCATCGCAGCTCACTATCGAAGGATCGACGTCCTCGAACTCTTTGTCCCGGGAAGAGATAAACCAGATTGTACTTGAGGTAAGTTTTAATTTCATTTCGTTTTTTTTTTATTTTTGTTATTTATTTATTATCGGTTATAATTATTCGCAGCAAACCCGGCAAGTGAAAGGTCGATTCGCTGGGTTAGGCACCGTTCCGACCCAGGAATCTTCTTCCTCGCTTCCTCGTTATCCTTCGGAGTACCGGGTAGAAATCGAGAGGCTCACCCAAACGGTGAAAGACCGTGACCAGCAGGTTGAAGAGCTACGGACGGAGCAACAGACTACCAACAAGAAGCTCTCCTGCTTGGAGAAGATGATGGAGAAATGTTTCCCGCATATGTTTCGGGATAATAATCCCGACGACGCAGATTCTCCAACCGTTTAAATATTTGCTTTTAATGCTTTTTTTTTTAACCATTTATTTTAATGTGTAATGAATTTTTTAATTTTGTTTAATGAATTTATATATTTATTATTTCTATTTTTAATTTATATTTCAAATTTATATAATTTTAATATATAAATTTCAAAAAAATAAATAATTAAATAAAATTCAAAATACCAATTCCGTCGGAAAACCGTCGGAATAAGTTACCGTCGTAAATCCGTCGGAACCTATTTCCGACGAAGAACCGACGGACTTCCGAGACAACTTCCGATCAAATTATCCGTCGTAACTCCGTCGAAAATAGTTACCGTCGGAAATATCTTCCGACGGATTTACGACGGATTTCCGACAAATTCATCCGATCACCATCCGTCGGAAATTCTGTCGGACAAGGGTGGGGCCCACGGGCCGAGAGAGGGCATGGGGCCCACATGTAGTGGCGGTCGGGACGTTATAAGTGGTATAAGAGCCGAACCCAAACACGTGTGTGGAGTCAGGTGGGCTCACACCGTCTAGGGTGACGATCCTGGTGCGCAACGAGGACGTTGCGCTCTATGAGTGGAGGTGATTGTAACATCCCGCTTTCTTGTATATGCCGAGCGGCTTATAAGAATTGA
Organism: Eutrema japonicum; assembly: GCA_030161315.1. Lineage (NCBI taxonomy): Eukaryota > Viridiplantae > Streptophyta > Magnoliopsida > Brassicales > Brassicaceae > Eutrema > Eutrema japonicum. Next base: position 33,833,128 of record BSQW01000012.1, read on the forward strand.
TTTGGCTACCTATGTCACCAAAGTGCACTTATCTCTTCGGGAACTTGTCCAGAGAGAACTCCAGAGTTAAGCGTGCTTGAGCTGGAGCAATTTAAGGATGGGTGACCTACCGGGAAGTGATTCGCGGTATCGTGTGAGTGAGGACAAAAAAACGGGGAAAGATCACGTGGTGATTGCAGGGTCAGTAAACAAGCCTCCCGGACTAACGCACCGGCCGTCGGATAAGGGTGGGGCCCACGGGCCGAGAGAGGGCATGGGGCCCACAGGTAGTGGCGGTCGGGGCGTTATAATTTTAATATATAAATTTCAAAAAAATCAATAATTAAATAAAATTCAAAATAAAATTCAAAATACCAATTCTGTCGGAAAACCGTCGGAATAAGTTTCCGTCGTAAATCCGTCGGAACCTATTTCCGACGAGGAACCGACGGACTTCCGAAACAACTTCCGATCAAATTATCCGTCGTAACTCCGTCGAAAATAGTTACCGTCGGAAATCCGTCGGAAATATCTTCCGACGGATTTACGACGGACTTCCGACAAATTCATCCGATCACCATCTGTCGGAAATTCTGTCGGTAATATATCCGTCGGAAGTCCGTCGGAAATTACCGACGGCATTTCCGACGGCATTTCCGACTGAATATCCGTCGGAGTATCCGTCAGAACGTATGCGGTCGGAAATCCGTCGGAAATGGCTGACGGCTTTCCGACGGATTCCGACGGAAACCATATTTCCGACGAACTGTAACCGACAACTTAAATCCGTCGGAAATCCGTCGGAAAAGGCCATTTCCGACGGATTTCCGACGGATTTGCCCGTCGGAAATATCCTTGTTTTCTTGTAGTGGTACATCCCCCCATGGCGAGACCCAAACCATGTAATTGAACTCTCCTTTGGAGAGCAGACCCCTCCCAACGTGACACGAACCCGTGACCTCCAAGGTCCCTACATTATCGGTAACCAACGAGTCGATAACCTTACCCAATGATTCACTTGTTTAGTCTTGATTTACACCGTTTAAGCGTTTTAGTTTGTTTTCCCGCGTTTAGTTAGTATTCAAATCGTGTTAGTCTATTGTTTCCACTTGTTTTATGCTTTGATCTTGTTTATTTAGACCTTATTTCATTAGGATTGCTAGAAAAACCCAATTCTTATTTTCTTAGCTTGAATAGTTTTTTGGATTCATAGTGTCATATTTCCTTGGTTCGATCCCTATATGATGAAATGATATGAGAACATTGGATAATTGATACCTTGATCAGTTTACAACTGCATCTGTTAACTTCTTATTTTTCAATAATTTGTATTGGTTGTTTGCATTTTTTTTCCAATTGCAGAGAAATATATTTCTGTACAGTAGCAAACCCACATATATTTTACATTTGCATTCTTAAGGTATCAAAGTTTATTACTTATTAACTAATATATTCAACCATGGTGAAGACACTCCTGGCCGCGGGAAGAGTCTTTTAAGCCACAGCGAAACCACCTTTGGCCGCGGGTCGAGCCCACACACCCGCGACCAGCCAAAAAGGCCCAAAATTAAGTCAGCTCGTTCGAAGCCCGCTTAAAGCCTCCATAGAACACCTTTTAGTTTACTTTTTGCATTTCTTTTCTTAGATTGTTGTTCTTACTTTCGAGATTGGTGAAAAAGCTCTCTCCGGACTTAGTTCTTAAAAGTGAGAGGCTCCTTCACCAACCTCCTGCTCTTAATTGAATTATGCTTTTACTTTCTTCAATCGTGTCCGAGTAGTTCTCTTGTTGGGCAAAAAGATCTCAAGGACCTCTCATGGATCGATTCATCATTAGGTTTTAGATTAGGGTATCTATTTGGTTCTTCGTTCTATCCATATTTTTAATGCATGTTTTCTTGATTAGATACCTTGCAATTGATCTTAGATATTTTTAAAGTTACGAAAGTACTGGATCTATATGTTTGACCTAGGATAGGCGAGCAAAACCACCACAAGATACAAACGTATACTTGTGGAGTGGTTGTGAGTGTTAATGACCTTTGCGTATCATCATAACTTTTTGGGCGACCAGAGACGAAAGCTACCGGTCGAGTACTAAAGTTAACGGTGTGTAGGATGTACGAAAGTAGGCTACCCACAGTGTCCATGTTCCAAGTTCAAGAACCAAAAGACGACAAAAGTCGCATTAAAATCCTAGAAAAATTCCTATGATTTTCGGCCACGATACCTAGAGAGTTCCCGATTGCCCAACGCTTAGTTTATTTGTTTACAACCTCGCTTAGCTTATTCGTTTATTTTACTTTCTTGTTTTCTTATTTTCGCTTTTAATTATTCGCTTGCTTACTAGTTTATTTACTTGCTGGCTTTCTTATTTTCTCGCTTAATTTAGTTTAAATTTCTAGCACTCGTTTCGTGACACACCATAAACTTTATTTCCGTTTTAGACTTCATTGCTAATTCTCTGTCTAAGGTATCACATAACAGTTTTCCCTCCCTGTGGATCGATACCTTAAGTACTACAACGCAAATATGTGCACTTGCAGACTTTTAGGTTTACAAATTTAAAACATGAAGTTTTAGAAACAATCTGATTGTATCAAGTTTTTGGTGCCGTTACCGGAGAGGAAATCGCTATCGTTCTGTCACGCCTTAGAGGTTAGTAAATCGACTATAAGACAATCTTTTTCTTTTTAATTTTAACTTTAATTTTTGTTTTTGTTTTTCTTTGTTTCAACCTTTGAAACATGAACTCGCCTCTGGTGCATGATCACTACTACGAGTAGAGTTACGACGACACATCTTATGCTCACTACTCTCACGATTCACACTACTACCATGATTCGTACTACATGGATCGAAAACCGGCACTGACCAAATACTCTCAAGGGCGCTACGAGCGGCATCCTTACTTATAGCATTGTTGCCTTCAAGCCGTCACCCTTGAGCCTCTCGGTGATGAGGAAAACACGAGTCTTCTTCAAGAACTCAAAGAATTTATGCACGAAGATGAGGGGTATTACGTACTTTCCAAACTCGATGGAGAACCCGTATTCAAATTGGTTATAAAGGAGTCATTAAATGAAATTCCCTTGAATTCTCAAGGTCATGACAATGAAACAGAACATCAAGAAAAAGAAGGACCTATATCTATTCGTAGTGACGATATTGTCTCCATCGATTCGTTCGAATGCCTTGAAGATGAAAAACAAGATCACAAGCCACCTCCACTCGACGAGCCAAAGTTCTCTTCTACTTCAGCTCCTCACCACGCTGAGTGTGAGAAAAATCTCGTGAAGGATGAGACACCTACACATGTTGGAGCACTCATCGATTATCCAAATCAACATATATGTTTCTCGAGGATCAACAAGAAAACCTCGTATTCGGAGATTCCCGCAAGGAACTCTCATTTTATGAACACATGCAGCGGAGATGAACCACTTTTAGACCTGAAAGAGCTACAAATAACGTTGAAAACGTTCTAGAAGAAGGTGCACGCGTCACACTTGAAGAAAACATCAAACCGATGAATTCGACATATAAAAGGATCCCCTTTGATGCACACACGACCCTTGCTCATATGATACGTGGTGGAGACTCAATTGAAGCTAAGGTGAAGCTTAAATGGCCCTCAAGAATCTACCCTCAAGAATCTTCACAAGAAAGACGAAGTGTAGACGAGAAACATGACGAACCGAGAAAATCCGACCAAGATCACTCCACCGTGGTCGCAGCTCCTCCACCCGCGACCAAGATCACTCCACCGTGGGCGCGCGTCACCGATCCGCGGCCAAACCTCCTTTCACCACGGCCACTTCTTCTCCACCTGCGGCCAGCCCATATTCATCTCAACTCCGACGTTTTGCGTCCCGATCCTACTTCTTCGAGCAAGCTTTCTTATCCATCAACACTCAAGCTCTGACCAAGACCCCAACTGATATAGAGCCTACCATCTATGAATCATGCAACGTGGCTCTACAACCCGAGAATACCAAAGAAGAAGAATCATACTCCAAGGAAGCTCCAAGTCTGATTTTTCATTGTGATCCTGGAGGTGATCACCATCTCAAACTTGATAACGGAAATTCCAAGTGAGAATGACGTGATATGTTTTATACGAAGGATTAAAAGGTTAAATCAAAGGGAACTTGTTTTCGTACAAGGCCTTTCTTCGACTAAGCTCACCTAGCTACTGACGTCGAGCTAAATGACTTTAAACAAAAGCGCTCAATGGGAGGCAACCCATTTCGGTACTTTTTTTAAAGTTTTTTTTTTCTTCTATTAACGTTTTGTTTTTCTTAGTTTCAGCTTTCTAAAAACCAAAAAACCTAAAAAAAATGAAAAAACCGAAAAGACAAAAAGATGGAAGCACCGTTCGGTCCATCACGAACCGCGATAAAGAACTTGACCGCAAAAGAAGTCCGGCCGTAGGTGAAAAGCCCCGAGCCGCGGCCAGCTCCCCATCTGCCGCGATCGCGATCAATTGAGCAGCGGTGAAGCTCCATGTGACCGCGGGTGCAACCCTTCGACCTGCAGCCAACCCCCTGTCTTTCTCGATCGATTTGTTTCGATCCCCGATCGACTCCTATCCATTTCCAATCACCTCCACACCCATTCTCCATCACCAAAACACCATCTACCATTCCATTCCCACATCCATTCCCCAACACCTCCATGTAAGTTTTATTTTTCTCGAAATTTTTTCAATTATTACATACATTTATTTCTTGTCCTTGCTCGATTTATTTCACACTGGGGATAATGTGATTTAAGTATGGGGGAAGATTTCATCCCTTACTAATCACCTTTTCTTTCATGAGTCTTTGCATTTTGCATTTTTCATGCTTTCTTAAATAACATTTCAAGTTTTTTTTCAAATAAAAGTAGGAATACATTTTAAGGGAATGATGAAAGAAATCCATAACGATAACCGACCAGTGTGCTTATACGCTATTCCCTAGTAACATGCTTTTTTGTAATTTGGTTCTACACTAGGCGGTATCTAGAGTTTCTGTTAATGCGAAATTCCCAGAGGAATTTAGACCGTAGAGACTCTTTAGGATGTAATATACTAGTTCTATTATACTTGGACTTTAACTTGACTTAATTTTCCCATCATAGGTTTAGGCAAAGATAACAAATCATACATTCATGACGTTTTTTTACCTTTTACCACTCTTTGTCGTACCTGAATGGCCATATCATCTTTAGTTGGTAGCCCACCCGAAACTTAACCATTGTTCAGACCTCATGCATCTCTCTTTGTGTCTTATGTGCAAATATGTGCAAAAACGCCAGAGAGGGAGGAATGACACAATTTCTAGTCAATAAAGACGGAGACTATACACGATTGGTGGATGGGAATTCAACAAAGACGAGAGCTTGGTTATGCCTTGGAAAACTCAAAAACATGGTAAACTTCCGTGCCCCTATGACTCTATATCAATAAAAGGCGTTTCCCCCTTTAAAAAACAAAAATAATCGAAAGGGAAAGGAAACTAGAGCCTAAAAAGAGTCTAGGTTGGCCGACGAAATTATTATGCATCCATGGTTCGTTAACGAGAAGTTTGTCATTCCGAGCCCACCGAAAATTCTAAGTCTGTGAGAATGACAGAAAACTTCTGTTTTTGGAAAAATGAGGAATTGCTACATTTTTACGCAAGAAGATGTGACTAGAAGCTGTGGTTCTCAATAGGTCCATCCTCTCTTGTTGTTTTGCATAATATCTCGCAGCACCCTCCGGTGAAATTACGGTAACCCGAAACACTTTTAACCTCACCTCTAAATGCCTTTAATGCCTAGCCTCGATTGTCTTGGTTTGATTATTTTGATGATAAGTTCACGTTTGCACTTAATTAATTTAGAGAGCTAGTTCACCTAAATTTTGGATTTTGAAAGTTTACATTTCGTATGACGGATACCGTGGACTAGTATTACAGAAACTTCTACTAAGAATTTTTTAAGCTAGATTGCGATTGATGTAGTTCGATGGTTATGGTTTAGAAGGACGGTATCCGAGATTTCTAGTTTCCTATGATTTTTGTTTGATCTTTTTGGGCTTTGGTTTTGTTTTGTTTGAGGACAAACAAAGTTTAAGTCTGGGGGGTGTGATAACACCGTATTTTTACCCGATTTACCGCTTATTTTAGAACACTTTAATAAGTGTTTCACTTTCTTTTACATATTTTTATCGTAGTTTTCGCATATTTGTAGTTTCAAGACTTTTTTTAGGTTCCTTAGGCAAAACGACGCAAATTGGAGAAAACAAGATTTTAGACAATTTTAGACCGTCAAAAGTTCGACATCCGATGAAGACCTTCTCACCGTCTGATCACGCTCAAAACTAGATAAAAGATATAAGGAAGAACCACCTTTCATACCCACTTGATTTTATAAAAATAAAACAGTTAGATCTTATGATACATCCAATTGACTGAATGCATGTTCTGCAGTCTCGCGAAAGAAACACGAGAAGAATTGAAGTTTCAACCTCATAGGACAACCACCGCGGGTCTAGGATCTCCAACCGCGGCGAAGAAACTCATGGCCGCGGGAAAAGACTCTCCAACTGTGGTGAAACCAGCTTTGGCCGCGGGTCGAGCCCATGCACCCGCGGCCAGCCAAAAACGTCCCAAAATCAGCTCGTTTGAAACCCGCTTAAAGCTCACTTCGTTTTCTCTTCAAAGAAACCCTAAAGATGAACAAAGTAAGAGTTGAAGACCTATAAATATTTGTTTTACATGCACAATTTCATAGCCTCCATAGAACACCTTATAATTTACCTATTGCATTACTTTTCTTAAGTTTTTGTTCTTACTTCCGAGATTGGTGAAGAAGCTCTCTCCGGACTTAGTTCTTAAAATCGAGAGGCTCTTTCACAAACCACCTGCTCTTAATTTAATTATACTTTTGCTTTCTTTAATCGTGTCCGAGTAGTTCTCTTGTTGGGAAAAAGGATCTCAAAGAGCTCTCATGGATCGATTCATCATTAGGTTTTAGATTAGGGTATCGATTAGGGTTCTTCGTTCTATCCATATTTTTAATGCATGTTTGCTTGATGAGCTACCTTTCAATTGATCTTAGATATTTTTAGAGCTGCGAAAGTACTGGATCTATATGTTTGACCTAGGGTAGGCGAGCAAAACTGTCACAAGATATACGAAAGTATATTTGTGGAGGGGCTGTGAGCATTCACGACCTTTGCGTATCATCATAACTTTTTGCGCGGCCTGAGACGAAAGCTACCGGTCAATGATAAATTTATTGGTGTGTAGGATGTACGAAAGTATGCTACACACAATGTCCATGTTTCAAATCTCGGGCTTCAATCAGAGCGACTTTCTGCCAACCGTGAGGCTTTTCCGCATCGAACCACCTGAAGAAATTGCAGGATCTCAAATTTGCTTCTCCGCACCCATAAAATCTCCTGCTTGGATTATCATTCGTCCAAGCTTTCCTCACCATCGACGGCTTCCCACACTGACATCTAACTTCACCCATCGTTAAGCTCGTTCCATCACTGTTAGCGTTCGAACCCCTCCCCAAACTTTGGCTTCGATTCATCTTTTTTCGGATTGGATTTGGGGATTTAGGGTTCTTGCAGTTGGGGATATATAGACGAGGACGTTTAAACCATGGTTAGATGCTAACATATACTAACAGAAAATTATTCACCGTTTGTGAGATTATAATGTGAGGTTGTAAAATAAGCACACCTCTCACAGTTCGAGATTTAAAATGGGCAAACAAAAATAGTTTGGATATTTTACTGGGTACAAAAATAGTTTAGATATTAAAAAACTTATCGGAATAAAGTTGGGGTATTTTTATGGAATTTTCCCTTGAAAATATTGATTTGATTTTTTTTTTATCACTTGAAATTGCGAAAATTACCTAATCCAAACAATTTTTATTAGTGTTTGACCAACTAACGTTTTTATATTTAAATCATAATCTACAAAAAAATATTATTCCACACATAATCAAGTCATTTTCGTTAATGTTTAATTTATTAACTTTTTTATATTTAATCAAATTTTACCCAAAAAAAATCATTACCCTACGCATAAAGCTGGATATAATCTAGTAAAAATGTAAATTATGATACATTCATTGAAAAATGTAACTATTCCTTAATCGTTCCTTTACTTAATTTTTTTAATTTAAATTTATGAAACAAAAAAAACATTTGAACAAGAAAACAACATCCCTATCATAAATCCTCATTAATTACGATAATGGATAAATGAAAATGACACAACCCAAATGAAAATGACAACCCAAAATAGCAAATGTGATTAAGATGAAAAAGGTGAATGATTGGTTACCAAATTTTTTATAAAAAATATTCAATGTTCAATTCAATCACATAGCTAATTGAAAAAATTAACCACTAATCACTTTAGTTACCAAAATTTATATAAAAAAATTATATGTTCAATTCAATCACATAGCTAATTGAAAAAATTAACCACTAATCACTTAATCAAAATTCAATAACATACCAAATTGAAATTAACTACTAATCACTTAATCACATAGCAAATTGACAAATTAACCACTAATTACGTAATCATAATTTACAAAAAAGATTATTTTTCTGCACATAACAAAGTCATTTTTGTTAATGTTTAATTTACAAAAAAATTTATATTTAATCAAATTTTACCAAAAACAAAAAAAATCATTACCGCATACATAAAACTGAATAGAATCTAGTAAAAATGTAAATTATGATACATTCATTAGAAAATATAATTATTCCTTAATCGTTCCTTTACTTAATTGTTTTTAATTTAAATTTATGAACCCAAAAAAAAACATTTGAACAAGAAAACAACATCCGCATCATAAATCCTCATTAATTACGATAATGGAGAAATGAAAATGTTACAACCCAAATGAAAATGACAATCCAAAATAGCAAATGTGATTAAGATGAAAAAGGTGAATGATTAGTTACCAAAATTGTTATTAAAAAAATTCTATGTTCAATTCAATCACATAGCTAATTGAAAAAATTAACCACTAATCACTTATCAAAATTCAATAACATACCAAATTGAAATTAACTACTAATAATCACTTAATCACATAGCAAATTGACAAAATTAACCAATAATTACGTAATCAAAATTTACAAAAAAACTTATTTTCCCGCACATAGCAAAGTCATTTTTGTTAATGTTTAATTGACAAACTTTTTTATATTTAATCAAATTTTACCAAAAACAAAAAAATCATTACCGCACGCATAAAACTTGATAGAATATAGTAAAAATGTAAATTATGATACATTCATTGGAAAATGTAACTATTCCTTAATCGTTCTTTTACTTAATTGTTTTAATTTAAATTTATGAACAAAAAAACATTTGAACAAGAAAACAACATCCGCATCATAAATCCTCATTAATTACGATAATGGAGAAATGAAAATGATACAACCCAAATGAAAATGACAACCCAAAATAGCAAATGTGATTAAGATGAAAAAGGTGAATGATTAGTTACCAAATTTTTTATAAAAACAATTCTATGTTCCATTCAATCACATAGCTAATTGAAAAAATTAACTACTAATCACTTAATCAAAATTCAATAACATACCAAATTGAAATTAACTACTAATCACTTAATCAAAATTCAATAACATACCAAATTGAAATTAACTACTAATCACTTAATCACATAGCAAATTGACAAAATTAACCACTAATTAAGTAATCATAATTTACAAAAAAAAATTATTTTTCCGCACATAACCAAGTCATTTTTGTTAATGCTTAATTTAAAAACTTTTTTTATATTTAATCAAATTTTACCAAAAACAAAAAAAATCATCACCGCACACATAAAACTGGATAGATTCTAGTAAAAATGTAAATTATGATTCATTCATTGGAAAATTTAACTATTCATTAATCGTTCCTTTACTTAATTGTTTTTAATTTAAATTTATGAACCCAAAAAAACATTTGAACAAGAAAACAACATCCGCATCATAAATCCTCATTAATTAGGATACTGGAGAAATGAAAATGATACAATATAAAATATCAAATGTGATTAAGATGAAAAAGGTGAATGATTATTTACCAAAATTTTTATAAAAATAATTCTTTGTTCAATTCAATCACATAGCTAATTGAAAAAAATTAACCACTAATCACTTAATCAAAATTCAATAACATACCAAATTGAAATTAACTACTAATCATCTAATCACATAGCAAATTGACAAAATTAACCACTAATTACGTAATCATAATTTACTAAAAAAAAATATTTTCCCGCACATAACCAAGTCATTTTTGTTAATGTTTAATTGACAAACTTTTTTATATTTAATCAAATTTTACCAAAAACAAAAAAATCATTACCACACACATAAAACTGGATAGAATCTAGTACAAATGTAGATTAGGATACATTCATTGGAAAATGTAACTATTTCTTATTCGTTCTTTTACTTAATTGTTTTTAATATAAATTTATGAACAAAAAAAACATTTGAAGAAGAAAACAACATCGGCATCATAAATCCACATTAATTACGATAATGGAGAAATGAAAATGATACAACCCAAATGAAAATGACAACCCAAAATAGCAAATGTGATTAAGATGAAAAAGGTGAATCATTAGTTACCACAATTTTATAAAATAAATTCTATGTTTAATTCAATCACATAGCTAATTGAAAAAATTAACTACTAATTGAAAAGATTAACTACTAATCACTTAATCAAAATTCAATAACATACCAAATTGAAATTAACTACTAATCACTTAATTAAAATTCAATAACATACCAAATTGAAATTAACTACTAATCACTTAATCACATAGCAAATTGACAAAATTAACCACTAATTAAGTAATCATAATTTACAAAAAAAAATTATTTTCCCGCACATAACCAAGTCATTTTTGTTAATGCTTAATTTACAAACTTTTTTATATTTAATCAAAGTTTACCAAAAACAAAAAAAATCATTACCGCACACATAAAACTGGATAGAATCTAGTAAAAATGTAAATTATGATACATTCATTGGAGAATGTAACAATTCCTTAATCGTTCCTTTACTTAATTGTTTTTAATTTAAATTTATGAATCCAAAAAAAACATTTGAACAAGAAAACAACATCCGCATAATAAATCCTCATTAATTAGGATACTGGAGAAATGAAAATGATACAATCCAAAATAGCAATTGTGATTAAGATGAAAAAGGTGAATGATTACTTATCAAAACTTTTATAAAAAAAATTCTATGTTCAATTCAATCACATAGCTAATTGAAAAAATTAACCACTAATCATTTAATCAAATTTCAATAACATACCAAATTGAAATTAACTACTAATCACTTAATCACATAGCAAATTGAAAAAATTAACCACTAATTACGTAATCATAATTTACTAAAAAAATTATTTTCCTGCACATAACCAAGTCATTTTTGTTAATGTTTAATTGACAAACTTTTTTAAATTTAATCAAATTTTACCAAAAACGAAAAAATCATTACCGCACGCATAAAACTGGATAGAATCTAATAAAAATGTAAATTATGATATATTCATTGGAAAATGTAACTATTTCTTAATCGATCCTTTACTTAATTGTTTTTAATATAAATTTATGAATTAAAAAAAAACATTTGAACAAGAAAACAACATCCGCATCATAAATCCTAATTAATTACTATAATAGAGAAATGAAAATGATACAACCCAAATGAAAATGACAACCGAAAATAGCAAATGTGATTAAGATGAAAAAGGTAAATGATTAGTTACCAATTTTTTTATAAAATAAATTCTATGTTCAATTCAATCACATAGCTAATTGAAAAAATTAACTACTAACCACTTAATCAAAATTCAATAACATAGCAAATTGAAATTAACTACTAATCACTTAATCACATAGCAAATTGACAAAATTAACCACTAATTACGTAATCATAATTTAAATCATAAGTTACAAAAAAATTATTTTTCCACACATAACCAAGTCATTTTTGTTAATATTTCATTTACAAACTTTTTTATATTTAATCAAATTTTACCAAAAACAAAAAATCATTACTCCATGCATAAAATTGGATATAATCTAGTAAAAATGTAAATTATGATAAAATGTAACTATTTCTTAATTGTTTTTTACTTAATTGTTTTTAATTGAAATTTATGAACCAAAAAAAAAAAAATTTGAACAAGAAAACAATTTCCGCATCATAAATCCTCATTAATTACGATAATGGATAAATGAAAATGATACAACTCAAATGAAAATGATAACCCAAAATAACAAATATGATTAAGATGAAAAATGTGAATGATTAGTTACCAAAATTTTTATAAAAAAAATTCTATGTTCAATTCAATCACATAACTAATTGAAAAAATTAACCACTAATCACTTATTCCAAATTCAATAACATACAAAATTGAAATTAACTACTAATCACTTAATCATATAGCAAATTGACAAAATTAACCACTAATTACGTAATCAAACCCCAATATTCAAACACATACCAAATTGAAACAATTAACCACTAATCACTTAATCAAAAATTCAGTCACATACCATATTGAAAAAATTAACCACTAATCAAAATCTTTATAAAAAGAATCAAACGACGACCCTTTTGCAGTTGTGTAGGGTTCATCTTTCTTTTCTTTCGTAGTTTCGACAGAGAGAACGACGATGACTATGTGATGTTGAGATACCGAATTCGCAGATTTGTGAGTCAGGGGTTTTGATTTGTGGGTTTTGAAGAAAATCGTGAATTAGACAGATACGAGGTAAGATCATCGATAAACTTTTCAAAAGCACTGCTTCTTCAGTTTTCCGCTTGAAATTTCGATTTAGAGTTTAAAAGACCGACATTGGCGTTTGAAAGCTAATCGAAACTCTGTTTTTTGAAAGCTAATCGAAACTCTGTATATGACTGCTTCTCAGTTTTATGCTTTCTATTATTGATTCTTCGACTTGGAGTAACGGGATTGCTTTCTGACTTTCTGTGTTCTGTGTGTGTCTCTAAAGATGTTTACTCTTCTGTTGATTGGTTTCTTATTTTCTAAAGATGTTCTGTCTTGAAAATGGGAGTTCTTTTATTCTGTTTGGTTGTATCTTCTTACCATTGATCTTAGAATTCAATTTCACAGATCTCTAGATGATGATGTGGTGCTAACTGCCAAGACCCAAAACGTCAAAAAGGTTGGATTGTCCCAGAGGGTTTCCAATCATGGAAATGGAGAAAGCTGTTTCTGGAAACACCACACCGCTCCATGGTCGCCCTGTAACTCGTGCCCTTGCGTCTGCTCTTCGTGCTTCTTCTAAACCCTCAGAAGTGGCTGCTACAAGACATATCAACCAGGGTCGGGTTCTGAGAGCAAAAAAAAGTAAAAGAACCGCCTTGGATGAGAAGAATGCCAATGCACATAAGAAGCGAGCTGTTCTTAAGGATATCACAAATGTTACCTGCGATAATTCTTACACAAGTTGCTTCAATGCAGCTAAACTTCAGGTTGTTACATGCACAATGCTGCTTCTTAGATTGACAGGAAGTATGCTTTTTTTTTGGGGGCTGAAAATTATGGTTTCTTTCCATTTAGGTGGAGAATATCAAGCAGATAAAGAAGGGAAGGGCAAGTTCTTCCACGGTGGCATCATCTTCTGCTACTTCAGAGGTCACATATGCAAAGGTAGAAGTTGTGTCAAACTCAACAGGAAGTTCCACTGTGGCAAGTATCCCGAAATTCGTTGACATTGATTCAGATGATAAGGATCCTCTACTCTGTAGCCTTTATGCACCTGAGATCTACTACAACCTGCGTGTTGCTGAGGTAATAATCCCTTGGATTTTGATATCTTAGGACAATGCATCTGATTTCTAACGACTTGTCTACTTAACAGCTTAAACGCAGACCATTTCCTGATTTTATGGAGAGAACACAAAGAGATGTGACTCAAACAATGCGGGGAATTCTGGTTGGTTGGCTTGTAGAGGTTAGTGTTAGATCCATTTTTTTTCCTTGTTGCTAACTTTTGAAGTCTTTTAATCTACTTCTCACAAGTCAACATTTTCAGGTCTCAGAGGAATACACACTTGTACCTGACACTCTCTACCACACAGTATACCTCATAGATTGGTATCTACATGGAAACTTCATGGAAAGGCAAAGACTTCAATTGCTCGGCATCACTTGTATGCTCATTGCTTCGTAAGTTCCTAATCACCTAATTAATAATCTCTTCCCAAATATCAAACAGTGCTTGTCACGAAGCAGCATCTAAAAGAGTTTGGTGTATCTTGAAACTTCTTAAAGAAAGTATGAGGAAATCTGTGCACCACGCATTGAAGAGTTCTGCTTCATCACGGATAACGCTTACACAAGAGATCAGGTCCTAGAAATGGAGAGCCAAGTACTCAAGCATTTTAGCTTTCAAATTTACGCTCCCACTTCAAAAACATTCCTCAGGTAATCTCACTAGACAGTGAAAAATGCTTCATAAGTTGTTGTTTGTGGTCTATAGTGATTCAAAGTTTCCCTTTTTGCAGGAGATTTCTCCGAGCAGCTCAAGCTTCTCACGTGGTAATTTGCTTCTTCTTCTTTTTCCCTACAAATCTTGCAATGCTCATCAAACATTTTAGCAGAAAGATTCAAACTTTTTTGGTATATTGATTAATGATCTGCAGAACCCAAGTCAGGAAATGGAGTTTCTGGCGAATTATCTCACGGAATTGACGTTAATAGACTATCAATTCTTGAAGTTTCTTCCTTCGATTATCGCTGCTTCGGCTATTTTTCTTGCCAAGTGGACAATGAACCAATCAAGCCACCCTTGGGTCTGTTCTCTTCTTCGTAAAGACACTGATCGCCTCTGTTCTGTTCCACGAATCTTGAATCTCACTCTTTTTCTTTTGTTTTGGGGTCCAGAATCCAACTCTTGAGCATTACACAAAGTACAAAGCCTCCGATCTCAAAGCATCTGCTCACGCCTTGCAAGATCTGCAGCTTAACACCAAAGTATGCCCCTTAAACTGTATACGCATGAAGTATAGGCAAGAGAAGGTAAAACCAAGTTAATCTCAAAATTTTTTGGCTACTTGGGTTTAATCGATCGCATTATGTAACAGCTTTTTTTTGGCTACTTGCGTTTGACAGTTCAAATGCGTGGCGGTTTTCACTTCTCCGAAGCTACCTGACATGCTATTCTGAAGAGCTTACAAGACTAAACCGAGCGGTTCATCTCCTAATCGATGTTACTTTTCTGATGGTCCGGTCCGGTCCGGTTCGTCCTTCATTCGTCTGTAACTCTGTCAAATAAAAACAGAAATATCTGTCCACGGTTTCATACCCAGTAACCGGATTACTTAGGATTCGGTTTACTCGGGTTTAGTGTAGACTTGTTTGGTTCTTCCAAACCTGATTATTTCATTTGTTTTTTCTTTACATCAGGCAATTTCTGCTACAGAATATTTTGTTCTTCCTTATAAATTTAGTTAATTAACAGCTACCGAAGATATTAGAAAAAACAAATTAATTGGTTTAAAAGTTTAAAACACTCATGATCGAGAGAGACAGACAGACCATTGATTACACATTATCCGGCGGAGGAATATGACTCGCATATTGTGTGGCTTTAAAAATAATAATAATAATAATATATGTTTACAAAATTTAATTTTTATTTTGTTTTGATTTTATCAAAAGAAAATAGAAATATCAAGAACAAAAACAGATTTTTATGGTTTTTCCGTTTTATGAAATGAATCAAAACAAAAACAGAAAATGTAAAATAAAGGTTGGATGAACACTGTTGGAGGTGGGCCTAGCACCCCCAATTAGTTGGGCCCATCTTAGGAAAGGCTGTCCTTCGGTGCGGCAACCGGACTTAATATCACCGACTTTCAAGACCGCTCTTCAGCTCGGTAGCCGACCTGCAATACCATTCTTCAGCTCGGTAGCCGACCTGAAAGAAACACACCCCGGGCCCGCACTGACGCCCCGCCAGAGCAGGGAGTGTCAGAAGAATAGGTGCGTGGGAGTCGGTAAGGCAATACCCTACCCGCGTAGGGACGTGCCTTCCACCCAACGTCCCACCAACCCTGCAGAGCTGACAAGGGCAGGAGGGAGCAGGTGGAGCAGAGTTGGTAAAACAGTGCACTGCTCTGCAACACGCCACGCCGAGCTCATCATGACCTCTCCCCTCGAAAGCCGGGACACGCCTCCTAGGCCACCTTACCCGCAAAAGAGGCCGCAGGCGACACGTGGCCCGAGATCCCGGGGAGCAGGAAGCCGATCCCGACTATATATACCCCTCATATGTCATTAATGAGGAGGGGTCTCTGATTTTTACTCTCACCTTCCACGAGTTATCCGACCTCTTTGTAACAAGACAACACTTTAGAACGCCGAACTGGACGTCCTTCGGAACCAGTTCGTAATTCAAAAGTGTTCACCTTTCTTTCATCAATAAAACGAAACGCGGCCCCCGGCCTACTCACATTTCTCCCGACCTGTCTTAATCGTGGTTAAATTGCTCTATTAACGAAAATCTCACCTCCCGTCCCCTAATCATCCTTTAAACACACTTAGTGATCCACGGGATCAACAATTGGCGCTAGAAGGAGGGGCTCGAGATTCTTCTACACGCAAGGAGCAGTTCAACCACCGACACGACCAAAGCAACGATGGCAATCCCGACCCCAAGAGTGTTGTCAGACCAGGACATTCCGGCCCAAACAACGGCCCAGGCCCCGACAACGGCCCCGCCAACGACTCGAACGACGGCGACCATTCCGTCATCAGCCCAAGCGGCTGCCGATCAAGCGATTCCTCGAGAGCAATTCTCCAGGGCCCCGCCCCCGGCGTCAGCACCCGCCCATTCCGACGGCTCCGCCGCCCACAACGCGCCACGAGCACCGGAAGACCAGCCCACGCCGTCCGTCATGATGCAGACCCTGCTCGCCCGGATCGATGAGCTAACGCGAGCCACCGACCAGCGGTTCGCCACGTTAGGGGCCTCCCGCGACCGGCCGGACAATGTCGGGTCCCCCGACGTCCATCCCAGAGAACCGGTCTCTCGGGAAGAAACCCCCCGCTTCCGGACAAGCCGACCGAGCGACTCGCCGTCTGGATCCGAAAGGCCGGACGGACGTTTCGTCCCGGCCATAGGAAGGCACCCGGGAGACGAAGCCCACCATCTCCGATCCAGCGCGGAGCGCTCAAGAGACGCGGAGTTCGAGGCTATGAAGGAGACCATCCGTGCGATGTCCTCCAAAATCCACCAAGCCACCAGCGCGGCCCCAGAAATCGATCGCGTCCTCAGAGAGACGCAGAACACGCCGTTCACCCGCCGGATCGCCTCCGTCCCACTCCAGCACCTCGGAAAGCTCAAGCTACAGCCCTACGCGGGCACCACCGACCCGGCCCAGTATCTCACGGCGTTCACCATCGCCATGGGCCGCGCCCACTTCTCACCAGACGAGCGCGAAGCCGCTCACTGCCAGCTTTTCGTGGAAAACCTCACCGGCCCGGCCCTCACGTGGTTCTCTCGGCTAAAGACGCACTCCATCGACAGCTTCAGGGACCTGTCGACCACCTTCCTCGAGCATTACTCCATCTACATCCGCCAGTCCGCATCCAGCGCGGACCTCTGGGCAATGAATCAGGGAGCAAAGGAGTCGCTCAGGTCCTTCATCGAGCGCTTCAAGGCCACGGCCTCCCAGAGCAACGTGACTGACGAGTCAGCGCTCCCCGCTCTGAGAAAAGGACTGCGGGCCGATTCGGCCTTCAAGGACGATATGAAGCTCAACAGGCCGCGCTCGCTGGAAGACGCCTTGCACCGCGCTGGACTCTTCGTTGAGCTCGAGGAAGAGAAGGCGGCTGAATCAAGAAACAGTGCCTCTCACAAAGCCCCGGCCCCAAAGGAGCGGCCCCAGGAAAGGTATCAGGAGCCCCGTCAACATTACGACGACGAGTACCATCGCAGCAAGGGAAAGCAGGCCGCTGCATTCCTTGTCAACGGACCGCCCTCCGGCCTCCGCCTACACGATCCCGTACTTCCCCCCACCCCCGCCCCGGGATTGCCTTGGAACAAGTACGTACGGGATCCCCGCCAGCAGGATCGGCGTCCCGACGAGCCGAGCGATAGGGAGTTCCGACCAGATGAGCCATACGACAGGACGGCCTTCTGCGACTTTCACCGGCGAAAGGGGCATCCGACCTCTCACTGCCGCGCCCTTCAAGAGGTCCTGCTAAAACAGTTTCAGCGGGGAGAAATCAGCGTCCCAGAGCGGCTGCGACCGCATGCTCGGGACGGCGATCACGATCAACCCCGCGACAACCAAGGTCGCGCGGATAACCGGACTAGGACCTACCACCGCGCCCAGAATGACGACCGGCGGCGACGATCTCCCTCGCGAGACCGGGAAACAGGCAGATCGCCTCCCCCGGCCCGCACTTTGATAGGGATGATCATGGGAGGTCTCCTCTCGTGCAACGACTCAGTGCGGTCCATCAAGCGTCACGAGAGGAGGACCGACGCATCCCTGAAGTGGCACTCCGGGCCGGAGATCGACGCCCAGGACACGAGTAAGAGGGGGATGTGTTTCACTGAGGCCGATGCGGCCGGGGTCCACCAGCCCCACAACGACCCCCTCGTCGTACAAGTCCGCGTAGCCGACTGCGACGTTAACCGAGTCCTCGTCGATACGGGCAGCTCGGTCGACCTCATCTTCAAGGATACCCTCGCCAGGATGAACCTGAACGGGGTCGAGATCAAGCCGCACTCCATCCCGCTAACCGGCTTCGCCGGGGACACCGTCAACGGAATCGGCACCATCGAATTACCGGTCTACGTAGGTCGGGTCACGAAAATCGTCAAGTTCGTGGTCTTCGACACCACCCCGATCTACAACATCATACTCGGAACCCCCTGGCTGCACTCGATGAAGGCGGTCACGTCGACGTACCATCAGTGCCTCAAGTTCCCCAACCAGGCCGGCACATACACTCTTAGGAGTAACCAGAGGGTCTCCCGCGCCTGCTTCGCCATCGAGCACAAGCTGCGCCGCGCCGCGCCGGCCTGCTTGGCCATCAATGCGCTTCAGCCCGGCGAGCTCGGCACCAAGGATCTTCCCGGGCGGGACCTTGTCACCCAGGTCAACATCGACCCACGCGACCCCGCCCGCTGCGTCGGCATCGGCACCGACCTCGACGAAAGCATCAAGCAAGAGCTGGTCGAGTTCCTAGGGAAGAACGTCTCCACCTTCGCCTGGTCAACTGGCGACCTGCCCGGCATCGACCCGAACACGTGCAGCCACGAGCTCAACGTGGATCCAACCTGCAGGCCGGTCAAGCAGAAGCGGCGGAAGCTTGGCCCGGAGCGCGCCCAAGCGGTCAACGATGAGGTAGAGAGGCTCACCGCGGCCGGCTCGATCACCGAGGTGAAATACCCGGACTGGTTAGCCAACCCAGTGGTAGTCAAGAAGAAGAGCGGAAAATGGAGGGTCTGCGTGGACTTCACCGACCTCAATAAGGCATGCCCTAAGGACAGCTTTCCCCTCCCCCGAATCGACCAGGTCGTCGAAGCCACCGCGGGAAACGAGCTACTCTCCTTCATGGACGCCTTCTCGGGGTATAACCAAATCCCCATGCACCCTGATGATCAGGAGAAGACCGCGTTCATCACGGACCGAGGCATTTACTGCTACAAAGTAATGCCCTTCGGACTAAAAAACGCCGGGGCCACCTACCAACGGCTCGTCAACCGGATGTTCGCCGACCAAATCGGCCGCACTATGGAGGTATACATAGATGACATGCTGGTAAAGTCTCTGGTGGCAACCGACCACGTCACACACCTCCGGTCCTGCTTCCGCACGCTGAACGAATACAACATGAAGCTGAACCCGGCCAAGTGTTCCTTCGGCGTCACATCGGGCGAATTCCTCGGGTACATCATCACCCAGCGCGGGATCGAGGCCGACCCCAAGCAGATCCGAGCTATCATTGAGCTCAAGTCCCCGGAGAGCACGCGTCAAGTACAACGACTCACCGGGAGAATCGCCGCACTAAATCGATTCATCTCCCGCTCTACCGACAAGTGTCTCCCGTTCTACCAACTACTCCGGGCTAACAAGCGGTTTGAGTGGGACGACAAATGCGAGGACGCCCTCCGACAGCTGAAGGAGTACATATCCACTCCCCCCGTCCTGTCCAAGCCAGAAGAAGGCGAACTCCTCTACCTCTACGTCGCCATCTCCACGTCAGCGGTCAGCGGCGTACTAGTGCGGGAAGACCGGGGTGACCAAAACCCCATCTCCTACATCAGCAAGTCCTTAGACGACGCGGAGAGCAGATACCCGACTCTGGAGAAGCTCGCCCTGGCAGTGGTCGTCGCAGCTAGGAAGCTCCGGCCTTACTTCCAATCCCATACGATAGCCGTCCTGAGTACGTACCCCCTCAGAACCATCCTCCACAGCCCGAGCCGGTCCGGCCGGATAATGAAGTGGGCTGTCGAGCTGAGCGAATACGACATCGAGTACCGGGGTCGGACCGCGATCAAATCCCAAGCGCTGGCCGACTTCCTAGTTGAGTTAGCACCCGAGCTGGCAGTCAGCGAGGTGTCCGAAGTGTGGACTCTGCACGTCGACGGATCGGCCTCCAAGCACGGGTCCGGCGTCGGCATACGCCTCGAATCCCCGACCAAGGAGATCCTCGAACAGTCCTTCCGACTAGCCTTCCCGGCATCGAACAACGAGGCCGAGTACGAAGCTTTGATTGCCGGCCTGCGCCTGGCCAAAGAGGTCGGCGCAAAGAAAATCCGGGCTTACTGCGACTCCCAGCTCGTCGCCAATCAATTCAGCGGGGAGTACGAGGCCAAGAATGATCGCATGGACGCCTACCTCAAGGTGACTCAAGGCATGGCCGCAGACTTCTCCGAGTTCACCCTGACAAAAATCCCCCGAGGCGATAACACTTCCGCAGACGCCCTCGCAGCACTAGCCTCCACCTCGGCCCCAGAGCAACGACGGGTGATCCCGGTGGAAAGTATCGACCTCCCCAGCATCGAGCTGCCAAAGGGAGCCTATCTGATCGGTCCCCAGGTCGCGGATCCTGACGAAGACGCCCAACCTCCCGAGAACCTACCACCGCCCCCGGCCGAGCCCGAACTGCCGGACTGGCGAATCGATCTGCTGCTATACATCGCAGACGGCATTCGCCCCCCAGACCGATGGGCCGCCCGGCGGCTAAGAAAGAAATGTGCCCAATATACAATGCTGGACGGCAATCTGTTCCGATGGAGCGCCTCGGGAACCCTGCTCGCCTGCCTCCACGGGCAGGAAACCATCGACGTGATGAAGGAAATGCACGAGGGCGCCGACGGCAACCATTCCGGTGGCCGGGCTCTCGCCCTGAGAATACGAAACCAAGGCCACTACTGGCCGACAATGCTCCAAGACTGCGACAAATTCGCAGCCCGGTGCGAGAAGTGCCAGCGCCACGGTCCCCTCATTCATAGTCCAACCGAGCTCCTCACCACTGCGGTGGCACCCTACCCCTTCATGCGATGGGCCATGGACATAGTCGGGCCCCTTCCCCGATCTCGCCAAAAGCGCTTCCTCTTAGTCATGACCGATTACTTCACCAAGTGGGTCGAGGCCGAATCATACGCCAAGATCAAGGCAGAGGACGTCCGAAAGTTCGTCTGGAAGTTCATCATCTGCCGGCACGGGCTCCCGTACGAGATCGTCACCGACAACGGTGCCCAGTTCACATCGGCCCTCTTCGAAGATTTCTGCGCGAAGTGGAAAATCAGACTAAGTAAGTCCACTCCGAGGTACCCCCAGGGGAACGGACAAGCCGAGGCCACCAACAAGACCATCCTCGACGGCCTCAAAAAGCGACTAGACGACAAGAAAGGGTCCTGGGCCGACGAGCTCGATGGAGTCCTCTGGTCCCACCGCACAACACCAAAGACATCGACTGGCCGAACACCGTTCAACCTCTCCCACGGCATGGAAGCAATGGCCCCATCCGAAGTCGGGCTCCCCACTCCTCGCCGCGCTATGCTCACCCAGCAACCCGCACTGAACAACGCCGTCCTACTCAGCGAGCTGGATTTCCTTGAAGAGCAACGGGACCATTCCCTACTCCGAATCCAGAACTACCAGCAGCTCGCCTCCAAATATTACAACAAGAAGGTTCGAGGCCGGTTCTTCGCCGAGGGCGACCTGGTCCTCCGCAAGGTCTTCGAAAACACCGCCGAGCTAAACGCAGGCAAGCTGGGTGCCAATTGGGAGGGCCCCTACCTCATCTCCAAGGTCGTAAAACCAGCCGTCTACGAGCTAGTCACGATGAACGGCGACGCCATCCCGCGCTCATGGAACTCGATCAACCTCAAACGGTTCTACTATTAAGCCCCCGGGCTCCAATCCGCTCTCCGCTTTTGTAAACAAACGAACTACGATTGGCTTGATCCCTTCTACTAAAGGGTACGTAGGCAACCCCCAACCAGGGCTCAGCTATTAATCTAATAAAACCTTTTAGACAAAGGAAAACGGTCCCCGACCTGCGCACAAGAGCCGAGCTCCAAACGCTCAAACGCTCCCGAGCTCCAAGCGCTCGCACTACCAAAAAAAAAAAAAAAAAAAAAAAAAAAAAAAAAAAAAAAAAAAAAAAAAAAACCCGAGCTCCAAACGCTCGCACTACAAAAAAAAAAAAAAAGGAAAGCCGAGCTCCAAACGCTCGCACTACAAAAAAAAAACCCGAGCTCCAAACGCTCGCACTACAAAAAAAAAAAATAATAAGCCGAGCTCCAAACGCTCGCACTACAAAAAAAAGGGGACCGAGCTCCGGTGCTCGCTCTCCCCGGCACACAAGTTATAAGTGCCAAAGCCGGGCCCCAGGGCTCGCACCTCTACTAGACACACAAGCATTAAGTGTCTCTAAGCCGGGCTCGCTACCCGCACCAAAAAAACAAGGTACACAAGCAATAAGTGCCTTAAGCCGAGATTACCTCGCACCCAATACAAGAGCACGGTCCACGACCTGCTTACTTGACAGAGTACGGTTTACGACCTACTCTACCGATCAAAAAAGCCTCGAAATGGCATTTACACAAAAAGAAGAAAGGGCCAACGGCCTCGTCTGTTATAAAAATGGCCCACGGCCTCGTCTGTTATAAAAATGGCCCACGGCCTAGTCGTTACAAAAGCCTCGAAACGGCACTTACAAAAAGAGAGGGGCCAACGGCCTGCTCTTTGCATAAACGGCCTACGGCCCAGTCCTTACAAAAAGAAACGGCCTACGGCCCAGTCTACAAAAAGAAAACAAAAAGGAAAAAAGTTTTTTACAAGGCCGCATCGGCCGATCGGTTTTCCCTCCCGTCAGCACGGGTACCATCTAAATCAGCCGGGGCCACCATCCTCGCGTTGGTCCCGTACTCACCAAGGAAGGGCTGCCCAGACTCCTCTTCCTCAACCACGCCTCCACCGGGTGGCACGTCGGTTCCGGTCTCACCGGACGGCGCATCCGTGTCGGCCTCAGCGGCGGACAGGACCGAGGGATCTGCTTGCACAATCCCAGCAGCTTCGGGGACTCCCTCGTCAGCAGACGGGATCGAGGGATCTGCTTGGACGGTCTCAGCGACCGCAAGAGCGTCCTCAGCAGCCAGCGGAGCCTCCAAGGTCAGATCCACCACGGGGGTGCTAGAAGGAGCGACAGGTATAATGTGCTCAAGCAGAACGCCGTGAGCACGGTCCAGAGGAATTTCCAGATCCTCCGGGGTCAAATCCGGAAAGTCCATCCCGTCCAGTACGGCACCGAATGCCGCCTCGTCCTCGTCCAGCTTCTGATACCGGTAGAACGGTACCGACACCCCGTCCTCTGCTTCCATCCTCTTGAGGCAGGCCTTTACGCCAGTCACCTGGCTGTACAGAAGGTGAGGCTCTAAGGCCCGGCGACGCCCGTCCAGGTGGGCGCGGATCTTCTCCATCTTCGCGGACCACTTCCGGTTCCGCGCTTCCCACCGGGCTGACACCCGATCACTCTCCGCAGCCACGGCCACCTTGGCCCGGCCTATGGCGGATTCCAGCCCCTTCACCCTGGAGCGGAGTGTCTCCCGCTCCCCCTTCAGGAGCCCGTTCTCCTCCTCGAGCCCCGACGCCCGATCCCACCCAGCTGCAGCACGGTCCCTCTCGGCCTCTAGTGCAGACTGCAGACTGGCCACCTCGACCGCCCGGGCTCTTAACCGCACCGCCTCCTCTTCCAGCGCCGCAGATCGGGCCTTCTCATCTCTCAGCTCCTTCTCGAACCCGTGGAGACGGGTAGACTGGATCTGCGAGCTGGACTCCCGGCACTCCCGGAGGAAGTTAATCGAGGCGGCCTGCTCGGCGAGCCTCTTCTCGTAGGCCTCCGCCAGAAAGGCACTAAGGGCCATCGTCTGCATTAAACAAATTGTTAACAAAGACGCGCAACGAGTCTAGCTAAAAACAGTTAGACCAGAGCAGGAGCTTACCCGAGCTGCGGATCGCGCCACCTGACGGAAGGTGTCGGACTCCGCCATCTCCAACGGAACGAAGTGCGGGTACCTCTGCCCGAACATCATGGCCTGCGCCAGCTCGGCGCACTCGTCCGGATCGACGATTACCTGGTTGCTTCCATCCTCGTGGGTAAAGGAGAAGCTATAGTCCCGAGGCCCACCGTCGGAACCTCCCGAGGCGCCGCCCACTTCGGCGCTGCGATCCTCGGCCTCCTGCACAGCAGCAGGATCCTCCGCGCCGACGATCGTCTCGCCGACCCCATCGCCCCCTTGGGCCCGGGTCTCATCAACCCCCCCTGCTGGCCCAACGGCCAAAGGCACCTCGGGCTCCGGCCCGGTCAGTGTAGGCCGGGTGACCTCCCGACCTCCGGAAGAGAACTCTCCCGTCCTCCTCTTCTTTTTGCCGGTCTCGCCGGCAGCAGCCCGGTCTTCCCTCCTCTTCGAGGGAGTCGCCGCGGAGGAATCCCCCGCAACCCGTGGTGCCGGGTCTCGCCTGACCGGCACCTCGGGTATCGGCGGCGGCGGGGCAACAAACGAATCCGCGTACTGCGGATTGACAAACCTTACTCTACCTGCGAAGGAAGAGCCGTCAGTTCGACAAAAAAAAAAAAAAAAAAAAAAAAAAAAAAAAAAAAAAAAAAAAAAAAAAAATAATAATAAACCTCCGGTCATGGCAGCTTCGACTCTCGCAGCGGTGAAGGACTTCCACTCTCTCCGGCGCACTGTCCTGAGCACGGCAAGCAGACCTTCGTAGTCCGGTAGCTTGAATCTAGAGGAGTGAGGGCCTGCAGAGCAAGACAAAAAAAATCATCAGTCAGACAACCAAAGAAGAGAAGTCAGCTCGACCTGCAAATTCCTACCCGGGGAAAAATTCCAATCCCGGGTATATCTCGCCAACGGATCGAGCCCAGCCACGGCGGTAGCCCGGACGTAGAAGTAGCTGCGAGACCAGTCCTCGACCTTCGACAGCTTGCTCGCCCTAGACCCCGAGCTGGGTGCCTCCAGAACGTTCGCCGCGGGCTTGAAAGCGGCATAGAAGGTCCCAGGAATCCCGGGGTTTGCCTTCTGCTGGGTGAACGCCTCGAACATAGGCAACGTCACCTCCATGTCGCATTCATGCCCCAAGGTCAGCAGCACGATCATCCCCTGGACCGTGGACGGGCAGACCTGCGAGAAGGCCAAGCCCCGCGCCCGACAGTACTGAACGAACAGCTCGGGGAGAGGAAGGCGCAAGCCGCACTTCTGAAAGAACGACTCGTACAAGCAGACGAAGCCCGGCCGAGGAGTCCACGGGCGCTCCTCCGCCCTGGGTATCCTGAGCTCAACGCCGGCGGAAAAACCACACAGATTCCCCAGGAGGGTCACCGATTCCGCTGTGCTCCAGGTCGGTGACCCTCCCTGCTCGTAGGAGACCAGGGGGGACCTCACCCTGGCCACTCGAGCTCCGCCTCCACGGACGCCCTGACGACCACCGCGGCCGCCCAGATGCCCGGTTCTGCCCCCAGCTTGGCCAGCACCGCGACCGCCAGAGGATCTAACCACCGTTTTCGGCCGGAGATGGGTCCCCGGAAGCGACGGGGCGGCCCCCGAAGTCGAGGGGGCCAACTCTTCCCCACTGTCTGCCCCTCGTCGCGGAGAAGAGGCATGCTCGGAATCACCGGAGGAGGAACTCGGAGAACCGTTACCGCCACCGCGGGACGCCGATTCTTCGCTCGACTCAGCTCGGATACCGTCTAACATCGGAGCCATCGCACGGAGAGGAGGAAATCAAAAAGCAGGAAGGAAGTAGGAAG
The DNA here is from genome assembly GCA_030161315.1 of Eutrema japonicum. NCBI lineage: Eukaryota > Viridiplantae > Streptophyta > Magnoliopsida > Brassicales > Brassicaceae > Eutrema > Eutrema japonicum. The sequence goes on from BSQW01000012.1 coordinate 33,859,474, forward strand.
AGAAGGAAGAAATCGGAGAGAGGAGGTTACCTTAGGGTTATGCGCAGAAGGTTTTAACAGGAGGAAGAAGGGGGATTTAAATAGAAGAAGGGGGACAGTGAAGCGACGCCTGGACACGTGTCACAAGAAACACGGCCGCCCAGAAACGTAATGATGACGTCGCTTCGTGTCCCACACGCCAAAAAGAAAAGGACGCCTCGATAAACGCGAAGCGTCCTTTGCACGCCGCGCGTGGGCGGTCTACGCGAAAAACGAAGCGCCCTTTGTCGTCCCACGTGGTGGGCACGTGCCAACCTCCTATGAGTTTTTCGGAAAAGGCACACAGTTGAGCACGGAAAGACCGTCCTAAGATGCGCCGAACTAACATTAGATCAACTTCGGCATGCTCACTTTGCCTCGCGATACCGAACTGGGGGAGGGCCTATTGTTGGAGGTGGGCCTAGCACCCCCAATTAGTTGGGCCCATCTTAGGAAAGGCTGTCCTTCGGTGCGGCAACCGGACTTAATATCACCGACTTTCAAGACCGCTCTTCAGCTCGGTAGCCGACCTGCAATACCATTCTTCAGCTCGGTAGCCGACCTGAAAGAAACACACCCCGGGCCCGCACTGACGCCCCGCCAGAGCAGGGAGTGTCAGAAGAATAGGTGCGTGGGAGTCGGTAAGGCAATACCCTACCCGCGTAGGGACGTGCCTTCCACCCAACGTCCCACCAACCCTGCAGAGCTGACAAGGGCAGGAGGGAGCAGGTGGAGCAGAGTTGGTAAAACAGTGCACTGCTCTGCAACACGCCACGCCGAGCTCATCATGACCTCTCCCCTCGAAAGCCGGGACACGCCTCCTAGGCCACCTTACCCGCAAAAGAGGCCGCAGGCGACACGTGGCCCGAGATCCCGGGGAGCAGGAAGCCGATCCCGACTATATATACCCCTCATATGTCATTAATGAGGAGGGGTCTCTGATTTTTACTCTCACCTTCCACGAGTTATCCGACCTCTTTGTAACAAGACAACACTTTAGAACGCCGAACTGGACGTCCTTCGGAACCAGTTCGTAATTCAAAAGTGTTCACCTTTCTTTCATCAATAAAACGAAACGCGGCCCCCGGCCTACTCACATTTCTCCCGACCTGTCTTAATCGTGGTTAAATTGCTCTATTAACGAAAATCTCACCTCCCGTCCCCTAATCATCCTTTAAACACACTTAGTGATCCACGGGATCAACAAACACAACCTGGTGATATGAGCTTTTAACTCTAATATCAAATGATATAAAGCTGAAATCTATCAAATCTTATTGATCAAAAGATCTCAAAAGTTGACAAGTTTGATTGATCGAAGAGTGCCACTCAAAGGTGCATAGAGCCTTTGAGATAATGATATACCATAGAGAGATTTCTTCAAGAATAAGAAGTAGCAGATAAGATCCAAAAAAATTCTATATATTCTCCATGCCTCGCAATTAAATTTCTGGTCCCGATGGATTCACGGCGGAGTTCTATAAAGCTGCGTGGCCTATCTTGGGAACTGATTTTGTCACAGCTATATAATCCTTCTTCGAGAACGGATTTATGCCTCATGGGGTCAATGCTACTATTCTTTCTCTCGCTCCAAAAACGGTGGAAGCGAAAACGATGAAAGATTATCGTCTCATTGCCTGTTGTAACCTGATTTACAAGGTGGTTTCGAAGATTATGGCATATAGGCTAAAAGTTATGCTTCCAGAGGGAATGGTCCCAAATCAAAGTGCATTTATCAAAGGTTGTCTTCTCCTTGAAAATGTTCTATTGGCTACTGAGATTGTTAAAGATTACCAGAAACCATTTATCTCCTCCCGATGTGCTCTAAAGTTGGATATTTCAAAAGCTTTTGATACGGTTCAACGGAATTTCCTCATTTTTACTCTCCAAGCAATGAGGCTCCTGACATTGTTTATCTCGAGGATTAAGAGTTACAAATCTACTGCATCTTTTTCCGTCTCAGTCAATGGAGAACTTAAGGGTTTTTTCACTAGCTCTCATGGGCTTCGCCAAGGTTGTTCTATATCGCCTTATCTCTTCGTGATCGTCATTAACGTCATTTCTCTGCTTCTGAATAAGGCTGCGAGTGAACGGAAAATTGGCTATCATCCTTGGTGTCGTGACTTATGCCTTATATACACATCTTAGTTTTGCCGACGATATGATGATTTTGCTCGATGGAACGGCTAGTTCAGTTCACGCCATTGTTGACGTTTTAAAGGACTTTGCAAGCATATCAGGTTTGACTATAAATGCTTCAAAGTCGTCTCTTTATATTGTTGGGCGTATTGAAAGCTATCTTACAACTGTTGCGGCTCATCATGGTATTCCGATAAAGACGTTACTAATTCGCTATTTGGGTTTGCCACTCACCACCAAGAGCATGCCGAGATTAGACTACAAACGTTTGATTGATAGAATTCGGTCCCAGATGGTTTTTTGGTCCAACAAAACTCTATCGTTCGCCAGAAGGTTACAACTGATCCAATCGGTCATCACGAGTATCACAATTTTTTGGAGTGCAGCGTTTCGTCTACCTAAGCATTGTTTCAAAGCGATTGAAAGTATGTGTTCTGCTTTTCTCTAGTCTGGCTCACCTCATGATACTAAGAAATCAGAAGTGGCTTAGGAAGAAGTGTGTACTCTGAAACATGAAGGAGACTTAGGCATTCAGAAGATGTACGATTCGACTCAAGTATTCTCGATGCGCCTAAATTGGAGGCTATTTGAAAATTCCGTTTCTCTTTGGGTTGGTTGAACCCGTCATTATTTGGTTTGCTACTTGTCCTTTTAGAATATATCGCGGACAACACGAGAGGTTCTTGGGTATGGCGCAAACTTCTGAAGCTGCGTCCATTGGCTCGGCAGTTCATTCGGGCAAAAGATGGGAAATCGGTTCATTAGAAGAGATGCGGGAGTCTCAGATGTTGAGTCTGAAAGTGGATGGTATATTCGTCGGACTCGGGGCAGTCACCTACAAGAAATGCTTCAAAATATATAGTCATCTCCCTTATCGAGTCTCTCGGCTGGTCCAAATGAGTTCTTATGGAGACATTCCACTAACGACTACAAGACTTCCTTCTCTTCAAAGAAAACGTGGAAACAAATTCGATCATTATAGCTTGTAGTCCCTTGGAGTAAAATGGTGTGGTTTAAGCAAGATGTTCCTCGGCAAGCTTTCACTTACTTGGCTTGCAACTCTTGATAAACTTGCAACAGGTGCATGAATGAGACTGTGGAGAGTCATACAGTCTTGTATTCTTTGTGGTGAGCCGGACGAGACGAGGGATCATCTATTTTTTGGCTGCCCCTTCTCTTTCACGGTATGGTCCACTTCAAGTGCAAGATTGTAAGGAAGATGACTTAATCCAGGCTAGGAAGAGACAATTCATAGCCTGATTCAATTTAGAGGAAGCAAAGTGGACGCCATTTTCACTCGGCTAGCTTTTCAAGATGCGATCTATAATGTAGTTGGAGGGAACGCAATGGTAGACGTCATCATCAACCATGCCACTCTCCTTACTACCTTGCGCATAACATCGACAAGGACCTCCGAGCCAGAATCCAGTCGCTGAAATCTGGGAGTGGAGACGAGGCATCGGCTAATCTCTGCAATGCTCTGTTTTATTGCTCTATTTGCTCTGTTTTGAGCTTCGTAGACTCTGCTTCTAAATTTCCAATTTCTTAAAAAACTCTTGAATTTAAAATTTCCTAGCATTGTAAATATTTTTTTTCTTTGTTGATTTATAAATTTCACATTTCAAAAAAAAAAAAGTAGTCGCAAGGTGCTGAGCTGGCTTCTTCTAATAGCTAATATGGCAAATTGATTGGTTAAAAGTTGTTTAGTTGTAAAAAGAGCTTCTCAGATATAAAGAAGACTCTGCATTTGTTTTCATTCATGCGATTTGTGCATTCTGTTTGTGGCTTGTCTCTCGATCTGTGAGAGTAAGATTTGGAAATTTCAAGGATTATACCCTTGGAAGATGAAATAGATCACTCAAACTACAAAACAGACGCAAAATCAATTGCCATTAGGCAAACCTCAAGTCAAGCAGACTAATGCTCAAATTGATGAGAATAAGAGATTGGGACTATGTTTCAAAGTGTCCAGAGAAGTGGTCAAGAACACACAAATGTCCTAATCAATACTTAAAAGGTTTTGACAGTGGTTAATGATACTAAGACTTTTCGGTCTTAAATGTTGGAGGTGGGCTTAGCACCCCCATTTAGTTAGGCCCATCTTAACAAGGGCCCTCCTCGATCCGTTCAGTTCGCCGTCAACCTCTGACCAGGGGTCACCGACCTGGAGTCCCGCGCCGAGCTCCGTCTAAAAGTCCCGAGCTCCTAAGAGGCGCACCCCGGGTCCGAGCTGACGCTTCGCTGAAGATAAGGTGTCGAAAGGAAAGAGGACACGTAGGAGTTGGCCGAACAGTGTACTGTCAGAGCAGGGGTATGGTCTGACCTCGACGTCTCACCAACCCAGCAGAGTAAGCGAGGAAGAGAAAGACACGTGGAGGAGAGTTGGTTAAACAGTGCGCTACTCTGCAGAGGTATGGCGCCGAGCTCATCATGACCTCTCTCACCAACCTTGCAGACTTGACGAAGGAAAGAAAGCCGCGTGGAGGAGAGTTGGTTAAACAGTGGACTGCTCTGCAGAGGTATGGCGCCGAGCTCATCATGACCTCTCTCCCCGAAGGCAGGAACACGCCTCCTAGGCCTCCTTACCCGCGAAACAGGCTGAAGACGCCACGTGGCCCCGGAATCCCGGGGAGCAGGAAGTCGACTCCCAGTATATATATCCCATAGCATTAATTAAGAAGAGGCCTCCGGGATTTTGGATCTCACCTACCAAAAATAGACCCGACCTCTCTCTCTCGTTTGTAACAAAGCAGCACGTTTAGAACGCCGAACTGGACGTCCGTCGGAACCAGTTCGTAAATCTAAATTGCTCGCTTCCTTCTTTCATCAATAAAAACAATACGGCCCACAGCCTGTTCATCATTCATCCGACCTGCTCTAAACTGTGGTTGACTCGCTCTAATTAACGAAAATCTCACCTCTCTCTCCGTAATCAACTCTTAAACATCATTAGTGATCCTCGGGATCAACATTAAAGAGGTATCAATAACTCTAAATACAAGTAGTATAAGAGGTTATCAATCCGTATTAGGAGATGACTCTAAGCATTAAGAATGCAAGGAACCTTTGTAAGTTAAGCTAATAAAAAGGGTTTTGTGATTAAGTATCCAATTCAAAACAAATAAAGCAACTAAACAAGATGTAAATCAATAATAAAAAGCGGATTCAAAGATGGGATTATGGATATAAGATAACCCAAGTTCAATTCATGATGATCATTCACTCAAACAAGCTAATCCCTAGGCATAAGATCCTTAACTTGACTAATTCTCTTTCAAGCAATTAATCACTATGCTAATCACCTAATCCATTAACAAACTCTCATTTGTGGATCATTGATTAGCAAGCATTAAGTTTATATAAACAAGATCAACCCAAGATACACCCTAGACAACTATTATCATAGGCTAGGAGCATAAATCTCTTGTTTAGTTCATCAAGGCATTTCATCAAACACTTGGTGTGCATGAAATGCCTTATGATCTAGACCCACTTTCTCAAGCTATATCTAGCCTTAAGAACACTAAACAAGAAGGGATATAAGAATATCTAACCCTAAACACCATGAGTCAAGCCTTGGATCATCCTAATCTACCCCAACTCTAAACCCTAAAGGACTACTCAATACCCATTAGAACCAACCCAAAATTTATGGGGATAGGGGTTGAATCCATGGATGAATGTTGAATAATCAAGATAGGTGGAAGAGATTGATAGAAATAAAATAGTAGATTGCATAAACCAAAATATCCTCCTACAAATCTCAAGAACTCTCCCAAAAAGGTAAGAGTTTTTGAATCAAGAAAAGCATAAGTTGCAAAAATTAGGTAAAGTGGTTTTTATAGTGAATATTGCTCGACCGGGTCGACCCGGAATAAACCGGGTTCTGACCCGGCCGAGTGGGATCTTCTTGGTCAAAAGTTGCAGACAGGGTGGCATCTGGACGGTTCAGGTGATGAAGGATGCTTTGCTGGCTTGGACTGCGTGGCTTCTGGCCGGTTGAGATTATGCTTTCAGGCCGATTAAGATTCATGTGCTGGGACCGCACGGATTGGACCTGGTGGATGCTGGCCGGTTCAGCACGAAGATACTCCGATTCCGTGCTAAGTCCTTCTCCGAATCCGTAGCCGATCGTGTTTGAGCCTCAGGACTTCCCGAACATCTCCGAACCGCTCCAAAGTACCTAGAATATACTCCATAATATGCAAGACACTCTAAGACCTAATGCAAAACATCCTATTCTCTAAACAAGACCAAAACATGCATGAAAGATCTAGATATGCACGAATGTGACTCAAAATGCAAAGTGAAATGTATGCTATGAAGGCTAAAATGAGAGGATATCAACTCCCCCAAACTTACTCCTTTGCTTGCCCTCAAGCAAACAATTAAGAAAAAGTAGGGAAAGAGGTTTGAAGGTGGGAACTCAAATCCACAAGTAGCACAAAAAGAAATCAAATTCAACGCCCATTCCAAAGGTCTACAACTGAGTCTACTCCAAAGGAGTTAGCCATTCCTATTTCATCATGCACCAAATCCAAACTCCAATCTACACAAGCAATCATATTCTCCAACCCCTTAACATTCATTAGTGGTGTAACCATGAATCATGTTTATGCAAGGTCAAATCGAATTCGTTTGGTTAAGGGTTTGGTTATGAGATGAAGATGATCTCTTTATCATGCATGGGTAATTAAGTACAAGGGTCTCTCATGGAATGAACAAACTTTAGCAAAATGCTAAAGGTAAAAGGCAACATATGCATACAAGAGAGAATTCTCATCTACCCAAATTCCTAGAGTGTCTCTAACCTAAAGCTTTCTAATCCGTTGTGCCTACATCCTAAGCTACCCTTTTCATCCCAAGGCATTTTGCCTTCTCAAACCCACACATGCTTCTTGCGTTTTCGCTTCACATTCTTCTCACATTGGAGATAGTCTTCTTCTTCCTTGATGTCATGGTTTTGTGCTTCCTTGTTTTGATTTAGCTATCATTTTCTTCATTTTTGTTCACGCCTCTCCTCATCTTTGATGCTTTGGCCTTTTCGGCTTTCTTCATTTTCCTTGAATCTTTTTAGGCTATCTTATTCTTAGAGCTAGTCTTATGATTTTATTTTTGAACCAACCAATCTATATAAATCCGATCCCCTTTTCCGTTTCCCCTTCTCATCTTTTCCAATCCACATTACCATTTCGAACATACCCATTCACCAAGTTTCAAACCGTTCCCCCAAACTTGAATCAAGAACCGCCATCCTAATTAGCCTATTACTAGATTAACTCAGTGATGATGGAGCTAAGTCTACATGAGAATTCCCTCTTGTCGCCCTAAACCTAACACGTTTTGCCAAGTTTGTTCGAAAGAAATGCCTCACAATTCACACACTAATAACAATGGATAGAAAGAAGGTTGAGGTTAGGGTAGGGGAAACCATTCCAATGATGGGATATGGCTACTTGGATAAACAAGAGTGGTGAAAGGGAAAAGATTATCCAACTATGTATAAGTGATCCACGAATTCATTCAAAATTTCATAAACACAATAATTACAAGTCAAGATTAGGGTTATCACATAGATGAGGTTGGATTCAATTCAAGCATGCTTCAATCAAGGCAAGTATGATGACACATGAGAACTAAGAATGGTGCATCCTTACTTTCATACTCACTTAAATGCATCAAACAACTACGAACGTGGGCATTGAATCAATTTCTTAAGGTGCTACCCTACAAAGAAAATTCATCATTATTCCCATGCATATGCAATGAATCCTAAATGTGCAATCCTAGACTCAATGTACAAATGCAAATGCATCCTAAATGACAACCTAAATGACTTCTTTTTGTGTTTCAATTTTCAAAATTTTCAATTTTTTTTTGTTTTTTCTATGCCTTAGATGAATGCGTGAGACTCAAAATTCAAAACTCAAAATATGACAAAAATGACATTAGATACCGGTCCCTCCCCCAAACTTAAATCACACCGTCCCAGTGTGAAATAAATCAAAGGAAGAGACCCAAAAATAAGATATATAATAAGCTATACAATGCAAGACTCAAAATAAGAAAACTATGTACAAGTGTCATGGAGTGTTACCTAGATACTTTGAGGTGGGGAAGAGGACTCCATGGAGTATGAAGCGTTGCTAGAACCGGGAGATGGAGTTGGGATGTTTACCTCTTCGTTCGTGGTATCTTCATGACCACGTTGAGCTCGTGTCTCATCATAAACCATCAAAACTCCTTGATCAATCCCTTGACCGCGTGATGTACTTGCTTCTCCACCTCTCCCCTTGAGCTTCTTAACCGCCTTCTTCAACCTCCTCACCGTCTTCACCAACTTGTGGATGATATCATCTTGCCACTTGCACCACCTTTGGAGGAGCCGTGTTTGGTTATTGGCGTGGCGGGTGGCGGCGTTGGGCATAGTCCCATCATAGGGGTCAAAATGATATCTCTTTCCACCATAGATGACCGCGGGAGAAGAGGGCTCGGTCTCTTAATCTTCATCCTCATTTGACCCTCTTGGTGACATCATAGTCTCCTTTCTCATCGCACCCTTCTTCACCTTCGCTTTGCTTATCACATCGATTGACGGATCGGTGGCCGGGTTGTACAAAATATCACGTGGGATGTAGAAAGGGATATTCCTACTTTCATGAATGTCGGTGAGAGGAGGGTTAGCCAATAGCACTTGGCGCACGTCCGTTTGGGAGAGCTTGATGTTGTGTGCAAGCTTATCTCAAACTCTCCCTTTCAAGGACAAGGTCCTAGTTAGGTAAGTTTCATCCAACAAATCCCATTCTAGGTTCTCAATTGACATCTTCTCGCCTTTGGCTCTTAGGATCGGTGCAACTAGCCATCCAATTTCTATCTTGGCCTTGTTGTTGCTTGTCCCAAACGCCCATTCCTTGAAACAAAAGAGGTTCCTCACCAAAAGAGTAGCTAGAGAAGGCATCCGCTCACATCCCTTGAACTCACTTCCATCTCCAAAAGTCTGGAGGAGAGGCTTCAACCCGACGCCTAACAACTCCAATTCGTCAAGACCAACCGTCCCAAACTCGATTTTTGCGAAGAACATGTGAGCAAAGCACCTTGTGTGCATAACGGATTGCCGGATGACGGATGGAATTGGACTTGATGTGCCCGGAAACAAACTTCCCACGGCCAATTGTTTCCCACAATTTCCTTAACTCATTCTTCGGGTAGTGGAAGTAGATACCACAATGTATGCCCTCCTTCTCGAACCCAAAGATTTCGCATAACTCAAGAAAAGTGACACGGTAGTCGGTTTGGCCAATGGTGAAGTAAAGCACTCCAAACCCGGTCCGAGCATTTGCATTGGTGGATTTTTCATTGTAGAACGTCACTCTAAGGGATGAGAGGAATTGAAATGTGTAGATTTGGTGAGCTAGCTCTTTCATGAAGATGAACTTTCCAAACCCCATGTTGTCGAAGATGGCGACCACATCTTAAAGAATGCCCATTCTCTCTAGCACTTCCGGGTCTAGAAACCTAATTTACTCAAAGTCCATTTCCATGAACTTGTTGAAATACTCAACGGCGGGTGGAGCCTCATCCATTCCCTTTCTCTTCTTCTCCTTAACCGTGGTTGAGGCATCCAAAGCCACATCCTTTCCTTTCTCCTTTGCCGTGGCTCTCTTCTTAGGCCTATAGTTTGAGGCAACTTCACTTGCTCTAGCTCGGACCAGGACCTCCTTGCCTTGTGGATTTGCCTTCACTCTTGCCATTTCCTACAAGTTCTCAAAGATCCATTAAAATCCAAAAATTTGCCAAGAAAAATGAAGAAGCAAAATTTTGAAGCGATAATCAATTTGAGAAATTGTCCCATGAATAAGAGCAAATTATTCTAGCAAAAATAATTTAAATTATCAAATCATCTAGATTAAATGCTCGTTTTCAAGAAAATTGCAAGAAAGGAACCATCTTTGAAGAAAATATTTCCATAAACTCATTTCTCAAGTAAATGCACAAGTTGCTCCATGAATCCAAGATATCAAGAATTTTTGAACCCTAATCCCAAGGTTCTAATCCCATATGCTAGCTATTTCCAAGAAGAAAAAAAATGACTAACCCAAAAGTTTGAGTTTTTGCTAACCATGGAGATGATGAATTTTAGGAAAATACCTTGGGATCTTGTTATTAGGTGGTCAAAACAATGTTGAATGCACAAAGTAGAGTGAAAGATGAGCCTAGAGCAATTTGAATCTCGATTTTTGAGTGAGAAATGAGAGAGTTATGAGCAAATGAAGATGAGAGAAGAGAAAGATTTGTCTTAGCCTTTAAGAGAGAGAGAGGGGTCGGCCGGGTCGGGTCAGTTTGAAGCGGGTCGAGGCACCGGGTGGACTGCTGGATAATAGATCTACTTTGACTGGTCAAAGGCGCCAGTTTTCGAAATTCAAAATTTCTCAACCGTACGCCATCCACCCGGTTAACTCCACGCGGTCTCCACCCGGGGGATTTTCAACCGCACGCAATCGGGGAGGTTAACTCCACGCGGTCTCCATCCGGGGGATTCTCAACCACACGCCATCCACCCGGTTAGCTCCACGCGGCCTCCACCCAGGGGATTCTCAACCGCACGCAATTGGGGAGGTCCAATCCATCCGGGGGAAATTCTTCTCCCTCCGGGGGATATCTGCAAAAATTGGACCTTGTGCCATCGGGGCGGTCTAATCCACCCGGGGGAAATTCCTGTTCCAGGACCGGCCCGATTGGACCTTGCGGATGGTGCGAGGTCTGGATTCTCCCCAAGATTCCCAACAACCTATAAACACTTAGCGAGAATATCAAAACGAACTAAAAAATATTGAAAAACATAATAAGAGAAATATATAAAAAGATAAGCTTGGGGTGTCTCCCAAGAGCACTTTGTTTTACGTCACTAAGTTCGGCGTTGGTTACCGCTTTCAAGCGAGTGGAACATCATCGAGAGGGATCGAGCCTCCCTCTTCAATGATTTCTTTGGCATGGTATGGTTTGAGTCTTTGGCCATTTGCAATGAATTCTTGGCCACTCTTGTTCACAAGTACCACGGCTCCATAAGGTCTCACTTCTTTGATCACAAAGGGACCCGACCATCTCTACTTGAGCTTCCCGGGAACAGCTTCAACCGGGAGTTTTACAACAACGCTTGGCCTCCAACCTTAAGATCCTTGGGCGTTAGCTTCTTGTAATGGAATAACTTTGTTCTCTCCTTGTAGAGACGTGAACTTTCATAAGCATCAAGGCGGATTTCATCAAGCTCATTCAATTGAAGAAGACGCCTTTCCGAGGCCAATTTGGTGTCAAAGTTGAGAAGTTTAACCGCCCACAAAGCCTTGTATTCCAACTCAACCGGTAAGTGACAAGACTTCCCGTAAAGAAGGTTGAATGGCATTGTCCCAATCGGTGTCTTGTAAGGGTTTCGGTATGCCCACAAAGCGTCATCCAACTTCACGAACCAATCTTTCCTTGAAACCCCAACGGTCTTCTCGAGGATAGCTTTGATTTGGCGATTTGAAACTTACACTTGGCCACTCGTTTGAGGATGGTAAGGCGCGGCCACCTTGTGCTTCACCCCTTGTTTCCTAAGTAAGCTTTCGAAGACCTTGTTGATGAAGTGTGAGCCCCCATCACTAATCACTACCCGTGGAATTCCAAATCGAGGGAAGATTATCGACTTGAACATCTTGAGAACAACCTTTGCATCGTTTGTGGGACTTGCAATGGTTCTAACCATTTAGAGACATAGTCCACCGCCATTAGGATGTATTGATTCCCATATGAAGAGGAGAATGGTGCCATGAAGTCAATGCCCCAAACATCGAATATTTCAACCTCGAGGATAGGATTTTGAGGCATCTCGTTCCGTTTACCAATGTTCCCAATCCTTTGACAAGCATCACATCTAGACACAAACTTTTGAGCGTATTTGAACATAGTTGGCCACCAAAAACCCGCTTGTAGGACCTTAGCAACCGTTTTGAACGACTCAAAGTGACCTCCATATGCCGAACCGTGACAATGCATCACAATGTCTTCAACTTCTTCCTCGGGGATACATCTCCTATAGAGTTTGTCCTTGCAAAGAGTATACAATTAAAGCTCATCCCAATAGAACCGTGTGATGTCCCTAAAGAACTTCTTCCTTTGATATCCATCCAACCTTGGTGGTTCTCTCCCGCAAGCTAGATAGTTGACATAATCCGCATACCAAGGGAGTTTGTCATCTTCCAAACCGTTAGCACTCTCAATACCTTTCACGACCTTAATCCCTTTCCTCAAGACACTAACAACCATGAGACTCTCCTCGGGAAGCTTGTCATCTATTGGAACTAGGTCCTCAATCCTCAACCTTGATAGGTGATCCGCGACCCCGTTCTCAATACCATTCTTGTCCACAATTTCCATATCAAACTCTTGCAAGAGCAAGATCCATCGGAGTAGTCTTGGCTTTGTGTCCTTCTTGGCATGGATGTATATCAAGGCCGCATGGCCCGTGTAAACAATCACCTTCGAACCTACAACATAGGATCGAAACTTTTCCATGGCAAAGACTACCGCTAGCAATTCTTTCTCCGTGGTGGCATATCGAGCTTGAGTGTCATCTAAGGTTCTACTTGCGTAGTAGATGACGTTGGTATTCTTGTCCTTCCTTTGGCCTAAGACGGCTCCAATCGCGAAGTCACTCGCGTCACACATTATCTCGAAAGGAAGATCCCAATCCGGGGCTTGGACAATGGGAGCACTAACCAACGCTTTCTTTATCTCCAAGAACGCCACCATACACTCGTCATCAAGGTTGAACTCAACATCCTTGCAAAGTAGCCTAGTGAGAGGCCTTGTGATCTTTGAAAAATATTTGATGAAACGGCGATAGAATCCCGCATGACTCAAAAAGCTTTGGACATCCTTAACCGTCCTTGGTGGCTCCAAACTAACCATGACCTCTATCTTGGCCTTGTATACCTCAATCCCCTTCTCGGAGATCTTATGCCCAAGCACGATGCCCTTCACGTACCATGAAATGGCACTTCTCCCAATTGAGTACCAAGTTCGCCTCCTCACATCGTTGCAAGACCCTACAAAGATTAAACAAGCAAACACTAAACGAAGAGCCATACACGGAGACATCGTCCATAAAAACTTCTACCATGTCTTCAATAAGATCCGAGAAAATGGACATCATGCACCGTTGGAATGTTGCTGGTGCATTACACAACCCAAATAGCATCCTTCGATATGCGAAGGTACCATAAGGGCATGTGAAAGTTGTTTTCTCTTGGTCGTTTGGGTGTATGGGAATTTGAAAGAAACCCGAATAACCATCTAGAAAACAATAAAATGGATGATTAGCTAGACATTCAAGCATTTGATCTATGAAAGGTAATGGAAAGTGATCCTTACGAGTAGATGAATTGAGCGTCCTATAGTCAATGCACATCCTATGCCCGGTTATTGTCCTAGTAGGTATAATTTCATCCCTTTCATTTTTAACAACCGTTATCCCCTCTTTCTTAGGCATACAATGAACCGGTGAGACCCAAGTACTATCCGATATTGGGTAGATAGTACCCGCATCTAGAAGCTTAAGAATCTCTCTCTTTACAACTTCTTTCAAATTCGGATTCAACCTCCTTTGATGTTCAATAGAGGTCCTTGACTCATCTTCTAGATGGATTCTATGTGTACATAAAGTAGAGGAAATACCCTCGATGTCATCCAAAGAATAACCACTGGCTTTCCTATATTTCCTAAGTTCAATTAAAAGGGAGGATAGTTCATTCTCGTTCAAACTATCATTTACAATAACCGGATATGACTCGTTGGGACCTAAGAACGCATACCTTAGCCCAACGAGAAGTTGCTTTAGGTTCACCTTAGGGGCTTTGAGCTCGCTCCAATCGTCATCCTCAAAACTAGACTTACCCTTGCTAGTTACTTCCACGACCAGCGAAAAGCTCTCTTGAACCGTACCCATGCTTGACCCAACTTCAAACCTTGTCACTCGGTTACCCAACTCTACAAATGGAGTACCTCTCTTTCAACCGGCTTGTGCAAGTCCATGAGTAGCTCATATCCTTGGCTTTCTTCATCTAAGAATCCATGCACACCGTGCTCTTGTGTCAAAACCACTTGAAAACCGTCTTCAATACTCAACTCTTCAAGAAACTCATCAGCGAGTTCATCTATTATCTCTATGAAGAAACATTGCCCATTTATGGTGGGCTTCTTCATCACGTTGTTGATGTTGAACTCGAGGACTTCAGCTTTTCTCAAGTGCAAGTCAATGTTGCCCTTTCTCACGTCAATAATGGCTCCCGCGGTTGCCAAAAACGGTCTTCCAAAGATAATTGGATCTTTTGGCTCCTCATTCATTTCGAGAACAACAAAGTCCGTGGGGACGATGAAGTCTCTAACCATTATTGGGAGATCTTCAAGCAAACCAATGGGTACCCTCACACTCCTATCCGCTAATATCAACGAGATGTTGCATGCTTTGTACCTCGTGAAACCCAACCTCTTTGCAACCGAGAACGGCATAAGGCTAATTCTTGCTCCAAGATCACAAAGACAATTGTCGAAGGCTAAGGGTGCAAGGGCACAAGGAAGGGTGAATGCACCGGGATCTCCAAGTTTTATTGATACCACCTTCTTTTGGATGATGGCACTACACTCTTGGGTCAAGATGGATTCCATTTCCTTGGCTCTTTCCTTCACGGCATCCTTGAGGAATTTTGCATATTGGGGTACAAGTAGAAAGGCATCAACCAATGGCATTGTAAGTTCGACCTTCTCCATTTGCTTGTCGAAGACCGCCTTGTACTTGTCCATGAGTTGTTTCGTGAAACGCCCAGGGAAAGGTAACTTAGGCACATAAGGTTTTGGCACAAATACACTTTCTTTCTTCTTAGGCGCTTCTTGAACCACGGCCTTGGTCTTCACCTCTTCAACCCGTTTTCCCTTGTCTTGACCTCTCACTACCGCGTCCTCAACCAAGTCTTCATCTTCTTGAAGTTTCAAACCCCCCCCCCCCCCCCCCCCCCCCCACTTTGGTTCTCAACGTCCACGTTGAGAGTAGAAGGGACATCTCTTGTGGGTAAGACCGTGCCACTCCTTAGGGTAATAGCATTCACATATTCCTTGGAGTTTGGTACGGGTTTACCGGGCAAAGTGCCTTGAGTTCGTGAGGAAGATGAGGCATCCTTGGAGTTTAAAGCCTCAATCTTGTTGTTGAGGTCGGTGTATGAGAAATCTACCCGTGTATTGATCTCTTCTTGTCTTTTTAGTAACTATTGGAACATGGAGTTCAAGTCAAGCTCTTGCGGTTTAGACGTAGTTGTTTGACCTTGTGGCATAAACCCTTGTTGTTGGCCTTGAAAACCGGATGGAGCTTTGGGTTGGAATCCACTTTGGTTCCCTTGGAATTGGTTCCTTGGGACATAACCTTGGTTGTTGGTGTTAGAAGCTTGGCCTTGAGATTGGAATTGCTTTTGTGGGACTCCTTGAGCTTGATTAGATTGTGGAGGATAGACTTGGTCTTGTGGATTCTCCACATTTGTGTTCCGGTAAGAGAAGTTGGGGTGGTTCCTATAGTTTTGGTTGAACCCTTGTCTTTGGTAGTTCCCTTGGTTCTCCACGTAATTCACCTCCTCTTGGTTGTTCATGTCCATGCTCTCCTCTTGATAGCAACCTTGATTCTCATCATAAGCATCCACAAAGCTAACCGACTTTTGAGAAGACACTAGGAGTTTATCAATCAAATTGCCTTGCTTGTCCATCATGGAAGCTTACTTATCCAACTTTTCATTAAGCGCTTTCATGTCCTTGACCCGCTTGTTCTCATCAAAGTCGCTAGTGGTCCTTGTGGCGCGGTCATAATCGTCGCCATAGGTCCCGTCACTTTGGGCCAAGTTCTCTACTAGCTCCATTGCTTCCTCAACATCCTTAGCCAAGAAGTTACCGTTAGATGCCGTGTCAAGTAACATTAGGATCTTAGGCAAGGCACCTCGGTAGAAAGTGCTAAGGAGCGATGCGTTGCTAAAGCCATGGTGAGGGCATTGAGAAGTGTAGCTTCTAAATCTCTCCCAAGCCTCGTTGAAAGACTCATTGGACTGTTGTGTGAAGCTTGAGATCTCATTGCAAGCTTGGCGGTTCTAGCCGGTGAAAAGAATTTGGCAAGAAACGCACGTTTGCAATCATCCCACGAGGTGATAGATCCTTGGGGTAAGTTCATTTCCCATTGGTGAGCCTTGTCACCTAAAGAGACAGGAAGAGACGAAGCTTGAAACCATCTTCGGAGACCCCATTGATATTAGTGAGACCACATATCCGGTCAAATTAGTCTATGTGGTCTAATGGATTCTCCATTGACAATCCGTGAAACTTGTTGGCTTGAACCATGTTGATCACCCCCGACTTCACTTCGAAGTTGTTGTTTTCCACCGGGGAGCTTGAATGCCTTGCCGCTTTTGGTGAGCATTAACGGCGTCACCTTCTCCAACAACGTGTCTAGCTCTCGGTGGATGGTGTGGGCGGTTTGGTTGGTGATGGTTTCCATTGCCACCACCTCCTTGGTTGTTCCCATTCCCACCGTTCCTTTGGTGGGGAATGTTTTCGTGAACGTTCCCGAGTGGAATATCATGAAGATATTCAATTTCATTACCAACTTCTTCTTGTACTCTCACTCGGTTTCGTCTTGCTCTTGAACCCCTCTCAAGTTGATCAATGTCGTCCTTTGGTTCTACAAGGTTAATATTGCCACGGGAACGAGTATGCATGCACCTATAGAGAGAAAGAGCAATAGGAAGTAAAGAAGATTAGTAATTTAGTACAAAATAATACTTAATCTCACAAAGAGCCTAAATCTCAAAGTTAAAATCAAATCCTAATATGGCAACGACGCCAAATTGATACTAAGACTTTTCGGTCTTAAAGAGGTATCAATAACTCTAAATACAAGTAGTATAAGAGGTTATCAATCCGTATTAGGAGATGACTCTAAGCATTAAGAATGCAAGGAACCTATGTAAGTTAAACTAATAAAAAGGGTTTTGTGATTAACTATCCAATTCAAAACAAATAAAGCAACTAAACAATATGTAAATCAATAAGCAAAAGCAGATTCATAGATGAGATTATGGATATAAGATGACCCAAGTTCAATTCATGATGATCATTTACTCAAACAAGCTAATCACTAGGCATAAGATCATTAACTTGACTAATTCGCTTTCAAGCAATTAATCACTATGCTAATCACCTAATCCAGTAACAAACTCTCATTTGTGGATCATTGATTAGCAAGCATTAAGTTTATATAAACAAGATCAACCCAAGATACACCCTAGACAACTATTATCATAGGCTAGGAGCATAAATCTCTTCTTTAGTTCATCAAAGCATTTCATCAAACACTTGATGTGCATGAAATACCTTATGCTCTAGACCCACTTTCTCAAGCTAGATCTAGCCTTAAGAACACTAAACAAGAAAGGATATAAGAATATCTAACCCTAACCACCATGAATCAAGCCTTAAATCATCCTAATCTACCCCATCTCTAAACCCTAAAGGACTACTCAAGACCCATTAGAACCAACCCAAATCGATGGGGATAGGGGTTGAATCCATGGATGAATGTTGAATAATCAAGAGAGAAAGAAGATAGGTGGAAGAGATTGATAGAAATAAAATAGTAGATTGTATAAACCAAAAGATCCTCTTACAAATCTCAAGAAGTCTCCCAAAAAGGTAAGGGTTTTTGAATCAAGAAAAGCATAAATTGCAAAAATTAGGTAAAGTGGTTTTTATAGTGAATATTGCTCGACCGGGTCGACCCGGAACAAACCGGGTTCCGACCCGGCCGAGTTGGATCTTCTTGGTCGAACGTTGCAGACCGGTTCAGATTTTGTCATTGGGTCGGTTAAGATTCCTGTGCCAAGACCGCACAGATTGGACCTGGTGGATCTCGGACGGTTCAGGTGATGGAGGATGCTTTGCTGGCTTGGACCGCGTGGCTTCTGGCCGGTTGAGATTATGCATTCAGGCCGGTTAAGATTCCTGTGCTGGGACCGCACGTATTGGACCTGGTGGATGCTGGCCGGTTAAGCACGAAGATACTCCAATTCCGTGCTAAGTCCTTCTCCGAATCGTGCTTGAGCCTCGGGACTTCCCGAACATCTCCGAACCGCTCCAAAGTACCTAGAATATACTCCATAACATGCAAGATACTCTAAAACCTAATGCAAAACATCCTATTCTCTAAACAAGACCAAAACATGCATGAAAGATCTAGATATGCTCGAATGTGACTCAAAATGCAAAGTGAAATGTATGCTATGAAGGCTAAAATGAGAGGATATCAGTTAATGGCTTTGAGATCGAAATTTTGGACCAGAATTTGGTGGAAGTAGAAGATGAGTGTTGTGTAGAAGAACCATAACTTATGGAGCTGTCCTTAAATTCATTCTTCGGACTATCTTTTCCTACCACAACCAAATTGAAAGGAAAAATTAAGAACCATGTGATCTTAATGCTTGATAGCGGAGCCACACATTACATCGGCTGTTGCTAAGCAAACTCACTTGGAAATTGTTTACAATCCTAATTTAGAAGTGTTGCTGGGCACTGGGGTTTATGTGCAAGGGTCAGGAGTATGCCGTAATGTTCAATGGGAAATGCAATGGTTGAATTTTAAAGCAGATTTTATTGTGTTATGGGAAATGCATGTGATATTTGGGGTTCAGTGGCTGAGAACTTTGGGTAAGTGTGATATTGATTGGGACAATCATGAATTTTCCTTTCTCTATCAAGGAAAAAAAGTGACAATCACAAGAGATGCTTCATTACACACTTCTAAACTGTCTTTGAAGTCATTACAACATGAATTCTATGTGAAGAAGAGAGAAGTCTCATTGTCTTTTGGTAATATAGTGGTAGTATTGCATTTGGATGAAAATATCTCACCTCTTATACTCCAAACAATAGAGAAATATTCACATGGCTTTAAAAAGCCTACATGAGTTCCACCAATACGAGGAAGAGAGTATGGTATTACATTGCATCTGGGGATAAGTCCGATTAGTGTAAGGCCTTTTAGATATCCACATGCTCACAAATAGGCAATGAAGAAGTTGGTACAAGAAATGTTGGATGATGGATCTATTAGGCCAAGTCATATTCCTTACTCAAGTCTTGTTTTATTTTTATTTATTTTTATTTTGATGAATGTTAAATTGTATTCAAACCCGAAAAAATAACGTTTCTACATCTTTGATGCGAGCTTTGAAGTAAGAGACTATTGATATGCTCAAATTAATACCCTAAAATTACTAAGCAGTAGTTGCAGTAAAGTAGGGGTCGAACACAAGGACTCACAGAGACACACAATAGATTATATATACGAGAATTAAGCTAAGCAATTCAGATGTAATTGAAAGCAGTGCGTAAATTAAAAGTGTTGTAATTCGATTGGGAGAAAGATAGGTTCATGATTTTTCTCAGGAAATCAATGAATGCAGGTAAACTAACTAACATGATTCAGATTTAGCGCGGTTCTTGAACTCAAATCACTAAAGTATAGCTAACCAACTCTCTTTGCGAAAACTATCTAAATCTAAATCCTAGGAATTCCAAATCTCTTTACGAATCCTATAGTCTAAATCAGCTTTTAGATCAGGTTTGATTTGTTCACAAAACAACTAAACCAAATATTTTTGCGAATAGTTATTTTGCTCACCTAAGGTTCTATCAGGTAATTAATCGCACTCTCGTGCCTAATCAATTATCCTAAGATCTAAGTTCCAGATTCGTCAACCTAGAATTAGCTTTGAACACAACCTAAGGTGAAAAACTAATTCAGATGGTGAATCATAATAACTAATCAACCTAGCATTCAGAGAAAACCCTTATGAGAACCCTGAACCTAAAGTGGATCTACTCAGACATGGAAATTGAAACAATAAACATGTTTGAATAAATCATCAAATAAAACAGAAAGAGTAACAAGAGGGTTCGAAATCTTCTCTCGGACGAAGGGAGTTTAGACTTGTCTTCCTCACAAAACTCTCTCTCAAAACCAAAGTAAAATAAAGCGTAGCCAAAAAAGTGGCTGTAAAATCCCTATAAATAACCTAAATCACGTTTTGGGGCTTCTTGTAAATAATAAAGACTTCTGGACCAAATTGCAATTCTTCAACTCTTTATTAAAGTCGCGGGTCGTGTCTGCTGCGATGGGTATCGACCGACACTAGTGAGTATCGATCGATACCAAGCGTCAAATCGGGTACTCAGCTACACGAACGTCTGCTTTGCTCCAAAATGCTCCAGAAAGCTCCAATATCTCCAATTATGCTCCAAACGTGCTAAAACCTGTAAAAGACTCTAAAAAACTACGAAATAGTAGAAAGACTCTATAAAACAGACTTATATCATGGCCTAAAAGGGGTAAAAACCATGATATATCAACTCCCCCAGACTTAGCCTTTGATTGCCCTCAAGCAAATAGAAGACTAAACCAGAGAAAGAGGTTTGAAAAACGTAGAGACTCACTTGTTCATGAAACGTTGCAATGACCCTTTTCCCAAGCACCCAAATGTCACCTAACCAGCTTTTGATCTAACCACCATGTACTTCTCCGTAGACATTCTCAGCTTCCCAGACTACACACATTATTTCACAGCATTGTTCAATCAAGCCATCCTCGCCAGTTTCATCGCTGTGATTAATGCCAAGAACCTTCTAGATCCTTTCCCATACAATATCATGACAAGGAACTACCCTTTTTCACACTTTCTGGTATTATTTCTCTCCCCCAGACTTATTTCTTATTATGTTTTCTTGCATATACATATTAAGGTTCGAGACGCGAGTATTGATGGTGTTTGCCATCGAATCCCCGGTTCTTCCCTCAAAAGTAAATCAAAGGTGTAGGCGAATAGTGGTATCACAGGAAATTTTCCTAACCTCGCTTCCACCTTTGTGTGATAATCTCCTCTGAAGTAGAATAATGGGGTCGCTGGAAATTTTCCTAACCCTCTACTCAGAAGAAAATCATTTCATCTTTTAATGCATCTTATTAACTTGTAACAGGGAGAGAAATACCATTATTTTAAACACGTGGGTTCCTTTGTCAGATAAGAATGAGGAATCAAACTCTATGGATACTAACCACATCGATGAAGTGCAAAATTTTGGCTCAGGCTTTAAGGAACTTTGCTAGAAACATGAGTGTCTTCTGGTTAACCGGCCAGCCTTTGGATTTTTCATTAGTCGATCTAGAGCTGATTCTGTAACAAATGGTCACTTAGAAGCAAGGTCAGATCAAAATATTCAAGAAAAATATCACAGTCTCAGACAAAGTTTTGACTCAATAAAACAACGAATGACTCATAAATGGAATGACTCTAAGAAAAACAAAAACAAAGTCAGCGACTACCTCCCCCAGACTTAAACAACACTGTCCCCAGTGTTATCTAACCTAGAGTAGGTAAAAGAAAACAAAAGAACAGAATAGAACGAAGAGAAACAAGAAGTTACCGTGCTGGAACATCGAGTGTCGACCGACACACGGCCTGGTATCGATCGATACCAGGATTAAGTCGACATGATGAACCTTCTCATTCGCGATTGGTGTCGACCGATACCAATTGGGTATCGATCGACACTCAGGCGATTTCGAGTTTTGCTCCTTGTTCATCCTGACACAAACACAAAACGAAAAATAAAAAGAAAAAGACTCAAAAACAGACTCACCAGTGGGTTGCCTCCCACCAAGCGCTTGTTTTACGTCACGAGCTTGACTGTACGGACGATCAGTCAGGAGAAACTTGAGAGCTGACTCCAAAACAAGCTCTACAATTTGACATCGCTAGCTTCAGAGTTCTGCTCATCATGCCCTCCACAAACTCCCTTCATTTCTCTTTCAGCTCCGAAGTAAGAAGAACTCTAGCCTTAGAGAATGGTTTCGAGGCACCTTTGCACTTCACCTTGTATTCAATCGAATCTCCATCATACTTCTGAGGGATTAAAGTCATAGAAGCAGCATCCTTCACTCCTTTGCTTTTCGCCTTCTTCTTTTCGTTAGACGTTTTGACGTCTTTATTGGTGATGGTAGAAGGACTATCTAGAACGTCTGTGACAGTTGGTTCGTTAGGAGGCTCTTTCAAAAGATCAATTACCAACGTCTCATCTGTAACAACATCAATGCAAGAGACACGTGTGGGAGTTCCTCTAGGGATAGCTTTGTAGTACACCTCCTTGTCAATGTATGAGAACGATATTTGCTTGCTGGGTGTGTCCATAATGGCACCAACCGTAGCCATGAACGGTCTTCCAAGAATCAACTGCGTACAAGATTGTGCACTCATCTCCACAACATGAAAATCACCAGGAACCAGACAGTCTCCTACTTTAACCAGAAAATCAGGGTTTGTACCATATGAAAGTGAGATGGAACAATTCGCGAATGTGATAGATGACATGGGGGGTCGAATATCAGCTCCCAATCTCTATGCAATTGCCCTTGACACGACATTGATGCTAGCCCCTGAGTCAACGAGAGACTCTTTGAATGAAACTCCAGAGATGGAGCATGGAACGGAGAATATGCCTGGGTCTTCCCTCTTGGTCAACTGCCTCAGCGGTAGTGACTTGCTTATTGCCTTGATGAAGAGTACTTCGATCTCTTCCAGGGTTTCTCTGCAATCTTTGAAGTGACTTAGCAGAGGCCAGCCCTCTAGAGCTTCTTCAAAAGTGAACGAGTGGGGTATCCTTCGTACCATCTTCTCAAAGCCACGCAGCTGCTTTAGAGTGATGGGGGCTCGGAGGTGTTGGGGAATAGGATTCAGCTTCTTGGGCTTGCAAAGTCTGTCAACACTCATACGCAGCTCCTTTGCAGTATATGGGTGAGTATCGATCGATACAGGGATGGTGTCGGTTGATGCTTACTCCTTCGAGATGTCCTTGACAGGTTCTTGGACTGGTATCGATCGATACTGGCTGGTATTGATCGGTACACGAGGATTTTCTGTCAACACGAAATTTTCTGCTATTTGAGTTTCCAGCATCTTCTGATGAATACTGAGAGACTCAATTTTCCCATTCAGATCTGTATACATAGCGTCCATCTTCCCGTTGAAATTTACTGTCATCTTCTGCTGTCCCTAAAGAACCTGTTCAAGCATAGACTCAAGCTTGCTCTCAGATGTTCTGGGTGGTGTGGATGGGCGTTGAAACCTTTGATCTTGAAATCCAACTCCATCAATGTGGTTAACAAATTCCACTCCAACCTTTTGGGCAAAACGAACAGCCTTATGTTGCTTGTCCATCAAAAAATCTAACTTAGTATTCACCTCAGCAATCTGACTGCAATCCAAGTTACCAGCTTGCTTTTGCGCTCCATGTCTGCATTCTTGGTACTATTGCTAGAAATCAAGTTCTCAATAAGCACATAGGCATCGTTAGGATACCTTGTGTAGAAGTTTCCATTGCTCGCAGCATCTAGAGCCATCTGATACCTCCAATCGATTCCTCTGTAGAAAGTACCCAGCAGCTGAACCTGAGTGAAACCATGGTGCGGACAATCTCTCTGATATGACTTGAACCGAATCCAAGAAGCCTTGAGTGCCTCAGTCGGTCCTTGAGAAAACTGAGAAATCTTGTTCCTGAGATCCTCGGATTGTGCATCATCATAGAAGTTGTTCAGGAAGGCAGTCTTAGTTTCTTCCCAAGTAGTCAGTGATCCAGGAGGTAACTGCTTCAGCCAGTAGGTCGCATCTCCACCAAGAGAGTATGGGAAGAGCTTGCAGAAGAGGTAATCATAGGACACTCCATTGCTCTTGATGCTTGTAACCAGATCCTCCAACCTCTCAATGTGATCCATAGGGTGTTCATGAGGAAAACCATGAAAAAGATGCTGACCCACAAGAGTGAAGTATGCAGGTTTTAGCTCAAAGTCATTCCTCTGAAAAGGTGGAGGACGAATAGCTGATCGATTGGCATAAAACTGATCAGGCCTGTTGTACTCAACAATCGTTCTACCGCGAGCAGCCACAGCATTCCCTACATTCGCGTTCCCATCGATATTCCCAGCGACAACAGGAGCAGGTGGAATGATGTTCCCCTCTCCATCCAGATGTTGTCCTCTCTCGTTGCACAACTGACCCTCTTGGTCTCTCAAAGCTCCAACAGCATCCTGAGTCAGAATCATCGTGCTGTTCATCTCTGCTGGCTTCTTTGATTTCCTGTTTGCACGTCCAAAATTCACACCTGAAACACACTAGGCAAAGCACGTAAGTAACAAAAAAACACATTGAGTATCGATCGACACTGGGTGGTGTCGATCGATATCAACAAAAGAAGACGACGAGTATCGACCGATACTAGGTAGTATCGATCGATACCGACGAACTTAGTCGAAATTCTCAGACTAAAATCTAATGGCGAATTGAGTCTCCGGCAACGGCGCCAAATTTGATATGCTCAAATTAATACCCTAAAAGTACTAAGCGGTAGTTGCAGTAAAGTAGGGGTCGAACACAAGGACTCACAGAGACACACAATAGATTATATAGACGAGAATTAAGCTAAGCAATTCAGATGTAATTGAAAGCAGTGCGTAAATTAAAAGTGTTGTAATTCGATTGGGAGAAAGATAGGTTCAGGGTTTTTCTCAGGAAATCAATGAATGCAGGTAAACTAACTAACATGATTCAGATTTAGCACGGTTCTTGAACTCAAATCACTAAAGTATAGCTAACCAACTCTCGTTGCGAAAACTATCTAAAACTAAATCCTAGGAATTCCAAATCTCTTTGTGAATCCTAAAGTCTAAATCAGCTTTTAGATCATGTTTGATTTGTTCACAAAACAACTAAATCAAATCCCTTTGCGAATAGGTATTTTGCTCACCTAAGGTTCTATCAGGTAATTAATCGCACTCTCGTGCCTAATCAATTATCCTAAGATATAAGTTCCAGATTCGTCAACCTAGAATTAGCTTTGAACACAACCTAAGGTGAAGAACTAATTTAGATGGTGAATCCTAATAACTAATCAACATAGCATTCAGAGAAAACCCTTATGAGAACCCAGAACCTAAAGTGGATCTACTCAGACATGGAAATTGAAGCAATAAACATGTTTGTAAAATCCCTATTGACGAAGGGAGTTTCAAACTTGTCTTCCTCACAAAACTCTCTCTCAAAACCAAAGTAAAATAAAGCGTAGCCAACAAAGTGGCTGTAAAATCCCTATAAATAACCTAAATCACGTTTTGGTGCTTCTTGTAAATAATAAAGACTTCTGGACCAAATTGCAATTCTTCAACTCTTCATTGAAGTCGCGGGTCGTGTCTGCTGCGATGGGTATCGACCGACACTAGTGAGTATTGATCGATACCAAGCGTGAAATCGGGTACTCAGCTACACGAACGTCTGCTTTGCTCCAAAATACTCCAGAAAGCTCCAATATCTCCAATTATGCTCCAAACGTGGTAAAACCTGTAAAAAACTCTAAAACACTACAAAATAGTAGAAAGACTCTATAAAACGGACTTATATCATGGCCTAAAAGGGGTAAAAACCATGATATATCAACTATTCTAAAACCAAGAAATTTAGAGCAACATCCTTAAGAACTTTACTCCGTTTCAATTTATGGGTCTTGATGCAAACAAGCACTACAAGAAATATGCTTATTGTTAGCACACAAAAAACGCTATCATAGGGGTATAATAACGTTTTTATAAACGCTATGACTGGAGGAGTTATAATAGGTCGACCCCATACGATAGCGTTTTTGAGATGTGCTATTATAGATCATTATATTATAGCGCTATTCAAACGATATCATATTCTTTATTGTAGCACATTTTTCGCGCTATTTTACTTTGTTTTATAGCAATTTTTATGTGTTACAGTATGCCAATATATTTGAAGCCTATTTTGTAGCATATAATCAATTTGATTTATATATAAAAAAATATATTTGAAATTTGGTTCAAAATATTATTTTAATAAACCAAAATATGTCTTACACAAACATGTCTTACACGAACATTTTACGCTAGAGAAATCAAAGCAAAAATACAAATAAGCTCGAAGTGATTCATTTCCAAACTCAGCAGCAACTCGTAATGTGTCCAATTCTTCTTTAACTTCAGGAACAACCTTCAAAAATTAGAGACCACAATCATCATCCAAGACAAACACTTCACCGTGCTCAAATGGAGACTTGGTTCCAGCATCGTACAGAGCCCTGTCTCTGAATTTTGTCTGGCATCTCTGAAGTGTTCCTAGTAGAAGACAATATGGTTTAGAAGTTATATACTAAGAACACCACTAGCACAATACTAGTTAACTTTTTAAGTTTTAAGTAGGAGCTTGAAGAAGTCAGATACTTGATAAGGCCGAAACAACTTACTTGAACTGAATAAAAAGGTCCTCACTCTTCAAGCAGTGTATAAACTATATTTAAAGTGCCAATCTCAAATCTCAAAACCTGATATGTCGTAGAATCTGTAAGTCCTCGCTAGTTTGGACACCTACAAGAGAGTGATCAGAACCTTGCCTACATTCACTTACAAAAGAAAACATAATTCAAATTGAACGACAATTGTTCTTCAACAATTTTTAGATTATCCGCAAAATTGGAAAATGAAAGAAAAAAAATGGAAACCTAAGTCGAAAAGAAAAAGATTATTCAGAGATAATAGAGACTCATCATATATAAGATAATCATTGTTCCCACAAGCTCATCATTTCCAGCAGATATTGTAGCCACGACTGAAAAATAAAGCACGATATCATGAAACATATTTGATTAGTAACTAGCATATACATTGTATCACAGGAAGGTCACTGAAAAAAGTTCGTACCTTTGATGTCATTACGACCTTTGACAGGTCTAGCTCTCTTCTCAAGCTCTTCAATCAAACCATGGACAGACTTATCAATTCCCCTCTTGAGCGAAACGGGATTCACACCAGAAGTGACACTCAATAATCCATGTTTGATAATTTCCCGAGCAAGGATAGACGTGGTTGTTGTCCCATCACCAGTCGAGTCATTAGTCTTACTAGCCACCTTTCACAGAACAACAACAACAAACCCACCAAATCAATCACTATTAACAGAAATCACAACAAAGCTAAAGCTCTCACACACTAATCTCACATATAAGTGCTGCACCGGCATTCTCCATCGCATCAGGTAGCTCAATAACCCTAGCAATGGTGACTCCGTCATTCACCACCTTAGGACTTCCGAATTCATCCAACACCACATTTCTCCCTTGAGAATAGCAAACGAGAAACACCAAGATAAGACAAAAGAGAGGAACAAATTTGTACAAAACACATTGAGATAGTGAAAGAGAAGAGCTACTAATAATACCTCTAGGGCCATGAGTGAGACCAACAACATCAGCAAGCTTGTCGATACCAACTTGAAGAACAGCTCTTGAGCTCTGGTCGAAAGCGATTTCCTTAACATTTGCTCTAACACTGAATCGTCTGTTTGCTTTCATGTAGCTTACTCTTTGACCTTTCTGCTGATTCCCACCACTCAGCTTTCCCTGCATAAATTACAAATGTTCTAGTGTAGATAAGGTGATACAAGACTTTTTAGTCTCTAGGAGGTATCAATAACTCCAATACGTGTAGTATGAAGGTTATCAATCCATAAAAAGATTTATCCTAATCACTACGAATGCAAGGTGCTTATAGTAAGTTAAGCTAAACAAGGGTTGTTTGTGGTTAATTACCAATTCGAAACAAGTGAATAGCAACCAAACACTAAATGAGATGTAATTCAAATAACAAAGGCGGAACTAGAGATGAGGTTATTGATATAAGGTGATCCAAGTGTAGTTAGTGGAGTTCATTTGCTCAAAGAAGCTAATTCCTAGGTAATAGAGCTCTAATCTTGATTAGTTCTCTTTCAAGCAACTAATCACTATTTTAATTATCAAATTCATTAGCAAATCATCATTTGTGGATTAAAAACTAGCAAGCATTAAGAATCATAACAAGATCAACCAAATATATGCCCTAAACAATTAATGTCTTAGGTTAGGAACATAAGTCTCTTGTCTAGTTCATCAAGGCATTTCATCAAACACTTGGTGTGCATGAAATGCCTTATGATCTAGATCCACTCTTTCAAGCTAGATCTAGCATTAGAGGCACTAGACAAGAAGGAATATAAGATAATCTAACCCTAAGCACCACTAATCAAGCTTTAGATCACCCTAATCTACCACATCTCAAGATCCTAAGGACTACTCACTAATCATCATGAGTTCAACAAATCCAAGAAAAGAAGAGTTAAAACTCATGACCAAGATGATTGGATGATTAGAAAGTAGAAGATAGATGGATTCAATCAAGAAAACAATACTCAAATTGCATAAATCAAAAGGATCAATCTCTTAAAAATCACTCTTAGTGAGGGTTTTTGCTTAAGAAAAGACTTAGCCTATCAAAATTAGGTTTTTGGGCATAAATAGTGAATAGTGATGAACCGGGTCGACCCGGGATAAACCGGGTACCGACCCGGTTTAAATGGATAAAAAGTTCTGATTGGCCAATACCGAGGTCACTGCTCGGTGCAACACCTCGGTATTGAGCATGGGTTTGTGTACCGACGAGGAGCACCGAGCAGTGGTGTCGGTATTGAGGTGTTGTTGCTTGGTGATCTTCAATGGATACCGAGGCCACTCCTCGGCATCGTTGCTCGGTATTAAGGGACTTTTCCCCCGGGAACAGCACCGAGCAGTTGCACCAAGCAGTGACCTCGGTACAATCCCCTGAGGCTTCGATACCGACGTCACTCCTCGGTGTTGCACGTCGGTACTGGGGCTGCCTTCCTCCGTCTTCTATACAGAGCAGTTGCACCGAGCAGTGACCTCGGTGCAACCCTTCTGCCTTCCATACCGAGGATCAGTACCGACCAGTGACGTCGGTACGATCCCTGTTTTCTCTCCTCAGGTCTCGAATCTCCTTTTTAGCACCTGAAATACGATCCAAAACATGCGAGGACTCTCTAGGACAAAATTTGGACACATTAGACTCCTAAAATGACTAAAATGCTAAAGAGATGACATGAGCTATATGCAAATGACTCGAAACCTAAGTGAAACGGATGCTAGAATGATGCAAAATATAATTGATATCAATTCCCCCAAACTTACTTCTTTGCGTGTCCTCAAACAAAAGCATCACTAAAAGAGTTCAAGTCCAAGTGTAAACTCTAAGGTACGATCAAACATGTCTACTCAAAAGGGGCTAGCAATGTCCATCCTTACATGAACCAAGCTTAAATCTCAACCTACACAAGCTTTCAAATTATCCAATCCTTTAACATTCATTAGACTTTTTCCAAGTGAATCATCCTTATGCAAGGCAAATGAATGCATTTGGCTAGGGTTAAGGTTTCGAGATAAAGGTGATCTCGATACAAGTGACGGTTTCCGAGCAAGGGTTTCTCTCAAAAGGAATCAACTAATGCAAAATGCTAAGAGTAAAGCCCAATAGATGCATACAAGGTTGACTTCCATCTACCCAAATGCCCCATATCGAACTTGGCCCCTAATCTCTAAACCCCAATGAAGATCCTTCCTAAGCTACCCTTTTCGCAAGGCATTTTGCCTTCACTACTCATATCTTTTCACCTTCCTTCTCCACTTAAACACTTAGGGGATTTCCTTCTTCATCAAATGGTTTGGCTTTCAACATTTTTCTTTACTTAGCTCTTCTTTACTTTCTCTAGTCTCTCTTATTTCTTTTCTTTGCTTTAGCCTTTTTGGCTTTATTTCTTTCTTTTGAAGACTAGAGACTATTTTCTTTTCTTTTTCACTTAGAGCTTTTTCCCATAAACGATTATTGCCAACCATTTCAAGCTTTTTGCTTATCCCCTATTCTTCTTATCCTTTTTTCTCATTCCCACAATCTCTTTTCTTTCCCTTGTCCCAAGTTCCCAACCTATCTAACCTTATCTTATGCCTAGCTCATTGATGCCGAGCTAGTTCAACAAGGAAGTTTTTCCTTGTCGTTCTAAACTCAAAATTTTTTGCCTAGTTGATTCGAAAAAGGCCTCACAAACACTCACAAGTAGCATTTGGCTTGGAAGGAGGTTGGGTTAAAGGAGTGGTTAACCGTTCCAATGATGGGAATCGACTATTCGGGCTAACAAGAGAGTGGCAAAGCGGATAAGATAGCCCAAATATGTATGTGGTAACCATGCATTCACTATGCAAAGCACAATCATGATAATTACAATGTCAAATTATGGTCATCACTTAAGTAGGAATGGACTCAAATCAACTTGCTTTGGCTAAGACCTAAGTAATGGGACATGAAATCCAAACATGGTTCGACCTTGATTTCGTACACAAGATCTAGAGCATAGGACTTAAACTCTTAAAGCGACACTTCACAAGGAGGAATCATTCTAGCTCTTAATGCACATGCAATGCATTATCAACGTGCTATGCGTCTAGACTCAATCCTACATGAAGTGCAAATGCGTCTTAAATGACTTCTTTTTGTCTTTTCATTTTCAAAATTTTTCAAATTTGTTTGGTTTTTGTTTTCTATGCCTTAGATGTATGCATGAGACTCAAGATGCAAATTCAAAATAAGACAAAGTAAATGTCATTAGATACCGGTCCCTCCCCCAAACTTAAATCACACCGTCTCGGTGTGAAATAAGCCTAAGGAAAGGACCAAAAACAAGAGATAACTATACAATGCAAGACTTAAAAGAAAAAATATATACAAGAGTTTTGGATTCGTACCTAGAAGCTTAGAGATGGGGATGTAGACCCCATTGAGTAAGATGGATTACTTGAGACGGGAGACGGGGACCGCATCGCTCTCCTCTTTGGTGCCTTTTCCGGTCGGGCCGTGGGTCGGCTAGAGCTCATGACCAATGCCCAATCATCTCCTCGAGGCGCGAGGTTAGTGTCCATGATGACGTCTCCTCCTTCACCAGCCCTTGATGAACTCGATCCACAACCTCCGTCCTTGAGCTCATTGATGGTTCGACCCATGGCTTTAACCGTCTTCTTCAAAGATTTGATCGTTTTGACCATCTTCTTCATATTTTTATTTTGCCACTTGCACATGCGTTGGAGGAGACGAGTTTGGTGGTGAGCGTGTCTTGTGGCCGCATTAGTGATAGCCCCATCATAAGGGTCAAAGTGGTAGCACTCACTACCGTACATGGTCTCGGGTGATGACTCATTCGGCACTTCCTCGTCGAGATCAATAGATTCCTCGGTAGTGGTTCTCCGTTGTGCTCTCTTGCGGAATGCTTGCATAGGCGGATCGACGGTGGAGTTGTAGAGGTACTCTTGGGGAGGAATGAACATGACGTTCCTCGGGTCATGGAAGTTGGTAAGCGCGGGATTAGGCAAAAGGACTTGTGCCACGGATGTCTCGGTGAGTTGGAGGTTGTAAGCCATCTTGCCTTCTATATATCCCTTGAAGAACTTAGTTTTTGAAAGGTAGGCCGCATCCAAAGATTTCCACTCATAATGGCCAAGTGAAACCTTGATTCCCTTTGCCATGATAATAGGCGTTATCATCCATCCGAGGCAAATCGTGTCTTTCTTTGACTTTGTCTTCCAAGCCCAATCTCGGTAAGCGAATAAGTGTCTCACCAAAAGTGTTGCGAGACAAGGAAGTCTCTCCGGCCCCACGAATGCTTTACCGTTTCCGAGAACGGGGAGAATGGGCTTTAGACCAAGCCCCAACAAATCCATCTCCTCCGTAGTAACCGTGTCAATCTCCACCTTGTGGTAGAAATTGTGGACCAACGCCTTGTGTGGGTACCGGAGAGCCGGGTGCCGTATGCTTGCACTCTTAGAGTCACCGGCTCTAAATTCTCACCTTGCAATCGTTGCCCAAAGATTACGGAGCTCGAGTCTCGGATAATCAAAGTATTGTCCGCCGTATGTACCTTCTTCTTGAAACCCAAATATCCCGCAAAGCTCGTGGAAAGTGACGGTGTAGGTGGTGCCCATGAGTCCGAACTTTAAAATCCCAAACCCAGAATTTTCATTTTCCGTTTCGTAGAACTTAGCTCGAAGGGTGGCTAGGAACTTGCCGGTGAGTGCCCTTAAAGCTTCATGCTTCATGTTTCATGCTCATGAACTTCCTTAGCCCCATATTCTCAAAAAGAGTCCACACTTCTTCACTTATGCCCATCCTATCCATCGTCTCCGCATCGACAAATTTGCCTTGCTCGAACTTCATTTGGCCAAATTTTTCGAAGTAATCTTGCTCGCTTGTCTTTGTCCGTTGCGGCACTGGGATTTCTCCACTTGAGCTCTCACTCTCGGCCTCTTCTTCGACTCTCTTGCCCTTTCCCTTTGCCGTTTTCTTGGCTTTAGAGTTCGTAGCCGCGGTTTTAGCCTTTGCCTTGGCACGAGCCTTGGCACTAGCCTTGGCAATCCCTTTTCCCTTTTCCGCGGCCGTAACTTGGGCAATTCCTTTCCCTTTGCCAACCGTTGAAACCTTAGTCCGTGCTCGTGTTGATGGAGCGCCCTTGTCCGACATTGTACCTACAAATATCCTTGGCAATTTGTGAGCATAGGTATAATTTCTTATCAAATCAACAAGGGGTCACCAAAAGATGATCTAAGAGCAATGAACCAAGGTGACAATTCACACCTAACAAGCACATTATCTCAATTCACAACCCCTAATTCTCAAAATCCCAATTTTTCTTTTTCATCAAACCATCAACAATTTGCACATGAATCATCAAGTGTAAGCATAGATAAACTATCCCCAAGGTATTTGCACAAGTGAAAGACAATATCAAACCATATTCAAGCAATATTTCTTCAAGAACAAAACCATGGTTTTCGAAAGTTGTATTGAATAATACCTTGGAGAATTTGGATTAGATGCTTGAAATGATGATAAATCCAAAAAGAGCAGTGAAAATCGAGATTATGGGGCTTTGAATCACCAAATTTGGTTGAGAAAAGAGGGAGATGTGGAAAATTTTCTCTCTTGAATCGCGAAAGTGAGGGGAAAAATGGGCTAAGGTCGTGTGAAAGAGGAAAAAGGAGATTTACATGGGCGGGTCGGATCTTACCTGGGTCGGGTCCGAAATGTTTTTAAAAAAATTGGTCAATACCGAGGTCACTCGTCGGTACCACAGCTCGGTATTGACTGATTTTTTAAAAAAATTCGGCAAACACTGTCACTCCTCGATGTTGGTCATCGGTATCGACGTACCGAGGTCACTCCTCGGTACCACACGTCGGTGTTAAGGGATTTTCCTCCTGTTTCCATTCCGACGTGTTGTACCGACCTGTGACGTCGGTATTGTCTCTTCGACATTGGACATCGGTATTGACATACCGAGGTCACCCCTCGGTGCAGCACATCGGTATTGACATACCGAGGTCACTCCTCGGTACCACACATCGGTGCTTAGGGATTTTCCCCCTGTTTACATACCGACGTGTTGTACCGATCTGTGACGTCGGTATTGTCCCTCGATGAGTCCATACCAAGGTCACTCGTCGGTACCACTGCTCGGTATTGGCCATTTTTCTTTGGAACCCTTACGCACACTTAACAAAAATTTCAAAAAGATCTAGCAAAGACAGAAAAAGTGATATACGAAAAGCAAATATATACAATGATAAGCTTAGGGTGTCTCCCAAGAGCACTTTATTTAACGTCACTAAGTTCGACATTTGTTACCGTTCTCAAGTTAGAGGGACATCATCGAGGGGGATCGAGCCTCCCTTTTCGACGATTTGATTTACTCGGTAGAGTTTGAGCCTTTGGCCATTTGAAATAAAATCTTGGCCCTCCTTGTTAACAAGCACCACCGCTCCATATGGCCTTACTTCTTTAACCTCAAACGGACCCGACCACCTTGACTTGAGTTTCCCGGGAAAAAGCTTCAACCGCGAATTAAACATCAACACTAGGTCCCCAACCTTGAAATCCTTGTGCACAATCCTCTTGTCATGGAATGCTTTGGTCCTCTCCTTGTAGACTCTCGAGCTCTCATAGGCTTCAAGCCTAGTCTCCTCTAACTCTTGAAGTTGAATCAACCGCCTCTCTTGTGCGGTTTTGATGTCGAAGTTAAGAAGCTTCACCGCCCATAGGGCCTTGTATTCCAACTCAACCGGTAGATGGCATGACTTCCCATAAAGCAAGTTGAATGGTGTAGTCCCTATAGGTGTTTTGAAGGCGGTTCGGTATGCCCACAAAGCATCATCTAACTTGTTGGCCCAATCCTTTATTGAACCCCCAACCGTCTTCTCGAGTATGGCCTTGATTTACCGGTTGGATACTTCTACTTGGCCACTCGTTTGGGGATGGTAAGGTGTTGCTACCTTATGCCTCACACCATGCTTCTTAAGTAATCTTTCAAACACCTTATTGATGAAATGGCTACCTCCATCACTAATGACTACCCTTGGAATTCCGAACCTTGGGAAAATAATGGATTTGAATATTTTTAGAACGACCTTGGCATCGTTGGTCGGGCTTGCAATGGCTTCCACCCATTTGGAGACGTAATCGACCGCCACCAATATGTATTGGTTACCATATGATGACGAGAAAGGTCCCATAAAGTCAATGCCCCACACGTCAAACATCTCCACCACAAGGATCGGGTTTTGGGGCATTTCATCTCTTCTCCCAATGTTCCCTTTCCTTTGGCACGCATCACATGTGGAGACAAAGAGGTGTGCATCCTTGAATAATGAAGGCCAACAAAAACCGGATTGCAAGACCTTTGTAGCGGTTTTGTATGATGCGTGATGCTCGCCATAGCTTGACCTGTGACAATGGAATAGGATCCATTGGACTTCTTCTTCCGCCACGCATTTCCTATACAAACCATCCGAGCACAACTTGTATAAGTAGGGATCGTCCCAATAGTATCTTGTCACGTCGTGGAAGAACTTCTTCTTCTTATACCCATCCAAAGGCGGTTCCTTCCCGCACACTAAGTAGTTCACAAGATCCGCAAACCACGGTAGCTTCTCGTCTTGTAACCCATTGACACTCTCTAGTCCTCGCACGTCTTCAACCCCTTTTCTCAAGACACCAACAACCATGAGACTCTCCTCAGGGAGCTTATCATCAATCGGAACAAGGTCTTCAATCCTCATTCTAGACAAGTGATCCGCGACCCCATTCTCTATCCCCTTCTTGTCAACGATCTCTAAGTCAAACTCTTGAAGAAGCAAGATCCAACGGAGTAGCCTTGGCTTTGTGTCATTCTTTGCATGAATGTATCTTAGGGCCGCGTGATCGGTGTAGACAATCACCTTCGACCCCAGGACATAAGACCTAAATTTCTCCATTGCAAAGACAACGGCTAGAAACTCCTTTTTCGTTGTGGCATACCGGGCTTGGGTGTCATCTAAGGTCCTACTTGCATAGTAGATGACATTGGTTCTCTTGTCCTTCTTTTGGCCCAAGACTGCTCCAACTGCGTAGTCACTAGCATCACACATGATCTCGAAAGGGAGGTCCCAATCCGGAGCTTGGACAATGGGAACACTAACCAACGCCTTCTTGATCTCTAGAAACGCTACCATACATTCCTCATCAAACACAAACTCAACCTCCTTGAAAAGCAGCCTTGTAAGAGGCCTTGTGATCCTTGAGAAGTCTTTGATGAATCTTTGGTAGAACCCCGCATGACCCAAGAAAGACCGGATGTCCTTGACCGACTTAGGCGGCTCCAAGCTAACCATTACCTCGATCTTGGCCTTGTCTACCTCAATCCCTTTCTCGGAAATCTTATGCCCAAGCACAATGCCTTCTCGCACCATGAAGTGGCATTTCTCCCAGTTTAGTACCAAGTTTGCTTCTTCGCACCGTTGTAAGACCCTGCAAAGGTTGGACAAACAAACACAAAAAGAAGACCCATACACGGAGAAGTCTTCCATTAAGACTTCTTCCATGTCTTCAAGAAGGTCAGAGAAAATGGACATCATGCAACGTTGGAATGTTGCGGGAACATTGCACAACCCATAGGGCACGTGAAGGTTGTTTTCTCTTGGTCATTTGGGTGTATGGGTATTTGAAAGTAACCCGAATAACCGTATAGAAAGCAATAAAATGGATGATTAGCTAGACGTTCAAGCATTTGATCTATGAAAGGTAACGAGAAATGATCTTTACGAGTGGATGAATTCAACTTCCTATTGTCAATGCACATTCTATGCCCGGTTATTGTCCTAGTAGGTATCATTTCATCCTTTTCATTTTTAACAACCGTCATCCCCCCTTTCTTAGGCACACAATGAACCGGTGAGACCCAAGCACTATCCGATATTGGGTAGATAATACCCGCGTCTAAGAGCTTAAGAATCTCTCTCTTTACAACATCTTTCACATTAGGATTCAACCTTCTTTTATGTTCAATAGAGGTCCTTGATTCATCCTCTAAATGGATTCTATGCGTGCACAAACTAGGGGAAATACCCTTGATATCATTCAAAGAATAGCCAATAGCTTTCCTATACTTTCTGAGTTCAACCAAAAGGGAGGATAGTTCACTTTCATTGAACCTATCATTTACAATAACCGGGTATGACTCGTTTGGACCTAGGAAAGCGTACCTTAGTCCCGTCGGAAGTTGCTTTAGGTCCACTTATGGGGCTTTGAGCTCGCTCCAATCGTCCTCCTCAAGACTAGGCTTACCCTTGCTAGTTTCTTCAATGGCTAGAACAAACCCCTCTTGAACCGTGCTAACCCTTAAACCACCTTGACCCTTGGTACCGCGAATGCACATCTCAAGAAATGGTGCGTCTTTTTCGACCGGCTTGTGAGAATCTATTAGTAGCTCATAAGCTTGACTCTCCTTGCTCAAGAACCCATGATCTCCATGCTCCTTAGTCAAAACCACTTCCAACCCGTCTTCAATTCTCATTTCCTCAATCAATTCGTCGGCTAGCTCATCCATGGTCTCTATGTAGAAACATTGGCCATCTATTGTGGGCTTCTTCATCACCTTGTTGATATAGAACTCAAGGACTTTTACCCAAATGGAGATCTATTTTACCTTTCCTCACATCGATTATCGCTCCCGCGGTTGCTAGGAACGGTCTACCAAAGATAAGAGGGTCTTTTGGTTCCTCATCCATTTCAAGTTCCACAAAGTCTGTGGGGACAATGAAATCCTTCACCGTAATAGGTAGGTCCTCAAGCAAACCAATTATAACTCTCACGCTCCTATCCGCCAATATTAGGGAGATGTTGCATGCCTTGTAGCGTGTGAAGCCTAGTCTCTTGGCTACCGAAAATGGCATGAGGCTTACACTCTCTCCAAGATCACACAAACAATGGTTGAAAACTAGAGGACCAAGTGCACAATGTAGAGTAAATGATCCCGGATCTCCTAGCTTCTTTGGCACCATTTTCTTTTGTATGATAGCACTACACTCGTGAGTTAGAATGACCATGGACTCCATTTCCATAGCTCTCTCGTTCACGGCGTCCTTCAAGAATTTGGCGTATTGAGGACTAGCAAGAAGGCATCAACCAAAGGCATTGTGAGTTCCACCTTCTCCATTTGCCTATCATAGATGGCTTTGTACTTGTCCATAAGTTACTTCTTGAACCGTCCGGGAAAAGGTAGCTTAGGAACGTATGGCTTAGGGACAAACACATTCTTCTTCGGTTTCTCTTGAGCAACAACAACCCTAGGCTTGCCTTTCTCAACTTCTTCAACCTTATCTTGCTCTCCCACTACCTCATCTTTAACCAGTTCGTCATCTTCTTGAAGTTCCACCCCCCCCCCCCCACTTTGGTTCTCAATGTCTTCATTGAGAGGAGAAGGAGCTTCTCTTGGAGGCAAGACCGTACCACTTCTTAAGGTGATGGCGTTTACATACTCCTTAGGATTAGCTTCGGATTTGCATGGGAGTTGACCTTGTGGTCGTTAAGAAGAAGCAACACCTTTGTTCTCCATGTGTTTTACCTTGGAGTTCAAAGCCTCAATCTTTGTGTTGAGGTCGTTGTAAGAGCAATCCACCCGCGTATTGATCTCCGCTTGTCCCTTGAGTAATTGTTGGAACATGGAACTCAAATCAAGCTCTTGCGGTTTAGACGTAATTGCTTGACCTTGGGGCACAAACCCTTGTTGGTGGCCTTGAAAACCGGGTGGAGCTTTGGGTTGAAATCTACCTTGGTTCCCTTGGAATTGGTTCCTTGGGACAAAGCCTTGTTGGTTGGTATAAGAAGCTTGGCCTTGAGGTTGGAATTGCTTTTGTGGGGTTTCTTGAGCTTGAGAAGGTTGTGGAGGGTAGACTTGGTCTTGTGGGTTCTCCACATTTGTGTTGCGGTAAGAGAAGTTGGGGTGGTTCCTATAGTTTTGGTTGAACCCTTGTCTTTGGTAGTTCCCTTGGTTTTAGTAGTTCCCTTGATTCCCCACGTAGTTCACATCCTCTTGAGTGTTCATGTCCACGTTCTCCTCTTGATAACAACTTTGGTTCTCATCATAAGCATCCACAAAGTTGACCGTTTTTTGAGAAGACACTAGGAGTTTATCAATCAAATTGGCTTGCTTGTCCAATTTTTCATTAAGCTCTTTCATGTCCTTGGCCCGCTTGTTCTCATCAAAGTCGCTTGTTGTCCTTGTGGGGCGGTCATAATCATCACCATAGGTCCCGTCACTTTGGGCCAAGTTCTCCACTAGTTCCATGGCTTCGTCCACATCTTTGGCTAAGAAGTTCCCGTTAGAGGCCGTGTCTAAGAGCATCCTTATCTTGGGTAGAGCACCGCGATAGAGGGTACTCAATAGATAGGCATTGGAGAAACCATGATGTGGCCATTGAGAGGTGTAGCTTCTAAACCGTTCCCAAGCTTCATTGAAGGATTCGTTTCCACGTTGTGTGAACCCCCAGATTTCGTTCCTTAACTTGGCGGTCCTTAAAGGAGAAAAGAACTTTGCAAGGAAAGCTCGCTTGCAATCGTCCCAAGACGTGATTGAACCTTGAGGAAGACTCTTTTTCCATTGATGAGCTTTTTCTCCAAGAGAGAATGGGAAGAGTTTTAGCTTGAAACCGTCTTCCGAAACACCGTTCATCTTGGTTAACCCACATATCCTATCAAATTGATCGATATGATCCAATGGATCTTCCATAGATATACCGTGGAATTTGTTGCTTTGAACCATGTTGATCAAACCCGGCTTCACCTCGAAGTTGTTGTTATCAACCGGTGGAGCTTGGATCCGGGATCCCTTGACGGTTTTGATGGGCATTGGCGGCATCACCCGCACCAACCACGTTTTGAGCCCTCGGGGGATGGTTAGGGCCTCTCATTGGCCGCCCGGGTGGATGTGGGGCATTGTGGGCGTGGCCTCCTTGTGCGTGGTGGTTTCCATTACCACCTTGTGTGGAGTTGTTTCCTACATTGTCATGAATGTCCCCAAGTGGAACATTGTCATAGTGATCCATGTCGTTCTCAACTTCTTGTTGTCTCACACGTGCTTCCCTTATTCTAGCCCCTCGGTATGAGCGATGTATGTCGTCTCTTGGTTCAACTAGATTGTCGTGGCCTCGAGATCGCGTATGCATGCACTTAAAGGTTTAGAGAGCAATGGAAGGCAAACAAGATTAGTAACTTTGTAGCAAATAAAGCTTAATCTCACAAAGAGCCTAAATCTCAATGTTAAAACAAATCCCAATATGGCAACGGCGCCAAATTGATACAAGACTTTTTAGTCTCTAGGAGGTATCAATAACTCCAATATGTGTAGTATGAAGGTTATCAATCCATAAAGGGATTTATCCTAATCACTAAGAATGCAAGATGCTTATAGTAAATTAAGCTAAACAAGGGTTGTTTGTGGTTAATTACCAATTCGAAACAAGTGAATAGAAAGCAAACACTAAATGTGATGTAATTCAAATAAAAAAGGTGGAACTAGAGATGAGGTTATTGATATAAGGTGATCCAAGTGTAGTTAGTGGTGTTCATTTGCTCAAAGAAGCTAATTCCTAGGTAAGAGACCTCTAATCTTGATTAGTTCTCTTTCAAGCAACTAATCACTATGTTAATTATCAAATCCAATAGCAAATCATCATTTGTGGATTAACAACTAGCAAGCATTAAGAATCATAACAAGATCAACCAATGATATGCCCTAAACAACTAATGTCTTAGGTTAGGAACATAAGTCTCTTGTCTAGTTCATCAAGGCATTTCATCAAACACTTGGTGTGCATGAAATGTCTTATGATCTAGATCCACTCTATCAAGTTAGATCTAGCATTAGGGGCACTAGACAAGAAGGAATATAAGATAATCTAACCCTAAGCACCACTAATCAAGCTTTAGATCACCCTAATCTACCACATCTCAAGATCCTAAGGACTACTCACTAATCATCATGAGTTCAACAAATCCAAGAAAAGAAGAGTTAAAACTCATGACCAAGATGATTGGATGATTAGAAAGTAGAAGATAGATGGATTCAATCAAGAAAACAATACTCAAATTGCATAAATCAAAAGGATCAATCTCTTACAAATCACTCTTAGTGAGGGTTTTTGCTTAAGAAAAGACTTAGCCTATCAAAATTAGGTTTTTGGGCATAAATAGTGAATAGTGACGAACCGGGTAGACCCGGGATAAACTGGGTACCGAACCGGTTTAAATGGATAAAAAGTTCTGATTGGCCAATACCGAGGTCACTGCTCGGTGCAACACCTCGGTATTGAGCCTGGGTTTGTGTACCGACGAGGGGCACCGAGCAGTGGCGTCGGTATTGAGGTGTTGTTGCTTGGTGATCTTCAATGGATACCGAGGTCACTCCTCGATATCGTTGCTCGGTATTAAGGGACTTTTCCCACGGGAACAGCACCAAGCAATTGCATCGAGCAGTGACCTCGGTACAACCCTTCTGCCTTCCATACCGACGTCACTCTTCGGTGTTGCACGTCGGTACTGGGGCTGTCTTCCTCCGTCATCTATACCGAGCAGTTGCACCGAGCAATGACCTTGGTGCAACCCTTCTGCCTTCCATACTGAGGATCAGTACCGACCAGTGACGTCGGTACGGTCCCTGTTTTCTCTCTTCGGGTCTCGAATCTCCTCTTTTGCACCTGAAATACGATCCAAAACATGCGAGGACTCTCTGTGACTTAATGTGGACACATTAGACTCCTAAAATGACTAAAATGCTAAAGAGATGACATTAACTATATGCAAATGACTCGTAACCTAAGTGAAACGGATGCTAGAATGATGCAAAATATAATTGATATCATAAGGCAAACAAAGATAAGTCTTCAACAATTTTCAGATTATTCGCAAAATTGGAAAATGAAAGAAAAAATGGAAACCTAAGTCAAAAGAAAAAGATTATTCAGAGATAAAAGAGAGGAACCTGAATGGGGAAGAGGTGAGTGATACCACACTTCTCGAGAGACTCACCGAGATGCAAACCGAGTTTTGAGATAGTGAGTTCTTCGGCATCATCGTTGTTGTTGGCGTGGAGGTCGAAATCGTCGTGGTCAGAGAGACCAAGGCTCTTGAAAGCTTCCTCGATGAGAACAGATTGGGGGTAGCGACGGCGGAGGGGATAAGAAGAGAAGAGGAGTGGATAAGACGAGTTGTTCGGAGAGAGATGGGAGAGAAGAAAGGCTTATAGAGAGAGATCTAAGCAACCATACCTCTTCTTGGAATTGGGTTTAGAGATTTCGAAGTCGAACGAAACTGAGGCTGAAGGAGATCTAGTTCGTAATGAGACCTAGGTCGAAATGAGATCGAGCTCAGCAGGAAATCGAGGCCGACAGAGATCGAGATTGTCACCGGCGAGGTGGAGATCGATGACTATGGCAAAACCCTAAGTGAATTTTTTTTTTATATTCCCAAATTTTTTGTCTGCATGTGTTTGGTTTCTCGAAATATACCCTAAGGCGCTAAGTCCTTATTTTTCCGCTAAGTGTTGGCGGTATTAAGTGAACTTATGAGAGCCAAAGTGAATTTTAGTTTCCCAGTTAGTTTTTTTTGGGATAACATTTTTAGAATGCTATGATAGAGTACCCCAATCCCTGATACCACC
Source organism: Eutrema japonicum (assembly GCA_030161315.1). NCBI lineage: Eukaryota > Viridiplantae > Streptophyta > Magnoliopsida > Brassicales > Brassicaceae > Eutrema > Eutrema japonicum. The sequence continues at coordinate 33,901,704 of BSQW01000012.1, forward strand.
TATAATAGAATTTACCAAAACTGAGCTATTATAATGTGCTATCAATGAGCATATTTTTTGTAGTGCAGGTTTGCATTCCTTCCTCGTAGCGCCTATCTCCAAGCATTCGTATAGAAGTGAATCTATTGCGAATCCCTTTGTCGATGACTCTTATCAATCGTGTCGCTGATGATGGCTTGATTCCATGTCTCTGCGCATTCTGTTTCCCCCAAATCGCATGAATCGTCATCTGAAATAGATACCTGATGATAAATCCTTTCACTCGATTTGGTTGAGATCGAGAGATGAGATTAATCACCGTATTCCAGTCTGAAGAAAAATCCCGTTGCAGAATTCCCCCCGCCAAATTCAGCCACACCTGTTTCGAATACGGGCACGAGAAGAACAAGTGATTTCTCGATTCTCAAGGATCTTGGCAAAGGACACAAGTAGGTGAGGTATTTGTGTTCCATGCCTGCATACGATCTCCTGTTGAAAGACGACTCAACACTGCTAGCCACGCCATAAACTCGAATTTCGGGCAGTGATGCGTGAACCAGGTTCCTGCGGACAATAGGACTGGCGGAGATGATACCCTCAACTGCTCTCGCGTGTTTGTTGTGTTGAAAACATTCTTGAACTTATCCCCCTTCGATCGCGAGAGAACTATGTTCTCCTCATGCTCTATGTATCGTAGTCTGGCCTTATCGAGTTCAGCTTCCACCTTGTTCAGCACTGGAATCTGAAGCCTTCTCATTCTCCTCCGTAGAGTCTTCTCGAACCCCGAAATCAATGAATCCACAAGTTCCACACATAGATAAAAGAGTGCCTAAAGGGGACCAATTATCATACCAGAAAGACGTTGAACGGCCATTCCCAATCTCGACTTTAAGAAACGTTATTACACGATCTCTACATTTCAGAATTTGTTTCCACATCCAAGAACCCAGAGAATTTTCTGAAATTAACCAGATAGACTTTTTGCGCATGAGAGTAGTACGAGACCAACGAACCCATAATGAATTTTTGGTCGTGACCATCCTCCACAGCAGCTTCAAGACACTTACTTCATTCGCTTCACGGAGATTCTTCAAACCTAGTTCTCCTTCTACCTTAGGTTTACAGACATCCTTCCATGCAATCTTCGCTCTCCTTGGGTTAAGATCAGGACCCGACCAAAGAAAAGCAGAGCATATGTTTTCAATTTCCTCAATGCATTTCGTGGGTAATCTGAATGCTGATATCCAAAAATTAGTTAGGCCTGCAATGATTGAAGACAACAGTTGTAAGATTCTTGCAAAGGATATGCAACGAGCCGTCCAAGAATTTATCCTTCCTCTGATCCTATCAATAAGCGGCGCATAGTCTAACGTTCTCATCTTCTTCGTTAATAATGGTAGCCCAAGGTATCGGACTGGTAACGTACCAAATTCGAAAGCAAACCTTTGGGACATAGCTTCGCGAGCCGACTCTGAAACCCCTGCGACCTAAGCAGTTGATTTCTCTATACTTATCTTCGAACCAGACATCCTCGAGAACTCATCAAAAGCTCATAGAATTCCTTCCATAGATTGCAATGTTCGATCCGAAAAAATCATAAGATCATCAGCAAAACAGAGATGCGTCAACTATAGATTCTAGCATTTAGGATGGAACCCAAATCTCCTTTTCATTGCAGCCTTATCTAGCATTTTGGATAACACATTCATACAAATGACAAACAATTACGGAGAAAGAGAGCATCCCTGTCTCAAACCTCTTGAGCTTCCGAAATATCCCGCCAATTCTCCATTTATATGCACCGAAAAAGAAGATGTCGCTATGCAAATCCTAATCCAATGTATAAACTTCATAGGTAGATTAAGTGCTTCCAATATATTCAGCAAGACACTCCATTGAACAGAATCAAAAGCGTTTGAAAAATTAACTTTCAGAGCGCATCGAGAATAAATTATTTCCTTGTGATAACCTGCTACCTGCTCAGATGCAATGAGCAGATTTTCAATAAGAAGACGATCTTGGACAAAAGCTGACTGATTCGGGGAAATAAATTTCGGGAGGATATTTTCAATCTGTTTGCTAGGATCTTCGAAATCAGCTTGTAGATGACGTTGCAACATGCTATTGGTCTGTAATCCTTCATATGTTTGGCACCTTCTTTTTTCGGGATTAATGCAAGAATTGTAGAATTGACACTTTTAGGGAGGAAGCCTTTGATGAAAAAGATTGAATTTCAATCACTAAATCCTTTCCAATAATCTGCCATCTTTCCTTGAAGAACTCAACTGTATACCCGTCTGAACCTGGGGATTTATTTGCAGCCATAGCAAATAGAACCTCTTTGACCGCTAATTTCATTACTTCCTTAACAAGACCTTGTCTATCCTCTGAAGAACATTGAAACCCCAGCAACTCACCAATCTCGCTTGGACTTGTTTCCCGAAAATCCTCTTGTACCTAATTCAGAAAAGAATCGAAATGAATCACTGCCATCTCTTTTATCTCCTTCCTTTCGCTGATCACAACTCCATCACTCTCCAATTCTCGAACCCCATTTCGGGGTACTCTTATCTTCACCGCCCGATGATAGACCTTATTGTTTTTATCTCCCACCAACATCCAATTCACTTTTGATTTTTGGTGCAGATGTCGCTTCTCTATAGTCGCAGCCTTGTCCCATTTTCCAAACGCCTCGTTCTACTCTTGCTGAGAAATCTCCGATGGAGACTGCAAGTTCTGCTCCTGTTTTTTGCACAACATCTCGAAATCTGATTTCACTCGCTGAGAAATGTTGCTCAACACCTCTCTTGAGATTTGCCTAACAATGGGTTTCAGTTACTTGAGCTTCTTGGAGAATCTAAATAAGCAGAAGTAGAATGGAATAATGGTGTAGTTCCTTCCCAATAATATTTCAAAGCAATTTGAAAATGAGGCATCGAAGCAATCATATTAGAGAACTTGAAAGTATTCTTCGGTCCTGAAGTCTCTGCCTCCACATAAAATCTGCATCTTAAATGATCAGAACAGCTTCCCGCTTCAAATACATAGTACGAACTTGGAACTTGATCAAGCCAGTGATTGTTAATTAGCATTCTATCTATTTTTTTTTTGCAAACCAAACCTTCTGTTCTCTTGTTGCACCAAGTAAACGTAGGACCATGAGAACCCATATCACAAAGCGCACCATCTTGAATTATCTCTTGAAAATCCATCATCCTATTCATGGAGATTCTGTGTGGATTACAGAGCTTTAAATAGAGCAATTGTACCTGACAAATATCCTATACCAATTATAGACCAATTGTTGGATGAACTATATGGAACTAAGTTGTTCTCGAAATTGGATTTAAGATCATGCTATCATCAAATACGGATGCATGAGAAAGATGAGTATAAAACAGCCTTTAGAACTCATGACAATCACTATGAGTTCTTAGTGATGCCATTTGGCTTAACAAACGCTCATGCAACCTTTCAATCACTGATGAATGAATTTTTCAAAGTGTTTCGGAAGAAGTTTGTGTTGATATTTTTTGATGATATATTGGTTTTCAGCTCAAATGTGGAAGAACATGTAAGGCATTTGGAGTTGGTGTTGAATGTTTTTGAGAAACATATGTTGTTTGCGAATAGAAAGAAGTGTAGTTTTGGTCAAGAGAAAGTTGAGTATCTTCGTCATGTTATATCGCAGCAAAGAGTAGCCATTGATACTATAAAATTGCAGCAGTGAAACAATGTCCTACACCTCGGATAATGAAAGAGCTGAGAGGTTTCTTGGAATTGACTGGCTATTATAGGAGACTTGTGCAATATTATGGACTTCTAGCTAAGCCACTTCCTGAGTTGTTGAAGAAGGAACAGTTTGACTGGTCTAGAGATGCACAATATGCCTTTGACAAGCTTAAGCAAGTAATGATTTCAGCTCATGTTTTTGCATTACCTGATTTTAACAAAGTCTTCATTGTTAAATTTGATGCATCATGATATGGGATGGGAGCAGTTTTGATGCAAGGCAAAAATCCCATTGCTTACTTTAGTCATGGACTTACGGATAGAGAGAAATTAAAACCTATCTACGAGAGGGAATTGATGGCAATAGTGATGTCTATACAGAAATGGTGTCACTATCTATTGGTAAGAAGATTTTTAGTGAGAACTGATCAATAAAGTTTGAAATACTTGTTGGAACATAGAGAAGTAACCTTGGATTATCAACGTTGGTTAACAAGGATTATGGGGTATGATTTTGACATTGAGTATAAAGTGGGGAGTGAGAACAAAGTGGCAAATGGTTTATCTCGCATTGTCAATCATAATGCAGGATCAACAACTTCTTTGATGTTGGCTTTGAGTATTCCTACTACATTGCAGTGATATTCCCACATTTTGTCTCTTCTATGCATTCATTTAGCTTAGGTTTTATCTCAAGCGCATAGTGTTTCATTACATTTCTTATTTGTTTTGTCTCATTTAGAGTTTAGGGATTTCATACTAGGTCCTAGAGAGTCTTGCATGTTTTGGAGTCTCTTTAAGGTACTTTGGAGGCTTTTGGAGACTTTGGAGGAGTTCACACTTGGCTTGGGACCTTGAAGCAACGCCTAGAAGCAAAGGTGGATCGCACTCACCATACCGGACCTAACTTGGCCGGTATCACAACTTTAGCCGAGACAGGCTCTACACCGGACGCACGTACCGGTTCCATTTCACCCGGCATAAAGAAGCATCTTCCCCCGATGAAGACTCTCGTACCGACCCGGCACAAGACAGCTCTCTCGCCCGGTGTCCGACTTTCACTCCACCAGGAAGATTGCCGACTGCACGTACCGGCTCCACTTGGCCTGACATGAAGAGGAATCCTCCCCGATGAAGACACACGTACCGGCTCGGCATAAGATAGCTCTCCCGTCCGGTACTGCTCCTTCTCTTATGCATGGACTTTACCACCCCACCATCCTGGCTCTAATCCACCCGGCTTGGAGCCTCTCACCGAAGACCCCTGCACCGCCCAAGGACGCCACTCACACACAGGCCCGGTACCAAGAGCAGGACAAGACCATCCCAGGCAAGTTACATCCGGCAAGTTTTCCCGGTACCAGACTTCCATCCGGGCAAGAACATTACCGGCCATGCATCCCGGATCTAATCCAGCCGGTATCCCCCCCCCCCTTCGACTATTGCAGCTCATACCGGCCACCTATACCGGACCCGTTTTGGCTGGTATAGAAAGTGCGACCCAAGATCCGACCGGATTGACCCGGTCGCCCACTTTTTTATTTAAAGAAAATCTAAACCTAATTTCATGTTATGCTTTTTCATAAGTCTAAAACTCTTACCTTTGAGAGAGCTTGAGATTTGTAAGAGGATCTATTGGTTTTATGCAATCTAGTGTCTATTTCCATCAATTCATTGCATCTATATATCTTCTATCTTGATTATTCATCATCCATCCATGGATTCAACCTCCATCACCATCGATTTTGGTTGGTTCTTAATGGGTCTTTAGTAGTCTTTTAGGGTTTAGAGATGGGGTAGATTATGATGATCCAAGGCTTGATTCATGGTGTTTAGGGTTAAATATTCTTATATCCCTTCTTGTTTAGTGTTCTTAAGGCTAGATCTAGCTTGAAAACGTAGGTCTATATCATAAGGCATTTCATGCACACCAAGTGTTTGATGAAATTCCTTGATGAACTAAACAAGAGACTTATACTCCTAGCCTATGATAATAGTTGTCTAGGGTATATCTTTGGTTGATCTTGTTTATTTAAACTTAATGCTTGCTAATCAATGATCCACAAATGAGAGTTTGTTAATGGATTAGGGGATTAGCATAGTGATTAATTGCTTGAAAGAGAATTAGTCAAGTTAAGGGTCTTATATCTAGGGATTAGCTTGTTTGAGTAAATGAACATCATGAATTGAACTTAGGTTATCTTATATCCATAATCCCATCTTTGAATCCGCGTTTGCTTATTGATTTACATCTTTTTTAGTTGCTTTACTTGTTTTAAATTGGATACTTAATTACAAAACCCTTTTTATTAGCTTAACTTACATAGGTTCCTTGCATTCTTAATGCTTAGAATCATCTCCTAATACGGATTGATAACCTCTTATACTACTTGTATTTAGAGTTATTGATACCTCTTTGAGACCGAAAAGTCTTAGTATCAATTTGGCGCCGTTGCCATATTGGATTTGATTTTAACATCGAGATTTAGGCTCTTTGTGAGATTAAGTTTTATTTTATACCAAGTTACTAATCTTCTTTACTTCCTATTGCTCTTTCTCTCTATAGGTGCATGCATACCCGTTCCCGTGGCAATACTAACCTAGTAGAGCCGAGGGACGACTTTGAGAGAGGTTTAAGAGCAAGACGAAACCGAGTGACGACATTTATCACTAATCTTTTCTTTTCTTCCGACAAAGTCCGACTGACGACATTGATCACTAATCAAGATTTAGGCTCTTTGTGAGATTAAGTTTTCTTTTCTACTAAGATTACTAATCTTCTTTACTTCTTATTGCTCTTTCTCTCTATAGGTGCATGCATACCCGTTCCCGTGGCAATACTAACCTAGTAGAATCGAGGGACGACATTGATCAACTTGAGAGAGATTCAAGAGCACGACGAAGCCGAGTAAGAGTACAAGAAGAAGTCGGTAACAAAATGGAAGATCTTCATGATATTCCACTCGGGAACATTCACGAAAACATCTCCCACCAAAGGAACGGTGGGAATGGGAACAACCAAGGAGGTGGTGGCAATGGAAACCATCACCAACCAAACCGTCCAAACCACACACCAAGAGCTAGACACGCTGTTGGAGAAGGTGACGTCGCTAATGCTCACCAAAACCGGCAAGGCATTCAAGCTCCACCGGTAGAAAACAACAACTTCGAAGTGAAACCGGGGGTGATCAACATGGTTTAAGCCAAAAGGTTTCACGGATTGTCAATGGAGGATCCATTAGACCACATAGACCAATTTTACCGGATATGTGGTCTCACTAAGATCAATGGGGTCTCCGAAGATGATTTCAAGCTTCGTCTCTTCCCGTTCTCTTTAGGTGACAAGGCTCACCAATGGGAAAAGAACCTACCCCAAGGATCTATCACCTCGTGGGATGATTGCAATCGTGCGTTTCTTGCCAAATTCTTTTCACCGGCTAGAACCGCCAAGCTTCGCAATGAGATCTCAAGCTTCACACAACGGTCCAATGAGTCTTTCAACAAGGCTTGGGAGAGATTTAGAAGCTATACTTCTAAATGCCCTCATCACGGCTTTAGAAACGCCTCCCTACTTAGCACTCTCAACCGAGGTGCCTTGCCTAAGATCCGAATGTTTCTTGACACGGCATCTAACGGTAACTTCTTGGCTAAGGATGTTGAGGAAGCAATGGAGCTAGTAGAGAACTTGGCCCAAAGTGACAGGACCTATGGCGACGATTATGATCGTGCCACAAGGACCACTAGCGACTTTGAGGAGAACAAGCGGGCCAAGGACATGAAAGCGCTTAATGAAAAGTTGGACAAGTAAGCCAATTTGATTGATAAACTCCTAGTGTCTTCTCAAAATTCGGTTAGCTTTGTGGATTTTTATGATGAGAATCAAGGTTGCTATCAAGAGGAGAGCATGGACATAAACAACCAAGAGGAGGTGAATTATGTGGGGAACCAAGGGAACTACCAAAGACAAGGGTTCAGCCAAAACTATAGGAACCACCCCATCTTCTCTTACCGGAACTCAAATGTGGAGAATCCACAAGACCAAGTCTACCCTCCACAATCTAATCAACCTCAAGGAGTCCCACAAAAGCAATTCCAATCTCAAGACCAAGCTTCTAACACCAACCAACAAGGTTATGTCCCAAGGAACCAATTCCAAGGGAACCAAAGTGGATTCCAACCTAAAGCTCCACCCGTTTTTCAAGGCCAACAACAAGGATTTGTGCCACAAGGTCAAGCAACTACGTCTAAACCTCAAGAGCTTGACTTGAACTCCATGTTCCAACATTTACTAAAGGGACATGCGGAGATCAATACACGGGTAGATTTCTCCTACACCAACCTCAACAACAAGATTGAGGCTTTAAACTCCAAGGTCAAACACATGGAGACCAAGGACGCCTCATCTTCTTCACGTGCTCAAGGCACTTTGCCCAGTAAACCCGTACTAAAACCCAAGGAATATGTGAACGCTATCACCCTAAGGAGTGGCACGGTCTTACCCACAAGAGAAGTCCCTTCTACTCTCAACGTGGACGTTGAGAACCAAAGTGGGGGGGGGGGGCGTAGAACTTCAAGAAGATGAAGACTTGGTTGAGGACGTGGTAGTGAGAGGTCAAGACAGAGGAAAGCGCGTTGAAGAGATGAAGACCAAGGCCATGGTTCAAGAAGCGCCTAAGAAGAAAGAGAGTGTATTTGTGCCAAAACCCTATGTGCCTAAGTTACCTTTCCCGGGGCGTTTCAAGAAACAACTCATGGAAAATTATAAGGAGATCTTCGACAAGCAAATGGAGAAGGCCGAGCTTACAATGCCGTTGGTTGATGATTTTCTACTTGTACCCCAATATGCAAAATTCTTCAAGGATGTCGTGAAGGAAAGAGCCAAGGAAATGGAAGCCATGGTAATCTTGACTCAAGAATGTAGTGCCATCATCCAAAGGAAGGTGATATCAACAAAACTTGGAGATCCCGGTTCATTCACCCTTCCGTGTGCCCTTGGACCTTTGGCCTTCGAAAATTGTCTTTGTGACCTTGGAGCATGCGTTAGCCTTATGCCGTTCTCGGTTGCAAAGAGGTTGGGTTTCATGAGGTACAAAGCTTGCAACATCTCTTTGATATTAGCAGATAGGAGTGTGAGGGTACCCATTGGTTTGCTTGAAGATCTCCCAATAATGGTTGAAGACTTCATCGTCCCCACGGACTTTGTTGTTCTTGAAATGGACGAGGAGCCAAAGGATCCAAGTATCTTTGGAAGACCGTTTTTGGCAACCGTGGGAGCCATTATTGACGTGAGAAAGGGCAAGATTGACTTGCACTTGGGAAAAGATGAAGTCCTCGAGTTCAACATTAACAACGTGATGAATAAACCCACCATAAATGGGCAATGTTTCTACATAGAGACAATGGATGAACTCGCGGATGAATTGCTTGAAGAGTTGAGTATTGAAGATGGTTTGCAAGTGGTTTTGACACAAGAGCACGGTGTGCATGGATTCTTGGATGAAGAAAGCCAAGGATATGAGCTACTCATGGACTTGCACAAGCCAGTTGAAAGAGAGACGCCATTTGTAGAGTTGGGTAACCGAGTGAAAAGGTTTGAAGTTGGGTCAAGCATGGTTACGGTTCAAGAGAGCTTTGCATTGGTCGTGGAAGAAACTAGCAAGGGTAAGTATAGTTTTGAGGATGACGATTAGAGCGAGCTCAAAGCACCTAAGGTGGACGTAAAGCAACTTCTTGTTGGGCTAAGGTATGCGTTCTTAGGTCCCAACGAGTCTTATCCGGTTATTATAAATGATAGTTTAAATGAGAATGAATTATCCTACCTCTTAGTTGAACTTAGGAAGTATAGAAAAACCATTGGTTATTCTTTGGATGACATCAAGGGTATTTTCTCTACTTTATGCACACATAGAATCCAATAGAAGATGAATCAAGGACCTCTATTGAACATCAAAGAAGGTTGAATCCTAATTTGAAGGAAGTTGTAAAGAGAGAGATTCTTAAGCTTCTAGATGCGGGTATTATCTACCCAATATCGGATAGTACTTGGGTCTCACCGGTTCATTGTGTGCCTAAGAAAGGGGGGATAACGGTTGTTAAAAATGAAAATGATAAAATGATACCTACTAGGACAATAACCAGGCATAGGATGTGCATTGACTATAGGAAGCTAAATTCACCTACTCGTAAGGATCACTTTCCATTACCTTTCATAGATCAAATGCTTGAACATCTAGCTAATCATCCATTTTATTGTTTTCTAGACGGTTATTCGGGTTTCTTTCAAATTCCCATACACCCGAATGACCAAGAGAAAACGACTTTCACATGCCCTTATGGCACCTTCGCATATCGAAGGATGCCATTTGGGTTATGTAATGCACCGGCTACATTCCAACGGTGCATGATGTCCATTTTCTCGGATCTTATTGAAGACATGGTAGAAGTTTTTATGGACGACTTATCCGTGTATGGCTCTTCATTTGGTGTTTGCTTGTCTAATCTTTGTAGGGTCTTGCAACGATGTGAGGAGGCGAACTTGCTACTCAATTGGGAGAAGTGCCATTTCATGGTACGTGAATGCATCATGCTTGGGCATAAGATCTCCGAGAAGGGGATTGAGGTAGACAAGGCCAAGATAGAGGTCATGGTTAGCTTGGAGCCGCCAAGGACGGTTAAGGATATCCGAAGCTTTTTGGGTCACGCAGGATTCTATCGCCGTTTCATCAAAGACTTCTCAAAGATCACAAGGCCTCTCACTAGGCTACTTTGCAAGGATGTTGAGTTCAAACTTGATGACGAGTGTATGGTGGCGTTCTTGGAGATAAAGAAAGCGTTGGTTAGTGCTCCCCTTGTCCAAGCCCCGGATTGGGATCTTCCTTTCGAGATTATGTGTGACGCGAGTGATTTCGTGGTTGGAGCCGTCTTAGGCCAAAGGAAGGACAAGAAGACCAACGTCATCTACTACGCAAGTAGGACTTTAGATGACACTCAAGCTCGGTACGCCACCATGAAGAAGGAATTGCTAGCAGTAGTCTTTGCCATGGTAAGGTTTCGGTCTTATGTTGTGGGTTCAAAGGTGATTGTTTACACGGACCATGCGGCCTTGAGGTACATCCATGCCAAGAAAGACACAAAGCCAAGACTACTCCGATGGATCCTACTCTTGCAAGAGTTCCACATGGAGATTGTGGCCAAGAAAGGTATAGAGAATGGGGTCGCGGACCACTTATCTAGATTGAGGATTGAGGATCTTGTTCCAATTGATGACAAACTCCCCGAGGAGAGTCTTATGGTGGTGAGCGTCTTGAAGAATGGAGTAGAGGCTGTAAGGGGTCTTGAGAGTGCAAGCGGGTTGCAAGATGAAAAGATACCGTGGTTCGCGGATTTGGTGAACTACTTAGTTTGTGGGAAGGAGCCCCCAAACTTGGACGGGTATAAGAAGAAAAATTTCTTTCATGACGTCACAAGGTACTATTGGGATGAGCCATTCTTGTACAAGTTGTGTTCGGATGGCTTGTATCGAAGGTGTGTGTCGGAAGAAGAGGTCCAAGGGGTCTTATTCCATTGTCATGGATCGGCCTATGGTGGACACTTTGCTTCATACAAGACGGCTACAAAAGTTCTCCAATCGGGTTTTTGGTGGTCAAGCCTATTCAAGGATGCACATGATTTTGTTTTCGCTTGCCAAAGAAAGGGGATCATTGGTAGAAGAGATGAGATGCCTCAAAACCCAATTCTTGAAGTGGAACTTTTTGATGTGTGGGGAATAGATTTCATGGGACCGTTCCCTTCTTCATATGGAAACCAATACATTCTAGTGGCGGTTGACTATGTGTCAAATGGGTAGAGGCGATTGCGAGTCCCACAAACGATGCAAAGGTCGTTCTCAAGATGTTCAAGTCAATAATCTTCCCTAGACTTAGCGTACCACGGGTTGTGATAATTGATGAGGGCTCGCACTTCATCAACAAAGTCTTCGAAAGCTTTCTTAGGAAACACGGATTGAAGCACAAGGTGGCCACGCCTTACCATCCTCAAACGAGTGGCCAAGTGGAGGTTTCTAACCGGCAAATCAAGGCGATACTTGAGAAGACCGTTGGGATCTCAAGAAAAGATTGGTCCATGAAGCTTGATAACGCATTGTGGGCTTATCGAACCACCTTCAAGACACCAATAGGGACCACCCGTTCAACCTTCTCTATGGTAAAGCTTGTCACTTGCCGGTTGAGTTGGAGTACAAGGCCTTGTGGGCGGTGAAACTTTTCAACTTCGATCTAAAGACCGCACAAGAGAGGCGGTTGATTCAACTCCAAGAGATAGACGAGATTAAGCTAGAGGCATATGAGAGCTCAAGGATCTATAAGGAATGGACCAAGGCGTTCCATGACAAGAAGATCTTGCGAAAGGACTTCAAAGTTGGAGACCTAGTGCTATTGTTCAACTCCCGGTTGAAGCTTTTTCCCGGGAAGCTCAAGTCAAGATGGTCCGGACCGTTTGAGATCAAGGAGGTGAAGCCGTATGGGGCCGTGGTACTTGTGAACAAGAGTGGCCAAGAATTTATTGCAAATGACCAAAGACTCAAATCATACCATGCTAAAGAAATCGTTGAAGAAAGAGGCTCAATCCCTCTCGATGATGTTCCCCTCGCTTGAATGCGGTAACCAACGTCGAACTTAGTGACGTAAAACAAAGTGCTCTTGGGAGACACCCCAAGCTTATCCTTGTATATATTTTTAATTTTCTCTTTTTCATGCTTTGCTAGTACTTTTTGATCTTTTTGTTACGTGTTCATAGGGTACTTGGTGTCCAAAGTGGTGAAGCCTTGCAAAGGAATGGTCAAAACGTGAACAAGCACTCACACCGGCCAAGTTGGAACCAGTGCGTGGAGCCAGCGTGGAAAAAGGGTCCTAAAAGGAGCAATACCGGCTTGGCAACCTAGTTGTAATCGGCCCGGTGCAAGATCATGATACTTGCTCGTCGGATGGACTTGATCGAGAGAGGATTATACCGGCCCGGTACAAAGAGTGGACTGAGACCGGTATTGGAATGCATCGAGCACATGAGTTTTACCGGTCCCATGTACCGTTCGTAACTGGCCCGGTATGGCAGAGAGGTGACGCCGGCTGTGCATACCGGACGGACGTAGACCGGCGTGAAAAAAATGCACCAATGCGCATCGGCTGTGCATACCGGCCTTGTTTTGCCCGGGATTGATATTCCCCATCCGAAAGATTTTGAGGTAGCACTCGAAAACCTTGAAAATAGTTTTTCGTTTACTTGAATCTAGCATTTTCTTGCATTTTATTTTATTATTTTTAGGTCTCTTCCTTTAATTTATCTCACACCAGGACGGTGCGATTTAAGTTTGGGGGAGGGACCAGTATCTAATATCATTTATTTTGTCTTATTTTGAGTTTTGCATTTCGAGTCTCATGCATTCATCTAAGGCACATAAAAAAACAACAAATGTTTTTTTTTTTTTTTTTGAAAATTGAAACACAAAAAAAGTCATTTAGGTTGTCATTTAGGATGCATTTGCATTTGTACATTGAGTCTAGGATTGCATACTTAGGATTCATTGCATATGCATGGGAACAATGATGAATCTTCCTTGTAGAGTAGCACTTTAAGAAATTAATTCAATTCCCTCGTTCGTAGTTGTTTGATGCATTTAAGTGAGCATGAAAGTAAAGATGCACCATTCTTAGTTCTCATGTATCATCATACTTGCCTTGATTGAAGCATGCTTGAGTTGCATCCAACCTCATTTAAGTGATAACCCTAATCTTGACTTGTAAATATTGTGTTTATGCATTTTTGAATGAATTCGTGGATCACATATACATATTTGGATAATCTTTTTCCTTTTTACCACTCTTGTTTATCCAAGTAGCCATATCCTATCATTGGAATGGTTTCCCCTACCTTAACCTCAACCTTCCTTCTAGCCATTGTTATTAGTGTGTGAATTGTGAGGCATTTATTTCGAACAAACTTGGCAAAACGTGTTAGGTTTAGGGTGACAAGAGGGAATTCTCATGTAGACTTAGCTCCATCATCATTGAGTTAATCTAGGGATAGCCTAGTTTGGATGGCGGTTCTTGATTCAAGTTTGGGGGAAAGGTTTGAAACTCGGCGAATGGGTATGATCGGAATGCTAAGGTGGATTGGAAAAGATGAAAAGGGGGAAAGGAAAAGGGGATCGGATTTATATAGATTGGTTGGTGCAAAAATAAAATCATAAGACTAGCTCTAAGAATAAGATAGCCTAATAAATTCAAGGAAAAAGAAGAAAGCCGAAAAGGCCAAGCATCAAAGATGAGAAGAGGCGTGAACAAAAATGAAGAAAAGAAGAGCTAAGTCAAAACAAGGAAGCACCAAACAATGACATCAAGGAAGAAGAAGTCGATCCCCAATGAGAGAAGAAGGTGAAGCGAAAAACACAAGAAGCATGTGTGGGTGTGAGAAGGCAAAATGCCTTGGGATGAAAATGGTAGCTTAGGTTGTGGGCACAACGGGTTAGAAAGCTTTAGGTTAGAGACACTCTAGGCATTTGGGTAGATGAGAATTTTCCCTTGTATGCATATGTTGCCTTTTACCTTTAGCATTTTGCTAAATTTTGTTCATTCCATGAGAGATCCTTGTACTTGATTACCCATACATGATAATGAGATCACCTTCATCTCATAACCGAACCCTTAACCAAACGAATTCGATTTGACCTTGCATAAACATGATTCATGGTTACACCACTAATGAATGTTAAGGGGATGGAGAATATGATTGCTTGTGTAGATTGGGGTTTGGATTTGGTACATGATGAAATAGGAATGGCTAACTCCTTTGGAGTAGACTCACTTGTGCATTTTAGAACTACATTACTTGGACGTTGAACATGATTTCTTTTTGTGCTACTTTTGTATTTGAGTTCCCACCTTCGAACCTCTCTCCCTACTTTTTCTTATTTGTTTGCTTGAGGACAAGCAAAGGAGTAAGTTTGGGGGAGTTGATATTCCCATATTTTGTCCCTTATATGCATTCATTTAGCTTAGGTTATATCTCATGCGCATATAGTTTCATTACATTTCTTATTTGTTTTGTCTCATTTAGAGTTTAGGGATTTCATACTATGTCATAGAGAGTCTTGCATGTTTTGGAGTCTCTTTTAGGTACTTTGGAGGCTTTTGGAGACTTTGGAGGAATTCACACTTGGCTTGGGACCTTGAAGCAACGCCTAGAAGCAAAGGTGGATCGCACTCACCATACCGGCCTCTCATACCGGACCTAACTTGGCCAGTATCACAACTTTAGCTGAGACAGGCTCTACACCGGACGCACGTACAGGTCCCATTTCACCCGGCATCAAGAAGCATCTTCCCTCGATGAAGACTCTCGTACCGGTCTGACACAAGACAGCTCTCTCGCCCGGTGTCCGACTTTCACTCCACCAGGAAGATTGCCGGCTGCACGTACCGGCTCCACTTGGCCCGGCATGAAGAGGCATCCTCCCCGATGAAGACGCACGTACCGGCCCGACACAAGAGAGCTCTCCTGTCTGGTACTGCTCCTTCTCTTATGCAGTGACTTTACCGCCCCACCATCCCGGCTCTAATCCACCCGGCATGGAGCCTCTCACTGAAGACCCCTGCACCGCCCAAGGACGCCACTCACACACCGGCCCGGTACCAAAAGCAGGACAAGACCATCCCTGGCAAGTTACATCCGGCACGTTTGCCCGGTACGAGACTTCCATCCGGGCAGGAACATTACCGGCCATGCATCCCAGATCTAATCCAGCCGGTATCCCCCCTTAGACTATTGCAGCTCATACCGACCACCTATACCGGACCCGTTTTGGCCGGTATAGAAAGTGCAACCCAAGATCCGACCGGGTCGATACCCGGTTTATTCTGGGTTGACCCGGTCGCCCATTTTTTTTTTTTAAAGATAATCTAAACCTAATTTCATGTTATGCTTTTTCTTAAGTCTAAAACTTTTACCTTTGAGAGAGCTGGAGATTTGGAAGAGGATATATTGGTTTTATACAATCTAGTGTTTATTTCCATCAATTTATTGCATCTATATATCTTCTATCTTGATTATTCATCATCCATCCATGGATTCAACCTCCATCACCATCGATTTTGGTTGGTTCTTAATGGGTCTTGAGTAGTCTTTTAGGGTTTAGAGATGGGTAGATTAGGATGATCCAAGGCTTGATTCATGGTGTTTAGGGTTAGATATTCTTATATCCCTTCTTGTTTAGTGTTCTTAAGACTAGATCTAGCTTAGATCATAAGACATTTCATGCACACCAAGTGTTTGATGAAATGCCTTGATAAACTAAACAAGAGACTTATACTCCTAGCCTATGATAATAGTTGTCTAGGGTATATCTTTGGTTGATCTTGTTTATTTAAACTTAATGCTTGCTAATCAATGATCCACAAATGAGAGTTTGTTAATGGATTAGGGGATTAGCATAGTGATTAATTGCTTGAAAGAGAATTAGTCAAGTTAAGGGTCTTATGCCTAGGGATTAGCTTGTTTGAGTAAATGAACATCATGAATTGAACTTGGGTTATCTTATATCCATAATTCCATCTTTGAAGCTGCTTTTGCTTATTGATTTACATCTTGTTTAGTTGCTTTACTTATTTTAAATTGGATACTTAATCACAAAACTCTTTTTATTAGCTTAGTTTACATAGGTTCCTTGCATTTTTAATGCTTAGAGTCATCTCCTAATACGGATTGATAACTTCTTATTCTACTTGTATTTAGATTTATTGATACCTCTTTGAGACCGAAAAGTCTTAGTATCATGCAGTTGCACGATCTGTATAAGGAGGTGGATGAGAATGAAGATATACAAGAGATAATCAGAAAGTTAGCAACTGGTGAAGTGGTGAAAGAAGGGTATTATGTGGTGTGGTTGATGGAAGATTATTTTACAAAAGAAGAATGATTCTTCCCTTTGATTCTCGATATATCTCTTTAATTTTACAAGAGTGTCATGACCGTCTAGTGGGAGGTCACTTTATTGAAAACATTGAAAAGGATTCAATCTACCTTTTATTGGAAGAAGATGACGCATAGTGTACATAAATACGTGTCAGAATGTTCAGTTTGCCAGACTCACAAGTATTCAACTTTGTCTCTGACAAGACTCTTACAACCTATTGAATTACCTACTCAGATTTAGGAAGATATATTATGGATTTCGTTGAAGGATTTCCAAAATCTCAAGGAGTAAACGTGATTTTAGTGGTGGTGGATATGTTAAGCAAATACATTCATTTTCTTAGCATCAAACATCCTTTCACAGCTTTGGATGTGGCTCAAAAGTTTGTATAAGAGGTAATCAGATTGCATGGCTGTGAAAGGATGTTTGAGGCTAAGAAGGAATGTTTTAAAGCATCATTAACTAATTTGAGATTCAATACATCATTCCATCCACAATCTGATGGACAAACTGAAGTTTTGAATCGATGTTAGGAGACGTATTTGAGATGTTTTGCTTCTTAGCATCCGAAACAGTGGGCAAAGTTTCTTTCATGGGATGAGATATGGTACAACACATCTTTTCACACAACTATTCAGTGCACTCCGTTTAAAATGGTATATGGAAGAGATCCTCTTGTGCTGTTGACTTATGAAGTTGGTTTTACTAACAACTATGAGTTAGAGGCAATGTTATTAGATAGATATAAGATGTTGGCTGAAGTCAAACGATATTTATTACGAGCTCAAAGTATTATAAAGAATAATGCGGATAGACACCATCGAGATTTACAGGTTGGTACAATGGTTTATTTGAAGGTAAGACCGTATAGACAACAAACAATGAGTCGTAGACTTTGTCAAAAAAATGGCTGCTCGTTACTATGGGTCGTATGAAGTGTTGGAAAAGATTGGGAATGTTGCATATAGGCTACGTGTACCTGAGGAGTCACGCATTCACACTGTTTTCACGTATCCCAACTGAAATCAGTTATTGGTTAGGGTCCACTACAAGAAAACATACCGATTTCCGACCAAATTTTCGACCAACTGAAAATGGTCGGGAATTCCCGACCACATACCGACGAAATTCCGACGAAAAGAGAGCCATCGGAAGTTGGTCGGTAATTCCCGACCATTTTCAGTTGGTCGGAAATTTAGTCGTAAATCCCGACCGATTTCCGACGATTTCGAGACTGATTGACAGTCGTCGGAAATTGGTCGGTATTTCAGACCGATTCTCGACTGTTTTCCGATGGGATATATACGTTGATATATCCGTTGCATTAGCCGTTTATAGCCGTTTGCGAATATTAATATGGTTGGAATTTGGTCGGAAATTGGGTTGAATTTCCGACCAATTTCTGACGAAATATACGTTAATATGCCCGTTGCACAAAATTTGTAACAATTTTCTTTTTTATGCAACTTTGTATAAATTAGTTGCAAGGCATTTAAAATATATATCTAATTCCGACCGGTTTCCGACCGGATACCTTGATCGGTCGGAATATGGTCGGAAATTTAACCTCATACTCACAAAAAATGTGCTAAAATTATCAATAAACGTACTAAAATTATCAAAGAACGTGTGGTTTATTAGTTGGTCTGAATGTGGTCGGAATTCCTGGTAAATTCCGACCAAATTTCGACCATTTGAGGTTCCAAACCTCAAACGGCATAAATTTGATTTGGACTATATTTAATATGGTTAGATATGATCTTTTGAAAGAATTCAATGTCCATATAGCTTAAATAAAACAATTTTGGGGCATATAATAAAAAACCTACAAGAAACCGAAAAGTATAAGTATAAGGATGTTTCGTTATGAAAGGTTTAACTCAATCTACTTTCAATTTATAAAAACATCATATACTCTATTAAATGTTTATTTTGCCATATATTTGTTAGACATAAGATGTTTAAATATTTTTTAAACAGTATACAGTTTGTAAATTATAAAATTTTAAACCTAAACCCTATATGGTCAGAAATTGGTCGGTAATTCTAGGAATTTCCGACCAATGTGAATAAATGGTCGAAAATTGGTTGAAAATTACAAGGAAATTCTAAAATTTTATGTTGGATTTATAAACCCTAAACCCCATATGAAATAATAATTTTTATAAATTTCAAAGTTTAATGTTGGATTTATAAACACTTAGCATTAATAAACCCTAAACCCTATTTGGTCGGAAATTGGTCGGAATTTCCAAGGAATTACCGACCAATTTCCGACCGATATGAGCATTTCAGAAAAAATGCTAAGTGTTTATAAATCCAACACCCAATCGAAAAAAATGCAAAGTGTTTACAATTTTTTGTAAATTTCAAATAGGGGTTAGTGTTTAGAATTTCAAATGCTAAGTGTTTAGAATTTTAAACCATAAACCCTATATGGTCGGAATTTAGTCGGAAAAGCTTAGGAATTTCCGACCAATTGCCGACCAATATGAATAAATGGTCGGAAATTGGTCGGAAATTTACAAATTCTAAAGTTTTCTTGGATTTACAAACCCAAACCCTATATGAAATACTAATTTTTATAAATTTCAAAGTTTTATGTTGGATTTATAAACATTTAGCATTTATACACTCTAAACCATATATGGTCGGAAATTGGTCATAAATTCTAAAGAATTACCGACCAATTTCCGACCAACCCCAAAAAAACCCGGGAAACCTTACCGCGAAATGAAAAGTGAGGCGGTTTATTTTTTTTCATAAACCGACCAATTTCCGACCGTATGGGTTGGTCTGAAATAAATAGATCTAAAATCCATATTTTTCTTTCTTCTTCTTCCTCACTTCTCGTCTCTTCGTCTCTTCTCTTCGTCTCTCTCTCTCCGGCGATTCTCCCTCCACCGTCTGCTCTCACCGCCGCCGTTCTCTTGTCACAGTAAGACTTCTCTTCCTCTTCTCTTCCTCTTCTCCTCTTCTCTTCCTCTCTTCTCTTGTACTCATGGTAATTTTTTTTTTTTGTAAATTAGGTCTTCACGGAGCCGCTGGGGCCGCCATACGCCGGAGAATTCTGTCCTCCTCCGCCGCCTCCTTCATCTATCACCATGTAAGCCATGCATAAGGATGTTAGTTGTTAGGATTTGTTGGTTTTGTGAGATTTGTAGTTAGATTCGTTAGATTAGTTAGATTTGTGGTTAGATTTGAGTTGAGATTTGAGTTTAGGTTAGATTTGTTTATGTTTTGTTAGATTTGTTTAATTTTAATTTTTGTTTTGAATAGTTATATAAAACTTGATTAATTTTATAATTTTCATAAGATTTTGTTTTTAGGTTCATTATTAAACCTATGAAAAAATCATTTTTAGATTAAAAAAACCAAAAATATATTTTTAAAATTTTATAAAAATCGTTTTTAGCATTTTTTGAAAAGAGTAATTTTTTCTTTGTTATTTAAAACGTTTGAAAAGAATAATTTATTCGTTTTTTGCATAAAAATCGTTTTATGAATTTTTATTATTTTTATAAAAACCGTTTCGAGAATTTTCATAACTTTTTTGGGTTTTTTGAAATATATCGTGTTTTTGTAATTTTTTCCGGTTTTTGGTATTTTTTGCGTTTTTGTGAATAGTTTGTGGTTTTTGGTATTTTTGTGAATATTTTCCGGTTTTAGGTATTTTTCGCCTTTTTGTGAATATTTTTCGGTGTTGGTATTTTTCCCCGTTTTATTTCTAGTTTGCTTTTGCGTTTAATATCTAACTAAGTTTGCGTTTTTTTTTGTATGACGTACGAGGGTTTCGCGAACATGCATCTCGGCGGTTCGCCTCGAGAGATGCAACCACCTAGACATAGTGGTGGTTCGAGTCGAGGCACACAACCACCAAGTCCCAAGAGTCACAAGGCGACTCCTCCTCTTCGTTCGAGCTGCCGCGGGAAGAGGTCAACTGTCTCCTTATGAACGTAAGTTTTTTTTTTCTTATACTTTTACGTACATTATAAAATTATAATGTTCTAATTTATTTATATTTTCTACAGGAATTTCCCCTTGATAAAAAGGGAGGCGTCGCGGCGGTTTGGGATCGATCCCGTTTATGGACGACATGACTTCTTCGGGTTCTTTTTTCTCCGAAGATATCATCCAGCAAAATGAAGAGCTGAAGTCCAAAGTAGACGCTTTGGAGGCGGCGAAAGCGGACACCGAGTTCAAGTTAGGTGCCACGCAAGAGGAGATTTCGGAGGCGAGGACGGATATCGCTAGCATGTCAGCTTGGATGAGAGCGAAGTTCCCGGATTTCCCAGGAACGGGATCGGGATCGGGATCCGCAAATGTTTAATATGTTTAATATTTTAAAAACACTTTCTGTTATTTTATTTTCAAAACTATTTTATTTTAGAATATTTTAATGTTTAATATTCATTTTCATTTTCATTTTCGAATTAATTAAATTAAATTAAATTAATTAATCAAAATTCAAAAAAATTCAAAATAATTTCGAATTACAGTATTTCAAGTTGGTCGGAATTTAGGTTGGTCGGAATTTGGTCGGGATTTAGGTTGGTCGGAATTTGGTCAGAGTTTAGGGTGGTTGGAATTTGGTCGGGATTGAGGTTGGTCAGAATTTAGGGTGGTCGGAATTTTGTCGGAAACCGTCGGGTATGCGGATGGTCGGTGTTTGGTCGGAAAAAAGTATGGTCGGTATTTGGTCAGAAATAAGTTAGTCGGACTGTTGTCGGTAACTCGTCGGGTATTACCCGACGCTTTATAACATCGGTAATTGGTCGGGAAAATAATAGTCGGTAATCCGTCGGAAATTCCAGACCAATTTCCGACCAATATTGATTTCCGACGCAATAGTCCCGACGAGCCAAATCGATCGGAAATTGGTCGGGAATCGGCTGTTTTCTTGTAGTGGTCAAATCATCACACTTCTGCCCCAATCTGTATTTGTTGAAGATGAATTGTTGGTGGAACCTGAGGATCTATTGGATAGCAGACATGATGCATAAGGCCACTTGGAAGTATTGGTGAACTGTATAAACTTACCAGAACATGAAACTCCATGGTTGAGGATTAGAGACTTGAAACATCAATTTCCGGATTTTAAGCTTGAGGACAATCTAGTTCTCAATAGAAGGGGTATTGATGTACCAAGGAGAGCTTTCTTCAGGAAGAAGAAGAAGCCGCAAGGTGTTGACCTGGCTTCTTCTAGTAGCTGATCTGGCAAAATGATTGGTTAAAAGTTGTTTAGTTGTAAGAAGAGCTTATGAGATATAAAGAAGACTATGCATTTGTTTTCATTCATGCGATTTGTGCATTCTGTTTGTGGCTTGTTTCTCGATCTGTGAGAGCAAAATTTGGGAGTTTCAAGGATTATATCCTTGGTTCAGTTGTTATCTCTTTCGTTGATAAATAAAGTTGGTGGTTCTTAACATATAAACCCACAAACCTTAGCCTCAAGAAATTCACATAAGAGACTGAGATTCAAGATGTTTTCTAGCTTAGGGAATCCACCTAAAGTCTAGAGAAACAAGAGACAAGCACAAAGCTTAAAAGAAACTGAAAAGTTCTAGTTTTTGATTTGATAAAAACATGAGTAAAAATGGTACAAATGACTTGAGCTTTATAGGCTCGACCTCTAGGACTTTCTAATACTCTAATAATCTGATATGGAAAGAAAATACACGTAAATTGAATGAAAAAAGGGTTTGGTCTTCAAGGAAACTATCTGTTAGAGCTTTAAAGGCTTCAGTCAAGGAAAGGAAAATTGTAGGCTTCTTGTATTTTGATAATTTTGGCATGTATAAGTGTTGTCTTGGGACCCTCTGGATGGTGTAGACTGTAGACGCACCCCAATTTGTTGGTCTTTAGGAATTCAAAGCCGTTGGAACATTAATAGTACAATTATGTCGAAATAAGGCAAGTGAGGCCTTGGGTGGATCCACCTGATCCATGGGTGATTATTGGACGTGGTAAACTCTTCCATAGCCTCTAGTTGAAGTAGAAGCTCCCCTGGTTGCCACACATACGTTTGCCAAAATCCAAAGTTAGAAAACTCTAAATAAGGCAAGTTGGGTGAAAGTGGGGTTAAAAAATTAATAACTTTCAGGTCTGAACCGGTTTGGGGCTGGTTCCACTTCAAGGTGTGCTCTGGTTGAGCTAAGAATGCAGTTCAAGTGGTTGTTGGGCTGGATCAATTGTTTTTGGGCTTCATTTGGACTAAACAAGGCTCATATATCTTTTCATGTAGATTGTATGCTTTTGTGTCACCGGTTTGCTTGATTTTCGTGAGCTCCAGTTCAGCTGTGGGCTTGATGTCCTCATCACTTGATGTCCTTATCACTTGGCCACTGTATGTAGACCAAGTTCCCTGAACATCGACAACCGCAAGAATTAATAGTTTCATGCTACACTAATTCAACCAACTGATTTTGACTTCCAGCCTAAGAATCAGGGACAAGGAACTATCACAATCTTAGACATAAAACGTTTGCTTATCACTTCCAAACATAAGATTCCACCATGTCCTAGCTTCAAAACAGTTCTGACATAACAAAGTATTCAATTTTAAGTACTTTAGTGGTATCAATTTGGTTTCACCTTTTATGCCTTGGTTCTTATCGAAACATCATTCTCAAAAGGAAAAATATTTGATAACGATCACTATGATTTTGAGCAACGAAACTAACATGTTTGAACAAAACCAACAACCAAGATAACATAGTTACTTCAGTAGCGCAAGGAAGGTTTTAATGAGTTTTGAATTACCTAAAGCACTGTGATACTTGTGAAGCATTATTATCGGCCATGTCAATGACTAAATTCACATAACCAACTCTCAAGTTGTCAGGGAGTTCCTTCACTTTGTTAGTTTTATTGAGTTTGGTCGACATTATATAATTAATTACTCCTTACTTTTCATAATATAAGTTGTTTTAGCTAAAAGTGTGGAGATTGAGAAAAATATTTTTCTTCAAACAGTATCATCTTGTCTTAATATATAAAGTTAAATGTTTCTAAGTTGATAACTCATCTAATCGCGTGTAAAGTCAATCAATCAGATTCTGACATGTGTAAAAAAAATTCCAAAAACAAATCTAATTAGTTTTTGACACATAATCCTAAAAAGTAAAATTACTAAACAAAAAAAATTAAATTTATCCTAAAAGGCAAATTATTTAAAAAGAAAAAAAATAAATTCCTAAGTTTTTCCATTTAGATTAAGAAAATTATGCAATGGATTACTAATCCTAAAAGAAAAACAATTTTAATTCTTCTTTCTATGTATATATTTATTTCATCAAAAACTTCATTTTTAAATTTGTATATTATTTATTTTCACGGATGATCTAATTTTGTTTTCCATTTTTTCGTTTTTAGTTTTTTTTTCACGGATTATAAAATATTAAATTACAAACCCGCATATATGCAGATATTAATCTAGTTTAATATATAAATTAAAAATAATTCAGTCAATCATAAAAAATACTGGAAGATATAATTGGTTACACAGTATCCAATAAATGTAAAAGTTGCATAGAAATGTGAGAACATCTTATATTATGAAACAAAAAAAATTCTAAAACAACTTATATTATGAAACAGTGGGAATATTAAGTAAATGTATGTTAAATTCAACGGGTGTGGGTCGATTTTTATTCAATTCCGAGAAGTTACATACGTTCGTAAATGGTTACGTTTGATCAAGTAATAACTATTTAAGGTTTGCTGTTTCTTAATAAAAAAAAATACAAGTTACCAGATTTTTCCTTGTTTTCCTTTCTCCTGTACAAGAACAACTTTATATTATTCATCATTTTTAATTTTCTCATTTCAAAATTATTAAGAGAAAATTGTCAAAAAATCATAAACTTTAAAATTTTGGCCATTCAAATCAACCATTTTTCGCGTGGACAATTTAAATCATGAAGTTATGTTAACTTTTTATTTAAATCATATATTTTTGTTGATTGAGCCAAATTAGTCAGGTCGTTATGATGCTTAATAGAAGGATTAAACGGAGTTAAAAATTGTCGTTCTAATTTTCCTCCTGAATACCCAATTCACGAAAATCCCTAATTCTCTAAACCCTAATTTTCAAAATCCCAAATTGATTTTCCTAAATCCCCAAATTGTAGATGATTCATAGAGAGAGATCCTCCTAATCAGTTGCAGAGCCCAAATAATTGTTACAACATTTTCCACACTTTGAATAGATGATTCATAGAGAGAGACCTTGCACGGGAGTATGAAAGACAAGCAATTCGTAGCCGTAGATCTTCCTCTGATCTTCTCCACCACCACTTTCCTTGTCGCCATCTCTATCTCTTTTTCTCTTTCCGGTGTTGTCGACTTTCTCTCTCTAATTTGAGTTGGATAGATAAATACGTATCCGATCAGTTCTGGGTGTTGAGAAAAAATTGAATTTTGGGTAAAAACTTGTCAAATTCAACCCCACATTTATCAGAACAAACATATCTCATGTTCTAATCATACAAAGTTCGAACGAGCTCAAATCATTGTTACAACATTTTCCACTCTAGACTACAATTTGGGGATTTCAAAAATTAGGGTTAAGAGAACTAGGGATTTTTCGCGAATTGGAGATTTTAGGAGAAAGTTGGAACAACGTCGTTTTAATTGACTGAGAATTACACCGATTTTGTAACTTCGTCTAATCCTTCTGTTAAGCAATTTAACGATGTGACTAATTTGGTTTAGTCAACAAAAGTATATGATTTAAATAAAAAAATCAAAATAACTTCATGCTTTAAATTGCCGAGGCAAAAATTCATGTTTTAAATGGTCTAAATTTGAAAGTTCATGATTTTTTTTTTTGACAATTTTCTCAAATTTTTAATGATATTTTCTTAAATAATTTTTTGTGGTTCATGAATCACCTATTTAACTCATTGACCAATGTAATTAGATGAGTCATAGGTCAACCCAACTTATTTATTAATGACCCATTTACACTAAACCCATTTATTAATGACCCATTTACACTCAACCCATTAGAGTCATGGGTCATAAATG
Source organism: Eutrema japonicum (assembly GCA_030161315.1). NCBI lineage: Eukaryota > Viridiplantae > Streptophyta > Magnoliopsida > Brassicales > Brassicaceae > Eutrema > Eutrema japonicum. Next base: position 33,927,409 of record BSQW01000012.1, read on the forward strand.
ATCCATTTGACCTATTTTGAAATAATTTCATCAAGCTTGGAAAATCCTACCTAGTAACGCTTATATACTCTGCATCCTCAATTTTAATTAAAATAATCAAATTATAGAGTGAACAAAAAGAAAGATGAAGAAAAGAAAAACTCAGATCCTGCTCGTTGGAGAGAATCTAAAGTGATGAAAAACTCTGCCATGTTTTTCCTTACCTTCATGCGCGTAACTTTCTTAGAGAAGCGCGACTTCGAGATCTTTTTTTTTCCATATGTAAAACTCAAAGTATTATGTTACCAAAACCATAAACACATGTTTTCAGCAAAAACTATGGTGAGTATTGTTGATCCCGGGGATCACTAAGTAGGTTTAAAGAGTGATTAGGAGATGAGAGGTGAGATTTTCGTTAATTAGAGCAATTTAACCACTATTAAAGCAAGCCGCGGAGAGAGACGAGTAGGCCGGGGGCCGTGTTTCTTTTTATTGATGGTGAGAGAAATGAACACTTTAGAATTGCGAACTGGTTCCGAAGGACGTCCAGTTCGGCGTTCTAAAATGTTACCTTGTTACAAAGAGAGAAAGAGAGAGGTCGGGTAGCTAGTTATAGGTCGAAAATGGCCCAAATCAAAAGTCCCCTTCATTAATGACATCGAGGGGTATATATAGTCGGGGTTGGCTTCCTGCTCCCCGGGATCTCGGGCCACGTGGCGCCTTCGGCCTCTTTCGCGGGTAAGGTGGCCTAGGAGGCGTGTTCCGGCTTTCGAGGATGGAGGTCATGATGAGCCCGGCGTGGCGTGTTGCAGAGCAGCGTACTGTTTGACCAACTCCTCCACGTGTCTTCTTCTCCTTTGTCAAGTCTGCAGGGTTGGTGAGACGTCGAGGTCAGCCCATACTCCTGCTCAGACAATACACTGTTCGACCAACTCCCACTTGCCTTCTGCTCTTCTGACATTCCTGCCTTGAAGTGTCAGACCGGGCCGGAGGTGCTTTCAGACCGGCGACCGAGCTGGAGAGGGGCCTTGCGGGTCGGTGCTTTCAGGCCGGCGGCCGAGCTGAAGAGGGGCCTTGCGGGTCGGTGCTTTCAGGCCGGCGACCGAGCTGAAGAGGGGCCTTTCCTAAGATGGGCCTAACTAATTGGGGGTGCTAGGCCCACCTCCAACAATAGGCCCTCCCCCAGTTCGGTATCGCGAGGCGAAGCGAGCATGCCGAAGTTGATCTGATGTTAGTTCGGCACATCTTAGGACGGGGAGTCCGTGCTCGTACGTGTTGATCTTCCCGAGAATCCGTAGACGGTTGGCGCGTACCCATCACGTGAGAGAGCAAAAGGTCGCCTCGTTTTTCGCGTGGGACGCCCACGCGCGTCGTGCGATAGACGCTTCACGTTTATCGATGTGTCTTCTGCTTTTTGGCGTGGGGATAGCGAAGAGGCGTCATCATTAGGTTTCTGGGCGGCCGTGTATTTTTCGACACGTGTCCAGGCGTCGCTTCACTGTCCCCCTTCTTCTATTTAAACCCTTCTTCCTCCTCCTGTTAAAACCTTCTGCGCTTACTTTCAAGGTAACTCCTCTCTGACTTTTTCCTTCCCTTCCTTGCTTTCCCTCTGTATTTTTCTATTTCCTTCCTTCTCTTGGTATAATGGCGCCGATGTTAGACGGAATTAGGGTTGAGTCGAGCGATGAATCGGCATCCCGTGATAACCGCAGCGACCCTCCGAGCTCCTCTGGCGGCTCCGAGCACAACTCTTCTCCGTGTTGAGGCGCGGACAGTGGGGAACAGCCTGTTCCTTCGACTTCAAGGGACGCTCCGCTGCCCCCTGGGACCCATCTCCGAAAGAAGGCGGTGGTAGGGTCCTTCTCTGGTGGTCGCGGTGGCGTTCAGATAGGGAGAGGAACCGGGCGTCTGGGCGACCGGGGTGGTCGTCAGGGCGGCCGCGGCGGCGGAGTACGAGTGGCCAGGGTGAGGTCTCCCCTGGTTCCTTGCGAGCAGGGAGGGTCACCGACCTGGAGCACAGCGGAATCGGTGACTCTGCTGAGGAATTTGTGCGACTTCCCTGCTGGCGTTGAGCTCAGGATTCCCAGGGCGGACGAGCGCCCGTGGACTCCTCCGGTGGGCTTCGTCTGCCTGTACGAAGGGTTCTTCCAGGAGTGCGGGCTGCGCCTTCCTCTCCCCGAGCTGCTCGTCCAGTACTGCCGGGCGCGGGGTTTGGCCTTCTCGCAGGTCTGCCCGTCCACGATCCAGGGGATGATCGTGCTGCTGACCCTGGGTCATGAGTGCGACGTGGAGGTGACGGTGGCTATGTTCGAGGCCCTCACCCAGCAGAAGGCGAATCCTGGTATCCCGGGGACCTACTATGCTGCCTTCAAGCCCGCGGCGAACATCCTGGAGGCGCCCAGCTCGGGGTTCAAGGCCAGCAAGCTGTCGAAGGTCGAGGACTGGTCTCGCAGCTACTTCTACGTCCGAGCCACCGAAGTGGCTGGGCTCGACCCGTTGGCGCGATACACCCGGGATTGGAATTTTTCCCCGGGTAGGGGTTTGTAGATCGGGCTGTTTTTCATTTGCTTTAGTTTGGCCTGACTGATGTTGTTTGCTCTTCTTTCAGGTCCTCACTCTTCCAGATTTAAGCTGCCGGACTACACGGGTATCGTTGCTGTGCTTAGGTCGGTGCACGACAGAGAGTGGAAGTCATTCACCTCGGGGAGAATTGAAGCTGCGATGGCCGGAGGTCGGTTTTTTTTTTTTTTTTTTTTTTTTTTTTTTTTTTTTTTTTTACCGAGCTGATGGTTGCCACCAATGTAGGTCGAGCACGGTTTGCCAATCCGCTGTACGCGGACTCCTTTGTGGCGCCGCCGCCGCCGATACTTGAGGTGCCGGTCCGGCGAGACCCGGTGCCGCGGACTGGGGGGGAGGCCTCCGAGGCGGCTCTCTCGAAGAAGAGGGGGGCCGACGCTGCCAGTGCTAGGGCTGGCAGGAAGAAGAAGAGGACCAAAGTTGGGGCTGATAGAGATGCCACAGGAACGCAGGAGGGGTCTTCGACTTCAGGTCGGGAGTCTGGCCGGCCTGAAGAGGCTGGTTGCGAGCCCGAGGGCTCCCGGGGAGCTCTTGTCGGGGAGGCCGAGGCACCTGCGGCCGAGGTGCCTGCGGGGGAGGTCGAAGGGGCCCGGACCCTGGCGATTGAAGATGTCGCTGGTCGGGCGACGGAGGGCGGTGATGCAGCCGTCGTTGTGGAAGAAGGGCGGGAGGCCGCCGTTGACCGGAGTGGTGGGGCTTCGGAGGGTTCCGAGGACGGGCCTCGGGACTACAGCTTCTATTTCTGCCACGAAGATGGCAATTCCCAGATCATCGTGGACCAGGACGAGTGCGCCGAGCTGGCGCAGGCCATGATGTTCGGGCAGAAGCACCCGCACTTCGTCCCGCTGGAGATGGCGGAGGGCGATACCTTTCGCCAGGTGGCGCGATCCGCAGCTCGGGTAAGTTTTTGTTCCGATCTCACTGTTTTTAGCTGGATTTGTTGTGCGTCTTTGCTAACAACTGTTTCGATGCAGACGATGGCCCTTACTGCCTTTCTGGCGGAGGCCTATGAGAAGCGACTCGCCGAGAAGGACGCGTCGCTTGGCTTTCTGAAGGCGCGCCGGGATGCCAGTTCGTAGGGCCAGTCCCTTCTCCTCCGCGGGCTCGAGAAGGAGCTGAAGAATGAGAGGGCCCGGTCAGCGGGGCTGGAGGAGGAGGCGGCGCGGGCGCGGGCCCGGGCTGGAGAGGTGGGCAGGCTTCAGGCCGAGCTGGAGGCTGAGAGGGCCCGGTCTGCCGCTGAGCGGGCCCGGTCGGCTGCTCTGGAGGAGGAGGTCGGGCTCCTGAAGGGGGAGAGGGAGACGCTCCGCTCCAAGGTCAAGGGGCTGGAGGAGGAGGAGGCGCGGGCGCGGGCCCGGGCTGACGAGGTGGGCAGGCTTCAGGCCGAGCTGGAGGCTGAGAGGGCCCGGTCTGCCGCTGAGCGGGCCCGGCCGGATGCTCTGGAGGAGGAGGTCGGGCTCCTGAAGGGGGAGAGGGAGACGCTCCGCTCCAAGGTCAAGGGGCTGGAGTCCGCTATAGGCCGGGCGAAGGTGGCCGTGGCCGCGGAGAGCGAGCGGGTAACGGCCCGGTGGGAGACGCGGAACCGGAAGTGGTCCGCAAAGATGGAGAAAATCTGCGCCCACCTCGATGGGCGCCAGAGGGCCTTAGAGCCTCACCTTATGTACAATCAGGTGATCGGCGTGAAGGCATGCCTCAGGAGGATGGAGGCCGAGGACAGTCTGGTGGTGCCGTGGTACCGGTACCAGAAGCTGGACGAGGATGAGGAGGCATTCGGTGCCGTGCTGGATGGGATGGATTTTCCGGACTTGACCACGGAGGATCTGGACATCCCTCTCGATCGTGCGCACGGCGTCCAGCTCGAGCGGCTCATGCCCGTCGCTTCTTCGGAGGCGCCCTATGTGGATCTGACTGAGGACGCTCCCTTGGCTGCTGAGACCGTCCAAGCAGCTGCTGAGACCGTCCAAGCAGATCCTTCGGCCCCGTTTGCCGATGAGGCCGGCACCGACGCGCCGTCCAGTGAGACCGGAACCGACGCGCCATCCGGTGAGGCCGGCACCGAAGCGCCATCTGGTGAGGCCGGTACCGAAGCGCCAGCCGGTGAGGCCGTGGTTGGGGAAGAGGGGTCTGAGCAGCCCTTCCTTGGTGAGTACGGCACCAATGCGAGGATGGTGGGCCCGGGCGATTTAGATGGTACCCGTGCTGACGGGGGCGAAGACCGACCGGCCGATGCGGCCTTGTAAAAACTTCTCTTTGTAGTTTTTTCCTTTCTGTTTTCTTCTCTCTTTGTTTTTTTTTTTTTTGTAAGTGCCGTTTCGAGGCTTTTGTAATGACTAGGCCGTGGGCCCTTTTTTATAATAACGAGGCCGTTGGCCCTTTTGTGATAATCGAGGCCGTTGGCCTTTTTTTTTTTTGTAAGTGCCGTTTCGAGGCTTTTGTAAAGACTAGGCCGTGGGCCCTTTTTTATAATAACGAGGCCGTTGGCCCTTTTGTGATAATCGAGGCCGTTGGCCCCTTTTTTTTTTTTTTTTTTTTTTTGTAAGTGCCGTTTCGAGGCTTTTGTAATGACTAGGCCGTGGGCCCTTTTTTATAATAACGAGGCCGTTGGCCCTTTTGTGATAATCGAGGCCGTTGGCTTTTTTTTTTTTTGTAAGTGCCGTTTCGAGGCTTTTGTAATGACTAGGCTGTGGGCCCTTTTTTATAATAACGAGGCCGTTGGCCCTTTTGTGATAATCGAGGCCGTTGGCCCCTTTTTTTTTTTTTTTTTTTTTTTATAAGTGCCGTTTCGAGGCTTTTGTAATGACTAGGCCGTGGGCCCTTTTTTATAATAACGAGGCCGTTGGCCCTTTTGTGATAATCGAGGCCGTTGGCCCTTTTTTTTTTTTGTAAGTGCCGTTTCGAGGCTTTTGTAATGACTAGGCCGTGGGCCCTTTTTATAATAACGAGGCCGTTGGCCCTTTTGTGATAATCGAGGCCGTTGGCCCTTTTTTTTTTTTTTTTTTTTTTTTTTTTTGTAGGTGCCGTTTCGAGGCTTTTTTGATCGGTAGGGTAGGTCGTAGACCGTACCCTGTCATGTATGCAGGTCGTGGACCGTGCTCTTGTATTGGGTGCGAGGTACGAGTCGGCTTGAGATACTTATTGCTTGTGTATCTTTAATATTTTTAGTGGGTGCGAGGTGATCTCGGCTTAAGGTACTTATTGCTTGTGTACCTTGTTTTTTTGGTGCGGGTAGCGAGCCCGGCTTAGAGACACTTAATGCTTGTGTGTCTAGTAGAGGTGCGAGCCCTGGGGCCCGGTTTTAGTACTTATTGCTTGTGTACTATGGGAGTGCGAGCATTGGAACTCGGCTTTGGCACTTATAACTTGTGTGCCGGGGAGAGCGAGCACCGGAGCTCGGTCCCCTTTTTTTTTGTAGTGCGAGCGTTTGGAGCTCGGCTTTTATTTTTATTTTTTTTTGTAGTGCGAGCGTTTGGAGCTCGGCTTTTTTGTTTTTTTTGTAGTGCGAGCGTTTGGAGCTCGGCTTGCGAGCGTTTGGAACTCGGCTTTTTTTTTTTTTTTTTTTTTTTTTTTTTTGTAGTGCGAGCGTTTGGAGCTCGGCTTGCGAGCACAGGTCGGGGACCTTATTCCTTTGTCAAAAAGGTTTTATTAGATTAATAGCTGAGCCCTGGTTAGGGGTTGCCTACGTACCCTTTAGTAGAAGGGATCAAGCCAATCGTAGTTCGTTTGTTTACAAAGGCGGAGAGCGGAATGGAGCCCGGGGGCTTAGTAGTAGAACCGTTTGAGGTTGATCGAATTCCATGAGCGCGGGATTGCGTCGCCGGTCATCGTGACTAGCTCGTAGACGCTGGGCTTCACGACCTTGGAGATAAGGTAAGGGCCCTCCCAATGTGCACCGAGCTTGCCTGCGTTTAGCTCGGCGGTGTTTTCGAAGACTTTGCGGAGGACCAGGTCGCCTTCGGTAAAGAACCTGCCTCGAACCCTCTTGTTGTAGTACTTGGAGGCGAGCTGCTGGTAGTTCTGGATTCGGAGGAGGGAATGGTCCCGTTGTTCCTCAAGGAAATCCAGCTCGCTGAGTAGGACGGTGTCGTTCAGGGCGGGCTGCTAGGTGAGCATAGCGCGGCGAGGAGTGGGGAGCCCGACCTCGGAGGGGGCCATTGCTTCCATTCCGTGAGAGAGGTTGAACGGTGTGCGTCCTGTCGACGTCTTCGGCGTTGTGCGATGGGACCAGAGGACTCCATCGAGCTCGTCGGCCCAGGACCCCTTCTTGTCGTCTAGTCGCTTTTTGAGGCCGTCGAGGATGGTTTTGTTGGTGGCCTCGGCTTGTCCGTTCCCTTGTAGATATCTCGGGGTGGACTTACTCAGCCTGATTTTCCACTTCGCACAGAAGTCTTCGAAGAGGGCCGACGTGAATTGGGCACCGTTGTCAGTTACGATCTCGTAGGGCAGCCCGTGCCGGCAGATGATGAACTTCCAGACGAATTTTCGGACGTCCTCTGCCGTGATCTTGGCGTAAGCTTCGGCCTCGACCCATTTGGTGAAGTAGTCGGTCATGACCAAGAGGAAGCGCTTTTGGCGAGATCAGGGAAGGGGACCGACTATGTCCATGGCCCATCGCATGAAGGGGTAGGGCGCGACCGCAGTGGTAAGGAGTTCGGTAAGACAGTGAATGCGCGGGCCGTGACGCTGGCACTTCTCGCACCGGGCTGCGAATCTTTCGCAGTCCTGCAGCATCGTTGGCCAGTAGTGTCCTTGGTTCCGTATTCTCAGGGCGAGAGCCCGGCCGCTGGAGTGGTTTCCGTTGGCGCCTTCGTGCATTTCCTTCATCACGTCGATGGTCTCTTGCCCGTGGAGGCAGCCGAGCAGGGTTCCCGAGGCGCTCCACCGGAACAGATTGCCGTCCAGCATCGTGTACCGGGCACACTTCTTTCTTAGCCGTCGGGCGGCCCACCGGTCTGGGGGATGAACGCCGTCTGCGATGTATAGCAGTAGGTCGATTCGCCAGTCCGGCAGTTCGGGCTCGGCCGGGGGTGGCGGCAGAACTTCGGGAGGTGGCACCTCTTCGTCAGGGTCCGCGGCCTGGGGGTTGATCAAGTAGGCCCCTTTCGACAGCTCGATGCTGGGGAAGTCGATGCTCTCGACCGGGATCACCCGTCGTTGGGCTGGGGCCGAGGTGGAGGCTAGTGCGGCGAGGGCGTCTGCGGAAGTGTTATCGCCTCGGGGGATCTTCGTCAGGGTGAATTCGGAGAATTCTGCGGCCAAGCCTTGGGTTACCTTGAGGTAGGCGTCCATGCGATCATTCCTGGCCTCGTACTCCCCGCTGAATTGATTGGCAACGAGCTGGGAGTCGCAGTAAGCTCGGATTTTCTTCGCGCCGACCTCCCTTGCCAGACGCAGGCCGGCAATCAGAGCTTCGTACTCCGCCTCGTTATTGGACGCTGGGAAGGCCAGACGGAAAGACTGCTCGAGGATCTCCTTGGTCGGGGACTCGAGGCGTATGCCGACGCCAGACCCGTGCTTGGAGGCCGATCCGTCGACGTGCAGGCTCCATACTTCGGGGACTTCGCTGACTGCCAGCTCGGGTGCCAATTCAACTAGGAAGTCAGCCAGGACCTGAGATTTGATTGCGGTCCGACCTCGGTACTCGATTTCATACTCGCTCAGCTCGACAGCCCACTTCATTATCCGGCCCGATCGGCTCGGGCTGTGGAGGATGGTTCTTAGGGGGTAGGTGCTTAGGACGGCAATCGCATGGGATTGAAAGTAAGGCCGGAGCTTTCTAGCTGCGACGACCACCGCCAAGGTGAGCTTCTCCAGGGTCGGGTACCTGCTCTCCGCGTCGTCGAGGGATTTGCTGATGTAGGAGATGGGTTTTTGGTCACCCCGGTCTTCTCGTACCAGCACTCCGCTGACCGCGGACGCGGAGATGGCGACGTAGGGGTAGAGGATTTCGCCTTCTTCCGGCTTGGACAGGACGGGAGGGGTGGATATGTACTCCTTCAGCTGTCGGAGGGCGTCTTCGCATTTGTCGTCCCATTCGAACCGCTTGTTGGCTCGGAGCAGCTGGTAGAACGGGAGGCACTTGTCGGTAGAGCGGGAGATGAATCGGTTCAGTGCGGCGATTCTCCCGGTGAGTCGTTGTACTTGACGCGTGCTCTCCGGGGATTTGAGGTCGATGATGGCTCGGATCTGCTTGGGGTCGGCCTCGATCCCGCGCTGGGTGATGATGTACCCGAGGAATTCGCCCGACGTGACGCCGAAGGAACACTTGGCCGGGTTCAGCTTCATGTTGTATTCGTTCAACGTCCGGAAGCAGGACCGGAGATGAGTGACGTGGTCGGCCGCCACTAGAGACTTCACCAACATGTCATCTATGTATACTTCCATGGTGCGGCCTATTTGGTCGGCGAACATCCGGTTGACGAGGCGCTGGTAGGTGGCCCCGGCGTTCTTGAGTCCGAAGGGCATTACCTTGTAGCAGTAAATGCCTCGGTCCGTGATGAACGCGGTTTTCTCCTGATCATCGGGGTGCATGGGGATCTGGTTATACCCCGAGAAGGCATCCATGAAGGAGAGTAGCTCGTTCCCCGCAGTGGCTTCGACGACCTGGTCGATTCGAGGGAGGGGAAAGCTGTCCTTTGGGCACGCCTTATTGAGGTCGGTGAAATCCACGCAGACCCTCCATTTCCCGCTCTTCTTCTTGACCACCACCGGGTTGGCCAACCAGTCCGGGTATTTGACCTCGGTAATCGAACCGGCCTCGGTGAGCCTTTCGACCTCGTCATTGACGGCCTGGGCGCGCTCCGGGCCCAGCTTTCGCCGTTTTTGCTTGACCGGTCTGCAGGTCGGATCCACGTTGAGCTCGTGGCTGCACGTGTTTGGGTCAATGCCGGGCATGTCGCCGGTTGACCAGGCGAAGGTGGAGACGTTCTGCCCTAGGAACTCGACCAGCTCTCGCTTGATGGTCTCGTTGAGATCGGTGCCGACGCCAACGCAGCGGGCGGGGTCGCGCGGATCGATGTTGACCTGGGCGACAAGGTCCCGTCCTGGGAGATCCTGGGCGTCGGGCTCGCCGGGCTGAAGCGCGTTGATGGCCAAGCAGGCCGGCGCGGCGCGGCGCAGCTTATGCTCGATGGCGAAGCAGGCGCGAGAGACCCTTTGGTTACTCCTAAGAGTATACGTGCCGGCCTGGTTGGGGAACTTGAGGCACTGGTGGTACGTTGACGTGACTGCCTTCATCGAGTGCAGCCAAGGGGTTCCAAGGATGATATTGTAGATCGGGGTGGTATCGAAGACCACGAACTTGACGATTTTCGTCACCCAACCTACGTAGACCGGCAATTCGATGGTGCCGATTCCGTTGACGGTGTCCCCGACGAAACCGGTTAGCGGGATGGAGTGCGGCTTGATTTCGACCCCGTTTAGATTCATCCTGGCCAGGGTATCCTTGAAGATGAGATCGACCGAGCTGCCCGTATCGACGAGGACTCGGTTAACGTCGCAGTCGGCTACGCGGACTTGTACGACGAGGGGGTCGTTGTGGGGCTGGTGGACCCCGGCCGCGTCGGCCTCGGTGAAACATATCCCCCTCTTGCTCGTGTCCTGGGCGTCGATCTCCGGCCCGGAGTGCCACTTCAGGGAGGCGTCGGTCTTCCTCTCATGACGCTTGATGGACCGCACCGAGTCGTTGCACGAGAGGAGGCCTCCCATGATCATCCCTATCAGAGTCCTGTCGTAAGGCTCGTCTGGTCGGGATTCCCTATCGCTCGGCTCGTCGGGACGCCGATCCTGCTGGCGGGGATCCCGTACGTACTTGTTCCAAGGCAACCCTGGCGCGGGGCTGGGGGGAAGTACGGGATCGTGCAGACGGAGGCCGGAGGGCGGTCCGTTGACAAGGAATGCAGCGGCCTGCTTTCCCTTGCTGTGCTGGTACTCGTCATCGTAGTGTTGACGAGGCTCCTGATACCTTTCCTGGGGCCGCTCCTTCGGGACCGGGGCCTTGTGAGAGGCGCTGTTTCTCGACTCAGCTGCCTTCTCCTCCTCGAGCTCGACGAAGAGTCCAGCGCGGTGCAAGGCGTCTTCCAGCGAGCGCGGCCTGTTGAGCTTCATATCGTCCTTGAAGGCCGAATCGGCCCGCAGTCCCTTTCTTAGAGCGGGGAGCGCTGACTCGTCAGTCACGTTGCTTTGGGAGGCCGTGGCCTTGAAGCGCTCTATGAAGGACCTGAGCGACTCCTTTGCTCCTTGGTTCATCGCCCAGAGGTCCGCGCTGGATGCGGACTGCCGGATGTAGATGGAGTATTGCTCGAGGAAGGTGGTCGACAGGTCTCTGAAGCTGTCTATGGAGTACGTCTTCAGCCGGGAGAACCACGTGAGAGCCGGGCCGGTGAGGTTCTCTACGAAGAGCTGGCAGTGGGCGGCTTCGCGCTCATCTGGTGAGAAGTGGGTGCGGCCCATGGCGATGGTGAACGCCGTAAGATACTGGGCCGGGTCGGTGGTGCCCGTGTAGGGCTGGAGCTTGAGCTTCCCGAGGTGCTGGAGCGGGACGGAGGCGATCCGGCGGGTGAACGGCGTGTTTTGCGTCTCTCTGAGGACGCGATCGATTTCTGGGGCCGCGCTGGTGGTCTGATGGATTTTGGAGAACATCGCGCGGATTGTCTCCTTCATGGCCTCGAATTCGGCGTCCCTGGAACGCTCCGAGCTGGATCGGAGATGGTGGGCTTCGTCGCCTGGGTGGCTGCCTACGGCCGGGGCGAAACGTCCGCCCGGCCCTTCGGATCCTGACGGTGAGTCGCCAGGTCGGCTTGTCCGGATGCGGGGGGTTTCTTCCCGAGTGGCCGGCTCCCTGGGATGGACATCGGGGGACCCGGTATTGTCCGACCGGTCACGGGAGGCCCCTAGCGTGGCGAACCGTTGGTCGGTGGCTCGCGTCAGCTCGTCTATCCTGGCGAGCAGGGTCTGCATCACGGCGGACAGCGTGGGCTGATCTTCCAACGCTCGGGGCGCGTTGTGGGCGGCGGAGCCGTCGGGATGAGCGGGCGTCGGAGCCGGGGGCGGAGCCCTGAAAAACTGCTCTCGATGACTTGGTTGGTTGGTGGCTGCTTGGACTGACGGCGGAGCGGCCGCTGCTGCTTGAGTTGTCGGCGGGGCCGTTGACTGGGCCTGGGCCGTTGTTTGGGCCGGGGTCTCGTGGTCTGACAACACTCTTGGGGGCGGAATTGTCATCGTTTCTGCGGTTGCGGTGGTGGTTGAACTGCTCCTTGCGTATAGAAGAATCTCTAGACCCCTCCTTCTAGCGCCAATTGTTGATCCCGGGGATCACTAAGTATGTTTAAAGAGTGATTAGGAGATGAGAGGTGAGATTTTCATTAATTAGAGCAATTTAACCACTATTAAAGCAGGCCGCAGAGAGAGACGAGTAGGCCGGGGGCCGTGTTTCTTTTTATTGATGGTGAGAGAAATGAACACTTTAGAATTACGAACTGGTTCCGAAGGACGTCCAGTTCGGCGTTCGAAAATGTTGCCTTGTTACAAAGAGAGAAAGAGAGAGGTCGGGTAGCTAGTTATAGGTCGAAAATGGCCCCAAATCAAAAGTCCCCTTCATTAATGACATCGAGGGGTATATATAGTCGGGGTTGGCTTCCTGCTCCCCGGGATCTCGGGCCACGTGGCGCCTTCGGCCTCTTTCGCGGGTAAGGTGGCCTAGGAGGCGTGTTCCGGCTTTCGAGGATGGAGGTCATGATGAGCCCGGCGTGGCGTGTTGCAGAGCAGCGTACTGTTTGACCAACTCCTCCACGTGTCTTCTTCTCCTTTGTCAAGTCTGCAGGGTTGGTGAGACGTCGAGGTCAGCCCATACTCCTGCTCAGACAATACACTGTTCGACCAACTCCCACTTGCCTTCTGCTCTTCTGACATTCCTGCCTTGAAGTGTCAGACCGGGCCCGAGGTGCTTTCAGACCGGCGACCGAGCTGGAGATGGGCCTTGCGGGTCGGTGCTTTTAGGCCGGCGACCGAGCTGAAGAGGGGCCTTGCGGGTCGGTGCTTTCAGGCCGGCGACCGAGCTGAAGAGGGGCCTTTCCTAAGATGGGCCTAACTAATTGGGGGTGCTAGGCCCACCTCCAACAAGTATGCAGACAATAAGCACTTACCTCTTGTCAATCTTCCAGATCAAGTAAAGCCTCTTCTGCCATTTCTCTCCACACTGAGTATTTCTCTTCCAGATGCAAGTATTTCTCTCCTCTTAACAGAACTACAGTACAAAGTACAAAGAATAGTTCATCTGAAAATGCCTATACCACGTTCCCTGAACATCCACAAGAACAAAAAACTTTTTTACCAGATAGATATTTTTTCAATTGAAGCGTCATCCGAGAAAGGCTGCAACACTGTTTGCCAGCTGGCATCTTTGTATCAAAAAGTGTTGGTGCTAACCGCAGTAGTTCTTGCTTCTCATTCTCACACTTGGCCACTGTATCTATACCAAGTTCCTGTTGGAACTCGTTTTTGGACAAATAGTTTAAGACCATATTTTGGTGGCGTTTCCAGGAAATTTAGTTGTCGGAATGACCGGATATTAGAATCGTTGGATTTTTTTGTTATGAGTACTATGAGATAGTGTATTCATATGTCAAAAACGGAGTTAGTTTAAATGAGAAATGGAGATACAAAGTAGGTTGCTTGTAAAGCATAAAATGTAACATTTGTATAATGTTTCACAATGGAAATATGAGGTGAAATTCATCTGGTATATAAAGTGGAAAATTATAACCTTGGATACACTTAGGTGTATTAGAAAGAGGAAATACTTGAATCGGGCTCAGGTTGGTTTCTAAAAGATTATTCGTTTGGCCTAAATCCATTTTGAATTATATTGTTGATTGAGTCAACAAAATATCTCCTTGAATTGAATTTTGTAACAACAAAATCAAAGTTGATTAAGTTTGTAACATAAAATTCAATCACGTAATTTTGATGACAATTGATGCTCATCACTCCACTTTATTTTTTTGGACGTTGGTCTTGAGCTTATAAGACAGAAGTCAACCATCAGCAGAAATGTTTTGTTTGGTGAGTTTAAATTTTACAAAGATATTGAATTGAATGAAAAGTCTAAATCAGAAGGGACACAGAGAGTTATCATCAGTTCAAGGTTGCCTAAGGGTCCAAGCACAAGGGTCACAAAACGTCAAGGAGATGAAGTTTCAAGCAGTTCAGAGTCTACTGGTCAAGGTTGAGCTGTTCCAGAAGAATCAGATTCTTCAGATGCAGAAACAAGACATGAATCAGACAGTGATCCATAGTATGGTACATAAAAGGAAGATAGTGAGGTTACTGGGAATTTGGATGGTTACTTGCTTGCTTGAGACAGAGAAAGGCGTGCTGTAAAACCACCACATATGTTTGAGAGTGGAGACTATGTTGCTTATGCTCTTGCAAGTGCATAAGTTATTGAGCTAGATGAACCAAAGACAGTTTCAGAAGCTAAGCGGAGTAAAGACTGGATAAAATGGAATGGTGCCATGATAGAGAAAAAACAATCATTGGATAAGAATCATACGTAGGACATTTTGTTATAGACCTCCAAATAAGAAAATTGTTGGTTCTAAATGGATCTTCAAGCTCAAGGAGGGAATTTCAGGGGTTGAACCACCAAGGTATAAGGCTAGGCTCGTTGCCAAGGGGTTCACATATGTGGAAGGAATTAACTATAATGAGATTTTCTCACCAGTAGTCAAACATGTTTCAATACGGATCATGCTATCAATTGTTGTGAATTTTGACATGGAATTGGAACATATGGATGTTAATACTGCATTTCTGAATGGTGTGTTGGAATAGACTATCTACATGGAGCAACCAGAGGGTTTCATTCAGAAAGGTCAGGAAGACAAGGTCTGCTTGCTGAAAAGGTCACTATATAGGTTGAAGCAGTCACCGAGACAGTGGAACCACATGTTTAATGAGTTCATCAAGTCCCAGGGGTTTACTGGAAGTGTTAAGGATCCATGCGTGTATTTCAAAGGGTCTAATATGAAGGATAGCATTTATCTTCTACTCTATGTGGATGATATGCTTATAGCAGCTAAGGATATGATGCAGCAAGAGATTTGGAGATATTCCAAATATCTTAATTATATAGATAATTATCATATATTATATTTTATTAATATTTAAATTTTAATGTTTATCTTTTAGAACTTTCTAGAGTTTTAAGATTTATTATAAATAAGCTGTTTAGGCTTCCATTTGTATTCAGTTGTTATTGAATAAAGAGATTTTTAAAGATCTTTGTCAAGCCCTGTGAAGAGGATTCACAAACCCTAAAAGCTTTTGTTAAAGCCCTGAGAGGAGGACTCTCAAACCCTAGCTTCCGCTCCATCATTTGGTATCAGAGTTGCGTTCTTTGATTTCTTAATCATAGACCGATTCTGGATGTCATGGTGAGTGACATCATCTATACTTCCGAGGACAAAGGTCTTTTTGTCGAGAGAGAATACCATGAGATCTACAAAGAGATCTATGGTGAACCGATCTATGACACTTATGAAGACGATGTCCTCGTTATCGATTTTGTCTTTGAAGAAAATCTGAGGAGTGCAAAATCCGTGAGACGTGCAAAATCCGTGCGCAATCAGATTTATTCTGATTTCGATTTCGTGCAGAATCCGGTTCGTGCGAAAATTGTGCAGAATCAGGTTTCTGAAAAAACTCTGCAGAATCCGGTTCGTGCGAAAATTGTGCAGAATCAGGTTTCTGGAAAATCTCTGCAGTATTGGGTTTTTGCAAAATCCGGGTGGAGCGATTTTCTGACAGAATACGTGTGAGATCTTGTGCATATCCAAACTAATGGATTTAAGAAGATCTATCTGGTGTTGAGAATGTTGTTGAAGATTAGATGGCGAATCTTTCTTGGCCGACAGGACCTGAAGATTCGAGGACGAATCTTTTTTGGTCGGCGAGACCTGATGCAGCGAGATATTTGAAATATTTCCAAATATCTTCATTATTATCTTTTATTTAATTAATTAAGATTATTCTAGATTTGATAGGTTTTAGGGTTTTGTGATTTATTATAAATAAACCGTTTAGGCCTTCTGTTGTATTCAGTTTATGATTTGATTAATAAAGAGATTTTAAAGAGGTTTTGATAAACCACTGTGAAGAGTATTCACAAACCCTAGTTTTCGGGTATTCTTGGAATCAACAGATCTAGTTTTATCCCTAGAAGCTTCCGCTCCATCAGGATATACAGAAGGTGAAATCTTTGAAGGAAAGCTTAAGCTCAGAGTTTGAAATGAAGGATCTTGGACCAGCTAACATGATTCTAGGGATGGAAATCATCAGAGATAGGAATAAAGGTGTTATGAAGTTGTCTCAGGGAAGGTACATTAAACAAGTTTTGGAGACATTTAACATGGATGCGTGTAAGCCAGTAGTTACTCCAACAAATTCATTGTTCAAACTCAAGAGTCTGACTGAAGAGAAGTCAGCTACAGAGGTTGTGTTAATGGAATCAGTCCCTTATGCTAGTGCAGTAGGAAGTTTGATGTATGCAATGATCGGCTCAAGACCAGATTTGGGATTGGCAGTTTGCTTAGTTAGCAAATTCATGTCAAAACCAGGAAGGGATCATTGGGCAGCTGTTAAATGGATTCTGAGGTATCTACGGGGAGTTGCAGAGGTCTACCATACTTTCGTAAAATCAGAGTCAACGGAAATTGAAGATTTCAGTGATTCAGATTATGCTACTGACCTAGTCAGGCGTAGGTCAGTAACATGATACGTGTTTCAGGTGGGGGAAAATACAGTTAGCTGGAGAGCTACATTGCAACATGTAGTGGCTTTATCCACCATAGAGGCTGAATACATGGCTTTGTCTGATGCTACTAAAGAGGGTTTATGGTTAAGGGAGTTATGCAATGAGTTAGGGTTCAAGTTTGAGTTTTTTAAAATTGAACTGTGATTCTCAGAGTGCTATATGCTTGGCCAAAAATGCAGTGCATCATGACTGTACAAAGCATGTTGCTACGAAGATTCACTTCATCAGGGATATAGTTGATTTTGGGTTGGTTCACATTCACAAGGTTTATACTACAGCTAATCCAGCAGATATGGTTACGAAGTGTTTACCTGGTAATAACTTCGAGAATTGCCTCGATAGTCTCAGGGTCAAAGTCTGATCACCTGGACACATACCGCGCGATGGTTCTGTTGGTTGGGTCATCTCGCACAAAGGTACAAAGAGGAGCGGTATCAGTTTCTCAAAAGAATCAACAAAAGGTTAAAGATATTGACGGATCTGGTAAAAGGGAAGCCGGAAAGTGATGAGTTTCAGTGTTTGGGGGACTTACTCGACACATGCAGGAAGCGCATCATACTCTCTCATTTTTTCAGGAGCTGTTTTAGTAACAGAGAAGAGAGATCAGAAGAATCAAGGGTTAGAAGCAAGGAGTATACTCGGAGAGCCGTCAGGAAGAGTAGAGTCAGAAGTGTGACTTACATATGTCGGAGTTGAAGTCGATTGGAGCTGGTGGAGGCAGAAGCGTGAGCGATGGTGGGAGTGGAGGCGCTGAATCTGAAGTCAGTATCGGCTCAGGAGAGTCTCTCGATGGAGTAGTCGGAGGAGACAGTGAAGTCGCCATGACTGAGCTTTGTCTACGGCTAGGATTTCGTATTTGGACAAAGCAACGACAAAAGTAGAAATTTGTGGAGTGTTGTCGTTTTTGGTCTAAGCTCGGTAACAAGTCGTACGAGCTGGATGATGGGCCAAAGACTAAAAGCTAACGGGAAGCTTGGGCCTTACACGCAAAACTGGCCCAAGTCAACGGGTTATAATCCGGTCAGCTTCGTCTTCTACAACGGACGAAACAGAATAGAGAGAGGAAGAGGAGAAAATAGAGCAAGAGAGAGAGAAGATCCTCGGTGGTGAAGCTTCAGGTCTTCGTCTTGCGTGATCGGCGGCGGCTCGATTCTGGTGGCTGTGTGCGCGGTTTGCGGCGGCTACAACTAGCAAAGTCTCCTTCTTCTCTTTCGGTAGTAGCTGTATCAATAAACTGCTTGTCAGTCACTTGTATCTGCAATTGATCTAGTTATAACTAAGTACAACAAAAACCAATATTCACCATATTCGGTTTACATATCTATATCAGTCAAATTTTTTGAAAATCCCTATATTTTACACAATGGAAAATTAGAATGAAATTCTAATGGTTCAAAACCCACATTAGAGAATAATTGATACATATACTTCACTATTCTTGAATATGAATCAAATATCTATTCATTTGACATTAATCTCATTCCGGAAACATCTGACGTGTTTCCGCGATGCACTCATAATCTCTCTCTCTCTCTCTCTCTCACCAACACTGCAAATTGAACCATATACCACATTTTGATCTGATTTAAATATAATATTCACTATCTTTCTCTCGTTTTACTTTTTTTGAATTTCGATATCTCTTTTCTGACATGAACATTAGAGAATTTTTGTAAGGACCTCAACCATTTATCCTCTCAATGGTTGGCTTGAAAATATTATCATTTTGGGATACCACAATTCGACTATCATGACATGCATTATTGCATACCCATCAAAGATTCTGAGTCGTCATTCGAGTTTTTGTAAACTCATGCGAGTATTCTTTTATTGAATGGATTTTTTTTTCCATTCTCGAACACTAATTACTAACCATAAAAATGATTTGTTTTATTTTTCTTCTATAACTCACTTAAAATCAATTAACAGAACCCGGAATTTTGTCTTAAAAATGATTAATAAGTAATTTTATTTTATTCAAATTATAAATGTTTTAAAAAATTGATTTAAAACTCTTATACATTTTATTTGGAATTAATCCTTAGTGATTGTTTGAAGTCACAATATTTATTTGATTTTATTTAGAAAAATCTATGCCATAATTTATAAACACTAAATTCTATAGTTTTTCTAAACTATATAAATAAACTGATAAAACTAAATTATTAAATTGAAGTTTCTTCAAATTAAATCTATATAATCTATCTTTTATTAAGTAAATATCTTTTCAAATTCTAGGGAAGACTATTGTATTAATGGATGGTAATTATTATGAGAGTTGAAGTATATTTACATCACATGATATATATTTTGCATTTATAAAGATTTTATTTTCTTCTCCTCTTGTAGTTACATTTTGATTTTTTTATTATTAAAAATAATATCACAAAACACAACGATCTTAAATTTTCAAATTTAATATATATTTTTGTGTAAATACTTTTAATTTGTTTATTAATTTGTTTGGCTCTTATTCTTTTTTTCATAGTTATGTATAATAGCAATTATTGTTTTAAATATATCTTAATTTTATTTATTTGTCTCTTTATTAGATGTAAAACTTGCCAACTTATATTTTTCTTTATGAATTTAGTTACATATTAACTTATTTGTTTAATTGTTAGAACTTGTTTGATATTTTAGTTTTTTTATAATATTTTTGATACAACTTAACCTAATTAAATATTTATAAAAGTTAAAATATATTAGGATAACCAAGTTTATTAAACCTATTATTATTTCAATGAACTATATTCATATAAGTTTATAATTTTTTGGTATAATTTAGAATATGAATAATGCCTTTTCAAATTCTTTTTATAATGTTAAAATCAAATTTAGAATTAGTATGTGTATTAAATTTTTATCAAAAAATTATATATTAAATTTGAAATTAAAAATATTATAAAAAAAAAATGATGCGGCAACGATGTGAAAGATGAGTGAAAGATGAGACATCTTCATGAAAAAAGAGAAAAGCTAACTTTATATATATTGGAACAACCGTGTGTGTTTTAAGGTGATTTGAACCCTCGACGAAAAACAAAATTGTACAAAACAACAATGGCCGTCTCAGACTATTTGTAGGTCATGTGCAAATTTTTTTAATAGTATATTTTATATGTTATATAGAAATAAAATTTTAAAAATGTACGTCTTAAATCATATATCTAGTTGAAATTTTTGTTTTAAAGTCGGAGTTTGTTCGATTGCTTTATTTGCACGTGTGCTAAAGAATGGTCCTAAAAACAACAAACTTTGAAAAACCATTTGAAAATCCAATTGGGATGTTCATTTGAAAATACTACTACAACTACAACTGCAACGGCTCAAATTGCATATAAAAGAAGACATATATGGTTTGCATATACGATGAAGAATTTGAACCCTACAGATGAAGATAGTCCGCCGAACCTTCAGGAGACCACGTCAACAGCTCCGACGTTAGCCGATCCAACCACACTTCTAGAGGCCATGGCAGCTCAACTCGCGGAAATCTCCAAGAGGAACGAAGAGCGGTTCGAGTCTCTGCTAGCCTCACAAGCCGAACTCAGAAGCCGAGTCGGGATATTCGACCAAAACCCGATCACCCCTGAACACGATCTTCGTCGGAACCTTTTGCCCGAGCTTAACGGAGCCCAAAATCCAAACACGGTAGATTTACCGACGAGAAGATCCACGGCCAATCCGGGAACCCGACTCACCGATCAAACATCCATAGGCTTGGAGTTCGAAGACGTCCGAGCTCAGCTTCAAGATATCCGATCCAAAGTCCATCAAGCTACGAGCTCAGCACCAGAGATTGATCGAGTCGTCCAGGAAACATAAAAGACACCGTTCACAGATCAGGTCATCAACACTCCAGTCCGGCGCCTGGAAAGAGTTAAGATTACCTCATACGACGGACATACCGACCCATGCCACTTCCTGACCTCATTCGTAATCATGATGAACCGATTTCGCTTCTTTAACAAGGAGGAAAAAGATGCAGCCATGTGTCAGCTCTTCGTGGAAAATCTTTGCGGAACTGAACTCGACTGGTTCTCGCAACTCGACCCGAACTCGATCAACAACTATAACGAGCTTACAACGAAATTCCTCAAACGCTTTACCATGTTCATGAAACAAAAAACAAGGAATGCCGACCTCTGGGCACTCGAGCAAAAAAGCGACAAACCTCTACGTAGTTTCATGAACCGCTTCAAAGAAGTGGTATCTCATTGCACGATCGACGATGAAGCCGCGATAGAAGCCCTTTACAAAGCAACCTGGTATCGGTCCGACTTTCACAAAGAAATCAAACGAAATTGGCCGAAATCCTTGGAAGATATCCTGCATAAGTCACACATCTACATCCTCAAGCAAGAGGAGGAAGCTGCAAAAGATAAGCAGTACGCTCCTCCAAAGCAACTCTTTGTCAAAGAAAAGCAGTACGCTTCTCCAAAACAACATGTCAATGCCGTCCAATCACAATAAAACTGGAACACGTGGGTCAGAGCAGACGACTCAAAGGAATCCGACAATGAGTCCGGTACGTTCTGCCACTTTCATAACCATGAGGGTCATACCACCGAAGATTGCCGACATCTACAGGACTTCTTACTGATGAAATACAAGAAAGGGGGAAGTCCCGGTAGAAGGGGCGTTCCGACCTATGAGCAAACCCCGCCACAACGACAACGGAAGACGATGTCGTAACAACGGCAGACCGAACACAGATCCCGAGCGAGCAAAAGATGTTGCCAATGAAGGTCAACAAAAACGAGATCGAGAGGAACAAACGGAAAACCAACACACCCCCAAGTCCGGAAACGCGTCAACATGATCATGGGTGCATTGGAATCTTGCAACTATTCCGTCGGGGCAATTAAAGAGTATAGTAGAGAGGCATTAGCCGCACAACGCGAAAACCAAACTACAACAAGTGGAACGCCGATAACCTTCTCTGAAGCCGACACTGAAGGGCTGCATATGCCTCACAACGATCCATTAGTCGTCGAAATACTTATCGGAGACGTCGCCGTCGGACGAGTCCTGGTAGACACCAGGAGCTCGGTTAACGTAATATTCAGGGAAACACTCAGAAACATGGACTTCCCAGACGCTCAGATCAAGCCAAACATCGAACCACTAACAGGATTCTCAAGCGAACAAACCATGACAGCAGGAACGGTAAAAATCCCCGTTTATGTTGGTGGGGTCATGCAGATGGTCAAGTTCCTTTTCCTGGATAGACCCGCCATCTACAACGTCATATTGGAAACGCCGTGGATATACGTAATGAAAGCCGTCGTCTCAACCTACCACCAATGCTTAAAATTCCCAGCACCATCCGCAATCATCTGAGAGACAGAAGAACAGAGAATGCGCTTCATCAAGCACTGATCTCAAGTTCTTTAGTCTCCTTAGTTCTTTTTCACAGAAACTCTATTGTAACGCCGAATTCAATCAATAAAACGAGTTTCCAATCAAAGTTCCATGTTTTTCTTCTTGAGTGATTTCCGAATCAACAATTGGCGCTAGAAAGAGGGGAAAAGAATATTGAGGGTTTATGGAGAATTATTTTAAAACCCTAGAAATCCGACAAAGTCTCCGACTCTTCTCGTCATGTTCAACAATTCTCCAATCACCGACATTGGCTTCCGATCTTACCATAATTTTCAATCAGAGATCAAAAAAAAAAAAAAAAAAAAAAAAAAAAAAAAAAGGACTGAGCATGAATAAGAGGAAGAAACAAATTCTAGAGAGAAAAGATGACGTGCATGCTAAGCAACATGGTATGAAGAAGACGTGCCAAGTAACGTGATCGTGAGAAGGAGGAGTACGCGAGGGAAACGACAAACAATGACGAACTCACGATCTGATTCTCGCCATGATGAAACCGCCGATCTCAAACTCACCATGAACGAGCTCACCAAAGATAGCTCTCGCCGAGCACGGCACGCCGAGCTCACTCCCACGAACTCACAAACGCCGACCTCGCGGCACATGCCGAACTCGCCAAACACACCGAACTCATCAGACCGCAGCCATGGAACACGCCGAGTTCGCGGAGGCAAACTTCTCGAAACCGCCGATCTCGAACTCAACGTGACGAACTCACTTGCCGAACATCTCTCACCGACATTCTTGACTCATCGCAAAAAAAAATATATCAACCGAGCTCTCCATAAAATTCAGGTATCACCTATAAAAAAAATTTTAATTTATTATTCGAAGATATTTTCTTTTCAGATTATATCACCGGATCTATCCCTTTAAACGCCGAACCACGGTCAACAAAGAAAAAGGGAGACGTCTGCCTACCTCGCAATCGAACATATCACTTACTTCGTAGTAAGGCAGTTTGTGGTCGTAGTTCGTCGATCCGACAGTAAGACAGTAAGACAGTTTGTGGTCGCAGTTCGTCGGTCTAACAGTTAGGTAGCTCGGTCGCAACTTACTCATCGCGCAGTCACAGTTCGCCGATCTCGCAGCCCCACCTAACTCACGACCCCAGCTCGCCGACCTCCTGCTCACCAAACTCACGATCACAGTCCTCCGACCGCACAGCTCGCTGACCTCGCAGTACGGCAACCTGTAATCGCAGCTCACCGATCTAAAAATTGGGCAGCTCACAATCACATCTCGCCGACCTCGCAATCTCGCACGAACTATCGAAACCAAACTTGAAAAAGCTGAGGCTGACCTCGCACTTAACTAACAAACACCGAGCTCAACCTCGAGTTCAATCTCTAGTTTTTAGTAAATTTTGCAGGAACAAAGCCAAACAACGTCTAAAAGAAAATTCGAACAGATGCTGATTTCAACTCCAATAGGGCTAAAGAATTCTCCAAAGAAATCCGCCGAACTCGAACACTCCTTCGCCGAACTAAGAGGGGGGGGGGACTAATTGTTAGAGGGGGATTTAGCACTCCCCTGGTTTAACCCGGTTTGAGTTTAAATCAGCCCAACAATCGACTTCAAGGCCCATCAAGACCGATCTACGAAATAAAAGGAAATTTCCTTTTATTTGATAAAAAGAAGATTTCCTTTTATTGGAAAAAGGCAAATCCCGGGAAGAAATGAGATTATCCTTATCGGCTTAAAGGAAAAAGGACAATTGCCAATACAAAGTCAAGAAGGAAAAGGAAGAGGTAAGGACTTCAAGACTTATAAATATGGGAACCCCCTATTCATAATAATCACCACGTGATATTTCCCCATATTTTGTCCTCACTCGCACGGTACCGCGAATCACTTTCCAGTAGGTCACTCATCCTTAAATTGCTCTATCTCAAGTACGCTTAACTCTGGAGTTCTCTCTAGACAAATGACCGAAAAGATAAGTGCATTTTGGTGACATAGGTGAAGGAACCAGAATTCACACATATCGTAGATCGGCAAATTCGGTTTAAGGTTTAGGAGAATTATTTTTATTAGATTTATAGTTGTGCCGTTGAAGGCTGCCTACGTACCCTTTAAAGGGATCAAGCTAAAACGTAATTCTTGTTACAAATGATGTTTGTGATTTCTCAGATTAGAGGGATTGTCAGATGATCATTATGAATAGGAGGTTCCCCTATTTATAAGTCTTGAAGTCCTTAGCTCTTTCTTTTCCTTCATGACTTTGTATTGGCAATTGTCATTTTTCCTTTAAGCCGATAAGGATAATCTCCTTTCTTCTCGGGATTTGCCTTTTTCCAATAAAAAGAAATTTTCTTTTTATCAAATAAAAAGAAACTTCCTTTTATTTCGTAGATCGGTCTTGATGGGCCTTGAAGTCGATTGTTGGGCTGATTTAAACTCAAACCGGGTTAAACCGGGGGAGTGCTAAATCCCCCTCTAACAATTAGTCCCCCCTCAGTTCGGCGAAAGAGTGTTCGAGTTCGGCGGATTTCTTTGGAGAATTCTTTAGCCCGATTGGAGTTGAAATCAGCATCTGGTCTAATTTTGTTTTAGACGTTGTTCGGCTTTGTTCCTGCAAAAATTACTAAAGACGAGATATTGAACTAGAGGTTGAGCTTGGTGTTTGTTAGTTAAGTGCGAGGTCGGCCTCGACTTTTTCAAGTTTGGTTTTGATAGTTCGTGCGAGATTGCGAGGTCGACGAGCTGTGATTGCGAGCTGCCCAATTTTTAGATCGGTGAGTTACGATTACAAGTTGCCGTACTGCGTGGTCAGCGAGCTGTGCGGTCGGAGAACTGCGATCGTGAGTTTGGCGAGCAGGAGGTCGGCGAGCGGTGGTCGTGAGTTAGGTGGGGCTGCGAAATCGGCGAACTGTGACTGCACGATGAGTAAGTTGCGACTGAGCTACCTAACTGTTAGACCGACGAGCTGCGACCGCTAACTACCTTACTGTCGGATCGTCGAGCTACGACCACGAGCTGCCTTACTGCGAAGTAGGCGATATGTTCGATTGGGAGGTAGGCGAACTGCTTGAGTTTGGCTTGATGATATGAACTGTACGAGTTCGGCGAATTGCTTAAGTTCGGATTAGAGGGACGGACCCTGTAATTAAATCTGAATATAAAGTATATTCGAAAATTAAAAATTCTGATAAATGGTACCTAAATTTCGCTTAGCTCGGTCGATAAGCTATGATCGGTAAGTGACGAACTCGGACGTCGCATCACGGAACTCGGTCGTTGATTATGTTGGGTTTAGCTCGGGACAGTTGACTTGTGGTTAAAAGTAATTCAGCTCAGTTCGAATTTGAGCAAACCGGATATCGGTTAACCGTCAACTGCTTCCTCCTTTTTATTCGCTTTAAACGCTATGTTGACTTTTTCCTTCGTCTTATTTTTATTCTCTTTTGCTTCTTCAATGGGCTTTAGGCCCAACACCTCTCTTTTATATTTTGCGTGATTATCTATTGGGCCAAATATGTGTTCTAGCCCAATAGAAGGAAAACTGATTTCCTCCTTCACGTCGCGTAGGTCGGTGTTGTTGCAGATCAGTGATGGCGGAGATAAGCAACGGCGGTGATGGCAGCGCTTGACGAGCTCGAGTCGGCGACGTGTACTACCTCGGATCAAAGATTGTACGGTGATTGGAGAATTGTTTAATCAGTACGTCGTCTTCGAGTTTCTGATTTCTGGTGTAAAAATAATTCTCCATAAACCCTCAATTTTCCACCCCTCCTTTTAACGCCAATTGAAGGAACCAGAATTCACACATATCGTAAATCGGCGAATTCGGTTTAGGGTTTAGGAGAATTATTTTTATAAGATTTATAGTTGTGCCGTTGAAGGCTGCCTACGTACCCTTTAAAGGGATCAAACAAAAACGTAGTTCTTGTTACAAATGATGTTTGTGATTTCTCAGATTAGAGGGATTGTCAGATGATCATTATGAATAGGAGGTTCCCCTATTTATAAGTCTTGAAGTCCTTACCTCTTCCTTTTCCTTCTTGACTTTGTATTGGCAATTGTCATTTTTCCTTTAAGCCGATAAGGATAATCTCATTTCTTCCCGGGATTTGCCTTTTTCCAATAAAAGGAAATCTTATTTTTATCAAATAAAAGGAAACTTCCTTTTATTTCGTATGTCGGTCTTGATGGACCTTGAAGTCGATTGTTAGGCTGATTTAAACTCAAACCGGGTTAAACCGGGAGAGTGCTAAATCTCCCTCTAACAATAGGTAGTCAAATAAATTCTTATAAGCCTCTCCGAATATACCAAAAATCGGAATGTTACAGATTGTGTCTATAAAATGATCTCACTCAAACGGACCCTGGATCGTCTGATCAAACTATGGGTCATGAATCGGGTCGTAGGTCGGATGAGATGTAATCGCCCAAGTCTTATCAAGAACTCAACTCTTGAAGTTCTATTGCGTCAGTGTAGGACGTTGAATATTATTAGAGCATGCCTCAACATCATTAATTTTTGTTCAGAGGACAACAATTACTCCATCAATCATATAACTAGATTAGGATCCGCGTATACGTGGATTTATAGTTTAATATTTTATAACTCGGGAAAAAAAAACTATAAACGAAAAAGGAAAAACCAAATTAGACCACCCGTGAAATAATTAATTTAAGACTATCAAATTGTTTATATAGAGGTGTGAGAAATTAGAATTTTATTCTTTATACCAATAGTAATCTGTTGTTTAATTTTCTTAATCTAAATAGAAAAACTAAAGAACTTTCCACTTTTTCTATTAACATTATCTTTAGGATAAAATTCATTTTTGTATTTTATTTGTATTTAGTAGCGTTACCCTTTATGATTAGGAATCGGTGAATTGTTTTTCAAATTGTTGAAGTTTCTTTTTTATTAACTTTAGCTTTTATGATAAATTTACATTTTTTACTATTCCTTTTGATTTAATAACTTACCATTAGGATTATGAATCGATTATAATTTTTTATTTTTATTGTTAATATTATGTGTCAAAATTTAATTGAAATTTTTCTTACACATGTCAAAATCATATTGATTAACTTGATAATAATCGCGAACATGCGAATTAGCAATTTCAAAACATTTCACTTTATATAATAAGATTAGTTGGTTTGGTGTAATCTTTGAATGCCCACAAACTGGTAGTTAATTTAGTTAAATCTATTGGGATGAAAAGGAGGTTGTGGTGTTAGGGATGTAGTTTAGGGTAACTAGACGAGAAGGAAGCGGCGTAAGCGATGAGAAGATCACGACTGCGTAGAGGCAACCGAAAAGATTTCGTTACAGAGAAGGGGAAGACGAAGAGAGAGATATCTGATGTTTAAGCGATAGATTTTATACAAAATTTGAAGAAGCTGCACTAAATTGATTGCTGGAAGGATTATTAAGCTAGAACCATGGACATAACCATGGACTAGAGAATAATGAAAGCGTCTATAAGATAATAATGTACAAGAGAAGATGAAGAGAGAGGATATGCGGGATCTTGAAGTTTTTTTTAACAATTAAAATGACACAGCATTTTTTCCAAAACTGATGTGGCAAGTTATTAGAGAAAGAGTTGGGCCTCTTTTATATATGGTAGATTAGGATTTAATCCGCGTTAATTATAGCACGGCGTAAGTTTTTTTAAATAAATTGTTTTGAAATTCACAAAAATTACTTTATATGAGTTTTACAATATAGCTAACTAACGATTATTGATTATAGATAAACCTGACAATTTGTAATAATTTGTCTATTTAACCCGTTTTGCAGTGAACCAAAATATTATTGCAAAACGGGTTAAATAGACAAATTATTACAAATTGTCAGGTTTATCTATAATCAATAATCGTTAGTTAGCTATATTGTAAAACTCATATAAAGTAATTTTTGTGAATTTCAAAACAATTTATTTAAAAAAACTTACGCCGTGCTATAATTAACGCGGATTAAATCCTAATCTACCATATATAAAAGAGGCCCAACTCTTTCTCTAATAACTTGCCACATCAGTTTTGGAAAAAATGCTGTGTCATTTTAATTGTTAAAAAAAACTTCAAGATCCCGCATATCCTCTCTCTTCATCTTCTCTTGTACATTATTATCTTGTACAAAAACTTATAATCTTAAAAACATAACTCTAATATGCATCGTTAAAAAACTTAGTTTTTGTCGTTAAAAGATAATCTTAAAATAACTTTTTATAAAATTAGTAAAATATTTTTTAACTTTTATTTTGATATATATTCAAATAAAATGCAATAAATTAAGTGAAAAATATAGTAAGATTTTGAATAGATTTTTTTTTCCTTTGAATATATATAAATTGATTATTATTTTAAAATATATAGTATTAAAAATAATTAAGAAATGAAATAATAAATAACTTCTTTAATACAAAATATATACTTTCTATATTCTAATCAACAATTTTAAAAGATTATTATATTATTTTCTATTTCAATTATTTTTTGTTATTTGTAATAGCATTTTATGTAATAACTTACAAAATAAAGTTTATTTTTAAAAATGTGTTTTTAAATAATATTATACTGATTGGTATCCCAATTGGTTAAAACCCATAATTGAGATGGATAACTATTTGTTTTTACTCGTAATCGTAGCTAAACCCCGGAAGCTAGAATTAGGATAGGTCAAAAGGATCGCTTTCATCGTACACTAGTGGTCTCTCGCAGCCATCGTTTCTTCCGAAAGCTTTCGCCTTTAGATATGTTCCCTTTAAGATTGTAATCTACTCCAATAAATTTTCTCAAATTGAGATAAAAATAATGATGCATGGGTTCGATTTCAAAGAGATTCAGGAGAAGATCTCCGAGAGCTTTCGTCCATGGCAACGCTCATTTCAATTCTGGGTTCGAGCTACCGACATCTACACTGGTTACAAGGTCTCTCTTCGATGGTATTTCTTTTCATCTTTTGTTGTCACTAATCTAAAGTTTTCTCCTTTTTTCTTAAATTGTTTTGAATTGGGCTTTCTTCTCTGTTTTTGCTTTGATTCAGGTGTTTCAACTTCGAGTGAGTTTGGTGAAGGATGCGAAGAAACAGGAGGAAATGTGGGAGAGGCAACACGAGCAAGCTGCTGACAAAATTTACTTCATGTGCTCTGATCTTGGCGGATTCTTCCTTAAGGTAGAATTTTTTAGTCAGATTCTTCTTGTAGATCAATTCATTGGTTCTTAAAATGTTAGTGTTTTGGCTTTATTGCATTTAATGGTTGTTACTGTTTTGAGAAGAATGTACATTTGTTTTTCTTTTTTTTTATGAATAGATTGCTCAACTTTTAGCAAAACCTGACATGGCCCCAGCTGCGTGGGTGAGAAAGCTTGTCACTTTGTGTGATCAAGCTCCTGCAACGCCATTCGATGCGGTTCAACGTGTTCTAGAGAAGGAGTTAGGTAAAAGCATTGGTGAAATCTTTGAAACATTTGATGAAAAGCCTCTTGGCTCCGCTTCTATTGCTCAGGTATTACATGTTTTTCTGTAAACCTTTCTATTAAGTAAGCATTGTTGAGTGAGAGTATTTGGAAGCTCGTCTATGGTGATGGACTAAGTATGAAAATGTATATGTTGTAAAAGAGTAAACACCAAAAAAAATAGTATTTAAGTATGACATTAAGGGGAATGGAAGATAAACTATTCTCATAGCTGAGAACCTTCGCGGTATTACCATTGATGCTTTAAATTTCAGAATCGGAGTATAGCATGGTTAATTTATGTCCTAACACCTTGTGATTTATTGATTTTTGACTGTGATCTGGGGTTTGAAATACGCTATCAATGGGAGTCAGAACACAATGACCGTGCTATTAGTTTTTATAAGAAATAAGTTATGAGAATCTATGTAGCATATCCTTTGGTTTCTCTTATTAGGTTCACAAAGCCAGAGTAAAGGGTAACAAGATGAATGTTGTTGTAAAGGTGAGCATAATCATGGGACAACTAAAGTTTCCAGCTTTTCATTTAGACTCTAACTTGACACCACGTGTTTAGGTTCAACATCCGGGCATCGAAAGATTGATGATGACAGATATAAGAAACTTGCAACTATTCGCCTTATACATGCAGAGAACAGATATCAAATTTGACCTGCACTCTATAACAAAAGAAATGGAGAAACAGGTATTTATCAATTTGGTTCTTTGTTAGATAGCTGATAAGACTTCTTTTTGTCCAAGTCACAACATATCTATGCGTTTTTTTTTCCAAGATTGGTTATGAATTTGACTTCAAAAGGGAGGCCAATGCAATGGAAAGAATTCGGCATTTTCTTTATGTGAACAACAAAAAGTCTCCTGTTGTGGTTCCAAGGGTTCTGCGAGATATGGTGACTAAGTAAGTGTTCTTACTTTCGGCAGTCATGTACCGTCATGTACCTGATTGGTTATTCTTGATACTGTTCAAGGCTTTATCTTAATGGATCCTGTCATTTATTGGCGTACTCGAATCTCAATCTAAGATTTGTTCATTTTTGCTTCGGATGATTAGCAAGTACTTACCATACGAACAATCAAAATTCGTGCAGGAGGGTTCTGGTGATGGAATACATTGATGGGATTCCGATCCTGAGCCTTGGTGATGAGATGGCTAGAAGAGGGATAAATCCTCATGGTAAGATTGCAGAGGCAGCAAAGCAGTAAGCTCCTACATTATCTTTAGAGAGTATAGTGCCTTAGTTCTTTGGCCCAAAGTCTTGATAGCTATTATTCTCAAGAAACCAACATGGTATATTGGCTTGCATTTTGAAATATACTGAAATATATTGTTATTTTCTATATTTCTTCTTGCCCCAGCAATATACTCAACAGTTTATCCCGTGCATATGGCCAAATGATACTGAAAAGTGGTTTCTTTCATGCGGATCCACATCCCGGAAATATCTTGATTTGTAAAGGTCCAGAGGCAAGTCGTATTTCCCTTGTAGTTTTTGTTTGGTAGTTCCTTAATTTGCTTGGTGTGATCTACTGGCAGAGCTTTCCTGTCTATATAGTCTGAGTTATAGTATTGTTTCCCGTCATCAGGTTGCATTGTTGGACTATGGTCAAGTCAAGGAACTCCCTGACAACTTGAGACTTGGTTATGCGAATTTGGTCATTGACATGGCTGATAACAATGCTTCACGAGTATCACAGAGCTTTAGGTAACTCAAAACTCATTTAAAATTTTCCCTGCACTACTGAAGCAACTTTGTTATCTTGATTGTATGATCTTGTGCAAAAATATCATCAGTTTCGTTGCTCAAAGCCATTGTTCTCGTTGGCAAATATTTTTCCTTTTGAGAAAGATGTTTCGATAAGAACCAGGGCATAAAAGGTGAAACCATTTGATACCACTAACGTACTTAAAAATGAATAACATGGTATGTCAGAACTGTTTTGGAGCTAGGCATGGTGGAATTTTATGTCCACGATTGTGATAGTTCCTTGTCTCTGCAAAATTCTTAGGCTGGAATTGTCAAAATCAGTTGGTTGAATTAGTGTAGCATGAAACTCATTATTTATTGTGGTTGTGGATGTTCAGGGAACTTGGTATACATACAGTGGCCAAGTGTGAGAATGAGAAGCAAGAACTACTGCGGTTGGCACAAACACTTTTCGATACAAAGATGCCAGCTGGTCAGACAGTTTTGCAGCCTTTCGCGGATGACTCTTCGATTAAAAAGATAGCCGTTGAGGTGAAAAAACACCATGAATCCAAGTAAAAAAGTTGTTTGTTTTACAGGTAATAAATACTAAACTAACTTGACTGTGTTCTTTGTTGGAAGGCATTTCCAGAGGAACTGTTCTCTGTACTTCGTACTGTAGTTCTGTTAAGAGGACTCAGTGTAGGGATGGGAGTTAATTACTCGTGCGCGGAACAGTGGAGAGGAATGGCCGAAGAGGCTATACTTGCATCTGGAAGATTGACAAGAGGTATAAGTGCTTATTGCCTGCATAATCACTACACTTTTTGCATAATACATGTGCTTGATGGTTTGGTAGCATAACACTTGGAGTTTTACAGATGGAAAAGAAAGATCTGGGAGACGCGCTTCTCTACGGAAGCTTCGCGCATGAAGTTAGGAAAAACATGGTAGAGTTTCTCATCACTCAAACGAGCAGGATCTGCGTTTTTTCTTTTCATCATCTTTCTTTACAAAATTAATCAGAAGGTGAAGTCGTAACTAGCAAGTCGTCCTTCAGAAGGTTTTACAACACCCCAAAATTCATCAGATTATATTCTTTCTTCTTTTGTTTTATTCTCAAAATCAGATTATATTTATTTTCCTTTTCAAAAGTAAATTGGAAATTTAAGTAAAATTAGCATTGAATATTTGAGTCCACATAGAAAAACGAAATAGTATAATACCCTAATTTCTTTTTAGAGAGCTCGACTCGTTTTCTCTTCCTTGGGAGAGATTACAAGAGAAGCAAAACAATGATGATGTCCGATCTTCCGCAGGATTTGTTTGAGGAAATACTCTCTAAGGTTCCAGCCTAATTTCTGAAACGACTACGATCTACTTGCAAATGATGGAACGCTTTATTTAAAGACCAAAGATTCACCGAGAAACACCTTCGTGAAGCTGCAAAGCAGTCTCAGCTTCTCATGTTGAAGGAATATAGAGTTTGTTCAATGAGTGTCAACCTCAATCTCAATCTCAATCTCGACCATATCTCCTCCGTCTATATAGCGTTTAAGGGTGCACTTAGCCTAAAGTATTACCATTCTAATCCAAAAGAAGTCGATATAGCCAAAGTGTTTCATTGCGACGGTTTGTTGTTATGCACCACCAAGAACAAAAGACTTGTAGTTTGGAATACGTGTTTCGGGAAGACCAGGTGGATCCAACACAAAAATAGTTACACGAGGTACTCTAGGTTTGCTCTAGGATACCGAAACAGCAACAAATTTTGCCGTAGCTACAAAATCTTGAGGTGTTGGGGTCGTGACAGTTACCAACCAAACTATAGGTTTGAAATCTATGAGCTTAGCTCTGATTCATGGAGGGTTCTTGATGAAATCACTCTCGACTGCTTCATACTACGAGATGCCGTGTCTTTAAAGGGAAATACTTTCTGGATTGCTTCGGATAGAAGTTTGAGCTCTAGATTTGTACTCAGTTTTGATTTTAGGACAGAGAGATGTACACGCTTGTCTCTTCCGCAAGTTAAGAGTCCTTTTCGTCTCCCGGCTCTATCAGTTGTTAGAGAAGAACAACTTTCATTGTTCAGTGAGTGTCCTTATTCAAGACAGATGGATATATGGGTGACCAATAAGATTGATATAGAAGCAGCAGCGTTGTCGTGGAGCAAATTATTTACACTGGATTTACAGAGAATTTGCGGGATTGTAAGTTCATTTTTAATCGACGAAGAGAAGAAGGTGGTATTGTGTTGTAATGCAAGTGATAACATGGTATACACTATTGGAGAACACGATGAATATTACACAAAAGTACCTTATGTACAAACAAATCATGGTGGCTAGATAACCCTTTTGACGAATCTACAAACAAAAAACTTATCTTCAGTTATGTTCCAAGTTTGGTTCACATCCAGCGAGCAAAGAATCCTATCAATTCAAAAAGAAAAAGAAAAGAAAAAATCATAAATTTATTTAAAATTCCTCTTCTCTTTTCCTTAGTTTTTGTTGTCATAGACAAATAGACAATGTCGTTTGATATGTATGAACGCATATTCTACAATAGGGCAAACTGATAAATTTGTAAAGTAAAATACATAAATAAATCGATGATCATAATATTAAAATGATACAGATACAAGAATTTGGGGAAGAACGGATTTGCAGAGGCGAGACACTCTTTCCTTAATTCTGAAAACGCCCCGTAGTGTGACGGTTGTATAGCGTTCCGAATCCCAGGATACAACTGCATTTTTTTTTATGATTCGCATCACCCAAAATTATAAACTTTCGAACCATTTTTTCGGTGTTGTACTCTCATGGAGAAAAACCATAAGACAAGAGAAGAAAAAGAAAGTGATGATTCATCTTCCTTCATATGAGAGATTGTTCATATATATATGAAATGAGAGAGGAGTCACAAGACTTTTGTGGTCTCCATTTTCTAGGAGTAATGCACAATTAATTACCAAATTAATTTGTGGTAATAAAGGAGAAGAAGATGTTATAGAATTGACCACATCAATTCTCAAATAATGATGATAATTATTCATTATTACTTTTTGACCAAATATATAATTTATGTAGTGATCAATTACATAAATAATAATTTGATGCAAAAAATGGGTTATTGGGTCAAGACCCATCTACCCGAACCAACACTCAACTCATCGCGCGAGTGTGCATATGGTTTAGTGTGAGTTTTCTCTTCTCTCCACAAAGTGATTCTAAGGTTTTGAACCTTGATAGGACTTCTCCACTATATAAAAAAGAGGATTTCACCTCCAACTTCCAATGTGGGATATTTGTTAGTTCTTACACTTAGCCAAATTTTGAAGAATTTCAAGCTTTCCAAGTCATCCACTTTGGATCTCAATTTCTCATTCAAATCAACTCAGATTTTGACAAGTGAATACACTATGTTATAGTGCTCACGGCAGCGATTTCATCGTGCCCGAAATCCGGTCATTCCGACAGACGTCTCCGCCGAAAAATCCACCGGAAAGTGGTCAACGTCACTTCGTCAAAAACGAGTTCCAACAATCCCCCACATGAATAGAAATGACTCTAAACATATGACGACTCAAAAGAAGGACTTTTGAGAGTACAAACGAAAAATCCACTGTATATGAGTTGGTAACATTTTTCAGCCTTGAACCAATCATTGTTAATAGATATTGGATTTACTCGACCAGGAGGTGAACATGATGTCTTGAACCCCTCGGGCTTTGATGTAAACCGAGACAACAACTATAATCCAACTTCATTTTCTCACAGAATTAGGTTTTCTATTGTGTTCATTTTTGGTCGTGAACATGCCTGGTTAATCATGAGTGAATTTGGAGAGTATACACTGACCTTCATTATCCTAGAAACGGCCCCATTTCACACTCACTAGGTGATTTGCCAGTAGTCTTTGTTTTAAGAAGTATTTTTAATACTCCACTGATATGTGATACATGACTTTTTAGTCTCTAGGAGGTATCAATAACTCCAATACGTGTAGTATGAAGGCTATCAATCCATAAAGGGATTTATCATAATCACTAAGAATGCAAGGTGCTTATAGTAAGTTAAGCTAAACAAGGGTTGTTTGTGGTTAATTACCAATTCGAAACAAGTGAATAGCAAGCAAACACTAAATGAGATGTAATTCAAATAACAAAGGCGGAACTAGAGATGAGGTTATTGATATAAGGTGATCCAATTGGAATTAGTGGTGTTCATTTACTCAAAGAAGCTAATTCCTAGGTAATAGATCTCTAATCTTGATTAGTTCTCTTTCAAGCAACTAATCACTATGTTAATTACTAAATCCATTAGCAAATCATCATTTGTGGATTAACAACTAGCAAGCATTAAGAATCATAACAAGATCAATCAAATATATGCCGTAAACAACTAATGTCTTAGGTTAGGAACATAAGTCTCTTGTCTAGTTCATCAAGGCATTTCATCAAACACTTGGTGTGCATGAAATGCGTCATGATCTAGATCCACTCTTTCAAGCTAGATCTAGCATTAGGGGCACTAGACAAGAAGGAATATAAGATAATCTAACCATAAGCACCACTAATCAAGCTTTAGATCACCCTAATCTACCACATCTCAAGATCCTAAGGACTACTCACTAATCATCATGAGTTCAACAAATCCAAGAAAAGAAGAGTTAAAACTCATGATCAAGATGATTGGATGATTAGAAAGTAGAAGACAGATGGATTCAATCAAGAAAATAATACCCAAATTGCATAAATCAAAAGGATCAATCTCTTACAAAATCACTCTTAGAGAAGGTTTTTGCTTAAGAAAAAGACTTAGCCCATCAAAATTAGGTTTTTGGGCATAAATAGTGAATAGTGACGAACCGGGTCGACCCGGGACAAACCGGGTACCGACCCGGTTTAAATGGGTAAAAAGTTTTGATTGGCCAATACCGAGGTCACTGTTCGGTGCAACACCTCGGTATTGAGCCTGGGTTTGTGCACCGACGAGGAGCACCGAGCAGTGGCGTCGGTATTGAGGTGTTGTTGCTTGGTGATCTTCAATGGATACCGAGGTCACTCCTCGGTATCGTTGCTCGGTATTAAGGGATTTTCCCCCGGGTTTCCTCCGAGAACAGCACCGAGCAATTGCATCGAACAGTGACCTCGGTATAATCCCCTGAGGCTTCGATACCGACATCACTCCTCGGTGTTGCACGTCGGTACTGGGGATGTCTTCCTCCGCCATCTATACCGAGCAGTTGCACCGAGCAGTGACCTCGGTGCAACCCTTCTGCCTTCCATACCGAGGACCAGTACCGACTAGTGACGTCGGTACGGTCCCTGTCTTCTCTCCTCGGGTCTCGAATCTCCTCTTTAGCACCTGAAATACAATCCAAAACATGCGAGGACTCTCTAGGACTAAATGTGAACACATTAGACTCCTAAAATGACTAAAATTCTAAAGAGATGACATGAACTATATGCAAATGACTCGAAACCTAAGTGAAACAGATGCTAGAATGATGCAAAATATGGTGATATCAATATGTCAAAGCTATGGTCTCATCATTAAAAGCTATGCTTATCCTTTTATACATACAGTAAGTAAATGTATGTAAGCACTGTTTATCATCTTGAGAACTGAGTGGAGACGAGAAGTCTTTCAGTGTTTTTATTAGATTTTGTTTGATTTAGTTGTCCCTTTGAACCTTACATCTTGGGATCTCCAGTCACGTAGATGGGGTTTCCATCAAACATCATCCTTAAGTTATAGGCTTTAAACCCATTCCCTTTTGATGATTTTACAATATGATCTCGTGACACACCTTTAATAAGTGGATCCTAGGTTGTCATCCAATTGGATATAATCTATCGAGATTACACAATTTGAGATCAATTGTCTAATGGTTTTATGTCATCTTTTTTTTAAAGACATGACTAACCATTATACAGAAAACTCAGTGCCCGAGCTATAGTCAATTAACGATCACAGTGTACATGTAATGCTCGCACTAGTTTTTTTTTTTCCCACATCATGATATTTTCCACCAAGTTTCGAAACCACTCAACTTCCTTAGCTTAAAGCTATAAGATTAGGTTCCATGATCATTCTAATCAGAGTTTGGTTGGAGATTTCCATGATGTTGTTGCGCCATAATGCGTAAAGACATATCCATTTGTGGATTATTAAATTCTGGAAGCCGATAACCAATTAACATAATTGGATCATTTCAAAACTATTAGATCTTTACCATAATGCAATTCATAACTTTTAGTATATCTCAAGTAGCTCAATACTCTAGTTATAGCTTTCCAGTATTTACAACATGGGTTACTCGTGTAGCGACTTAGTACATGGACTGAGTCCGCCATATAGAGTATGGTACTATCGTTTAAGTACTTCAGACTTCTGATCACACTTAAGTAGATCTTGAATCTCCCAAGTGTCATTTTAGCATAATGAGCTCTAGAAGTGATTATTCATTTGGAATATCTAGTGATCTTAATCTCTAGAATCACATCCATTCAACCCATGTATTTACATGTCAAATCTCACATTAAGAGCAAACTAAGTGTGTTCGACCATGTAATTTACTTACAAACAGAGCAAAATGTATCCGTGCGGAATACTTTTGATTTATATGAACTTATTACATTCATTGATGCTAAAATTATTTGACAATGTCAAATATCTCATGATACTATTTCAGAGTTTTTGTAAGCCCAAATAGAGACTTTACAAATCAATAGACTCTTTGTCTTTTCGACTAAGCCATCGATTTTTCAATTTTGAAAATCTATTTACACCCTCGGACTTTAAGCCCTTGTGACATATTGATTATCTCCCAAATATGGTTTTCATAATGAAGTCGATATCACTAATGACGTTTTCCTTCCACGAAGGTTTGTCTGGTGTGGACATGACTTTAGTGAAAGTTTACGGTACATTCTCTCTGAGAAAGACCGTTAAAAAATCTTTACCAAAAGATTTGCATCTTCTTCTTCATCATCTCACGATGTGCCAGAAGTAATCGCCTAATTTATAGAGGAGCTTGCATTTTTTTCTTCACGTGTTCGCATCGGATTTTTATCCCTACACGGAAACACGAGCTCAAAGAAATATGTATTTCTTGACTCCATGGTTATATTAACATGGATATCCGGTACGACTGATTTATGAACCAGAAACCGAGAAGCACTGTTGTGTGTATATATCCGATGAAAATACAATCCACCATTTTAGGTCCGATTGTGACCTTTTAGGAGGTGGCACTGCGACTTTTGTTATGAACCCCAACACTTTCGGGTATTTTTACGAATGTACTTTAATTCTCCAAAAGTTCATATCACTACAAGAAAATCGGTTTTTTACTACTGTAAAAACAGTCGGAAATCAGTAGCAAAACACCCCGTTACGGCTGATTTCCGACTGATTTCTGCTGTAGGTAAAGGTCTCGTCGCAAATAAAATCAGTAGCAATTTTGCTACTAATTTACGACTGATATATGACTTGTATAAAATCAGTAGCAATATTGTACGACTGATTAGTGACTGAATAGTGACTTAATTTTGCTACTACAGCTGTAGTCGCTAATCAGTAGCCAAATGTTACGATTGAATAGTGACTGAATAGTGACTTTAATTTTGCTACTACAGCCGTAGTCGGTAATCAGTCGTTAAATTTGACTACTGAATTGCGAGTGATTACCTACTATTGCAGCTACTAATTTACGACTGATCTGAGCATCTATATTACGTATTTTGGCTTTATTTACGTCGGTTTGCCGACTATTTTGCGACTGATTTGTGTTTGTTTGTACGACTGATTTGCTACTGAATACATACTACTAGATTTTTGAATTCCTGATTTTGTTTAGCTTTGTTTGATTTTATTTATTGACTAATTGGTTTGTTAATTTTAATTTAAACATGCCTCAAAACAAAAGTAAAGTAAAACAAATGAAGAACACAAATCCATACACCATAAAACCGAAATTACAAAGTAACATAAGTTTCAAGTTCTAAAACAAATGGAAAGGCAACTCCCATTTGCAAAACATAACATAAATTTAAAGTTTCAAGTGATATAAAGAAGGGAGAAAGAAGTTAGCTAAATCAGTGGAGAGGAGAGGATGGACCATCAGAATCAGTTTCTTGGGCAAGGAATGCGAGGAATCGGTTGTCGGTTTTCAAGAACTTGTTCACAATCGCAAGCTCGGCGGTGTGGGCCTTTTGAGCAGCTGCAAGTCGAGCATTATCTGCTTCTTGCTGGGCGATATGAGCAGCTTGTTCCTCCAATTTCCTTTGAGCCGCTTCAAGATGTTGTTGCATCTGCTGGAAAGAAGCAGAGGTTTCCAGGTGTTTTTCCTTTCCCTTGAGATGATTCTTGAGGCTTCCAATGCCAAACAGGTCTCCTCTATCGTTTTTGAACGTAGACTGCCAAAATAAAAGAAAGAAAATTAATACCAAACACTATATCATCAATCAAAATCCAAAACATAACAAATTAGTGAAGGAAGCACTTAACCTGAATAAAAACCTCGTTATCCTCTTCAATGGATAGCGCTGGATGACGACCATCAGAAATCTCTGTGGTCCCAGACTCGAGGTTAGACAACTTATCTTGCTTTTTCTGCATATAGAGCTCAACAACTTGCTCTGCTTTTTTATCTGCAAAGGTTCCATCTTTCTTCGTATTAGCCCTGATGAAAACCTCACCGAAACTCACTGGTCTGCCTAATTCCTCAACCTGATATGGAAAAATTATAACCAGTAAACTAACTCAGTCAACGCAATAGCAACAGTCAATCAACACTCAATCAGATTTAAACTTGAATACAACACTCAATCAGATTTAAACCAACTCAGTCAACTTGAAAAGCAATAACAAAATACCACCATTTATCACAGATTGAAGCAAACTTATAGTTTCAAGTGAATTACCATTTCTTGTTCGATTTGTCGGTAAGACGTCTGTCCAGAGGCGTGTTTGTGATGCCTGAGACCTTTACGTTGAGACATCCGAGCTGCTGAGGTCGTTGCACTCTTTGTTATTTGTTCTTCAGTGCTCCAATGTGCTTTCATTTCTTCCCATATCTTATCAGTCATCCAT
The DNA here is from genome assembly GCA_030161315.1 of Eutrema japonicum. Taxonomy (NCBI): domain Eukaryota; kingdom Viridiplantae; phylum Streptophyta; class Magnoliopsida; order Brassicales; family Brassicaceae; genus Eutrema; species Eutrema japonicum. Next base: position 33,967,389 of record BSQW01000012.1, read on the forward strand.
ATAGGTTGCTCATCATTACTCCTTGCAGTGCTCACCAGGTCTTTCAAGCGAAGTTGAAGTATGGCTTCGAAATGCCCCTGAACCAAACCTGTTAAAGATGGATCCCATCTGTGTTTTTTCTACAAACAAAAGAGAAAGATTGGTGTTAGTCTATATAAAGTACATACACGTATTACACAGAAGTTAGGTGTTACATGGGAGAGAATGTTACCGCGAATTCAACGAACCATCGTTCTACTCTTTCCCTAGGCACACAGGATACATTGTAGTAGGGGCCATCAAAATTATTAGTGAAACACTTTGTAACCTGCCTGGTCAGTGAGGATCGATCGAAACCAAACCTACAAAAACAGAAAAAGCTTCAGATTATCTTTAATGAAAATAAGAGTTAAGAGAGAAACTCTTAACAGAATGTAAAGAAACTCAAGAGAAAGTATGAACAGTTGTATTAAGATAAACATTTCACAGAAAAATGTTAGCTAAGTTTTAAAGTTTCACTAAGCAAAACGTTTATGTCTTCACCTTGCCATCTATTTAGAGAGGGGAGCCTTAAGATATCAAGCCAAAGGTTAGTTTAGTGAGTTACATTTATACTACATATACTATCAAACGTATAAATCAGCGGTATTAAGTTAGTAAATTGCTAGAGTAATATCATAATGTTTACGGAACATAAACAAATTAAAATGAGTAAGCGGTATTAATGTTTTGATTTCTTTCTGTTGCGTGAATTCATGTCTCAACGCAAAGTAGTGAAAGCACAAACAAAGAAAGCAATAAATTACCATGTTGAATTAGGTTTGACGAGGTCGGGATCGAGGTTGGTGATTTGCTTCGGCCTTGGCGCAAGTAGCAGCGAGTTCAGAGCCTCCATCTGGTCTTGGGAGAGATTATGCTCTATCGGAGCTTCGACATCTGCTTCTTCTACTGGGTTGTGAGAATTTTGGGCTTGAGAATGTGATGAGAATGATCTGCTAGATATGGAGGCGATTGACCTTGTTGAACTTGAGGCGCTGCAGATGGATCTTGAACCGTTGGAGCTGCTTGATTCGCAGAATAAACAGGTGCGGGTGGATTCGCAGACGATGCATGCAGTGGAGGTTGAGCAGAATGAGATGATCAAGAATGTGGATTTGCAGACGATGGAGCGGGTGGATTCGCAGACGATGCACGCAGTGGAGTATTTGAGCTCGTAAAGAGCGTCCTCGGTGGAGGGTAATCTTTCACAGACGAACGATTGTTGTTGGGGAGAACCGGCGGGACAGTTTCTGATGTCGATTTTGGAGCGAAATCATACCGAGTGGGTAGACTGGCCGGTCTGGATCTCGACGTTGTTGGTTTCACTAGAACTCGCTTCCTCTTTCCACCCATCGCAACAGGAGACGATGAATTAAGGATTTCGAGAGATAAGCGAGGAATAGGAGAGTGTATTAGGGTTTGTTATTTGGGAGAAAAATGTGTGTGAGGATCGGATAGTGAGATAGACAGAGCTTCGATGAAGGAGATCTAGCCAGAGAATCGAGGAAGACGATGCGATTAGGGTTTACGCGGAAGGTAAGAGAAAAGATAGAAGAAATGAAGATGAAGGCGAATGTGTTTTGGAGTTGAAAACAAAATTGGACCAAAAAATTTGGGCCAAAAATTTTCGCGGTATATTTTCCCGGGTGAATTGAGTCAAAATTTTTGGTTTTTTTGGCCCAATCAGTCGGAAATCAGTAGGTATTTAGTAGCAAAATTTTTAATAAATTTTTCATAATTAACCTTAAATAACATTATAAAACTTTAAATAAGTTTAATTTTTTCATAATTAACATAATTTGATCTTGGAATAATAAGTTCTGCATCGCCGACATCGTAATCGAGGATTACTCCTGGTAGTGAATTCTCGACTACGAGATCTTCAATTGTAGTCAGCATTACATGATCATCAGTTTCTCCTCGGGTATAGGGCGATTTAGGATTTAGGGTTTAGGGTTTAGTGTTTCTTGTTAACAAAACCATTTTTTCCACTAATCAACAATTTACCCTATGAATCAAATCTTACGAACACCAAGTTTAAAAACTCTAATTGCGACAAATGCAAGTTATTGAGAAAGGTAGACGTCGAGATAACATGGGTTTAGGTTTTAGCGTTTAGCGTTTAGGTTTAGGGTTTAGGGTTTAGGGTTTAGGGTCATTAACCAATTTAAGACCCGATTAGGATCCGATTCCAGACCCGATTAAATTTTAAAAAGTTGGGTTTGAGAATAACCAAACATTAACCAATTTATGACCCGATTAGGATCCGATTCCAAACCCGATTAAAAAAAAAAAAAATGGTTTGTGAATAACCCCGCACCACGAGACTCGAACCTTGGTCTGATGTGTGGTGCGCGTTACCGCTAGGCTAGGTAACTCATTCGGCATTTATTCAACAATGCTTTTATTTATCTAACTCTTTTCCTTTGTCTTCATTAATTCGCGAAACCCTGAATTATCTTTGTCGTAAAATCCCTTTGTCTTAAAATCCCCAAATCGAAGCAAGGTATGAACCCTAAATCGCAAAACCCTGAAAGTAGCCGCTCCATAAATCTTGTTTTCGTAGAGAGTGGAAGCAAGGTAAGAACCCTAAATCGCAAAACCAGAGTCTTAACACAAGTACAAACTAAATTAAGTTCAAACACATAACATACACATAACATAAGTTCAAACACATAACACAAGTTTAAAGTAAAAACCAGAGTCCATGCATTCTCTATTCGGCAGCATGCTCCAGCGTCCAGGAAAGCGCTATAGATTCAAAAACTGCCCTATCCTCTGTGTAGAGCATGGCAATCTCCTTCTCCACATGGTCATCTTCACTTATAATTGGCTCAGCCAACATCTCGTAAATGCAAGTGAGAAGCTGTATAGCACAAAAATTAACATTATCAAGTGATTACTCTATTGTTTATTTTTCAATACACAAGTAATCGTAAGCCTTTTCTTACACGCCGGATGGTATAGAAAGGATTGTAATGGTCAATCGTCAACACCTTGAGGAAGATGTGCCCATACTCATCAACGTTTGGATGAAACACCTTGGTCTTGAAAATGATCTGTAAAACCATACAAGTAAATCGAAACATTTTATGAACACGGTTCACCATATAAGTTTCTTGATTAAGTCATGAGACATACTGAATGCAAAGACTAATTGCATTGATGATTTTAATTAATTAAATTAAATCATCTAGTCAAAAAAAAACTTATGCAATAATTGCTTGCAATTAAAGTTGGTGACTAAACCAACGAATTTCAAAACCAAATCAGGAAACAAGGAATCGGTTTAACCGGATATCGCTAGAAAGCGTTCCAAAAATCACTTTAAAAACGTTTAGGGAATTCGCTATAAAACGTTCTTGTAAATAGTATGAGATCTTTTTGATCTATTTGAAAATATTTCGCAAAACTCGCCAATGGCCTTCGCGTAAATCGTTTGAGATCGTTTCGATATGTTTTGAAAAAACGTTTCGCAAAACTCGCCAATGGCCTTCGCGTAAATCGTTTGAGATCGCTTCGATCTGTTTTGGAAAACCGTTTCGCGAAACTCGCCAATGGCCTTCGCAGAACTCGTTTTTCAGACTTGAATAGCCTTTAGTGGGGTTGGGCATGAACCCACATTTACCCGAGACCGACCCGGCGGCGGTGGCGCACGCGTGTGGGTGGTTTTAGTATCTCCTCTTATGCATACACATGGTATAGCCTCTTAAGACGAGTCAGAAACATTAATGTATAGTCACATATACATGTTTGATTCACGATGTCAACTCGGTGATAGTCGTACTTGACATCGATTATGTTCAAAAGAAAAAAGACCGGATTAGTACACTAACCCAACAATGAATTGCAATGATTAAATTAAAAAAAAAATTAGAATTAATAAATTCCAAAAAATCAGAATATATTTAGATTAAGTGCAATCACACATTTAAACAATTTATATAATTAGAATAAATTGTCTAAGATCTTTAAAAATAATTTTCCAGTTATTAACAAAGCTGGAAAAATTATAAATAAATTGGGAGATACTTTCTGAATTTCTGTTGAATAAACATCAAATTTCAGAATCAAAATAACCTGAAACGGATCAAAAAAATTGATCGTAGATAGATTGAAGATCCATATTCCTGTTTTTATAACAAAAACACTTCACAAAAATCAGTTTTCGTTTTGTAATACATAAACGAAAATTTTCAGAATTAAGATTGTATGAACGCATATTCTACAATAGGGCAAACTGATAAATTTGTAAAGTAAAATACATAAATAAATCGATGATCATAATATTAATATGATACCGATACAAGAATTTGGGGAAGAACGAATTTGCATAGCCGAGACACTATTTCCTTAATTCTGAAAACGCCCCGTAGTGTGACGGTTGCATAGCAATCCGAATCCCATGATACAACTGCATTTTTTCTTTTGATTCGCATCACCCAAAATCATAAGCTTTCGAACCATTTTTCTGTGTTGTACTCTCATGGAGAAAAACCATAAGACAAGAGAAGAAAAAGAAAGTGATGATTCATCTTCCTTCATATGAGAGATTGTTCATATATATATGAAATGAGAGAGGAGTCACAAGACTTTTGTGGTCTCCATTTTCTAGGAGTAATGCACAATTAATTACCAAATTAATTTGTGGTAATAAAGGAGAAGAAAATGTTATAGAATTGACCACATCAATTCTCAAATAATGATGATAATTATTAATTATTACTTTTTGATCAAATATATAATTTATGTAGTGATCAATTACATAAATAATAATTTGATGCAAAAATGGGTTATTGGGTCAAGACCCATCTACCCGAACCAACACTCAAACCCAAGTCCGAGCTCGATTCGACTCGACTCACCGCGCGCGCGTGCATATTGTTTAGTGTGAGTTTTCTCTTCTCTCCACAAAGTGATCCTAAGGTTTTGAACCTTGATAGGACTTCTCCAATATATATAAAAGAGGATTTCACCTCCAACTTCCAATGTGGGATATTTGCTAGTTTTTAAACTTAGCCAAATTTTGAAGCATTTCAAGCTTTCCAAGTCATCCACTTTGGATCTCCATTTCTCATTCAAATCAACTCAGATTTTGACAAGTGAATACACTATGTTATAGTGCTCACGGCAGCGATTTCATCGTGTCCGAAATCCGGTCATTCCGACATACGTCTCCGCCAAAAAATCCACCAGAAAAGTGGTCAACGCCACTTCGTCAAAAACGAGTTCCAACATGATATTAGGTTAATGATTTGATATATTGTTTTTAAGTTTTCACTTAAACCAAAGATCGGCCAGATTGAAGCATCTGAAAGTTTTGTCTTTTTCAAGTGGAGGGGTTGCATTAAATGAGACTTAAATCCCTCCTTGATGCTGGATCCTGCTTGACTTAGTGTTGGAATAGATTCATTTGTGGAAGAAAAAGGAAGAACAAATAAAAAGAAAAATCAAGAAAGAGGAAAAGAAGAAAAAGGGAAAAGCAAACCAAAAGGAAATCAAGCAACAAAGGAAATTGGGCAAAAAGGAAATCATGAAGAAAATGCAAAAGGAGAAAGGAAATTGGGCAAAAAGTAAATCATGAAGAAATAGCAATTTACTATTCTTGTTTAGAATCACAACTCTATAAATAGAGTTCTAGGCTTAAGGTTTATTGTATCACAAAACAATAAGAAACAAAGATCACAAAGATCAAAGAGAAAAAGAGAAATTAATAAAGAGAAAGGTTTTAAAGAGAAATCACAAAATCCCAACATGGTATCAGAGACAAGGTCCTGAGTGCAATACCTTTTATTAAAAAAAAAAAAAAAAAAAAAAAAAAAATTCGTTCCGTGCAAAATCCGTGTTCGTAAAAAATCAGGTCCGTGCAGAATACGGGTTCGTGAAAAGAATCCAGTTCGGGAGAAAATCCAGGTCGTGCAAAATCCGAGTTCATGCAGAATCCGTGCAGAAGCAAGAGAAGCGTCATCATCACAAAAAACATGCAAACATTAAATATTCCAGTATTTGATTGGCAAAATTATGAGCTTTGGGTTGCAAGGATAAAAAACTACTTTGAAGATTCAAGAGCATTGGGAAGTTGTGGAGAAAGGACTTCCACCGGAGCCAAAACCAAAATCAGAGTTACTAGAAGAATGGAAAAACAAGGAGATGCAAGACATGAAAGCTCTACAACTGTTACAGATGGCTGTGACAGATCTAGTTCTCAAGAAGGTAGTTTCTGCTACCAGTTCCAAAGAAATCTGGGAAAGACTACAAGAAAACTATCAAGGCAATGATCAAGCAAAACTTGTGAGACTAGATTCTTTGAACAAAGAGTTTGAAGATCTGAAGATGAAACATGGAGAAAAGATTCAAGAGTATACTGATAAAATCCAGGAGATCGTGAACCAGATGAGTTTACTAGGAGAACAGAAGACAAATCATCAAGTTATCATAAAGATATTAAATTCAATGCAAAAGAGTTATGCCGGGCTAGCAGCTTTAATGCAAGAAACGAAAGACTTAAGGAAGATTACTGTGACAGATCTTGTTGGATCACTAATCTCACATGAGGCAAAATATTTACCAGATGAGGAACCAATCGAAGGAGCACTGTATGCAAGAACAAAGTTTGGTCAAAGATCAGATCAACATCAGAGAACGAACAAGTGGTGCAGTACATGCAAAAAGGAAAATCACAATGAAGAAGATTGTTACTTCAAAAAAGGAAATTCACCATGGTGTGGTATCTGCAAGAAGAATAATCACAATGAAGATGTTTGTTATTTCAGGAACAAGGAAGGAAAGCCATATGAAAGAAAACAAGTTCAAGGAGAATGTTTTGTGTGTGGGAAGTCTGGGCATTATGCAAAGAACTGCCAAAACAGGTTTAAGGCAGAAGCTCACTCGTGTCAAAATCAAGAAACAGAGAAAAGGTTTGGCGAATTGTCTTTCACTGCAACAGCTTATGATGCAAGTCAAATTTATGAAGAATGAGCATGGCTAATTGATAGTGGAGCAACATGTCACATGTTAGAGATGAGACGTTCTTCACAAGATTAGACAGAACATACAAAGTTCAAATCAAATTTGGATGTGGAGTAATTCTTACAAGTGCAGGAAAAGGAGATATTAGCATGGAGACAACTCAAGGAAAAGTTACAATAAAAGATGTTCTACTAATTCCAAGGCTTGACAGAAATTTGCTGAGTGTGCCACAATTATTGGCTAAAGGTCATAAAGTTCTATTTGAAGAGAAGACATGTACAATCATGGATAAAGCTTGGAAGAAGCTAATAGAGGTTCAAGAATATAATCAGAAGTTCATTATCAGATGGGAGATTCTTAAAGAAAAAGCAAGAGAGACAAAAGAAGAGAAGACACAACCAATAAATGTTAAAGATGCAGAATCAGCCTCAACCACAAAAAATTCCAGTCAAAGAAGATTGCTACAAAGCAATGGAGATAAAAGATGAAGAAACAACAAACGATGAAGAGGAAGATGATTCAAGCAAGAGGGAGCAAATGGAAACTACAACAAACGAATCTAGAGGGAGTGTTGGAATAGATTCATTTGTGGTAGAAAAAGGAAGAACAAATAAAAAGAAAAATCAAGAAAGAGGAAAAGAAGAAAAAGGGAAAAGCAAACCAAAATGAAATCAAGCAACAAAGGAAATTGGGCAAAAAGGAAATCATGAAGAAAAGGCAAAAGGAGAAAGGAAATTGGGCAAAAAGGAAATCATGAAGAAATAGTAATTTACTATTCTTGTTTAGAATCACAACTCTATAAATAGAGTTCTAGGCTTAAGGTTTATTGTATCACAAAACAATAAGAAACAAATATCACAAAGATCAAAGAGAAAGAGAGAAATTAATAAAAAGAAAGGTTTTAAAGAAAATCACAAAATCCCAACACTCAGTCCCTCATGCGAATGACCGTGGCAAAGTCGACTACTCTTGTCAATCCGCTCTGTCGGTGGTCAATTATGAATCTAGATCCACGCCTATGGTACTATTATTGGGGTCTATGTGTTATTTAATATCGATATTCGTTTTTGGTTTAGTGGTGTTTGTGCAGGGATTAATGGGAGGTGTTGAATTTAGGGAAACATTCATTGGATAGATTTTTTTCCGGTAATTTGAGTCTTTTTTGTCAATCTTTCTTCTTTCTTCTTTCTTTCCACTCTATAATCCTTTTCAATGTACGTCTTTGACAGGGGTTATGAAAATCGGAAATGAGAAATGTCCAAGGAGGCGGTCTAATGACGTAACGACTCTTAAAACTAAGAAGAGGGCCAATCCTGCTCATGAGATTGAGTCTAAGTGGCATCAGTACTAGGAGAAAGAAGGTGTGATCAACACGATCGTGTGTTGACATATTTCCTCTCTGATAAGGTAAAGTTTGCTACCTTCTACCATTTCTTATGATTCTTATCAAACTGTCTAACATGAATGCAAATCCTTTATAAAGTAATAGTTTTTATGTTTCTGCTGAAACTACAAGGAAATATTTTCCGTTATATTAAGTTCTTGAAAACGCACCTTCTGCTACTTTTGATATTACATGAACAGTCATAGAGGAATCAAGGAAATATGCTCCAATTTGGAAGTGTCTCATACTGATATGATGCTGATATGAGCCAAAGATCTAACTTTAGCTCACGTAATCGGACCGGTATAATATGACGTTATTGTGAAAGTAAGAAAAGAGAATTAAAAGTAAGCTTCCTTTTAACCATAATTCTCTCTTGGAGATTAAGGTTAATTGTTGGAAGTTAATTCTGTATTGATCATAAGAACCCTTTATATAGGCACGATACAATCAATATCCCTAAACCCAAAAGGAAAGATACTTAAAAGCTAAACTTAAGAAAAAAAAACACCAAAATTATAATCCTATTGTAAAAAGGAAAAATCCTAAAACTTAAATCTAACGTGAAAAAGAAAAAATACCAAAACTAATTAATTAAAAGACATTAACCATAATCCGTATCATTACTCCCCTCCTCAACTAGGAGCTTGTCCTCAAGCTCCAACTCATGATATGCTGATATCATCATATTTTGCATCATTCTAACATCCATTTCACTTAGGTTTCGAGTCATTTGCATATAGTTCATGTTATCTCTTTAGAATTTTAGTCATTTTAGGAGTCTAATGTGTCCACATTTAGTCCTAGAGAGTCATTGCATGTTTTGGATCGTATTTCAGGTGCTAAAGAGGAGATTCGAGACCCGAGGAGAGAAGACAGAGACCGTACCGACGTCACTGGTCGGTACTGGTCTTCGGTATTCAAGGCAGAAGGGTTGCACCGAGGTCACTGCTCGGTGCAACTGATCGGTATAGAAGACGGAGGAAGACAGCCCCAATACCGACGTGTAACACCGAGGAGTGACGTCGGTATCGAAGCCTCAGGGGATTGTACCGAGGTCACTGCTCGGTGCAACTGCTCGGTGCTGTTCTCGGAGAAAACCCGAGGGAAAAATCCCTTAATACCGAGCAACGATACCGAGGAGTGACCTCGGTATCCATTGAAGATCACCAAGCAATCTCCCCTCAATACTGACGCCACTGCTCGGTACTCCTTGTCGGTGCACAAACCCAGGCTCAATACCGAGGTGTTGCACCGACGAGTGACGTCGGTATTGACCAATCAGAACTTTTTATCCATCTAAACCGGGTCGGTACCCGGTTTGTCCCGGGTCGACCCGGTTCGTTACTATTCACTATTTATGTCCAAAAACCTAATTTTGAGGGGCTAAGTCTTTTTCTTAAGCAAAAACCCTCTCTAAGAATGATTTGTAAGAGATTGATCCTTTTGATTTATGCAATTTGAGTATTGTTTTCTTGATTGAATCCATCTATCTTCTACCTTCTAATCATCCAATCATCTTGATCATGAGTTTTAACTCTTCTTTTCTTGGTTTTGTTGAACTCATGATGATTAGTGAGTAGTCCTTAGGATCTTGAGATGTGGTAGATTAGGATGATCTAAAGCTTGATTAGTGGTGCTTAGGGTTAGATTATCTTATGTTCCTTCTTGTCTAGTGCCCCTAATGCTAGATATAGCTTGAAAAAGTGGATCTAGATCATAAGGCATTTCATGCACACCAAGTGTTTGATGAAATGCCTTGATGAACTAGACAAGAGACTTATGTTCCTAACCTAATACATTAGTTGTTTAGGGCATATCTTTGGTTGATCTTGTTATGATTCTTAATGCTTGCTAGTTGTTAATCCACAAATGATGATTTGCTAATGGATTTGATAATTAACATAGTGATTAGTTGCTTGAAAGAGAACTAAGCAAGATTAGAGGTCTATTACCTAGGAATTAGCTTCTTTGAGTGAATGAACACCACTAATTACACTTGGATCACCTTACATCAATAACCTTATCTCTAGTTCTGCTTTTACTTATTGAATTATATCTTGTTTATTTGCTTACTTGTTTTAATTAGATCACTTAATCACATCTCAATTGTTTAGCTTAACTTACCATAAGCACCTTGCACTCTTCGTGCTTAGGATAAATCCCTTTATGGATTGATAACCTTCATACTACACGTATTGGAGTTATTGATACCTCCTAAAGACTAAAAAGTCCTGTATCAATTTGGCGCCGTTGCCATATTGGGATTTGTTTTAACATTGAGATTTAGGATCTTTGTGAGATTAAGCTTTATTTGCTACAAAGTTACTAATCTTGTTTGCTTTCCATTGCTCTCTCTAAACCTATAGGTGCATGCATACGCGATCTCGAGGCCACGACAATCTAGTTGAACCAAGAGACGACATACATCGCTCATACCGAGGGGTTAGAACAAGGGAAGCACGTGTGAGACAACAAGAAGTTGAGAACGACATGGATCGTTATGAAAATGTTCCACTTAGGGACATTCAAGACAATGTGGGAAACAATCCCGCACAAGGTGGTAATGGAAACCACCCCGCACAAGGAGGCCACACCCACAACGCCCCACATCCACCCGGCCGGCCAATGAGAGGCCCGAACCATCCCCCAAGGGCTCAAAACGTGGTTGGTGCGGGTGATGCCGCCAATGCCCATCAAAACCGTCAAGGGATCCAAGCTCCACCGGTTGAGAACAACAACTTTGAGGTGAAGCCCGATTTGATCAACATGGTTCAAAGCAACAAATTCCACGGTCTATCTATGGAAGATCCATTGGATCATATCGATTAATTTGATAGGATATGTGGGTTAACCAAGATGAACGGTGTTTCAGAAGACGGTTTCAAGCTAAGACTCTTCCCATTCTCTCTTGGAAAAAAGCTCATCAATGGGAAAAGAGACTTCCTCAAGGTTCAATCACGTCTTGGAACGATTGCAAGCGAGCTTTCCTTGCAAAGTTCTGTTCTCCTTCAAGAACCGCCAAGTTGAGGAACAAAATCTCGTTGTTCACACAACGCGGAAACGAATCCTTCAATGAAGCTTGGGAGCGGTTTAGAAGCTACACCTCTTAATGCCCGCATCATGGTTTCTCCAATGCCTCTCTATTGAGTACCCTCTATCGCGGTGCTCTACCCAAGATAAGGATGCTCTTAGACACGGCCTCTAACGGGAACTTTTTAGCCAGAGATGTGGACGAAGCCATGGAACTAGTGGAGAACTTGACCCAAAGTGACGGGACCTATGGTGACGATTATGACCGCGCCATATGGATGACAAACGACTTTGATGAGAACAAGCGGGCCAAGGACATGAAAGCGCTTAATGAAAAATTGGACAAGCAAGCCAATTTGATTGATAAACTATTAGTGTCTTCCCAAAAGACGGTCAACTTTGTGGATGCTTATGATGAGAACCAAGGTTGTTATCAAGAGGAGAACGTGGACATGAACACTCAAGAGGAGGTGAACTACGTGGGGAATCAAGGGAACTACCAAAACCAAGGGAACTACCAAAGACAAGGGTTCAACCAAAACTATAGGAACCACCCCAACTTCTCTTACCGGAACACAAATGTGGAGAACCCACAAGACCAAGTCTACCCTCCGCAACCTACTCAAGCTCAAGGAACCCCACAAAAGCAATTCCAACCTCAAGGCCAAGCTTCTAATACCAACCAACATGCCTTTGTCCCAAGGAACCAATTCCAAGGGAACCAAGGTGGATTTCAACCCAAAGCTCCACCCGGTTTTCAAGGCCAACAACAAGGGTTTGTGCCTCAAGGTCAAGCAACTACGTCTAAACCGCAAGAGCTTGATTTGAGCTCCATGTTCCAACAATTACTCAAGGGATAAGCGGAGATCAATACGCGTGTAGATTGCTCTTACAACGACCTCAACACAAAGATTGAGGCTTTGAACTCCAAGGTAAAACACATGGAGAACAAAGGTGTTGCTTCTTCTTTACGACCACAAGGTCAACTCCCGGGCAAATCCGAAGCTAATCCTAAGGAGTATGTAAACGCCATCACCTTAATAAGTGGTATGGTCTTGCATCCAAGAGAAGCTCCTTCTCTTCTCAATGCGGACATTGAGAACCAAAGTGGGGGGGGGGGGGTGGAACTTCAAGAAGATGACGAATTGGTTAAAGATGAGGTAGTGGGAGAGCAAGACAAGATTGAAGAAGTTGAGAAGGGCAACCCTAGGGTTGTTGTTGCTCAAGAGAAACCGAAGAAGAATGTGTTTGTCCCTAAGCCATACGTGCCTAAGCTACCTTTTCCCGGGCGGTTCAAGAAGCAACTTATGGACAAGTACAAAGCCATCTTTGATAGGCAAATGGAGAAGGTGGAACTCACAATGCATTTGTTTGATGCCTTCTTACTAGTCCCTTAATACGCCAAATTATTGAAAGACGCCGTGAATGAGAGAGCTAAGGAAATGGAGTCCATGGTCATTCTAACTCACGAGTGTAGTGCCATCATACAAAAGAAGATGGTGCCAAAGAAGATAGGAGATTCGGGATCATTTACTCAACCTTGTGCACTTGGTCCTCTAGCTTTCAACCATTGTTTGTGTGATCTCGGAGCAAGTGTAAGCCTCATGCCGTTTTCGGTAGCCAAGAGACTGGGCTTCACACGCTACAAAGCATGCAACATCTCCTTAATATTGGCGGATAGGAGCATGAGGGTTCCTATTGGTTTGCTTGAGGATCTTCCTATTGTGGTGAAAGATTTCATTTTCCCCACGGACTTTGTAGTACTTGAAATGGATGAGGAACCAAAAGACCCTCTTATCTTTGGTAAGCCATTCCTAGCAACCGCGGGAGCGATAATCGATGTGAGGAAAGGCAAAATAGATCTCCATTTGGGTAAGGGAGAAGTCCTTGAGTTTGATATCAATAAGGTGATGAAGAAGCCCACAATAGATGGCCAATACTTCTACATAGAGACCATGGATGAGCTAGGCGACGAATTGCTTGAGGAAATGAGAGTTGAAGACGGATTGGAAGTGGTTTTGACTAAGGAGCGTGGAGATCATGGGTTCTTGAGCAAGGAGAGTCAAGGTTATGAGCTACTCATAAACTCTCACAAACCGGTCGAAAAAGACGCACCATTTGTTGAGTTGTGCATTCGCGGTACCGTGTATCAAGATGGTTTAAGGGTTAGCACGGTTCAAGAGGGGTTTGTTCTAGCCGTTGAAGAGACTAGAAAGGGTAAGTATAGTCTTGAGGAGGACGATTGGAGCGAGCTCAAAGCCCCAAAGGTGGACCTAAAGCAACTTCCTACGGGACTGAGGTACGCTTTCCTAGGTCCAAACGAGTCATACCCGGTTATTGTAAATGATAGCTTGAATGAAAACGAACTATCCTCCCTTTTAGTTGAACTTAGAAAGTATAGGAAAACTATTGGCTATTCTTTGGATGATATCAAGGGTATTTCCCCTAGTTTGTGCACGCATAGAATCCATTTAGAGGATGAATTAAGGACCTCTATTGAACATCAAAGAAGGTTGAATCCTAATTTGAAAGATGTTGTAAAGAGAGAGATTCTTAAGCTCTTAGACGCGAGTATTATCTACCCAATATCGGATAGTACTTGGGTCTCACCGGTTCATTGTGTGCCTAATAAAGGGGGGATAACGGTTGTTAAAAATGAAAAGGATGAAATGATACCTACTTGGACAATAACCGGGCATAGAATGTGCATTGACTATAGGAAGTTGAATTCATCCACTCGTAAGGATCATTTCCCGTTACCTTTCATAGATCAAATGCTTGAACGTCTAGCTAATCATCCATTTTATTGCTTTCTAGACGGTTATTCAGGTTTCTTTCAAATACCCATACACCCGAATGACCAAGAGAAAACGACCTTCACGTGCCCTTACGGCACCTTTGCATATCAAAGGATGCCTTTTGGGTTGTGCAATGCTCCCGCAACATTCCAACGTTGCATGATGTCCATTTTCTCTGACCTTCTTGAAGACATGGTAGAAGTCTTCATGGACGACTTCTCCGTGTATGGGTCCTCTTTTGTGTTTGTTTGTCCAACCTTTGCAGGGTCTTGCAACGGTGCGAAGAAGCAAACTTGGTACTAAACTGGGAGAAATGCCACTTCATGGTGCGAGAAGACATTGTGCTTGGGCATAAGATCTCCGAGAAGGGGATTGAGGTAGACAAGGCCAAGATCGAGGTGATGGTTAGCTTGGAGCCGCCTAAGTCGGTCAAGGACATCCAGTCTTTCTTGGGTCATGCGGGGTTCTACCGAAGATTCATCAAAGACTTCTCAAGGATCACAAGGCCTCTTACAAGGCTGCTTTGCAAGGAGGTTGAGTTCGTGTTTGATGAAGAATGTATGGTGGCGTTTCTAGAGATCAAGAAGGCGTTGGTTAGTGCTCCCATTGTCCAAGCTCCGGATTGGGATCTCCCTTTCGAGATCATGTGTGATGCTAGTGACTACGCGGTTGGAGCGGTCTTGGGCCAAAGGAAGGACAAGAGAACCAATGTCATCTACTATGCAAGTAGGAACTTAGATGACACTAAAGTATGCCACAACGGAAAAGGAGTTGCTAGCCGTTGTCTTTGCAATGGAGAAATTTATGTCTTATGTTGTGGGATCGAAGGTGATTGTCTACACCGATCACGCGGCCCTAAGATACATTCATGCAAAGAAAGACACAAAGCCAAGGCTACTCCGTTGGATCTTGCTTCTTCAAGAGTTTAACTTGGAGATAGTTGACAAGAAGGGGATAGAGAATGGGGTCGCGGATCACTTGTCTAGAATGAGGATTGAAGACCTTGTCCCGATTGATGATAAGCTCCCCGAGGAGAGTCTCATGGTTGTTGGTGTCTTGAAAAAGGGGGTTGAAGCCGTGCGAGGACTAGAAAGTGTCAATGGGTTACAAGACGAGAAGCTACCGTGGTTTGCGGATCTAGTGAACTACTTAGTGTGCGGGAAGGAACCGCCTTTGGATGGGTATAAGAAGAAGAAGTTCTTCCACGAAGTGACAAGATACTATTGGGACGAGCCCTACTTATACAAGTTATGCTCGGATGGTTTGTATAGGAAATGCGTGGCGGAAGAAGAAGTCCAAGGGATCCTACTCCATTGTCACGGGTCAAGCTATGGCGGGCATCATGCATCATACAAAACCGCTACAAAGGTCTTGCAATCCGGTTTTTAGTGGCCTTCATTATTCAAGGATTCGCACCTCTTTATCTCCACATGTGATGCGTGCCAAAGGAAAGGGAACATTGGGAGAAGAGATGAGATGCCCCAAAACCCAATCCTTGTGGTGGAGATGTTTGACGTGTGGGGCATTGACTTTATGGGACCTTTCCCGTCATCATATGGTAACCAATACATATTGGTGGCGGTCGATTACGTCTCCAAATGGGTGGAAGCCATTGCAATCCCGACCAACGATGCCAAGGTCGTTCTAAAACTATTCAAATCCATCATTTTCCTAAGGTTCGGAATTCCAAGGGTAGTCATTAGTGATGGAGGTAGCCATTTCATCAATAAGGTGTTTGAAAGCTTACTTAAGAAGAATGGTGTGAGGCATAAGGTAGCAACACCTTACCATCCTCAAACGAGTGGCCAAGTAGAAGTATCCAACCGGCAAATCAAGGCCATACTCGAGAAGACGGTTGGGGGTTCAAGAAAGGATTGGGCCAACAAGTTAGATGATGCTTTGCGGGCATACCGAACCGCCTTCAAAACACCTATATGGACTACACCATTCAACTTGCTTTATGGAAAGTCATGCCATCTACCGGTTGAGTTGGAATACAAGGCCCTATGGGCGGTGAAGCTTCTTAACTTCGACATCAAAACCGCACAAGCGAGGCGGTTGATTCAACTTCAAGAGTTAGAGGAGACTAGGCTTGAAGCCTATGAGAGCTCGAGAATCTACAAGGAGAGGACCAAAGCATTCCATGACAAGAGGATTGTGCACAAGGATTTCAAGGTTGGGGACCTGGTGTTGGTGTTCAATTCCCGGTTGAAGCTTTTTCCCGGGAAACTCAACTCAAGGTGGTCGGGTCCGTTTGAGGTTAAAGAAGTAAGGCCATATGGAGCTGTGGTGCTTGTTAAAAGGGAGGGCCAAGATTTTTTTTCAAATGGCCAGAGGCTCAAACTCTACCGAGCGAATCAAATCGTCGAAAAGGGAGGCTCGATCCCCCTCGATGATGTCCCTCTAGCTTGATAACGGTAACAAACGTCGAACTTAGTGACGCTAAACAAAGTGCTCTTGGGAGACACCCCAAGCTTATCATTGTATATATTTCATTTTGTTTATCTATTTTTCTATCTTTGCTAGATCTTTTTGATGTTTTTGTTAAGTGTGCATAGGGGTTCCAAAGAAAAGGGGTCAATACCGAGCAGTGGTACCGACTAGTGACGTCGGTATGGACTCACCGAGGGACAATACCGACGTCATAGATCGGTACAACACGTCGGTATGGAAACAGGAGGAAAAACCCTTAACACCGACGTGTGGTACCGAGGAGTGACCTCGGTACGTCGATACCAAGGAGTAACCTCGGTACGTCGATACCGATGTCCAATACCGAGGAGTGACGTCGGTATGTCAATTTTTGTGCATCTCCCTCTTTTCTCAACCAAATTTCATGATACCAAGCTCCATAATCTCGATTTTCACTGCTCTTTTTGGATTTATCATCATCTCAAGCATCTAATCCAAATTCCCCAAGGTATTTATTCAATTAAACTCTCGAAAACCATGGATTTGTTCTTGAAGAAATATTGCTTGAATATGGTTTGATATTGTCTTTCACTTGTGCAAATACATTGTGGATGGTTTATCTATGCTTAAACTTGATGAATCATGTGCAAATTGTTGATGGTTTGATGAAAAAGAGAAATTGGGATTTTGAGAATTAGGGATTGTGAATTGGGATAATTTGCTTGTTAGGTATGAATTGTCACCTTGGTTCATTGCTCTTAGATCATCTTTTGGTGATCCCTTGTTGATTTGATAGGAAATTGTACCTATGCTCATAAATTGTCTCAAGGATATTTGTAGGTACAATGTCGGACAAGGGCGCTCCATCGACACGGGCATGGACCAAGGTTTCAACAGTCGGAAAAGGGAAAGAAATTGCCCAAGCTACGACCGCGGAAAAGGGAAAAGGGATTGCCAAGGCTAGTGCCAAGGCAAAGGCTAAAACCGCGGCTACGAGCTCTAAAGCCAAGAAAACGGCAAAGGGAAAGGGCAAGAGAGTCGAAGAAGAGGTCGAGAGTGAGAGCTCAAGTGGAGAAATCACCGTGCCGCAACGGACAAAACCAAGCGAGCAAGATTACTTCGACAAATTTGGCCAAATGAAGTTCGAGCAAGGCAAATTTGTCGATGCGGAGACGATGGATAGGATGGGAATAAGTGACGAGGTGTGGACTCTTTTTGAGAATATGGGACTAAGGAAGTTCATGAGCATGAAGCATGAAGCTTTAAAGGCACTCACCGGCAAGTTCCTAACCACCCTTCGAGCTAAGTTCTACGAAGGGGAAGATGCAAATTCCGGGTTTAGAGTTTTAAAGTTCGGAATCATGGGCACCACCTACACCGTCACTTTCCACGAACTTTGCGAGATATTCGGGTTTAGATAAGAAGGTACATACGGCGGGCAATACATTGATTATCCGAGACTCGAGCTCCGAAATCTTTGGGCAACGATTGCAAGCGGAGAATTTAGAGCTGGTGACTCTAAGAGTGCAAGCATACGGCACCCAGCTCTCCGGTACGCACACAAGGCGTTGGTCCACAATTTCTACCACAAGGTAGAGATTGACACGGTTACTACAGAAGAGATGGAGTTGTTGGGGCTTGGTCTAAAGCCCATTCTCCCCGTTCTCGGAAACGGTAAAGCATTTGAGGGACCAGAGAGACTTCCTTGTCTCGCAACACTCTTGGTGAGAAACTTGTTTGCATACCGGGATTGGGCTTGGAAGACAAAGTCAAAGAAGGCCGCGATTTGCCTCGGATGGATGATAACGCCTATTCCCATGGCAAAGGGGATCAAGGTTTCACTTGGCCACTATGAGTGGAAGTCTTTGGACGCGGCATACCTTTCAAAGACTAAGTTCTTCAAGGGATATATCGAAGGCAAGATGGCTTACAACCTCCAACTCACCGAGACATCCGTGGCACAAGTCCTTTTGCCTAATCCCGCGCTTACCAACTTCCATGACCCGAGGAACGTCATGTTTATTCCTCCCCAAGAGTACCTCTACAACTCCACCATCGATCCGCCTATGCAAGCATTCTGCAAGAGAGAACAACGGAGAACCGCTACCGATGAATCTATTGATCTCGACGAAGAAGTGCCACATGAGTCGTCACCCGAGACCGTGTACGGTAGTGAGCGCTACCACTTTGACCCTTATGATGAGGATATCACTAACGCGGCTACAACACACGCTCACCACCAAACTCGTCTCCTCCAGCGCATGTGTAAGTGGCAAAACAAAAACATGAAGAAGATGGTTAAGACGATCAAGTCTTTGAAGAAGACGGTTAAAGCCATGGGTCGAACCATCAATGAGCTCAAGGATGTAGGTTGCGGAGCGAGTTCATCAAGGGCCGGTGAAGGAGGAGACGTTGTCATGGACACTAACCTCGCGCCTCGAGGAGATGATTGGGCATTGGTCATGAGCTCTAGCCGACCCACGACCCGACCGGAAAAGGCACCAAAGAGGAGAGCGATGCGGTCCCCGTTTCCTGTCTCAAGTAATCCATCTTACTCAATGGGGTCCACATCCCCATCTCCAATCTTCTAGGTACGAATCCAAAACTCTTGTATATAATTTTCTCTTTTAATTCTTGCATTGTATAGTTATCTCTTGTTTTTGGTCCTTTCCTTAAGCTTATTTCACACCGAGACGGTGTGATTTAAGTTTGGGGAAGGGACCGGTATCTAATAACATTTGCTTTGTCTTATTTTCAATTTGCATCTTGAGTCTCATGCATACATCTAAGGCATAGAAAAAACCAAACAAATTTGAAAAAAAAATTGAAAACGAAAAGACAAAAAGAAGTCATTTAGGACGCATTTTCACTTCATGTAGGATTGAGTCTAGATGCATAGCACGTCGATAATGCATTGCATGTGCATTAGGAGCTAGAATGATTCCTCTTTGTGAAGTGTCGCTTTAAGAGTTTAAGTCCTATGCTCTAGATCTTGTGTGCGAAATCAAGGTCGAACCATGTTTGGATTTCATGTCTCATTACTTAGGTCTTAGCCAAAGCAAGTTGATTTGAGTCGATTCCTATTTAAGTGATAACCATAATTTGGCATTATAATTATCATGTTTGTGCATTGCATAGTGAATGCATGGTTACCACATACATATTTGGGCTATCTTATCCGCTTTGCCACTCTCTTGTTAGCCCGAATAGGCGATTCCCATCATTGGAACGGTTAACCACTCCTTTAACCCAACCTCCTTTCAAGCCAAATGCTACTTGTGAGTGTTTGTGAGGCCTTTTTCGAATCAACTAGGCAAAAAGTTTTGAGTTTAGAATGACAAGGAAAAAATTCCGTGTACAACTAGCTCGGAATCAATGAGCTAGACATAAGATAAGGCTAAATAGGTTGGGAACTTGGGACAAGGGAAAGAAAAGATATTGTGGGAATGAGATAAAGGGATGAAGAAGAATAGGGGATAAGCAAAAAGCTTGAAATGGTTGGCGATAATCGGTTATGGGAAAAAGCTCTAAGTGAAAAAAGGAAAGAAAATAGTCTGTAGTCTTCAAAAGAAAGAAGGAAAGCCAAAAGCAAAGAAAGGAAATAAGAGAGACTAGAGAAAGTAAAAAAGAGCTAAAGTAAAGTAAAATGTTGAGAGCCAAACCATTTGGTGAAGAAGGAAATCCCCTAAGTGTTTAAGTGGAGAAGAAAGATGAAAAGATATGAGTAGTGAAGACAAAATGCCTTGCGAAAAGGGTAGCTTAGGAAGGATCTTCATTGGGGTTTAGAGATTGTGGGTCAAGTTCGATATGGGGCATTTGGGTAGATGGAAGTCGACCTTGTATGCATCTATTGGGCTTTACTCTTAGCATTTTGCATTAGTTGATTCCTTTTGAGAGAACCCCTTGCTCGTAAACCGTCACTTGTATCGAGATCACCTTTACCTCAAAACCTTAACCCTAGCCAAATGCATTCACTTGCCTTGCATTAGCATGATTCACTTGGAATTAAAAAGTCTAATGAATGTTAAATGATTGGATGATTTGAAGGCTTGTGTAGGTTGAGATTTAAGCTTGGTTCATGTAAGGATGGACATGGCTAGTCCCTTTTGAGTAGACATGTTTGATCGTACCTTAGAGTTTGCACTTGGACTTGAACTCTTTTAGTGATGCTTTTGCGTGAGGACAAGCAAAGAAGTAAGTTTGGAGGAATTGATATCATCTTATTTTGCATCATTCTAGCATCCGTTTCACTTAGGTTTCGAGTCATTTGCATATAGTTCATCTTATCTCTTTAGCATTTTAGTCATTTTAGAAGTCTAATGTGTCCACATTTAGTCCTATAGAGTCCTTGCATGTTTTGGATCGTATTTCAGGTGCTAAAGAGGAGATTCGAGACCCGAAGAGAGAAGACAGAGACCGTACCGACGTCACTGGTCGGTATTGGTCCTCGGTATTGAAGACAGAAGGGTTGCACCGAGGTCACTGTTCGGTGCAACTGATCAGTATAGAAGACGGAGGAAGACAGCCCCAATACCGACGTGCAACACCGAGGAGTGACTTCGGTATCAAAGCCTTAAGGAATTGTACCGAGGTCATTACTCGGTGCTACTGCTCGGTGCTGTTCTCGGGGGAAACCCGGGGGAAAATCCCTTAATACCAAGCAACGATACCGAGGAGTGACATCGATATCCATTGAAGATCACCAAGCAATCTCCCTTTAATACCGACACCACTGCTCGGTACTCCTCGTCGGTGCACAAACCCAGGCTCAATACCAAGGTGTTGCACCGACGAGTGACATCGGTATTTACCAATCAGAACTTTTTATCCATCTACACTGGGGCGGTACCCGGTTTGTCCCGGGTCGACTAAGTTCATTACTATTCACTATTTATGCCCAAAAACCTAATTTTGAGGGGCTAAGTCTTTTTCTTAAGCAAAAACCCTCTCTAAGAGTGATTTGTAATAGATTGATCCTTTTTATTTATGCAATTTGAGTATTGTTTTCTTGATTGAATCCATATATCTTCTACCTTCTAATCATCCAATCATCTTGATCATGAGGTTTAACTCTTCTTTTCTTGGTTTTGTTGAACTCATGATGATTAGTGAGTAGTCCTTAGGATCTTGAGATGTGGTAGATTAGGGTGATCTAAAGCTTGATTAGTGGTGCTTAGTGTTAGATTATCTTATGTTCCTTCTTGTCTAGTGCCCCTAATGCTAGATCTAGCTTGAAAGAGTGGATCTAGATCATAAGGCATTTCATGCACACCAAGTGTTTGATGAAATGCCTTGATGAACTAGACAATAGACTTATGTTCCTAACCTAAGACATTAGTTGTTTAGGGCATATCTTTGGTTGATCTTGTTATGATTCTTAATGCTTGCTAGTTGTTAATCCACAAATGATGATTAGCTAATGGATTTGATAATTAACATAGTGATTAGTTGCTTGAAAGAGAATTAAGCAAGATTAGAGGTCTATTACCTAGGAATTAGCTTCTTTGAGGGAATGAACACCACTAATTACACTTGGATCACCTTACATCAATAACCTCATCTCTAGCTCCGCTTTTACTTATTGAATTATATCTTGTTTATTTGCTTACTTGTTTTAATTAGATCACTTAATCACATCTCAATTGTTTAGCTTAACTTACCATAAACACCTTGCACTCTTAGTGCTTAGGACAAATCCTTTAATGGATTGATAACCTTCATACTATACGTATTGGAGTTATTGATACCTCCTAAAGACTAAAAAGTCCTGTATCATATGCTTTTAGCAGCTTCTTAAACTTATGAGATCCTCTTTCTTCTATCCCCAACACCAAAGACAGTGTCTCATAAAGCGTTTCCCATGATTGAGATTCTGGTTTTGGTAAAACCATACTAAAAGAAAGAGAGTTTTTGGTTGAGGACAGTTCCTTCAGAATCGGAGCAAGAAAGTAAGGCAGAAAATTAGAATTCATGGTCTGCATGCTTTCCCTCCATGATTTGCTCTCTCTTCATCACTTCCACCAACGATCTATATTTTACGATAGAAGCAAATGTTGGTATCGCCACAACTTTAGGGTTTTGAGGCTCTGATTGCTTCGGCTCAACCTCCCACTCCCACGTTGCAGCTTCCAACACCGTCTGTTGAGCAGCAGTCTTCTCTTGAAGACACCCTAGCGAGGATTGCATTGCTTGGACCATCTCCATTAGTTTCGCGAGTTGCGCTATAACAGAGCGAGTCTGCATCATAATGGAATCAAAATCTCCCATCAAATCATTCGGCTCTGATACCAAATTGATATGAGCCAAAGATCTAACTTTAGCTCACGTAATCGGACCGGTATGATATGACATTATTGTAAAAGTAAGAAAAGAGAATTAAACGTAAGCTTCCTCTTAACCCTAATTCTCTTTTGGAGATTAAGGTTAATTGTTGGAAGTTAATTCTTTATTGATCATAAGAGCCCTTTATATAGGCACGATACAATCAATATCCCTAAACCCAAAAGGAAATATACTTAAAAGCTAAACTTAAGAAAAAGGAAAAACACCAAAATTATAATCCTATTGTAAAAAAGAAAAATCCTAAAACTTAAATCTAATGTGGAAAAGGAAAAAACACCAAAACTAATTAATTAAAAGACATTAACCATAATCCGTATCATTACTCCCCTCCTCGACTAGGAGCTTGACAAGCTCCGACTCATAATATGCCTCTAGCAGCTTCTTAAACTTATGAGATCCTCTTTCTTCTATCCTAAACACCAAAGACAGTGTCTCATAAAGCGTTTCCCATGATTGAGATTCTGGTTTTGGTAAAACCATACTCAAAGAAAGAGAGTTTTTGGTTGAGGACAGATCCTTCAAAATCGGAGCACGAAAGTAAGGCAGAAAATTGGAATTCATGGTCTGCATGCTTTCCTCCATGATTTCCTATCTCCTCATCACTTCCACCAACGATCTATTCTATGATAGAAGCAACAGTTGGTATCGCCACAACTTTAGGGTTTTGAGGCTCTGATTGCTTCGGCTCAACCTCCCACTCCCACGTTGCAGCTTCCAACACCGTCTGTTGAGCAGCAGTCTTCTCTTGAAGACCCCCTAGCGAGGATTGCATTGCTTGGACCATCTCCATTAGTTTCTCGAGTTGCGCTATAACAGAGCGAGTCTGCGTCATAATGGAATCAAAATCTCCCATCGAATCATTCGGCTCTGATACCAAATTGATATGAGCCAAAGATCTAACTTTAGCTCACGTAATCGGACCGGTATAATATGATGTTATTGTGAAAGTAAGAAAAGATAATTAAACGTAAGCTTCCTCTTAACCCTAATTCTCTGTTGGAGATTAAGGTTAATTATTGGAAGTGAATTCTTTATTGATCATAAGAACTTTTTATATACGCATGATACAATCAATATCCCTAAACCCAAAAGGAAAGATACTTAAAAGCTAAATTTAAGAAAAAGGAAAAACACCAAAATTATAATCCTACTGTAAAAAGGAAAAATCCTAAAACTTAAATATAACGTGAAAAAGGAAAAAAACACCCAAACTAATTAATTAAAAGACATTAACCATAATCCAGATCATTGATATGAGCCAAAGATCTAGCTTTATCTCGCGTAATCGGTCACGAATACTCTTTCGCAATTGTGAAGGTAATAAGAAAAAATTAAATGTAAGCTTCCTCTTAACCCTAATTCTCTCTTGGAAATTGTTGGAAGTTAATTCTTTATTGATCATAAGAACCTTTTATATAGGCACGATACAATCAATATCCCTAAACCCAAAAAAAAAGATACTTAAAAGCTAAACTTAAGAAAAAAGAAAAACACCAAACTTATAATCCTATTGTAAAAAGGAAAAATCACAAAACTTAAATCTAACATGAAAAAGAAAAAAGCACCAAAAGTAATTAATTAAAAGACATTAACCATAATCCGTATCATTACTCCCCTCCTCGACTAGGAGCTTGTCCTCAAGCTCCAACTCATGATATGCTTCTAGCAGCTTCTTACACTTATGGGATCCTCTTTCTTCTATCCCCAACATCAAAGACAGTGTCTCATAAAGCGTTTCCCATGATTGAGATTCTGGTTTTGGTAAAACCATACTCAAAGAAAGAGAGTTTTTGGTTGAGGACAGATCCTTCACAATCGGAGCAAGAAAGTAAGGCAGAAAGTTGGAATTCATGGTCTGCATGCTTTCCTCCATGATTTTCCTCTCTTCTCATCACTTCCACCAACAATCTATATTCTACGACAGAAGCAAGAGTTGGTATCGCCACAACTTTAGGGTTTTGAGGTTCTGATTGCTTCGGCTCAACCTCCCACGTTGCAGCTTCCAACACCGTCTGTTGAGCAGCAGTCGTCTCTTGAAGACCCCCTAGCGAGGATTGCATTGCTTGGACCATCTCCATTAGTTTTGCGAGTTGCTCTGCATCAAAGATGTTTTGCGTCAACAACCAAGCAACGAAGTTTTGCGTCAAAAGAGCGAGTCTGCGTCATAATGGAATCAAAATCTCCCATCGAATCGTTCGGCTCTGATACCAAATTGATATGACCCAAAGATCTAACTTTAGCTCACGTAATCGGACCGGTATAATATGACGTTATTGTGAAAGTAAGAAAAGAGAATTAAACGTAAGCTTCCTCTTAACCCTAATTCTCTATTGTAGATTAAGGTTAAGTGTTGGAAATTAATTCATTATTGATCATAAGAACCCTTTATATAGGCACCATACAATCAATATCCCTAAACCCAAAAGGAAAGATACTTAAAAGCTAAACTTAAGAAAAAGGAAAAACACCAAAATTATAATCCTATTGTAAAAAGGAAAAATCCTAAAACTTAAATCTAACGTGAAAAAGGAAAAAACACCAAAACTAATTAATTAAAAGACATTAACCATAATCCGTATCAGATGCTTGCTTGGTAATTATTCCTCGAGATAATTTTATTATTGTTTATTTTGTTCTCTACCTACCAAAGAATTATTGTCTATGATCTTGAAAATTCAGCTTCTGATACGTTTGATATTACATGAACAGATTTGGCAGAATCGACGAACTATGCTCCAATTTGGAAGTGTCTCATATACGATGCTTGCTTGGTATTATTCATCAAAATAATTTTATTCATGTTTGTTTTATTCTTTACCACAATTTCATATCAGTTAACTTTTAAACTCTTTCATAGAAGGAAAATGAAAACTGATAAACAAGTTTACTTAACCCTGGTAAGGGATGCGTAAACATTTTGCAAAATACATAAGAGGTAGAGTTCCTTTTTCGTTTGATAATCAAATTAAGTTCAGTGCTTTTTCTG
This sequence comes from Eutrema japonicum, assembly GCA_030161315.1. Lineage (NCBI taxonomy): Eukaryota > Viridiplantae > Streptophyta > Magnoliopsida > Brassicales > Brassicaceae > Eutrema > Eutrema japonicum. The sequence goes on from BSQW01000012.1 coordinate 33,993,331, forward strand.
ATCTTAACTCACTGTACCTATGTAGGAGGAGTGGAGATAAGGCTTGGTGGCTTTAAGAGCTGGCACAATACATAAATTGAAGAAAGCCCTCCGAAACTTGACAAAGAGGTTCAAAATTTTATGCTTTGTTTTGTTCTCATAATGATTGATATCTTCTGAGTATTCTAAAGATTGAATCATGTTAAGCTCTTCTTCCTTCTTGCTTTCTATGCTTATATACCTCTGCTATTTTTTAATATGTAAGATTAAACTCAACTTTTGCATCAGATATTTGTATTTGGTATATACACTTTCATATTTTATGTTTTTGTGACATTTGTTTACTATTCATTCCAGAGAAAAATAGAAGAGCACACTGATATGAGCCAAAGATCTAGCTTTAGTTCGAGTAATCGGACCGATATAATCTGACGTTATTGTGAAAGTAAGAAGAAAGAATTAAACGTAAGCTTCCTCTTAACCCTAATTCTCTCTTGGAGATTAAAGTTAATTGTTGGAAGTTGATTTCTTATTCATCATAAGAAATCTTTATATAGGAATACAACATAAAGCTAAAAGAAAAACACTTAAACCTAATTAAAAAGGAAAATATCAAAACCAATTGCGAAAAGGAAAATCACCAAAATTCTTAGTCTAAACCATATATCGTATCATTACTCTCCTCCTCGACTAGGAGCTTGTCCTCAAGCTCTAATTCTGGATATTCCTCTAGCCTATAGCCAGCTCCTCTGCGTCCTCCCACATATTCCACCAGGTTCTCTTCTTCGAACAGTTCGTCTTCTTGATCTTCTCCGTCCATGACCAGCGTTATGTAAAAAAATCGGGTTACAAACATGATCTTGCTTGAAAAGCTCATCGCAATTGAAACAAAGTTTTTTTGCTCGTCGCTCTGCCATTTCTGATGTGGTCAACTTCTTCCAGTACTGCTTTTTCGGAGTATGTTTTGCTTCCTCTTGTTGAGGCAGCAGTGCTTCCTTCTCCTGTCCGTTGTGCTCTGGCATTTTTGGCCAATTCTTTTGGACTAAGTGTCTAGCTAGTCGAGCCATATGTCCTCCAAACGTTCGTACCCGTTTATCGCCATCAATCTTGTATTCATTATCCCGAGCATACTCCATTGCTTCAAAAATTATCTCGGGACGAAGATACTCCACCTCTCTTCGCAAAATATCTGTTAAGCCTGCACATAATTGCCATAGTTGTTGATCCCCTGTGAGTGTTGTTTATCATCCCAAACACTCTTCAAACTGACTACAATATTCATCCACTGTCCCTGTGTGTCTGAGATTAGACAATTCTCCCACTGGATTCACCATAATCCGCTTTCCCAAAACAACTCTTGCAAATTCTCTTGAACTCGGTCCATCCAAGTCTGTGTGTGACTAGTCGTCGTAAGTTGTTGTTCCAATGATGCGCATGCCCAGTTAAAACGAATGTTGCATGTCAAACTTTTGCGTCATCATTGAACACTCTCTGATCCGCAAAGTAATCATCACACTTCTGCAACCATTCGACCGCATTTGTTGTACCATCATAAGGTGGAAACTCCATCTTTGATGGTGGCACCACACACATATCTAAACTGTTTCCTCCTCCCATCTCGTTCGCGCCATAAGAGCCTCTCCACCCGACTCCTTCTTGCAAACGAAAGTCTCCCGTACATTGCTTGGTTGAACTTCGTTTGGTGGTGCTCCGATTGGCCTAACGGTCCAATCACCTCCGCCATCCATCCGACGGTGACCTCGTTCCCTTCCCACAGAACGTGACGGCCACGGTCCACCAAAAAAAATATTTTTTTGCTCCCCTCCAGCCGTTTTGCCACTCCCTGTTGGTAAATCTCCATCGTGTTTCTGCAATGTAAAATTCGCACCACAACCAGCTATTGGCAAATCACCATTCTTATTCCCCTTTGACGACGAATCGTCTCCTCCAATCGTCCTACTCAGCTTTTCCGTTTGGGAGAGTTTCTTTTGTGGTGTTGCGTTTAGAATGCCTTGTTCTGCTTCCATGGTTTTTCGCAACGCTGCTTGTTCCTCACGAATTTCTGCTACAACTGCCTTGGTTTGCTCACGTATCTCCTCTTGAGCAGCGACAATTGCTTCCAGCACCTCATGTTGAGTTGTTGTCTTCTCTTGAAGCACCTCGAGCGTCGATTGCATCGGGGTCAATTTCTCATCCATCGCCTGAATAAACTCTTGTTTCATCTCCTGTTTCATCTCTTGTTTCAGTGTCTGCATTACCTCGCTTAATTTTCCTAGTAGCATCGACATGGATTCACCGTCTCCCATTGAATCGATTGGCTCTGATACCAAATTTGGTATAAGCCAAAGATCTAGCTTTAGTTCAAGTAATCGGACCGGTATAATATAACGTTATTGTGAAAGTAAGAAGAGAAAATTAAACGTAAGCTTTCTCTTAACCCTAATTCTCTCTTGGAGATTAAGGTTAATTGTGGAAGTTGATTTCTTATTCATCATAAGAAATCTTTATATAGGAATACAACTTAAAGTTAAAAGGAAAACACTTAAACCTAATTAAAAAGGAATATATCAAAAACCAATTGCGAAAAGGAAAATCACCAAAATTCTTAGTCTAAACCATATATCGTATTACACACACATGGAGACTATTTGTCAACTCCTATATATTGTTACGGGATCGAGGAAAAACTGAGGATTTTAAGCGTTGTCCTGAAATTTTAGGTATCTCGAGATGATTAAAACCATATGGTTGGCGTAAAGGTATTGCAAAGCAGCGAGCATACATGGATCACCATAGAATTTTGACAACCTTTTCTTCTAGAAGACACAAATTACAAATGACCCTTCCAACTGACTAGGCGCTTGGGAATTCTGAAACCTCCCCCTTTTTCTTTTGAGACCGTGGAGACACAAACAAGTTATACATGTGATTAAGCCACTCATGACCTATGTACCCAGAACAAAGTGATACTATGAAGAGGATAAAATCGAGCTGGAGTTGGAATTAGTTAAGAGAGTTGTAACAAACAATTGTATACGATTTATTTGTAAGGCCCTGTTCGTTTCATCATCCAAATGAACCATCTGGATGAAGATGAGAATTGATGTTCGTTTAAATGTTTTTACCTTCTTTCAGATGAATCATTTGAATGATCTTTAAAAATTATGAACAAATTTTCGAATCCATCTGGATGATCCGAATAGAACCATCTGGATGGAAATGGTTCTGTCAAAAAAGAAAAATACAAAATATCCCTACCAAAATAAATAATTACAATTAAAAAATAGATATGTTAAATAATGTAAATAAATAATAAATAATAAATAATAAATAATAAATAATAAATAATAAATAATAAATAATAAATAATAAATAATAAATAATAAATAATAAATAATAAATAATAAATAATAAATAATAAATAATAAATAATAAATAATAAATAATAAATAATAAATAATAAATAATAAATAATAAAAAATAAATAATAAATAATAAATAATAAATAATAAATAATAAATAATAAATAATAAATAATAAATAATAAATAATAAATAATAAATAATAAATAATAAATAATAAATAATAAATAATAAATAATAAATAATAAATAATAAATAATAAATAATAAATAATAAATAATAAATAATAAATAATAAATAATAAATAATAAATAATAAATAATAAATAATAAATAATAAATAATAAATAATAAATAATAAATAATAAATAATAAATAATAAATAATAAATAATAAATAATAAATAATAAATAATAAATAATAAATAATAAATAATAAATAATAAATAATAAATAATAAATAATAAATAATAAATAATAAATAATAAATAATAAATAATAAATAATAAATAATAAATAATAAATAATAAATAATAAATAATAAATAATAAATAATAAATAATAAATAATAAATAATAAATAATAAATAATAAATAATAAATAATAAATAATAAATAATAAATAATAAATAATCAATAATAAATAATCAATAATCAATAATCAATAATCAATAATAAATAATAAATAATAAATAATAAATAATAAATAATAAATAATAAATAATAAATAATAAATAATAAATAATAAATAATAAATAATAAATAATCAATAATAAATAATCAATAATCAATAATCAATAATAAATAATAAATAATAAATAATAAATAATAAATAATAAATAATAAATAATAAATAATAAATAATAAATAATAAATAATAAATAATAAATAATAAATAATAAATAATAAATAATAAGTACTAAATAATAAATAATAAATAATAATTAATAAATAATAAATAATAAATAATAATTAATAATTAATAATTAATAATTAATAAGTAATAAATAATTAATAATAAATAATCAATAATAAATAATAAGGAATAAATAATCAATAATAAATAATCAATAATCAATAATCAATAATAAATAATCAATAATCAATAATAAATAATCAATAATAAATAAATTTTTCCCGCCAAAAATATAAGATCTTTTTTTCCGCCAAAAACGTAAAATCCTATTTTCCCGCCAAAAAGGTAAAATCTCGTTTTTATGCCAAAACATATATTCCGTTTTCCCGCAAAAAAACATGAAATCTCGTTTTTCTGCCAAAACATATATTCTGTTTTCCCGCCAAAAACGTAAAATTCTATTTTTCCGCCAAAAACCTGAAATTTTGTTTTCCTGCCAAAAATGTAAAATTCCATTTTCCCGCCAAAACGTATATTCCGTTTTTCCCTAAAAACGAAAATTTTGCCAAAAACGTAATATCTCATTTTCCGTTAGTAAAAAAAAAACATCTCATGAAAATGAAAATTTACAAATGTCAAAAATAATAATTTAAAAATTATTTGGTTGTAAATATTGTTTAGATCATAAATTACAATTAATATGGTTAAGATTAAATTAAAAATATTATTAGTTTAAAGCATGGGTATTGTAGTCATTTTCCTATTAAAAACTTCTAGATGGAGATGTAAAATGATCAAACAAACAAAAGTTCATCCAGATGAATCTGAATGAATCATCCAAATGACCAATAAAAAATGGAAACGAACATCATCCAGATGAGTCATCCAGATGAATCATTTAAATGGATCATCTAGATGCAAATGCCAGATGATCAAACGAACATGGCCTAAATAGAATATACTATTAAAAAAGTCTATGTATCAAAAAGGTATCCAATATACGGTACAAGGTAAAGAGAAGTGAGTTCTTTTTGGGAAAAGGAATAAGACGAGAGTTTTTCTATATCGTCTTATTAACATGTTATGAAAGTACGAAACAGCAATAACCACTACTTCTTTTTATTAAAATTTACAATGATTCCTATGTTAAAAAAAATATTTAAGAATAACTATGAACTTTTGAATTGTATGTTTTACATGATATTTATTATAAAAATGACTAAATGACAAATTTTAGATACAAAACATCTAGTTATAATAAAACCTCTATACATTAATAACGACGGGATTGTGATATTTTATTAATTGATATAATATTAATTTATTGATGTATTATTTGGTTGATAAACTAATTTTGGAAATGAAAATTTTTTTTATTGATTTATCGAAGTATTAATTTTTAGAAGTTTTACTCTACCTTAAAACTAAAACACATTTATTGGCGTATATGTTTTTCCTATATGTAAAAGAGGGTTGAAGAAGTCTTCTATATGTACCAATGATGTGTCTTGTGAAGCTATGGAGTCGCAACCAATCTTGTTGAATCCAGTTCACACACAATATATTAATAGATAATTGAGATCGGGAAATCTCATTTATTAGCAATATCGGCGAAATACAAGAATTTTTGTAATAAAAAAGAAAGAACTAAGAAACTGTTACCGGGATTTCTTTGTAATTAAAAAAGAAAGAACTAAGAATTGAGGTTTTTAACCGAGATGGGTCTCAGATGCGAACCTCTTCACTCCCGGTTAAAACCAGTTTCCGATTCTGGCTCGAAAGAAACCGGAGCATCCGATTTTTCCCGATCGATCTCGTGTAATCAATTGGCTACGGGTCCACGAATATATATATATATATATATATATATATATGTTAATATGAAAGATAGCTTTCAACGATTGACTTACCATGATAAATATAAAGTTGGCGATTCATTTAAATGTTTACATGATACAATAAATATTTTAATATGTGCAAGATTACTGTTAGCAATCTAACATGTTTGATATCACGATAAATATAAATTTAGATGTTAATATAAAAGTTAGTGTTCAACGAATTAGTTAGTGCAGTAAATAAAAATTTTGATTTACATCTAGATGTCTATATGATACAATAATACAAAAGTTAACATGATAAATATAAAGTTGGCGATTCATTTAAATGTTTACATGGTACACTAAATATTTTAATATGTGCAAGATTACTGTTAGCAATCTAACATGTTTGATATCACGATAAATATAAATTTAGATGTTAATATAAAAGTTAGTGTTCAACTAATTAGTTAGTGCAGTAAATAAAAACTTTGATTTACATCTAGATGTCTATATGATACAATACTACAAAAGCTAACATGCAACGATTAAGTGACCATGTTAAATATAACGTTGGCGCTTCATTTAAATGTTTACATGGCACAATAAATAGTTTAACATGTGCAATACTATTGTTAGCAATATAATATGTTTGATATCACGATAAATATAAAATTAGATGTAAATATAATGTTTATAGGTAATACAAAAATTGGTAACACGTTACAAAAATATTTGTAATCCTATACAATAATAACCACAGTGGCCAACGCCGGTGTTGTCATCGTCACCGGAACCATTGGTATATGGATCTCTTTAGATTGCCATCGGTAAAAATAATATGTTTTGTGTTCGAAGTTTTGTCAGATTCATCTCTGTTTTGTATTTTTCTGTTTTTGTTGCCGGAAGAAAAAAATGATGTTGAAGGGGAGAAAAACCATGTTATAATAAATATGTTAGCATGTTACCAAAATATATAACCTTGTTAAATATAAAGTTAGCAATATGTTACAGTGAATCAAGGGCAAAAACGTCAAAATATTTCCCAACAGCTACAATGATTTAACCAATATGTCACATCATTAGTTTTTTTTTGTTTTATGGTTATATAGCTAATTGACTCTTCATTTTATTATATTAAATTCGTTTAATAGATTTCAATTAAAAGAATATGCGGGTTATAAAATATTAAACTATAAAATTGCATATATGCGGGTCCTAATGTTCTATCGCTTTATCAGACTTACTATAGGAAGAAGGGCTTAGTAGAGCGACAGGCTGAAATGCCATATTGCCGAAAAAACTGATCATATATGCCATCGTTATAAAAATCAATTTCATTTTGATTTATTTTTAATACCGAAAACCTTGGAAATATCAGGATTGTCCTCATTTGTTACTAAAATTACAACCCAACCGCTCTATACCCACCCGTGGAAGCTCCCCACCCGTCTAATCTAACCCGATTAGATTTTGGAACAATGGTTAGATTTCAATTTACAGTTTACAATTTTTACAAAACCCAATTTTCACAAGAGAACGTGAGTGAAAAAAAAAGACAAGTCTCAATCAAAATCGGCGGTCCTCCGAACTCCGATTGTTCTCCGGCGGAGAATTTGATATTCTCTGTCTCCTCTCCTTCGCAATCTTCTTCGTCTCCCTTCCTATCCTTTTCCTCTCCGTCATTTTCTCTTCCTTCCTCCTCCGTAATCTCGAAAAACTTCTTCGTTTATGGCTCGGGTTAGAGATTCTGGTGTTGAGTATGAGTCGGCACCCAATATCACAGAAGAAGTGGCGATCCCAGAAGAAGCACCCAACACCACAGAAGAAGTACCCAATCCCAATACCACAGAAGAAGCAAATGATGGTGATGGTGATGAAGAGAGACACTCAAATGATGGTGATGGGGCCGAAGTAGAGAAGGTGTGTATATTTGATATTGAGAATGCGAATTACCTGATATTGAGAATGCGATGGGGCTTTCAAATGCATGCGATGAGAATGCGATGGGGCTTTCCAATGCATGCGATAAGTAAATACTGTGTTTGAATTTCAGGATACTGATGATGATGAATTCGATGATGATAGCCTACCAATGAAACCTGAGAAGCTTTTCTTCGCTCCAACCGAATATAGCAAGGCTTGTAAGATAGTGACGAGGTGTTCTGTGAACAATGTTGTCGTATTGATATAGAAGCTTCCATCCGAAGTGACATGGTTCAGATCGCATCCTCAATTTAAGCATGTATTTCACATGGCTACGGAGTCAAACCACATGAATCAAAGATTGTGGATGCTGCTCCTTCACACAGCTTATACGGATAAGCAAACTGAGTGTTGGTTTGTGGTTAATGGAGTCCCTATTAGGTATTCCTTGAGAGAGCATGCGCTGCTATGTGGTTTTTACTGCCATGATTACCCAAAGGACTATAAGGAATTGGGAGATTTGAAGTTTGTGAAGAGGCAGTTTGGAAGGATAAATCAAATAACAATCGCAGATGTGGAAGAGAAGCTATCGTCAATGCGGAGCTGTATAGACAAGCGGAAGATGACAGTCTTGTATTTCTTAAGCAAAGTAGTGAAAGCTAAGTTTAAGGCTGATGGAAACATAGATGCCTTCTTGCTTAGAGTTGTTGATGATTTGGAGGTGTGTATTACATTTTCTTGAGGGAGTTACACATTTGATGATTCTATGAAGGAGATCCAAAGAGTTATGAAGAAGTTCAAAGGCTACGTAAAACCAAATCAAAAATCATGTAGCTTTTCTGGTTTCATTCTTTCTCTAGAGGTAAGTCTTAATTGTTAGTATTAAAGTTTTAGTTTTATGAAATGAAGTTTGTGATATTGTGACTATTTGTGTAGATTATGGTATTTGAATGTATTCCAAATCTTCGACGCAAATTTCGAGAAGCTGTAGCCGCAGAGAAGGACTGTCCAAGGATGTGCAAACACAAGTTCACTGAAATTTCCATGAAAGGTTATCCATTGGATGATATAAATGAAGCGATTGGAAGTAGTACTAAGGTTAGTGTTACTAGCATCTTGTTATGAGTATGATTTAGGTTGGAAGTACTAAGTATGATGTTTTTTGTTATGAATTTGATCTTAATTTATATTGATAAATATTGACAGGATATTACTAGCATATTGGAACCTGACTCAGATGAGGAAACTCTTATGGCGCACATCATTGACGATGATGATGGGTTAGGGTTTGTTGATCCAATTGTTGAAGGTTGGACATATTATCTAATCGTGCAGAAGAAGAAGATATGTTGGAAATACCTGTACAAGTTGGACATTGGTTCTCGAGTTGAAGTTGAAGTCCCTGAAGAGGAAATGGGTGCAGTTTTGGATCTGCAGAAAGTGCTGGAGAAGGGGTTTAAGGAAATAATGGAGAATCTTGATGGAATGGATAAGAGAATAGATGGAATAGATGGGAAATTGAAAGAACTTGAAGAGTTAGTACTTCCACCAACAGTCTCGTCACCAATACCAGACTCCTCCTCCTCACCACCACCACCACGCTCCTCACCACCACCAACAGTCCCGTCACCAATACCAACAATCTCGTCACCAATACCATAAGTCTTAGCTGAGAAGGAGTCAAAAGTCTTAGCTGAGAAGGAGTCAGAAGTCGAAACTGCTGCACCTAAGAGGAAGCGAAAAACTGCTGCATCAAAGCACATTTCAGAACTGTATTCAGCAGTTAAAGAAGACAAGAAAGAAGACAAGAAAAAAGAGGGGAAAAAGAGGAGCCAAAAAAAGAGGGGCCAGAAGAGACAAAAGAATTAGATGATGATAGTTTTCAGAACTTTATTTAGTATGTTTTTGTTCATTTTCTGGTTTGTGGAATTGGTTTGAGACCAAAATGGTTTTCATATGTTTTTGTTGAACTGGTTTGAGATTAATCGTATGTGGAACTTGTTTCAAGTATTGGGTACATATAAAACTGGGCTAGTAGGTTCAAATGGGACAAATTGGCATTTCATCTTATTCTTCTGTTTACCAAAAGGGACAACTGGCATTTCATCTTATTCTTCTGTTTACCAAAATGGGACAAATAACTTACCATTAAGTCACATTACATTACTGATAATACACAAACGAGGTTCAACTGAGTACCATTAGACAAATAACTTAAAGAGGTTCAACTGATATTACACAAAGCGAGGTTCAACTGAGTACCATTTCACAACTGAGATTACACAAAGCGGGCGAAGGCTACGAGAACAAGAACTAGAACAACCAAATTCTTCAAAAGCATGCAAGGGCTTACGTTCTCCATTTCATCAAGTGACTTCTTCAATCCCCCAATCTCTGCCTTGAGCTCAACAATCTATGCCTTGAGCTCAACAATCTCAGCCTTAAGCTTAACAATCTCATCAGGAATGCAATTGAGAGGCTCATCAATGTAGAGAATCTTCTCAGTGTAATCTTTCAGCCTTTGCAGTTCTTCCATCATAGCCTCATCCCACCATTTAAAGATATGGCACTCTCCATCCTACACAAATCGGAAATTAGATAATAGAACTTAAATAGCTCACTTAAACAATGTAAAAGTCAAGTTGATTACTTACGTTGATATTCGACGAGCATGTGTAAAACAGTGGTCCGAGGTTCAATGGTCCGCGAAATGAATCTACTATTGCTCTCCCACCACAGTAGCATTGTGTGAGAAATTCAGCGTCGGCTTCGTGGTATCTGGTTACGCTTACCTCTAATACATAGTCAGCGTCGGCTTCGTGGTAAAGCCTCTCGATTAGCCTCTTGTTACGCTTAGCGTCATTATAGCTCGGGTCCATATCTGTAACATGGAAACAACCCAGAAATGCATAAGCAAACAAACACCAAAATCAGACAAACACAATGGGAATATGTAAACAACTCAGATTGTTGATGTATATGTCCTCAACAACAACAAAGGTAAAAAAAAGTGCTTACGGTGATCGAATGCATAACTAAAGTTTTTTTTTCCCAAATCGATTTAGGAATAAACCCAGAAACCCAGAAATTGCATCTCTACGAAACCCTAATTTTTTTCCCAAATCGATTTTGACCTTAATTGAGCTTGAATGAATCGATCTTACCTTTCTTGAACTTGACTCGGAATCGTAGATCTGCCCTCCCTTTATCTCCGGCTACTCTCTCTCGGATTCTCTCTCTCCCTAGAATGTTCCTCTCTCACTCTACTTTTCTCGAAAACGAAGAAAGTGAGAAATGCGAATAATGTTGAAGAGGGAAATGAAATTATTAAGGTGGGAAATATTCAATATTTTTGGGGACAAATCGATTTTGTCGGTGTTGAAAATGTAAAATCATTAAAATATTCATGTTTTATACATATAGTTGTCCATACGTTTCTAGTTGTCCAACTTTCCTAATAGTTGTCCTTTTACGAAATTAGAGTTTTTCTAGTTGTCATGTACTATCAGATATTACGTTGTAGTTGTCCACATTCTTTTAGAGTAGCAATTGACCGGCAGGAAGTTTTCATAGAATAGATTGTGGAAAATAATATATTTTGTTTCTTTTCAATCATAAGATAGTCAATATTACTAATGTGTTCCTTATAGTATAAGGGGTGTTTCATGTGAAACATGATATGAATAAGGAAAATAAAAATTTGATAGTATTAGGGATCCCTTTGTGTTATGAAACACTACTAATGTGTTACTTATAGTATAAGGTATGTTTGCCATGCTTTCTTTATATGTTTATTTTAATTTTATTAGCATCTTTTAAATAAGTAGTTCCATATAATTGTCCTTACAGTTCACCTGGTTGTCCAAAACAAAGAAATAGTTCTCCTCACAAAACAAAACAAAGAAATACAAGTACAAAGAAATACAAGTACATAATAGTTCTCCTCACAATTAAGTTTCCCTCCTGCTTTGAGGCTCAAACCACCTCTCCAAGTTTACGGCTGCCATAGACTTGTTTCTCCTTTTCCGACGAGGTTCTCCGGTGGAGGGATACCGCCTTTCTTGGTTTCTTCCTGGTTTTTTTTTTGGTGAAATCTGGCGGTAAGACAGCTAGTTGTCGTATGTCATCAGGAATACTCCAAGTAGACTCATGCGGCACCAGATATATAGTCATGTGATATGCCAAAGCCCAAGTCTCAATCAAGTAATATCTCGAGCATCGATCATGGATTTCAATATCCTTTATTCTCCCTTCCTTCCCCCATCAAAGCCATGTTCACGGCTATTGCATGAACACACGGAAATTTATCGACATCAAAATGTCTGCAACAACAACTTTTCTCTAACAATTTCACCACATAAGTCTTCCCATCAAGTCCAATAATGTTGTATTCAAGCTTGAAGCTGTTTAGCTCAGTAACAATTAGGTGCGTTGCAATTGCACATCGTGTGTGCATTTCGTTCTCCACAAAGGGCACCAGTTTCTTTGTGTACGATGCACCAGCATAATCTTTCCTATGCTCGTTGAACCACTCAGAAACATTTTCAAGATAGGCATCAATCTGAGATAATAGGGGATACTTCCTCACATTTCTGAACACACTGTTCAAGGACTCGCATGAATTGCTAGTGTCTACGTTGTACTTGTCTCCTTTAAAATAGCACCTTGCCCATTTCTCGGTCGCTACCGTTTCATCCACATACTCGGCGGCTTTTGGAAACATTCTCCTAAAATCAAGGTATGCTTTGTTGATCTCTTCCTTGGTATACATATGAGCACAATCAATGAATTTCATAGAAACTAGATCTTTACTGCCTTTACAAGCTTTACCTTTCACGTTTCGAGACAGATTCCAAACACAATATCCATGCTGAGACCTCACATACACCTCTTTGACTGCCATGCTGATACTTGGATGTTTGTCACTCATAAAAACAAGTTCATGATCATCTGGTATTACGGTTTTCAGCGTTTCCAAAAACCACATCCAACTAGCATCATTCTCTCTATCAATTACACCCATAGCAATGGGGTAATGGTGATGATTAGGATCTTGAGTTGTCGCAAATACTAGCATACCACCATACAAATTCTTAATAAAAGTTGCGTCCACAACTATTACTTTTCTCATCGCTCTAAATCCTTAAATGCTAGCCCCCAAGGCGATGAAAAGATACTTGAACTTATATTCAACATCCAATTTCACACTTGTCACTGTCCCAGGATTGACATGCTCTAATATGTGGAGATAAAAATACAATAACGAAAAGCTTCTTTCATGACTGCCCCTCACTTCACTAACAGCTAATTTTTTGCCTCTCAAGGCAGTAGAGTATGACACACTCACACCAGCTTCTATTTGAACAAGCTTACTTACACTTTTAGCAGCGGGAGTGTCCACTTGACCTGGAAATTTATCATGCAAAACAGATGCTACTATGTGTGGTGTGCCTTTCCTTTTACTACGATTTGTACTCGCAACGGTCCTAGAGCATGTATGCATATTCATGTATACTCTAACACATAAATAACTTGAATTCCTTACTTTCGTAGCATATAGATACCATTTACAACCTACTTCTGCTTGATGGCATTTTAAGATGAGACGGCCTGGATCCGACTTATATGTTTTGAACACAAAACAGTTCTTATGTGAAGCTCTGTCAACCGAATTTCCTAATGCCTCCTTCGAACAAAACTCTTACCCTTCTTCAAGCCCCGCACCATCTTCCCATTCTACAACAAACTGATTTTCTACATCCCGTGGAAGGTCAACATATTCATCTTCATGCATACCATCCAAACCGTCGCCCCCATGGTTATCTTCAGCCGCAAATTCCTCCTCCATCGGCTCGTTATTTTTTCCAGATTCCTCCGTTTGTAAATAGTCAGGGTACCAGCATTAACTACATCATCAGCTATGGAACCTGAACCCAGCATCTCATAATTCACCCCAAATGACGATGCTTGCCCAACTCTTGACACTTGTGCTCCCCTCTGATTTATTTCTAAATCTTTGATTATCTCCACATGCAAAACAGATCTAAGTCCCTCTTTATCCAATGTCGTTAGGTAAACAAAAACGTTCTCATCACCCAAAATAGATGACTCTCTATGCGGATTAGCTACCAACGGAATGTAACTCAATTTCACCTTCCTCGTAGTTTCTTCTACATCAATCTTCTTGCATATCTTATCTACTAAGGCAGAGTAAGTTATCTCCTCCATAGATGCGCTCTTAAACGATATAGCAGACATGGAACCTCCTGAAATCTATTTAAACTCTTCTCCGTTCTCTAAATAGTTTCCTCCATAGTCAAAATGTATGTTCGTATGGCTAATGCTCATTGTATCCTGGAAATAAAATAAAAATTTCTCATTTAGCACAATTTGTCACAACTATTTGGTGAGATCGGGTTCAAATCTAGCTCACCTAAATTTCTCTTAGATTCAACAAATGCAACTTCTGAGCTTCAAAATCTAGCTATGATAACAAACAGACCAATCACGTTTGATATCTACAACTACAAAGCATCATTTTCTTAATAGAGCAACAACTTACAGGTATGAAGAAAACTAGTAAAAAACCAAATCAAATCCGGCTCAAAGCAACGATCGATCTTACAGGTATTTATGAGTAGCAATATTACCAATGCAAGACCTAAGCGTCCCCTAAAACTTGGTTACCAACACAATGCACAAACCGAAACAGGATCACCGAAACAAACAATTTTGAAATCGAATCCCTAAATCCAAATAAAGAGAAACCATTCATAACAAGAACTCACCCAGGAGCTGCGTACAAGACCGATTGCAGATCGGAAGGTCCGCCGGCGATATGGGGAGAGCTGGTTCGAGCATCCAGCTGGTTCTCTCGATGAGGATGTCGGAGAGAACGAGATGTCGAGGGCCAATTCAGCCTGTTTTTTTTATCCGTTTTTCTATTTTTTTCTATTTTATTTATTAATTTTAAATATTATTTCAAACTGATCATTAAAGATATAATGGGTTTATCACTCCCATTATGACATCCATATCACATGATGGTATGCTAGATCATTTTTTATAGAAATTTGGCATTCCAGCCATTGTTCCGGCTTAGTAGCTGAGAATGCAGAGGGGAAGACCGAGAAGTCAAAGAAGGAGTTTAATTGAAGAAGAGTCAAAGCCTTGGAAAGAGCTGGAGAGTTTGCTTTTATTAAGCATATAAATAATAAATCTCAGGTTGTTGAGAATATGCATTTGCTGAGTTTGTAAGCGACATGAGCTTTCCATGGCGATCGTTATGAGATCGTCTTTCTCGTGAGTGTATCTGAAGGATTTATTTTGTGATTGAGGATTCTTATACCGATATCGTATTATTAAGTTTTATACAAGAGTTCTCTTCTACTTTTCATAATCTGATTCTATCAGACAACCTCGAAGAATCCAGATCCAGCCAGCATGGAACCCGCACGTGAAGCGGGAAAACCGGTTAGTAAGATGAATCCCGAAAATGGCTTCAGCGTGCTTCAACGCTCCTTCTTCTATCATCTTCTTCGCTCCGGCCAAACCTTCCTCAGCTGGCTGAAAGATAAGCACCACAGTTCCCTAACAGAAAAACAAAGAAAGGATTGTGCTTGTGCATATGTGTTAAAGTCAAATGTTACTGATGAAAGCAAAAGGATTGCAGTCTTTTAAAAAGGGCAATACAGAAAATGCATAGACCTGCAAATCGTGGCGGTGTTCTTGAAGCATCTTTGCAGCACCAAGAAGCATAGCAACATGACCATCGTGGCCACAAGCGTGCATTTTACCAGGAACTTTACTCTTGTGCTCCCACTCAACAGCTTCCTGGAAATTCGAAATCAATCAAAATCTGTCATAATCCTCCATTCAAATGCCATTATCATAACCGGCTAGGAGATTGGTTTGTGTTTGGCATAATCAGGCAATCGTTGAATCAAATTCGATCAAGTTTCATACTAATAGCACTTAGATCAAAGACTACACTTGATATTCAAATTCATATTTTCCTGAACCAGTCAAAAGGAATTTTCCAAAATGATACTACACCTGCATATTTAAAGCATCCATATCAGCTCGCAACACGATGAACGGCAGTTCTCCGGTGCCGATATATCCGATATTGCAGGTGATAGCAACCGGATATCTGTACTTAACTCCGCTGAGGTCCAGCTCCGACCTAATGAGTTTACTGGTCTCGAATTCCTCGTATTATATTAATGTAACCAAATTGAACTAAACCAAAATTGCATCAAATCAAACCGAAATACAAATGATTTTATCTGGTTTATAGTTTCTATAAAACTCTGATTAAACTAAAAACCAGAAAAATCAAGCCGAACTATATCCTAAACTGGATGAGCAAAAAGAAGATTCAGAGACAGCTTAAGTTTGATGCTTAATCTCAATCATAATGTTTAATCTCATTATCCCCTAAACACATAATTGATTAAATCTTTCAGATTCTTGCATCCGATTATCTCAATCTCTTTCAAACCCAGCGCCTTCAGTGACTTCTCCACTGATTTGGGAACCACACATTTGGTGAATCCTAGCTTTACCACTGTACTTACCCTTTTCTCCATTCTTGGCACCTGTACCATTATCCTTCAAATTTCAGATCATAATCATCCAAACTCCATTTAACAATTAGCTGATTCTTACCGTGCGAACCTCGCCCCCTAGACCAATCTCGCCAATGAAAGCTACTCCGTGAGGAATTGGAAACTCCAAGAAACTGGATTATGCAATCAAAACAGTAGTGATTCAATTTGCAGCTAGTAACTAGATAACGCAAAACTTTCACTTTTTTAAGAGCACAAAGTATTTAATAACATTCACCTGCTACAAATTGCTGCTGCTATTGCAAGGTCACCAGCAGTCTCCGAAAGAGCCATTCCGTTAGCAACGTTCAGAAAAATCCCCTTAAAGGAAAAAAACAAAATACATTATTATCACTAGGATACTCGGTGAGCGTTCACTTAAGATAATGAAGATTGGAGTTTAACACGCTTCTTATCACTTGTTATTAGAGAGAACAAGATTCGCATGGTGAGTAGCATTGTAGATTGACACAATACTAAGAAAATCTCTAGACTTACAGATTCCTGAATTCTAAGACCAGCTTGCTTCATAAGAACCTGTGATATGATAGGCCAAAACATAACAATAAGATATTCAAAAGGAAAAATAGGAAGAGAGGGCATGTACCAAACGTATATTATCATGTCAATGTAAGTAGTAGCACTCACTGCAATAATCATGTCAGCTCTGCTTGCTTGAACACCATTGACATGCCTTGAGACTGTCGAGCCAGACACACACAACGCCTACATAAAGACAAAAACCAATGTTTAAACGAGAGCTACAATACTTAGCTTCAAGGTCGACTAAGCCCATATGGGGCAGCTAATGATGAGAGGTCAGCACTGTCGTCTATTCAGAACATACATACTACGGCCAATGTAAGTCATGATTCTCATCATATTGACAATCGCAAAATGTATTTAAGACTTCCAAAAGGCAGTTTAACTTATCAAGCAGGAGCCCTTTTACAATTATTTGCAATGATGAAGCAGAATTATCTGGTGAGCTACCTGAACTTCAATGAGGAAACTCCGAGATCCATCCATAACAACGGCTACAGCTAATCCAGCTAAAACATCTGAATCTGGGTTCTGTTGACTAAGATATATGCCACTAGGGTTTGAGACCACTTCAAGTCCTGATTGTGACATTTCAAAAACTCCAAGCTGACAAAGGAGATAGCCACGATTTATTCGATATTTCTCAACTCGAAATAAAAATAAGTGTACAGATGACAAGCAACCTCAAACCACATAACATAATAAAGGGAACACAATCCACAGAAATGAGATGCTTGAACTAACAAGTTCTCGAGAAAAAGAGAAAATCCAGCAAGGAAAAACAATATCATCATGAATTAATCAGCAAGGGCATATTACTATTATGTGGTCATATCAAGATTTTGTAAACATACTTCATCAGTCGACCCAAACCGATTCTTCACAGATCGAAGCAAGCGGTAAGTTGAACTTTCTTCACCCTGAAATATGACAGAAAATATATGTCAAGTACTAGTCTTCTGTTATATCTCAATAACAAATCAAGCTCATATACTTGCTATAGTCTAAAACTATAGTTAGAACTACAGAGCGCCATTTATTGAAGGGGATATCATGATTTCATATCTAAACACAACAAAAAGTAAAAAAGCTGAACACCTCCAAGTACAAGACAACATCTACTATGTGCTCCAAAACTCGAGGTCCTGCGATATCACCTGCTTTTGTAACATGTCCAACCTAAAACAGAAAGTAGTGTGCATAGAGGAGCTGATCCAGATCAAACACCACAGATTCAAATTTGAAAAAGGAAAGAATTGGCAGGAGAGTGCTTACTCACCAAGAAAACAGGGACATTAGATTTCTTAGCAAAACGCAACAGGGTTGATGTACACTCTTTAACCTGTCACGATCAGAGATTCCCAAAAAAAAATATCCTTTTCAGCAGACAAAAAAAACATTACGGAAAGAGTATACGCGATGAAAAAGAGAACATAAAAGTTCCCTTTTAAACATAGCTAAAAAGAATGTGGGATTCCATGTAGATGGGAAGCAACAAAAAGCAGCTAGGCTCATAGTAATTAGAGTAGTGAGAGACTAAGCGAATAGAGGAGGAAAACTTTTAAACCTGTGTGAGACCACCAGCGCTTCCAGTCACCTCTTTTAGGTAAACCGTTTGAATTGAATCAATGATGAGAGCTCGGGGAGATAGCCGATGAGCTTTTGTTAGAATATCCTGAAATAAATTAAAACAAATGATTCCTGAAAGAAACAGTTATGATACGGAAAGGCTTGAGAATTTCACATAGGATAGAGTTGGTGTCTGACATGCAAACATGAGGAAAATTAACTTGGACATTAACAGCTAGGCACAAAAAAGGAACGAATACATTTGTAGTGCTTAAGCAATATAGAGAAGTGTTAAAAATATATGACTTTTGTCTGTTTACGATTAGAAGAATACTAATCCATATAAAAAAAAGTATACCTGAAGATCAGAACTCGAAAACAGGTAGAGCTCGTCAGTTTCAATTTTCATCCTGTCAGCCCGACTTCCTATTTGATCAACACTCTGCAGTTAGGCAGAAAAAAACGAAGATTTTAAGAAGGTGTAATCAACTCAACAGAATACGTGGGATGAGATCCTTCCGAAAGAACAGACTAAAAGTACCATATATCAACTGTAAAAGAGAAGAGAAGAAAAACAGCCAACATTTTTCTGCAAATAAAGTGCAGATGGGCAGAATCAAGCTGCTAGAGCTCGAGCTAATATTACTTTGCTGCATCTTAAAATTGTGCATGTAAGCTCACTCAGACTATCTTAAGCAGCATAGTTAAAAGAAAAACAGACAGGGAGCATATACAATCCACGAGTTTTGAATCAGAAACCTGGTGACAGATTTAAGAAAAAACAAAACATGACTACTACTACTAACCTCTTCACCAGATACATACAAAACCGGTGCTGGTTTTGCCAAATCGTTCCCCTCAGCAATTATAGATGCAATCTTCCATTAAAGGAAATGAAAGCTGTTATGTTCCTTTCTCAAACACCCAATTCACAAACCATTGTTGCATTACTATAAATTGATAAGATGTTTTCCCTAACCTGCAACAACAAGGTACTCTTGCCAATACCAGGGTCACCACCAATCAAAATCAGGGAACCTACAAAATAGCACCATAGTGAAGATGAACACAAGCTTTGAATAAAAAAAAATGCTGAACACATAAAGAAAGAAAGACAAAAGACATCATACAAACCTGGGGCAAGACCACCACCAAGTACTCTCCCAACTTCATTCCCAAAAAGGCCAGGCCTAAACAAAACAAGAACATGCAAATCAATCTCTTAGATAGTAACAAAAACAAAATCATCACAAACCCTATAAGAGCTAGAGACAGTAAGGCAAAGAAAAAGAAGAACATACAGTGAAATTCTCCATTGCTGCCGAGTAATCCCATCAATAACAGAACTCAATTTGAGTGGCTGCACCACTGCTTGCTCAGGTAACCATGACAAACCAGCACCTTCCGAAACACCTGAGCCGCCACTAGCTTTTCCGCCACTCCCACGAGACTCAGAACCTTCAGAGAAACGTCGCACCGTCCCAACCTTGCTGCAGGCGCGACAGCTTCCCCACCATTGCCCTTCCGAATGCCCACAGCTCTCACAAACCCAGGAAGTTTTCGCTTTGCCTTTCTTCTTGTTCATAACTACTTCACCTGGATCCCATCCCCGAGCAAACCCGCCCGGACTCGAACCGGATTTTCTCGGTTTCTCCTCGGGTTTGTCTTCTCTGCTGAAACTCGCGTCATTGGCGATTCCGTGAGCCGTTCGTCTCTCTGTATCTGCGTCTAAGATTGAATTGACGGTTTGATCGGGGATAGAGTCGAAAACGGAGGAGAGGCGACGGAAACGGAGGCGGATTGTTTTGAAAGTTCTGAAAACTAATTCTCAAAAAATGTCAATTTCCAATCCTTTAGCTATAGATTCTCAATTTGCAATTTCTACTTTACCAAAAACAAAAAACCAAAAAAATAGTTCCGATATAAATTCTCTTTACGAAATCGAGTATGTTCCAGGCGATCTTATGCCTGAAACAACACTTCCACTGGTGAATCCATACGAGTTCTTTGCTAGAAAACCCAGTGTTTTCTCGATAAAGAACGTCCGCGAGCTTATACATCCTTCGTCAAGCCGAAGGGTCCGGGAATATGTTCAATCCAGCAAGTTCTCGTCTTGCCAAGTCCCAGCCACGGAAGAAGAGCAATTCATCTCTCTCAACATCCCAGAAGTGCTTCCAAGGTTATGGCGACAACAAGGATACACCCACCTTCATTTTGGGGTGGTACGTATCGGGCTAACCTTACATGCCCGAAAAGGTCTGCCGGTTATCGCAAGAATCGCTCTAGTCGACTCTCGACTAAAGTCATATCAACAGGCCTGCATCGGTACGGTTCAGACAACGTTAAACGCCGGAACAGTATTCATAACGCTGTTTCCCAACTTCAACGTCTCTTTGCAAGATCCGAATCTGCTCAAGACGCTCAAAGTCCAGCTACAGCTAATCGGACTGCCTATGCAAGAGAAGAGTGTTATCGCAACACTTCATCACCAAATTGTCTACCGTGTTCAAGACCATGCTCTTGACCTCGTTCTACCCTCCTCTGACGAAGCGCTCTATCTAGAAGTCACATCGGCTTCGCAAGCGCCAAGCACTACGCAAATACCTCGACAGATCTCTCGAGAGGAACTGATAAAGAAGATACCAGAGTCATGGGTAACAAGCTATGAGAAGCTTCATCAAGCGACTCAAGCGCCGGTCCAAACATCCGAAGTAAGTTTCCATTCGCGAAGTGATGGAACAACGGAAATCATATTCGACAAACCGAGATCATCGTCATGTCGGAAACAGCTGTTCACACAATTTGCAATCCAAATTGATGAACACGAATTCAAAGGACCATATCGAGAACAGAATCCGAAACCAGTCTCCTTCGGACAATACGGACAAGTCGTATATCCTTTCAAGGACGAAGACGGCCATCAATATTTTGATGTCTGCTCTTGCTCGGCTTGCATCGAAGATCTATATGAATCCAAAGACGAGATTCGCCAAAGGCGAAGAAAGAAGAAGGATCCACTATACGAAAGATATCTAGACGGAGATCCTACAGTTGGTCCTCTTGGAGAAGGCAACGGAAGATACGAATTCATAGTCCAATACTCTGACAAAAAAGAGTCATCCGTGCCGGAGATCATGGTGATAGAAGAAGATAACTTTCCTCCATCAAAGGACTTCATCACCGACAACATATCCCACTCTCCAAAAATACTGTCAAAAGAGATCAGTCAATCAGGACCGAATCAATTAAGCCAAGGAGAGAAAGTGCTCAACTGGCAAACAGAAAACGCCATGGCACAAAACCGACTGCTTACTACGATTAACTACAAAATCGATCAGTTTGCAGATGGATATTCCAAGAGATTAAGCGTTCTTCAGAACTCGATCTCAGAAATCCAAAGTCGGCTAGACACACTCCATCAAGAGATGATGTCTATGGCCCAACATATGATGGTCAACACCACCCAATTTCAAGGCAAAGAAGCTGAGATGACCAATCTCAGATTTCAACTAAGAGACCTTCAAAAGTGCCTCGAAAGTATGGTGCATAACCAGCAGAGCTCCTCTAACGCATACCATCCACATCTCGGGAGCATGTCATCAACGATGCCCATACACCCAGGATCGTACTCTCAAGGGTTTCTCTCAGGAGAACAATATCAGAAGACAAGACACCCAGTTCCGGGTTTCTTATCATCCGATGAAGCGTTCACATCACGATATGCTGTAACTCCTGTCAGTGAGTTCAGACCACGACCCGTACGAGAAAGGGCGAGAAGACAAAAGGAATCCGAATTCCGAGTAAATCCAACAAAGCCTCATAGATCTGCCTCCTCACACTCTAGTCAAGAGTCTCCCGATCGTGATAAAAGAAAAGGAAAGGAGATAGGCATAATTGAATCTGAGGAATTCACGATGTCCAGTCTGCTAAATAATCTAGCAAAACAAGAAGAAAGACCAAAAGAGCCGGAGTCCGCTCAGTCACATATGCCACCGGCAAACAAGCCTCATCCAACACCGATGATTATTAGCTTCTCAGACTCAAGCTCATCAAGCTCATCTTACAAAACTGACTCTGAAGATGAATCATTACCGAAGCAGTTTGCTATCGGAGAGCCATCAAAAACAGAACCAGACATAGACGAAGTGTTCTCTGACGACGAGATGAATGGAACACCCATCCAAGAGCAAGAAAGGCCAACAAAGCAGTTCGCCTCAAAAGTCGTGACGTTTACGTTCGACGACATTCCCTTCGAGAAATGGAATGATCGTTTAGACGAATTCCACGCATGGATGAACTCCGAAGCTATCACCTCATCCTCACACCTCGTCATACAACAGTTCACGGCACGATTCTCGGGTGCACTCAAAGAATGGTGGAATTCGCTTGGCGAATACAGACAGCAGCAAGTCTATCAAACCACCATACCATTATTACTCGGAGAAATTCATCGAGAATTCATCGGCACCCCGAGCCACCTTAAAGATCAATTACAAGAGGAATTCTTCGCAGCAAAATGTTGTTCGCTAAAGAAAAGAGATCTTGCGAAACATTTCAAGCGACAAACAAGGAGATACTATGCGCTTAACGGTCTCAATAATCCGAGCCTAAAGCAAGTCTACCTATCATCTATTGATGATTATCTGAGCCAACAAACAAAACTCAACATCAAAGAGCAAGGCCAGTCGGTAGAAGAAATCTCCATCGGACAAATCCAACAATACGTCTTCAGAACGCTTGACAAACTATGCAAACAAAAAGAGTTCTGGACGGAGTTCATGGATAATTCAAAACATTTATCCAAAGTCTGTGCAAGACCAGATTTGTCGATCAAGTGTTCTAAGTCTAAGAAACGCTGCTCTTGTAAGGAGAAAAGCAAAGATCGACGTTCTCAAAAATCGAATAAATTCCGATTCAGGAAGTTCGGGCGCAAAAGGTTCTTCAGAAGGAAGCAATCTTTCACGAAGGAAACAAAGTGTTTTCTGTGCAACAAAGAAGGGCATTTCGCCAAAAACTGCCCGAACAGTTCGAAGAAGAAACGACAATATCTAATCAGCTCAATATCCGAGCTTGCCAAAGATATTGATCTTGACAATCATGATCTCGAATCAGTATTGTCTTACGACAGCGACGAACAAGATGCCATTTGTGGCTACTCGGATGCTAACACTTCAGAATCCGACGATGAGGAAGAATGCTGTTTCAACATTGCTCGTACACCTCATCAAGAAGAGATACAATCTCCTCACCTTCCGGTGACGATCTTTGATCCCGCAAAGCGAGAAGAGCCGGTCCATGCTATCGCATTCATAGACACGGGAGCTCACACAACGATAATGAATCCCAAGGTACTTTCCTCATCCATGTGGCACCCGTATCAGCAAGAGTTCAGGGTAGCAAATTCGGGATCATTATCAATCAGGCTTAAATCGAAGCCAATCACTATAGAGCTGTTTCCGGGATGTCAAATAACTACTGAAGTCCTAGGATCCTCCGCTCCTGGAAAGGACATAATTCTAGGATGGGACTCGTATTACGCGCTAAAGAAAAGCTTCGACATCTCAATCGAACCAAGAGGTATAAGATGGAAATCTTATTTCAAAGCATTCACAACGATGCCTAGGTTGTTCGCTGTTGAAGAGTTTCAGTCCTATGATTTCAACAAAATCAAGGAGGAGATCACAGCGAGTTCATGTGCAAACTCTCATACAGAGTTCCTTCGGATATGCAAAAACCCACTGTGGTTAAACGAGGAATTCTTTGTGTCATTACCATTCAAGGAGAATATCCACACGACACCAACAAAGGCCAGCCATGCAGGAATGCCCCCAGATTTGCTTAAACAAGCAAACGAAGAATGTGACCAATTGGTCAACCAGAAAGTGGTATCATCAACAAACTCTCCGTGGGCGTGCAAGGCATTCTCTGTCAACAACAGAGCTGAACAAGCACGAGGAAAACTAAGGCTAGTCATTGACTATAAGCCTCTAAACCAGTACCTCCAAGATGTCAAGTTCCCATTGCCAAACAAAAGGGCGCTGTTTCAACATCTGCAAAATGCGACTCTATTCTCAAAGTTCGATCTCAAATCCGGTTTCTAGCAAATCGGTATTGCACCAGATGAAAGATACAAGACAGCTTTCTGTCTACCCAACCGACATCTTGAGTGGAATGTCCTACCATTCGGCCTCAAAACGGCGCCGTCGCTATTCCAACAAGCAATGCTAAAGATCTTCAAGCCACTGCTTCATACAGCCCTAATATACATAGACGATATCCTCCTATTCTCGTCAAGCCACGAAGAGCATGTTCGAACTCTACAACAGTTCCAGAACATCGTGAAGGATCATGGAATAATGCTCTCGGCCCGAAAAATGATCATAGCCCAGCCCAACATTGATTTCCTTGGAATGGATATTGCTAATGGGCAATTCGCACCTCAGGCCCATCTAGCCACAACGCTTCTGGAGTTTCCAGACAGCGACCTCTCGAAGAGACAAGTCCAACAGTTCCTTGGGGTAATCAATTACCTAAGTGACTTTATCCCGCAATTGTCGCAGCTGACGCGTCCACTACAAAAGATGCTGTCCAAGAATCCTCCTTTATGGACTACCAGACAAACGGATGCAGTCAAAAGACTAAAGTTGGAGATAAAAAAGCTGCCACCTTTAAAGATTCCCTGCGAGGGCACGCGTGTTCTACAAACAGACGCAAGTGATAAGTATTGGGGTTCCGTACTGTTCGAAGAGATAGACGGCAAACGTCAAATCTGTGGATATAAAAGCGGACGCTTTAAAGATTCCGAACTCCACTATCACTCCACGATCAAAGAGATCTTAGCTGTAAAGAAGGCCATTGAGAAATTTGAGTTCCATTTGATTGGACACAAATTTCGTATCGAAATGGATATGTCATCCTTCCCGAAGATGTTACAATTCAAGCAAAAGATGGTCCCACATCAACAATTGCTAAGATGGAGCGAATGGTTCTCAAAATACGACTTCGTCTCCATCTATTTAAAGGGTTCAAAGAACATCCTTGCCGACATGCTCAGCAGAAACCCTCTAAAGGAAATTCAGATGATGGCAAGCTCTTCGGCAACCGAAAAGGAGTACTACGACTTCGGTGCCAACATGCCAGAAGATGCTCATCAGCTTGTCAACATGAAGATTATTCACGAGCATCTCAAAGAAAGGATTTTCCGGTACCAATCAATCATCCTGTCAAAGTACGGTGTCAGATGCCAGCACATCGCGCCACTTGGAATACATCCAGATCTCCCGTTCGCTCATCTATACAGAATCGAGAGTACTGTCATGCCAGAAGAAGTCCTCTGTTTCCTCTGGTATATATGTTCTGTATACACCATTGGCGTCACCTTCGACATCCACTGGCTTTACCAGTTCGTCAACTCGCGACAAGGTCAAAAAGACTGCCTCTCTACGTTCCTAACTTGGTTCGCACCGTTAAGCGCCTGGAGTGGCAAACTAAGACGGTCAGCAAAAACGGTAAACATATCGTACAAAAGGCTAAAAGGACAAGGGTGCCTCAACCCTTTCTTTAATCCGCATACGATATACTTCTTCCACCGTCCCATACAAGTCAACATCAAAAGCAACAAGATACATGCGTTGCCGACGCTGATCCACCACGACGACTACAACAAAGGCATACGACCGGACTTCAATGTCTATGAGAATAAAGGGTTCGAGGAGTTCCAGAGACATGCGTTTCGCCTCAATAGTGCTAAACAGACGTTTCCTATTCCCTTTAACCTAAATTGGAGCTACTACCCAATTGACTATCAGATGGGTCTAGACGAAGACCTACAGTACTTCGAAAGCAAGCCAGCCCCGAAGCTAATCCAGCAGAAAACTACACCAGATCCAGAACCACTGTCGGTTCTGCCAGAACATTTCCAAGACGCTCAGTCCCCTGATGATGCGATGAATATAGACGAGATCGGGAAAAGGTTTGGTTTAAACAAAACCGAGCCTCTAGAAGATTTCACCGAACAAGAAATCGAGTTCAAGTGTCCAGATGACTATTACGGCTGCTGCGATGAACATACCATCGAGTTCGAGATAGATCATTAGGACTTAATAATATAATTATGTATAATTATGTGTGTAAGCGATGATGTAATCGCAATAAATAATGTATAATAAGTGTGATGTAAGCGATGATGTAATCGCAATAAATAAAGTAGATAGGTGTGATGTAAGCAATGATGTCATTGCTGAGGTATGCGCTTATGTCAGCGCCCTTAACCTCCTATAAATATGTGTGTACCCCCTTGTGAAATATCATCTCATATTTTTCCCTAAAAACCTCTCTCTAGCTTTCTCTCTCTATGAATCTCTAAACTCTCTCTAGTTTTCAGACTTCTCTACAGAGGTCATAAGCTCTGTATTCTTTCTCTCTCTCATGGGTTGCGAATTCTCTCTATTGATTCTGTTTATTTCGTGCTTACGATGAGCGAATCGTTTAACCGTGATGACGGTCAATACGACGGTTGTGCGAGCCAATACGGTGGTTGTGGGGGGCGATAAGGTTCCTAACAGTGGTTGAGCCCGAGGCCAGGTAGTGCCGTTTATGCTCACTTTACCTGGAACTTATCAGATCCCATAACTATCAACACGGCTTTCACGATCTTCAACACGACTATTCATACGGTTTCTCGTTACTCAGAGTTCGTCTCTCGTGTAATCAGTAATACAGGAATCGTGACCGGAGAGGAGGAAGATCGGAGAAGAAGAATAGAGTGGGCTCGAGTGTAAAAGCATCTCATATTTGCGATCAACATCAAACAAAAATCTCGAAAATTCTTTCTACTGCTCGTTAGGGTTTGAGCTTGGAGAGTGTAAACCCGCCAATTTCACAAAACACGTTTTTGCCGCTAAGTCTTCCCCTTACACATTTCCCTCTTCCTACTTACACAGCTGCACTTGAAAACTAGCTGCAATTTTTTACCTTTCTTTCTTTTTTATAACATTTGAGTTTTACTAAAATCTTGAACCAAAGTAGCCACGATGTCCTTGTGCCAAACTTGGTCTTTTCAATATATGTTTCTTTGTTTCATCTTGTTCTTTGTATTTGTTTGTAGATTTAGTTTTTTTCTAAGTTATCTCTGTAATTTCTCTCACAAATTTTAAAATTAATATTATAAAATTTAACATTTAAACCAGAAAAATAGTCACAATGTCGAATATTTGTAATTACATGAGGAACAGAAAATAATAAAATTGAAAAAATCATTATTCGACATTCCATGTTTTGCTAGTTTATTTAAATCTTTTGGTATATATTTTTTTGCACAACTTTAATTTATTAGCTTAAGTTTTCGGACTACAACGATAGAAAGGAGTTATCATAATTCTTTGATTAATACAATAAAAAGCTTTAAAACAGAAGAGATTAAAGTAGAGTAATCTTCATGACAGAGCAAATCCAAGCAAATTCGGCATAAAAAAGCAATCATAGTTACATTTTATCCATCCATTATGTGGTCTCATCCATGTCAGGTTGTTGTAAATATGTTTGTGCACCACAATTCCTTGAAACCCTTTAATTTGGATCAATGTAGTCTTTTGTATCCACTTATTTTTAGCATCATTTTGTGCAAATTTTAGTGTTTTCCTTCGATCCAGTGTATATGACTCATTTGATAGATAAGAAGATTTTCGAATTTTCCATATTCTCTATAATACCCAAAGAAATACTATTGAACCTGTCGAGACATTGTTACGGTGTAACATGAGAATAATACTTCAAGTTTGGTTTACAGGAAATGTGGCCTAATGTCAATCCGGTTATATACGATACCTCAAGTCTCATCTTGGAGAATCATCAATTAGGTTTCAAGCAGGAGAAGGAAATGGTGTGGCAGATAGAGTAGCAAAGGAAGCTCTTTCTTTTTCGAATTATGCTTATAAATTGTATTATGTAGTGCCAATTTGGGTTTGTTCTCATGTTCAGGTGGACAATCATGTGTAATTTCAAAGTTTGGTTAATGAAAAGTAGTTGTTGAGCCAAAAAAGAAAAAGAGTTTAACAATGGATAAATGTTGCAAAAAAGAGTATTTTTTAAGGGTGAACTGCATGAATAATATTTTTGGGAGGGCTAATTAGGTGACTACTGTTGATTCTGAAAATCACACAAGGGGCAAAACAGTAAACTCAATGGATCTAATCTCGTGTATTGATTAAACTCGGCGGAGTTACAAGATTGCTTAGATCGTAAAAATATTGGCTTGCGAAGTAAGAAGTTAAAAGCTAAGGTATCTGCTCTTGGTCTCTTAGGTCTCCCAGATGATTGTGGATGTTTGAGTCGTGGTGAAGATTCCTCTATTTATAAGGTTTTGAGTCGGCCTACATCAAGGGGATTTTCTTTTCCTTGTTCCATCAGGATAAGAAAATCTCTCTTTTCTCTCGGGAAAATCGGGAAAGATTCCGCAATTCTCGGAGATTGGTGCGAGTCAGCAATAATTGGGCTTTTAGGCCGAGCTCTGCATATTGGTCGTAAATATGGGCCCCCCTCACTTGATCTGAACCGTCGTTAACCGGAATCAATTGTGTAACATCCCGATTTCTTGTATATGCGGAGAGGCTTATAAGAATTGATTTGGCTACCTATGTCACCAAAGTGCACTTATCTTTTCGGGAACTTGTCCAGAGAGAACTCCAGAGTTAAGCGTGCTTGAGCTGGAGCAATTTAAGGATGGGTGACCTACCGGGAAGTGATTCGCGGTATCGTGTGAGTGAGGACAAAACACGGGGAAAGATCACGTGGTGATTGCAGGGTCAGTAAACAAGTATTACAAGCCTCCCGGACTAACGCACCGGCCGTCGGACAAGGGTGGGGCCCACGGGCCGAGAGAGGGCATGGGGCCCACAGGTAGGGGCGGTCGGGGCGTTATAAGTGGTATCAGAGCCGAACCCAAACACGTGTGTGGAGTCAGGTGGGCTCACACCGTCTAGGGTGACGATCCTGGTGTGCAACGAGGACGTTGCGCTCTATGAGTGGGGGTGATTGTAACATCCCAATTTCTTGTATATGCGGAGAGGCTTATAAGAATTGATTTGGCTACCTATGTCACCAAAGTGCACTTATCTTTTCGGGAACTTGTCCAGAGAGAACTCCAGAGTTAAGCGTGCTTGAGCTGGAGCAATTTAAGGATGGGTGACCTACCGGGAAGTGATTCGCGGTATCGTGTGAGTGAGGACAAAACACGGGGAAAGATCACGTGGTGATTGCAGGGTCAGTAAACAAGTATTACAAGCTTCCCGGACTAACGCACCGGCCGTCGGACAAGGGTGGGGCCCACGGGCCGAGAGAGGGCATGGGGCCCACAGGTAGGGGCGGTCGGGGCGTTATAAATTGGGTCGGTCTTGGTTCAAACCGGGGAGTGCTAAACTCACCACTAACAATAATTCCACCCCTCAGTTCAGCGAAGGAGTGTCTTGAGTTTAGTGAAGTTCATGGAGAATTATTTAGTCCGGTTGGAAGTGAGATCGGTGTCTTTTGTCTTTGACGGTTGAATGACCTCGGCGTATTTCGAGTTTGGCGAATCTTTCCCAAGAAGACTTGTCGCTTCAGTTTCTTCAATTGTCGCGTGAATTGAGGGATTTTGTCATGATTATTTCTCTTTTTATATATCCCCCTCTCTCTTCGGTTTTCCTCATTTCTCTGCCCATAAAGGTAACTCATTTCTTCTCTCTTTATTTCTTGCTTTCTCTTTATTTATCGGATTCCGACGATCTTTGTTGCGAAGTTCCTTTGATTCGTTTGAAGATTTATGAGTTTCAGACCGCTCTTGTCTGCTTCTTGTGCTTCTCCGGCTAATTTCCTGCAATTTCTTTTTCCTTTTTCGCGACTCTTCGTCTGTCCTTTGCGATTTCCCTTTTTTGTTCTTCAGTCGTCGATTTTGAAAGGAAAGATCAAACAGAGGTTCCTCAGTTTGTTCGCCGCAACTCGCGCCGCGCGGGAGCTCGTGGCGTCGCTCCGCCTCCGATTCAAGTTCCTAGTCTCCTTGATCGGGACAGTGACGAAACTGAAGCTCAAAGACGCTTCGACGAAGAGATGGACCCGACAGTGAGTGTTAACAGACCGGCACATGTCGTCCGAGGAGATAGCGTCGGCAATGATCTTCCCGCGGCTGATGAGTCTCGACTTGTTGGTGCGGAGAGGCTTTTCCCGACTTGACGAGTTGGTGATGACATACCCGAATCGAGTAACCCCCGACCTCGGGTTTATCCTTCTCACGTTGAGGCTCAAATTCGGCATGATGCGACGTTCGCTGCCGAGTTCGAAAGAGAGCTGGAGGCCGAGCGAAAGGAGGCGTAAGATGAGCAGATCCGCCGTGACGCAGTTGTTGCTTCTCAACTTACTGAGGAGCTCGAGACCCGTGCTCAGGAAAAGGTTAGGGCATCAAGTGGAGGTGTTGTTCCGGACAATCCTTTGGAGGACAGCCTAGAAGGGAAGCCCCGAATTCACATGGCTCCCCTGGCAGTGCGGCCGTAGACTGTTGGACCGACCTGCCTATTTATGGCTGGGGTCGACGAACTGGTCGGGTCTCTTCACTTTCAGGGTACAGTGGACGTTATTTGCATGGGTAGTCACCAACGACCGTGGGATGCTCCCAAGGGGTACGTCTGTGTTTATGAAGCTTGGTTCAAGGCTTGCAGGCTCAGCTTTCCTTTACCCGGATTGCTCTTTGATTACTGCAAGAGGTGGAATGTTGCGATTTACCAGCTTAACCCTACGAGCGTAGTTAACATAAAGGGGCTTCTGTCTATGGAAGCTGAGCTCGGCATCTTGGTTTCCACTCTGATGTTCGAAAAACTTACCTCGGTTAACATAGCTGAGGCTAAACCCTGATACTTCTCGGTGTAGTTGTTGATTTTTGAGCTGTGAGAGCCAATCGAGGGCGGTTTCGCCGAGATTTTCGATGAATAATTGGCACCTCGCAACATCTTGTTCCTTCTCGGTTTGGAATATGAAGCGGTTCATCATGATGCCGAAGGAGGTCATGAAGTGTCGCGGGTCCGAGTTGCCTTCGTACTGCTGGATTTTAAACCTTTCCAGACGCCGAACTGAGATGTTGAGGATCCGTTGCGTGAATGGAGTCTTCTGTGTTTCCTGAATCACGCGGCCAATCTTGAGCGCCGAGCTGGTGGCTTGGTGGAACTTGGACTTCATACCCTGGAGTTGGGCTTTGACGCTGTCGAATGCATGATCCATGGACGTTAGATCAGTGGTGCGAGCTCCCTGGTTACCAGTTGATCCGGGAGTTGAAAAGAGGGTTCGGTGGAGTTCGGCGAGTGTTTCTTCATTAGGTCGGAGAGATGTTTGCCCGAGCTCCGCGAGGTGGTCAGTGAATGCTGTTTGTGGCGAGAAGGGAGTCAAACCTTTCGTCGTTTCTTTTGGTGCTCTCGGTGAGTTGTGTCGCTAGAGTTTGCAGCTGAGCGGTTAAATTTTCGGAAACCGAGGTCGTGGTGACAGGGGTGGTTTCTGGTAGGGTTGGGTTTGGTGTAACGAACTCCTCCTGATCTCCCAAGGTGTCATCGCCGTTTCCGTTGTTCACTGCTGGGTTGATCGGAGGTTCGGCCATGGCTGAGTTAAGATCCGAGAATTTACTGTTTTGTTTAAGACTGAATCTTCCCCACAGACGGCGCCAATTGTTGATTCTGAAAATCAGACAAGGGGCAAAATAGTAAACTCAATGGATCGAATCTCGTGTATTGATTAAACTCGGCGGAATTACAAGATTTCTTAGATGGTAAAAAGATTGGCTTGTGAACTAAGAAGTTAAAAGCTAAGGTATCAGCTCTTGGTCTTTTAGGTCTCGTAGGATGATTGTGGATGTTTGAGTCATGGTGAGGATTCCTCTATTTATAAGGTTTTGAGTCGGCCTAAATCAAGGGGATTTCCTTTTCCTTGTTCCATCAGGATAAGGAAATCTCCCTTTTCTCTCCGGGAAATCTTGAAAGATTCCGTAATTCTCGGAGATCGGTGCGAATCAGCACTAATTGGGCTTTTGGGCCGAGCTCGGCCTGTTGGTCGTAAATGTGGGCCCCCTTCACTTGATATGAACCATCGTTAACTGGAATTAATTGGTCCGGTCTTGGTTCAAACCGGGTTAAACCGGAGTGTGCTAAACTCACCACTAACAACTACCATTGGAATGCAGTCAATTATGTTTATAACAATAGTCAATTGTCCAGAATAAGATAAATTATCGAAAAAGCCCTTGCTTCCTTATTCTGGACATTGCTTTTTGTCTGACTGGAAGCGACTTGTCTGTGTAAAAGGTGCAGATGTTAGTGTCTATTTTCGTTCAATAGGAGGAAAAACTTTTAGAATTGTCATTTTCCCTCCTTTTCGTTTTGCGCTATGTGTACTGATATGCTTGGTTTTTGTCATTTTCTGTCACATATTTTGGTATTTCTTTTGATTACTTTATCGTGTTAAAGTTCGTTTTTAGAGTCGTTTAGTCCTTTATTTAGTTATCCCAGGTAAAAAGGCGTTTAAGGAAGAAATTTGAGTTACTTAGGCAAAAACGCGTGGAACTGTGCAGAAAGGACCAGAATTGATCGATGCAAGAAGTGCATCGATCGATGGAGCATAGCCTCAGAAACCAGAATCGATCGATGCAATGAGTGCATCGATCGATGGAGTATGGCCCGAGAAACCAGAATCGATCAATGCAAGGAGTGCATCGATCGATGGAACATGGCCCGAGAAACCAGAATCGATCGATGCAAGCAGTGCATCGATCGATGGGGGCATGCCCAGAGGATCCAAAATCGATCGATGCATGCCGGCGAGAAGAAAAAAGAAATTTCTGATTTTCCTGTTTTGTCCCGGAAACTGCATGTTTTAACCTAATCCGCTCAGAACCCTATAAAAACTTATTTCTCAACCACTTTTAGGCTAGGAATTATTTGCTATTTCAGACTTTTCGCTCTTGATCATTGTTAGCTTTGGAGAAGAATCTCTGCATCTATTGAGAAGAATTATAAACCCTTTTCTCTCTTGATTTATATTATGAGTTCTTGATATATCATGGTTTTTACCCTGTTTAAGCCATGATATAAGTCCGTTTTATCGAGTCTTTATTCTATTATAGAGTCTTTTAGAGTCTTTTACAGGTTTTAGCACATTTGGAGCATTATTGGAGATATTGGAGTTTTATGGAGCATTATGGAGCAAAACTGAAGTCTGGTGACTAAGTGCCCGATCAAAGCGTCAAGCATCGAAAGATACCCACTGGTATCGATCGACACCCATCGAAGCAGATTACAAGTCGCGACTTTAATGAAGTTTGAAGAATTGCAGAACTTGCCCAGAAGACTTTAATATTTACAAGAAGACCCCAATTCGTGTTTAGACTATTAAATTAGGTTTTACAGCCACTTTGGCTGTGTGCTTTTCATTAAGATTATTTTGAGGATTTCAGAGAGAGCTTGAGACAGAGAAGACAAGTCAGAACTCTGCTCGTCTGAGAGAAGATTTCGAACCTCTGTTTTATTCTCTACTCTTATTTATTCTATTGATGATTTATTCAGTTATGTTGATTGTTTCAGTTTCCATGTCTGAGTAGATCTCTTGTTAGGTTAAGGGTTCTCAATAGGGTTTTCTCTGAATGCTAGATTGATTTGTTATTAGGATTCACTATCTGAATTGATTCTTCGCCATAGGTTGTTTGCAAAGCTAATTCTAGATTGATCACCTAGAACTTAGATCTTAGGATAATTGATTAGGCGCGAGAGTGCGATTAATTACCTGACAGAACCTAGGGTGAGCAAAGTAACTATTCTCAAAGAGATTTGGTTTAGTTGTTTTGTGAATAAATCAAACTTGATAATAAAAGCTTGTTTAGACTTTAGGATTCACAAAGTGATTTGGAATTCCTAGGATTTAGACTTAGATAGTTTTCGCAACGAGAGTTGGTTAGCTATATCTTAGTGATTTGAGTTCAAGAACCGTACTAAATCTGAATCCTGTTAGTTAATTTATCTGCATTTAGTGATTCCCTGAGAAATACCATGAACCTATCTTTTTCCAATTGATTTCACAACCGTTTTAACTTGCATTATGTTTTCAATACCATTAATCACTTAACGTAATTCTCACATGTTTATTCTATTGTGTGTTTCTATGGGTCCTTGTGTTCGACCCTTAGCTATACTATAACTACTGCTTTAGTATCTAAATAGGTATTAATTTGAGCATATCAAATTTGGCGCCGTTGCCGGGGACTCAATTCGCCATTAGATTACGTTTGTGAATTTTGACTAAGTTCGTCGGTATCGATCGATACTCACTAGTATCAGTCGATACTCGTTGTCCTCTTTTGTTGATATCGATCGACACCACTTGGTATCGGTCGATACTTAACGTGTTACCAAGTTACTTACGTTCTTGACTTCTGTTTTCAGGTGTATGCCATATCATAAGACAAGAAGGAACAAGAACACTCAGCTAGTTGAACTGTCATTGGAGCAACTAGCACTTGTAGAACGCACAAACAGAAAGGCAAAGAAACCAGCAGAGATGAACAACAATCAAGTAGAGTTGGTTCGAGATGAGGCTGGTGCCTATAGAGACCGAGAGGGTCGTTTGTGCAATGAGAGAGGACAACGTCTGGATGGAGAGGGGAACATCATTCCACCTGCTCTTGTTGTCGCTGGGAATGCCGCTTGGAACGCGAATCCAGTGAATGCTAAGAACGATGTGGTTAACCGTGGTAGGACGATTGGTGAGTGCAACAGACCTGACCAGTTTTACGCAAATCGCTCTGCAATCCGTCCTCCTGCTTTCCCAAGGAATGACTTTGAGCTGAAACCTGCATACTACACTCTTGTTGGACAGCACCCTTTTCATGTTCTTTCCAGCGAGCATCCTATGGATCATGTTGAGAGGTTCGAGGACTTGGTCACTAGCATCAAGAGCAATGGAGTGTCTTACGACTACCTCTCCTGCAAGCTTTTCCCATACTCTCTTGGTGGAGAAGCAACCTACTGGCTGAAGCAGTTACCTCCTGGATCGCTGACTAACTGGGAGGAAACTAAGACTGCTTTCCTGACCAAATTTTATGATGATGCAAGATCCGAGGACCTGAGGAACAAAATCTCGCAATTTTCTCAAGAACCTACTGAGGCGTTCAAGGCTGCTTGGACGAGGTTCAAATCGTATCAGAGAGACTGTCCACATCATGGATACTCTGATGTTCAGCTGATGGGGTTCTTCTTTAGAGGACTTGATTGGAGGTACCAAATGACTTTGGATGCTTCAAGCAATGGAAACTTCAACACCAGGTATCCTGATGAAGCCTATGTCCTGATTGAGAACTTGGCGTCTAGCAATAGCACCAAGAATGCTGATTTTGAGCGGAAGAAGCTAGTTGGTAACGTGGATGGTTCACAGATCGCTGACTTTCAAGCTAAGTTGGATTCTATGCATAGTCTTCTGATGGGCAAGACACAGAAAACGGTTCACTTTGCTGAAGATGTCAAGGTATTCAACGAGGATGAAGTGGAGGATGTTAACTACATTTGTGGTTCTGGTTTTCAGGGTCAGAGAAATCAATTCAACAACCGAAACTTCAACAACAACTATCAGCAAGGAGGGTCGAATCAGTTTAGCCAGAAACCATCTCAGAACAGTGGGTATGTCAGGAACTATGGGAATTCATCTTATCAGCCTGTACCTGCTAAGCTCCCAGATAGCAAGATCGAGGCTATGTTTGAACAGTTGTTTCAAGGACAGCAGCATCTCACAGTGAATCTCAACGGAAAGATAGATGAGGTGTACAAGGATCTGAGCGGAAGGATCGATGCTCCCAATACACATCAGAAGATGCCGGAAACGCAAGTGGCTCAAACTGTAGCAGCTGTGAAAGCAAAGGCGACTCAGGCTCATAACGAATATGTCAATGCCATCACCTTTCCCAGTGCAGGAAATCTCGAACACCTTTCAGAAGGTGATTTCGAAGCTGATTCGTCAGTATCGATCGACACCATCCCGGTATCGATCGACACCACTGCTGAAGAAACGATACATGAACCTTTTGTCTATCGATACCCCCCTGGTATCGATCGACACCCATCGCAATCTGAACCAGAGACCGTGAAAGGACTGGAGATAGTTGAGGAACGTGTCTACAAGCCTAAAGTTCCATACCCCCGATTACCCAGACACCTCAGGGACCCCATTTCCCCAAAGCAGCTGCGTGGCTTTGAGAAGATGGTACGAAGAATTCCACACACACACACTTTTGAAGAAGCCCTAGAATGTCGCCCTCTACTAAGCCACTTTCGAGATTGTAGAGAAATTGAGGAAGAGATTAAGGCACTTTTCGCCAAAGTCAGGAGTTCACCGCCTCCACTGAAGCGGTTGACTAAGATGGAAGACCCAGGGAAATTTTCAGTTCCATGCTCCTTCTCTGGAGTCGAAATCAAGGAATCACTGGCTGATTCAGGGTCTAGCGTGAATGTCATGTCTAAGGCACTTGCAGAGAAGCTTAAGATCGATGACATACGACCTACTCAGATGCCTCTCACATTCGCGAACTCTTCCACATCTGTTCCGTACGGTACAATCCCTGACTTGATGGTTAAGGTAGGAGACTGTCTGGTTCCTACTGATTTTCAGGTTGTGGAGATGCATGCAAGGTCTAGCACGCCTTTGATTCTTGGGAGACCGTTCATGGCTACTGCTGGCGCAATTATGAACACACTCAGTAGGAGGATTTCATTCTCATACATTGACAAACAGGTCTCCTATGAAGCCATCCCTTCTAGACGGACTCCGAAACGGATTTCTTGTATCACTGTTGGTGCAGGAGAAACATTGATGGTTGATCTTTTGGACGAGCCTGATGCTGTGCCAACTGTCATAGAAGCTCTGGATCATCCTCCTATCATCGCCAGGAAAGTCATCAAAAAGACTAAGGCAAAGACGGATGTGAAGAACAGAAAAGTCGAGTGTGCCACATGTGTCACTTTAGCCCCTCAGAAGTGCGATGGAGATTCGATCGAGTACAAGGTGAAGTGCAAGGGGCGCTCGAAACCATTCTCTGAAGCCAAAATCATCCTAACTCCAGAGCTGAAAGAGAAAGGGCAAGAAGTTATTGAGCGTATGCTGCGCAAAACTCTGAGTTTGGAAGTGTCTAGTTGTGGGACTTGCATGGGAGTGCGTTCCCTACTTCCTTCCGACAGATCGTCCGTACAGTCAAGCTTGTGACGTTAACCAAGCGCTGAGTGGGAGGCAACCCACTGGTAAGTCTGTACATACGTTTTTATTTTCATTTATTTTTAATTTTTGGTTTTGTGTCTTGTGTTAAGCGTGAAACAGATTTGACGCGGAGTATCGATCGACACCAGTCAGTGTCGATCGATACCGAGTGTCGTAAAGAGGAGCATAACTTTCATAAGTTTTAATAGACACCATCCAGTGTCGACCAAAAACGACAAGTGTCAATCGATACCCCTGGGTATCGATAGATGCTCCACGGCCAGGGAAGTTTTCTTAAAACCCTACGGTTTTGTCTTCTTCCTGACAATCCCTCATCGTTCGATACCGCCGCCCCTCTCTCCCTCAAATCCCAACTTTTTCAAATTTTCACCGAATTGAGCTATTTAAGTGTCGGGATTCATTAGAATTTCACCCTCTATCCGTTTCTAACACTTATTTCTCAATCCAACAAAGGTATGATCTCGATATTTCAATCCGATTTTTAGGTTATGGGTTTGTGAAATTCCACTCCTTACAACTTGTTTTTATCGATGCATGTCGTTTGCTGAGTTGTCCTAGGGTAGTTTCGAACCGATCCTTACCTTTAAATTGCCTTGATTTTCATTGTTGATGATTTGGAATTTTTAATGTCGATGCAAACTGATATTGCTTCAGGGTATCGATCGATACCCTATGGCATCGATCGATACCCTCATACCTAATTTTGCGAATTTGCTTGTGCTGATCTGAGAAGTGTTTGATTTATGTGGTATTGTTTGTTTATCTTTGATTGCAGATGTCTGCACAAAAGAGAGCACGGACTTAAAGTGAGACAAGGACGTTTAAGGTGAATGAGCGAGTCGAGGCAAGAATTTCATCGAAATGGGTTGAGGTAGTGGTTAAAGCTTGTCTTGACGACAACCGCTATAGAGTCGTGCCAGTCAATCAACCTACAACCAGCCTTCTAGTGAACGAGCATTCCATCCGCGCTCTCCGTACATCGAGCTCTAGCCAGCTACCGACAACGTACAAGCTGAATGACAGGGTTAAGTAGATGGCGGATATTGGCGTCACGGTTTTGTGAGCAATGTCCGGGGTCGTGACAACTACAGAGTTATATTTGATGGAGAGACAGAGGAAGATGAGCTTCCGGGTAGTGCGTTAAGCAGAGCTTCTCCACCATCAGCCACACGGTCTGCACCACCGCCTCCACCTATGAACCCTACTCCTAGGTCCGCTTGTATTCCTTCTGCCTTTTTAGCACACCAACGAAGCCCTTGGCCCAGACGAGAGGGTACCAAGATAGTCTGCGAAAGACATTGGGATGGGCAGGAGAAGGCGTATGCCTTGAGTGATGACACCGCCTTCAGACCCATTTCCGAGGAGTGGGACGATTTCGACACGCTGTTCTATAACGCGTGGTTGGGTGTTACCATAGAGCCCACCAGGTTTGTGGAAGGGCTCTCTTTGCATCAGCTGGGCCTCGACACAGATTTGGCTCATCTGCTTGAGCGGATTGGTTTTGGTCACATGGCTACACAGCAGCATGACCTCTACCCAGACTTGGTTCGTCAGTTTATGGCGACAGCTCGCATTAGCTATTCAGATGAGGTTCTGCGAGACGCACATGGTGATAGCCTCTCCTTCATGGCTCACGGAGTGAGGTACAAGATTTCGTTCCCTGATCTCTATGATCTCTATGGGTTTCGGAGGGATCGCAAGAGGGTTGCCCTTCCAGCTGGCCATCCTGACATGCGTGGATTTTGGGCATGGTTTGGGAACGGTACCTACGAGTCTAAGACGTCCACTCAGATGGACATTCGACATCCGGTCCTGCATTGTTTCGTTAGGATCATGAGCACTACTCTCCTGTGCAAGATGGAGCCTAACAAGATGAGAGTATATGAGCTTCTGCTTTTGTTTCTGGCTGTCAGGGATATTATCCCTGAGCAGAATTTTGATTGGCCTGAGCTTGAGGATGTTAACCTTGGGGCTGTTTTTGCGCATCATCTGGTCTCTCAGAAGACCAAACCATTCATGGGGACGAGCACGAAGAAGGAGTCAGTTGGTAGTCTTCTGACACCTATCTTTCAGCACCTCCAGATCAGTACTACGAGCTGCAGGATAGTCACTGCGCGTCGCTACATGGATGAGGCTCACCTGAGGAACCTCAGGTGGTTGAAGACCAGGAGGAAGTGGATCCTTAGTAGATCTGATGGGAGCTTTCTGGTGCAGCTACCTGACAGGGATATGACAGATGTATCTGAGAATCCTGCTCCTGCAGAGCTGTTGACCCCGATCTCTGCGACTAGACGACAGGTTCGTCCACCTGCTTACATCCCATCCACTTCACGTCAGGGCAGACGTGCGCAGGCTGCACCGTGCCCACCTATCCCTGAGCCACAGTGGCCTGAGGACACATACGTCCCGATGGAGCCAGCTGCTTTCCAGAGGCTGATGATAGCGAGCATGAAGAGCATCTGGGCTGCTGTTCGCTGCCGTTGCACGATTGACACGGATGCTGATCCATCGTCCCAGCCTGGACCTTCACACACCGCTGCCGCTTCTGCTTCTGATGGTGATTATGAGGAGACGCAGGATTAGTCTTCTCTATCTTCACGTTTGTATTTTTCTTTCTTTTTCTTTTATTTTTCTTTTCTGTTGAACTTATGTCAGTATTTGTTTTTGCATTTGAACTTCTTTGGATTTATGTTTGATCTACCATGTTGCTTTTAACCTATTTTTGAGTGTTCCTAACAGTGCTAACCTTTAACACTTTGGATCACTTTCTCTGGTTAAGCAACTCGACACCCCTGATTTTCAATCAGTGTGTCGACATACGGTCGGTATCGATCGATACCCTCCAGTATCGATCGATACCCTGTAAAGGTACGGTTTACACTTTTTCATAATCCATTCAGTTCATTTGTTTTCTTTAACCAACTCTATGCTAGATAACATTGGGGACAGTGTTGTTTAAGTCTGGGGGAGGTAGTCGCTGACTTTGTTTTTGTTTTTCTTAGAGTCGGTCCGTTTTTGAGTCATTCGTTGTTTTATTGAGTCAAAACTTTTTCTGACACTGTGATATTTTTCTTGAATCTATTGAGCTGACCTTGCTTCTAAGTGACAATTGTTACAGAATCAGCTCTAGATCGACTAATGAAAAATCCAAAGGCTGACCAGTTAACCAGAAGACACTCATGTTTCCAGCAAAGCTCCTTAAAGCCTGAGCCAAAATTTTTGCACTTCATCGATGTGGTTAGTATTCATAGAGTTTGATTCCTCATTCGTATCTGACAAAGGAACCCATGTGTTTGAAAGAATGATAATTATCTCCCTGTTACAAGTTAATTAATAAATAAGTGCATTAAAAGATGAAATGATTTTCTTCTGAGTAGAGGGTTAGGAAAATTTCCAGCGATCCCATTATTCTACTTTAGAGGGAATGATCACACAAAGGATTGGAAGCGAGGTTAGTATTTTCCTATGATGCCATTATTCGCCTACATCCTTTGATACATTGAGAGGAAAGAACCGAGATTTGGTGGCAAACACCATCAATACTCGCGTCTCATACCTTGATATGTATATGCAGATCTAAAAAAAGAGAACATAATAATAAATAAGTCTGGGGGAGAGAAATCGATACAAAAAGTGTGAAAAAGGGTGGTTCCTTGTCATGATATTGTATGGGAAAGAATCTAGAAGGCTCTTGATATTAATTCACAGCGATGAAACTGGCGAGGAGGGCTTGATTGAACAATGCTGCGAAATAATGTGTGTAGTCTGGGAAGCTGAGAATGTCTACGGAGAAGTACATGGTAGTTAGATCAAAAGCTGGGTGACATATGGGTGCTTGGGAAAAGGGTCATTGCAACGTTTCAAGATAAGGTGAGTCTCTACGTTTTTAAACCTCTTTCTCTGGTTTAGTCTTCTATTTGCTTGAGGGCAAGCAAAGGCTAAGTCTGGGGGAGTTGATATATCATGGTTTTTACCCTGTTTAAGCCATGATATAAGTCCGTTTTATCGAGTCTTTATTCTATTATAGAGTCTTTTAGAGTCTTTTACAGGTTTTAGCACATTTAGAGCATTATTGGAGATATTGGAGTTTTATGGAGCATTATGGAGCAAAACTGAAGTCTGGTGACTAAGTGCCCGATCAAAGCGTCAAGCATCGATCGATACCCCCTGGTATCGATCGACACCCATCGAAGCAGATTATAAGTCGCGACTTTAATGAAGTTTGAAGAATTGCAGAACTTGCCCAGAAGACTTTAATATTTACAAGAAGACCCCAATTCGTGTTTAGACTATAAAATTAGGTTTTACAGCCACTTTGGCTGTGTGATTTTCATTAAGATTATTTTGAGGATTTCAGAGAGAGCTTGAGACAAAGAAGACAAGTCAGAACTCTGTTCGTTTGAGAGAAGATTTTGAACCTCTGTTTTATTCTCTACTCTTATTTATTCTATTGATGATTTATTCAGTTATGTTGATTGTTTCAATTTTCATGTCTGAGTAGATCTCTTGTTAGGTCCAGGGTTCTCAATAGGGGTTTCTCTGAATGCTAGATTGATTTGTTATTAGGATTCACTATCTGAATTGATTCTTCGCCATAGGTTGTTTGCAAAGCTAATTCTATATTGATCACCTAGAACTTAGATCTTAGGATAATTGATTAGGCGCGAGAGTGCGATTAATTACCTAACAGATCCTAGGGTGAGCAAAGTAACTATTCGAAAAGAGATTTGGTTTAGTTGTTTTGTGAACAAATCAAACTTGATAATAAAAGCTGGTTTAGACTTTAGGATTCGCAAAGAGATTTGGAATTCCTAGGATTTAGACATAGATAGTTTTCGCAACGAGAGTTGGTTAGCTATATCTTAGTGATTTGAGTTCAAGAACCGTACTAAATCTGAATCCTGTTAGTTAATTTATCTGCATTTAGTGATTTCCTGAGAAATACCCTGAACCTATCTTTCTCCAATTGATTTCACAACCGTTTTAACTTGCATTATGTTTTCAATACCATTAATCACTTAGCGTAATTTTCACATCTTTAATATATTGTGTGTTCTGTGAGTCCTTGTGTTCGACCCCTAGCTATACTATAACTACTGCTTTAGTATCTAAATAGGGTATTAATTTGAGCATATCAGTTCTTCATCTCTTTGCTTGTTCGCTGCTGTCATGTCTGAGTCGGTATATAGTTAGGTTTAGGATTTCAAGGGAATCCATGAATTAGACATAGATAGGGATTTATCTTTTGTGATTTTCACTTTTTGTTGTGTTTATTGGTTATGCTTAAGTTGATCGCTTAGCTTCTGAACTAGGGCTTAATCTATACCACAGAAGTGTGGTAGGTTGCTAGAAAGAACATAAGCGAGCGAATTGTCCTTAGCCT
Source organism: Eutrema japonicum (assembly GCA_030161315.1). Taxonomy (NCBI): domain Eukaryota; kingdom Viridiplantae; phylum Streptophyta; class Magnoliopsida; order Brassicales; family Brassicaceae; genus Eutrema; species Eutrema japonicum. The sequence continues at coordinate 34,036,635 of BSQW01000012.1, forward strand.
GCGGAAGTTGATGTTAACGCGATAACATATAGAACCTGCTCTTTAATGCTTATATAGAGTTATATGCCAACAGAAGTTAGGATTTTAGGTTGCTAGATTTAGTAATCAATGCCACAGAAGTGGATTGGTTAGATATTCATGATTGAGTTTGAAACTTGTGTTTAGTCATTCCTTGAATAGTTGTCTGATTCGTGATTTATGGATTCTTGAGAATGAACCCTTGACCTAACGCTTTTCCTTTATTGAATTTACATCGTCTTAATTGCTATCATCACTTTTCCAAAACCAACCATATTATTGTTTTAGCTTAGTTTCATAATTGTGAGAATTGTAGGGTAACCTTGGTCTCTGTGGATTCGATCCTAAAGTACTGCATTGACAATCGTTACGATTGCGGTAGTGTGAACTTTAGTATTAATTGACTTAGTAAAAACACTGAAATTAATTTGGCGCCGTTGCCGGAGACCAATAGTGTTACCTTCAATTCTGAATTAGAAATTTAGTCTAAGATTCACTAACATATTCTACCGTGTTCCCTTGTGTGTTTCAGGTGTCTGACAGAAAAGCTGAATAGATTTATCAGAAGCAGGGGCTCTGAAACCCTTCGCGAGCTCAGCAACGAAGAGCTAGCAAGGCTAGAACGAAGGAACCTAAGAGCAAGGTAAATTCCTGTCATCATGGAAGATCAGAACAACGACCAACAAAATGCTGTAGCAACCGAACTGTAGAGACTGCAACAACAAGTGCAGCAGTTGCAACAACAACAACAACATCAGCAACAACAACAGCAGCAGCAGCCTGCCATTGGGGACTTGGACACGCCTCATGCTTTCTATCAGAACAGAGCTGCCATCCGTCCACCAGGTATTACGAGGCAAGATTATGACATCAAACCTCAGATGACTGCATTGGTGAAGCAGCACATATTTCATGGTCTACCTGCAGAGCATCCAATGGACCACATTGAGAATTTCAAAGAAATCTGCAGCACTACCAAGTCGAATGGGGTACAAGTTTATTACCTCAAGTGCAAACTCTTCCCTTTCTCTTTGGCGGACAAGGCGCTGAGATGGCTCAAGTCACTTCCACCTGGGTCGTTGACTACTTGGAATGAATGCAGAGCTACTTTCTTGGACCACTTCTACACCAAGTCTAAGACAGTCTCACTGCGAAAAAAAATCACTACTTTCCAGCAGCACGTGAGAGAGTCTTTTTGCGAAGCTTGGGAAAGGTTCAGAGAGTACCGCAGAGAGTGCCCACATCACGGGTACTCGGATGAGCAGATTCTAAGCATCTTTTACGATGGAGTTGAGTGGGACTATAAGAACGCCCTTAATGCTGCAAGCAACGGGGATTTTATGACTAAGACTAAGGAAGGGGCGTACCAGCTGATATAGAACTTGGCTTCAAGTTTTGGAAATCGATATCTTGAGTACGACAGATCTAAACGTGTCAACGGTGTGGATTCGCAGAAGATTGATGAGCTGACTGCGAAAGTGAACTTGCTACTGAAGGGGAATCAGAGAGGTGTGCAGTCTTACGAGGAGGTAGGAGATGCAATTCTATGTCAGGGATTGGTTAAAGATGAAACTGATTAGCAACAGGAGGTGAACTACGTGAGTGGACAAGGGTACATGCAGAACATAAGTTTCAAAAATAATTACATGAACCATCCAAATCTGTCTTACGGAAGCACCAACGTGGAGAATCCCCAAGATCAAGTCTATCACCAGCAAGTTCATCACCCCCAAGGGAAACAATTTGTGCAAAACACAGGCGTCTCAGGATTCTCTCAAAATTTCCATGGCTCGAACATGTTTCAAGGTGGGTTCCAGCATAAACAACCGTTCAACTCCTTCCATATAACAAAACCTGCTGTAAGAACCAGAATTCGCACATATCATGGATCGGCGAATTCAGTTTAGGGTTTAGGAGAATTATTTTTATTAGATTTATAGATGTGCCGTTTAAGGGTGCCTACGTACCCTTTAAAGGGATCAAGCCAAAACGTAGTTCTTGTTACAAAGGATGTTTCTGTCTAAGTTCTCTCTTCATTGATTGCGAGATTATGAGATGATCCTTATTATGAATAGGGGGTTCCCCTATTTATAAGCTCTTCCTTTTCCTTCTTGACTTTGTATTGGCAATTATTCTTTTTCCTTAAAGCTGATAAGGATAATATACTTTCTTCTCGGGATTTGCTTTTATCCAAATAAAGGAAATCTTCTCTTTATTAATTAAAGGAAATTTCCCTTTAATTTCGTAGATCGGTCTCGATGGGCCTTGAAGTCGATTATTGGGCTGATTTAAACTCAAATCGGGTTAAACTGGGGGAGTGCTAAATCCCCCTCTAACAATTAGTCCCCCCCTCAGTTTGGCGAAGAAGTGTTCGAGTTTGGCGGATTTCTTTGGAGAATTCTTTAGCTCGATTGGAGTTGAAATCAGCATCTAGTCGAATTTCCTTTTAGCCGTTGTTCGGCTTTGTTCCTGCAAAAATTACTAAAGACGAGAGATTGAACTCGAGGCTGAGCTCGGTGTTTGTTAGTTAAGTGCGAGGTCGGACTCGGCTTATCCTACGGGCAAAGTTGGTGCTCGGTCTTGATAATTTGTGCGAGAAGTCGACGAGCTGTGATTGTAAGCTGCTCAATTGTAAGGTCGGCAAGCTGCGAGGTCAGAGGGCTGCGACTGCGAGATCGGTGAACTGCGAGGTCAATGAGTTGTGACTGCGATGTCGGTGAGCTGCGAGGTCGGCGAACTGCGATAGCTGCGATTGCGAGCTACCTAACCGCGAGGTCGACGAACTCTGACTGCGAGCTGCCTAACTGCGTGGTCGACGAACTCTGACCGCGGGCTACCTAACTGCGCAGTAGGCGATATGTCTGATTGGGATGTAGGCAGATGTCTCCTTTTTTCTTAGTTGACCGTGGTTTGGCTTGGACCCTTCGATATAATCTGGAAAGAAAATCTCCTCGAATAATAAAGTAAAATGATTTTGATAAGGGGTACCCGGATTTTAGGGAGCTCGGTAGACGAGCTGTGATGTGTAGCGAACGGAGCTCGGAAGCTCCTGTGAGATTATTAGCTCGGTTTCTGCTGATTGATTGTCGGGATCGAAGAGCTGCTTTATGAAGAGCGTCTTTTGGGTTTTCTTTGATTTTATAGCTGCGCCTCGGAAAAGGCTGCATATGTACCCTTTTGAAGGGATCAAGCCATTCGTAGTTCGGGGCATAAGGGTTTTGCAAACTATGTGAGCTCGGCTTACGAGATTTGCGAACTATGAAAGCTTCGGCTTATATTACTTAGTCTATCTTGACTGTAGTGAATTCGAGTTCGACTTTTGTGAGGTCGTAAAATGATACGATCCTCTCGGGTTCATCATGCACAAAATTGGGGCCGTAAACAATACGGTCTTAGCCGGGGTGTAGAGGATGAACTCTATTCTACGACCTATTCGAGATCGGCGATGGTGATGAGATCGGCTGACTAATTTGCGATTGTTGAGAAATCCGCTTCTTAATTTGCGATTGTTGAGAAATAGGCTTATTAGCTTTGCGATTGTTGAGAAATCAGCTTAGGTTTGTGCGAGGAATGACGTTCGGCTTTACCTTAGAGCTCGACATAAGAGTACGTGAACAGCTCTTCTTAAGATACTCCAAGGTTTTCTCAGATCGAATCCGAGTGTGCGAGACAGGCTCGGCTTATTTAGCTCAAATGATCTGAGGTAAGTTAAATGCGAGACTGGTCTCGGCTTTATACATGGAAAGTATTTTATCCATAGCACCATGAGGATGCGTGCGAGCAATAACTCGGCTTTATTCAATTTTATCGATCGGCTGGCCAGGACGTCGATGTGGGGACCGTGATGGTTTAAAGTGCGAACTATACGAGTTCGGATTAAATTACTTAGTCGTTTCAGACTGTTGTGTGAACTGTAGAGTTCGGCTTAGGAGAGTACGAACTGCGTGAATTTGGCTTATGAGTGTACGAACTGTTTGAGTACGGCGAACTGCGATAGTCCAGCTTAAAAAATACGAACTGTGTGAGTTCGACGAACTGCGATAGTTCGACTTAAAAAATACGAACTGTGTGAGTTCGGCGAACTGCGATAGTTCTTGCTTAAAAAATACGAATTGTGAAAGCTATATAAGCTCGACTTATGTGTGCGAACTATGGAGTTCGACTTTTGATGCAAACTATGGAGTTCGGCTTTTGAACCCGGTGATAGGCTGAGCTGAAACTGACAGACTGACATTGATGAACTGAAGTCCTGGATCTGACGAACTGAAGTTTTGAATCGAATCTGACGAACTAAAATTCTGAACCGAATTTGACGAATGAAATTCTGATGAACCGAAATTCTGATCTAAAATCGATGAACTGATATTCTGAAGCAAAATAGCCGAACTGATATTCTGAAATTCTGAACAGAATCTGGCGAACTGAAATTCTGAATCAAAATAGCCGAACTGATATTCTGAAATTCTGAACCGAAATAGCCGAACTGAAATTCTGAAATTCTGATCTGAAACTGATGAACTGAACTAAAATCGGTAGATGAGCGTAGCTTGATAATCGAATATAGCTTAGTATGCAAGAGTGTCTTGATAATTGAGCGTAGTTCGGTAGAAGATGTAGCTCAGTAGGAGAGCGTATCGTAGCTCGGTAGACGAGCGTCCTTTTTTTTTTGGACCCGGTTTGCGAACCGTAGTTCGGCTTAGAGGGACGGACCCTGTTATTGAGTTTGAACAGAACATGTTCGAAAAATATATAATTTTCCATAGGTGATACCTGAATTTTGGAGAGCTCGGTTGACGAGCTGAAAATATTTTTGGTAGACGATCCGAGACTTGAGATAGCTCGACGAGCAATGATTTATCCGAGATGGATTAATGAGCGGAAGTCATAGGTGATTGATATGTCGAAATGTTGTTGAGATGTGCTTATCCGAGATGGATTGACGAGTTGAAGCTCTCGATTGCATGCTGTTATAATGGTTTGTGCGTTGCCGAAGCGTTTTAGCTGGAGCGACAACTTTTGTAAATCCTGCGACATTTTGATAAAAATGTGAAGATATTTTTTCTTTGAGATTTTGGACCATAGTACTTAAAAAAAATGATACTTAGCTTTTATTGCAGGTGCATAATTGTTGAGTTTGGTTTGATGAGGTCGGTGAACGTTCTTCTTTTTCTTTTATTCTCGTGCTTTGGCTAGTGCATTAGTTGACTTGGGTGAAAAGAATTTCGCCGTGGTTTATGCTTTAAACCGGGCTCAGCTAATCGAGCTCAGATTTTCTCCTTCCCTTTTATTCGCTTCTTTCTGGTGGGCTTTAGGCCCAGTTGTTTTTTTTTTTTGGAACCTGGAACGCAACTTAGCACAAGACAGCTGGACATTCTCCTTTCTATATTTTTTGGCCAGACCATGGGCCTAGTAAATATCAGATGTTGGATGGGCCCACAAATCTGCTCAAGCCCAAAGAAAGAAGATCTGATTTTTCCTCATCGTGTTGGTTTCGTTCGTTGAAGGTGCGGCGTTAATGGCGGCGGCCATGGCGGAGCTCCGGGAACCTCGACGCGTTGCCAGATTGCTGAATGTGGTCGCCTTATGAGGTCACGGATTGAAGTGGTGTTGCTCACAGCTTCTTTCCTCATTCACGTTCGGCGTTTGCGGCGAAGAAGATGATGCTCAAGAGTCGAGACGAGATTTCTCTAATTCGTTTGGGATTTCTTCGGAGAGATGATTCTTCGCAAGAGTTAAGGATTTGATTCTCATAAGTGTTGTTTTTCCTGTACTCGGTGAGTCGGAGTCATCGAGTTTCTCATCGGATAAGAAGTTTATATTTTTTTCCTGCGATTCGAGGAATAGATGTGTGAAGAAGAAAACCACTGATATCCTCTCATTTTAGCCTTTATAACATACATTTCACTTTGCATTTTGAGTCGCATTCGAGCATACCTAAGTCTTTCATGCATGTTTTGGTCTTGTTTAGAGAATATGACGTTTTGCACTAGGTCTTAGAGTGTCTTGCATGTTATGGAGTCTATACTAGGTACTTTGGAGCAGTTCGGAGATGTTCGCGAAGTCTCGAAGCTCAAGCACGACCGGCCAGCACCCGTGCAATACATTTTAGTCGGTCTGAGAAAACCGACTGGCCCACCGAGGAAAATCCGACCGTCCCGACGAGGCACGGTCCTTGGCTAAAAGTTACCCCAAGAAGTTTTCGACCGACCCCAATCGGCGAGGTCGGTTTTAGCCGGTCCTGGGACAGGGCTTTCCCGAAAAGCCGACCGGCCCGAAGAAGAAAAACCGACCGACCAGAAAAGGCGCGGTCCTCGGCTAAAACTTCCCCCGGGGAAAATCCGACCGACCCCAATCAGCAAGGTCGGTTTTGGCCGGTCCTAGGATAGGGATTTCCCGAGAATTCGACCGACCCGAAGAAGCAAAGCCGACCGACCAGAAGGAGCGAGGTCCAGTTTTCGGCCAAAAAGATCCAATTCGACCAGGTCGGAACCCGGTTTGTTCCGAGTCGACCCGGTCGAATATTATTCACTATAAACATAACTTGACCTAATTTTGCCAAGTATGATTTTTCTTAGGCTGAAAAACCCTTACCTTTGAGAGAGTTTGAGATTTGTAAGAAGGATCTTTTGATTTATGCAATTTAGTATTTATTTCCATCAACCTCTTCCATCAATCTTCTTTCTATCTTGATTATTCAAACATCCATCCATGGAATCATCCTCTATCCACATCGATTTTGAGGTGTTCTTGATGGATCTTGAGTAGTTTTTAGGATCTTGAGATGTGGTAGATTTGGGTGATCTAAGGCTTGATTAGTGGTGTTTAGGGTTAGATTATCTTATATTCCTTCTTGTCTAGTGACCCCTATGCCAGATCTAGCTTGAAAGAGTGGATCTAGATCATAAGGCATTTCATGCACACCAAGTGTTTGATGAAATGCCTTGATGAACTAGACAAGAGACTTGTGTTCCTAACCTAAGACATTAGTTGTTTAGGACATATCTTTGGTTGATATTGTTATGATTCTTAATTCTTGCTAGGTATTAATCCACAAATGATGATTTGCTAATGGATTTGATAATTAACATAGTGATTAGTTGCCTGAAAGAGAACTAATCAAGATTAGAGGTCTATTACCTAGGAATTAGCTTCTTTGAGTAAATGAACACCACTAATTGGACTTGGATCACCTTATATTAACAACCTCATCTCTAGTTCCGCTTTTGTTATTTGAATTACCACTTGCTTAGTATTGTTTTAGGTTCTTTGAATTTAGATACTTAATCATAAACCACCTTGTTTAGCTTAAATTACTAAAAGCACCTTGCATTCTTAATGATTAGGATAAATCCTTTTATGGATTGATAACCTTCATACTACACGTATTGGAGTTATTGATACCTCCTAGAGACTAAAAAGTCCTGTATCAATTTGGCACTGTTGCCATATTGGGATTCGTTTTAACATTAAGATTTAGGTTCTTAGTGAGCTTAAGTATTATTTTCTACAAAATTACTAAACTCTTTTGCTTCCTTTTGATTCTACTCTCTATAGGTGTATGTATACTCGTTCCCGAGGCAATACTAATCTTGTCGAGCCTAGAGACGATATTGATCATGTTGAGAGAGGTTCTAGAGCAAGAAGAAGTAGAGTGCGGTTTCAAGAAGAAGTGATTGACGAAATGGAAGACTTGAGAGACGTTCCACTTGGGAACATCAACGAGCCCATTCCCCACCAAATGAACGGTGGGAATGTGGATGGTCACGGCAACAATCAAGGAGGTGGTGGCAATGTAAACCATCACCGTCTGAACCATCCACAACGAGCTAGAAATGTTGTTGGAGAGGATGCCGCTAATGCTCACCAAAACCGCCAAGGCATTCAAGTTCCGCCGGTGGAGAACAACAACTTTGAAGTGAAGCCGGGGGTTATCAACATGGTTCAAGCCAACAAATTTCATGGTTTGTCCATGGAGGATCCCTTGGAACACATTGACCAATTTGACCGCATATGTGGTCTCACGAAGATAAATGGTGTCTCCGAAGACGGGTTCAAGCTTCGTCTCTTCCCGTTCTCATTGGGTGACAAGGCTCACCAATGGGAAAAGACACTACCCCAAGGATCGATCACCTCATGGGATGATTGCAAACGTGCGTTTCTCGCCAAATTCTTTTCACCGGCTAGAACCGCCAAGCTTCGCAATGAGATTTCAAGTTTCACACAACGTTCCAATGAGTCTTTCAACGAAGCTTGGGAGAGATTTAGAAGTTACACGTCTCAATGCCCACATCACGGCTTTAGTAACGCTTCTCACCTAAGCACCCTCTACCGTGGTGCTTTGCCTAAAATTCGTATGCTACTTGACACGGCATCTAACGGAAACTTCTTGGCTAAGGACGTTGAGGAAGCAATGGAGCTTGTCGAAAACTTGGCTCAAAGTGACGGTACCTATGGCGACGACTTTGACCGCGCCACAAGGACCACTAGTGATTTTGATGAGAACAAGCGGGCCAAAGATATGAAAGCTCTTAACGACAAGTTGGACAAGCAAGCCAATTTGATTGATAAACTACTAGTGTCTTCCCAAAAGACGGTCAACTTTGTGGATGCTTATGATGAGAACCAAGGTTGTTATCAAGAGGAGAACGTAGACATGAACACTCAAGAGGAGGTGAACTACGTGGGGAATCAAGGGAACTACCAAAACCAAGGGAACTACCAAAGACAAGGGTTCAATCAAAACTATATGAACCACCCCAACTTCTCTTACCGGAACACAAATGTGGAGAACCCACAATATCAAGTCTACCCTACGCAACCTACTCAACCTCAAGGAGCCCCACAAAAGAAATTCCAACCTCAAGGCCAGGTTTCTAATACCAACCAACAAGGCTTTGTCCCAAGGAACCAATTCCAAGGGAACCAAAGTGGATTCCAACCCAAAGCCCCACCCGGCTTTCAAGGACAACAACAAGGGTTTTTTCCTCAAGGTCAAGCAACTACGTCTAAACCGCAAGAGCTTAATTTGAGCTCCATTTTCCAACAACTACTCAAGGGACAAGCGGAGATCCATACGAAGGTGGATTGCTCTTACAATGACCTCAACACAAAGATTGAGGCTTTGAACTCCAAGGTAAGACACATTGAGAACAAAGGTGTTGCTTCTTCTTCACGACCACAAGGTCAACTACTGGGCAAATCCGAAGCTAATCCTAAGGAGTATGTCAACGCCATAACCTTGCGAAGTGGCACGGTCTTACCTACAATAGAAGCTCCTTCTCCTCTCAATGCGGACATTGAGAAGTAAAGTGGGGGGGGGGGGGGGGTGGAACTTCAAGAAGATCACAATTTGGTTGTAGATGATGTAGTGGAAGAGCAAGACAAGGTTGAAGAAGTTGAGAAGGTCAAACCTAGGGTTGTTGTTGCTCAAGAGAAACCGAAGAATAATGTGTTTGTCCCTAAGCCATACGTTCCTAAGCTACCTTTTCCCGGGCGGTTCAAGAAGCAACTTATTGACAAGTATAAAGCCATCTTCGATATGCAAATGTAGAAGGTGGAACTCACAATGCCTTTAGTTGATGCTTTCTTGCTTGTCCCTCAATACGCCAAATTCTTGAAAGATGCCGTGAATGAGAGAGCTAAGGAAATGGAGTCCATGGTCATTCTAACTCACGAATGTAGTGCCATCATACAAAAGAAGATGGTACCCAAGAAGCTAGGAGATCTGGGATCATTTTCCCTACGTTGTGCACTTGGTCCTCTAGCTTTCAACCATTGTTTTTGTGATCTTGGAGCAAGTGTAAGCCTCATGCCGTTTTCGGTAGCCAAGAAAATAGGCTTCACACGCTACAAGGCATGCAACATCTCCATAATACTAGCGGATAGGAGCGTGAGAGTTCCTATTGATTTGCTTGAGGATCTTCCTATTGTGGTGAAATATTTCATTGTCCCCACGGACTTTGTGGTACTTGCAATGGACGAGGAACCAAAAGACCATCTTATCTTTGGTAGGCCATTCCTAGCAACCGCGGGAGCAATAATTGATGTGAGGAAAGGCAAGATAGATCTCCATTTGAGTAAAGGAGAAGTCCTTGAGTTTGATATCAACAAGGTGATGAAGAAACCCACTATAGATGGCCAATGTTTCTACATAGAGATCATGGATGAATTAGCCGACGAATTACTTGAGGAGATGAGAGTAGAAGACAGTTTGGAAGTGGTTTTGACTAAGGAGCATGGTGAACATGGGTACTTAAGTAAAGAGAGTCAAGGGTACGAGCTACTCTTGGACTTGCACAAACCGGTCGACAAAGATACGCCGTTTGTTGAGTTGGATGTTCGTAGTACCGAGGTTCAAGATGGTTCAAGGGTTAGCACGGTTCAAGAGGAGTTTGTTCTTGCCATTGAAGAGACTAGCAAGGGCAAGCCTAGTCTTGAAGAGGACGAATGGAGCGAACTCAAAGCCCCAAAGGTGGACATAAAGCAACTTCCCACGGGACTAAGGTATGCGTTCTTAGGTCCCGGTTATTGTAAATGAGAGTCTAGATGAGAATGAGCTATCCTCCCTTCTTGTAGAACTTAGGAAATATAGGAGAGCAATTGGCTATTCTTTGGATGATATAAAGGGTATTTCCCCTAGTTTTTGCACACATAGAATCCATTTAGAGGATTAATCAAGGACCTCGATTGAACATCAACGAAGGTTGAACCCTAATTTGAAAGATGTTGTAAAGAGAGAGATTCTTAAGCTCTTAGACGCGGGCATTATCTACCCAATATCGGATAGTACTTGGATCCGCAGTTGGAAAACGAAGATCATGTGGACTTTGAGTTTCTTCTCGAAGATCTTGTCACAATGCTATCCGCCGACGAGCTTTTCTCCGACGGAATGCTAGTCCCCATGCCGGAGATTGGAGATGGAGATGTCCGGCGTCGATCCTTATCTCTTCTCTCCGAGAGCTCCTCGTTGCACGGTTAGATGGTGTGAGCTTTTAGGCCTTAAGAGACTCGCCAAAACGCAGGAAGAGGCATCTTCGTCGTCGTTGTCAACGCGGCTGTCTTCATCTACTCCAAACCCCAAAACGGCATCGTTTAGGCATTTTCTCAACAGGAGTTTCCAAATGCACCGCTCGAACGCCGTCTCCTCCGCCGCCGATAAAGGACTCAGACATCTCGGAGACGTCAACGTCGATCTCCTCTTCGCGTCTCTCCCTCTCTTCGTCGTCTTCCTCCGGCCACGAGCTCGACGACCTTCCAAGGCTATCTCACTACAAGAATACACTCGATTTCCGACGGGTATATTGGTCGGAAAACGGTCGGAAAACGTCTTTACCGACGAATTTCCGACCAATTTGGCCCGTCGGAACTATCGCGTCGGAAATCAAATATGGTCAGAAATTGGTCGGTAATTCCCGACAGATTCCCGACCAGTCCATTCCCGACCATTTACCGCCGCTAAATATCACCCGACGATTTACCGACTAAAGTCCGATGCGCCCATTCCCGACCAAATACCGACCAAACTAAGTTCCGACCACATTACGACCATAATAATACCCGACGATTTACCGACAAAATTCCGATGACTTTGTTTCCGACCAAATGCCGACGTTTCTAATTTCCGACCAAATTCCGACCTTTCTAATTCCTGACCAAATACTGACCAGACTAAGTTCCGACCAAATTCCGACTATAATAATACCCGACGATTTACCGACAAAGGTCCGATGACCTTTTTCCGACCAAATGCCGACGTTTTTTATTTCCGACCGAATTCCGACCTTTCTAATTTCCGACCAAATTCCGACAAAATATATTATTTTGAAATTATTTTAAAAATTATGAATATTGATTAATTTAATTCAATTGAAAATAAATTTATTCGAAAATGAAAATTAAAATTAATATTAAACATTAAAATTAATATTAAACATTAAAATATTTGAAAATAAAATAGTTTAGAAATAAAAAAAAGTGTTTTTAAAACATTAAAAATTAACATTATTAACATTTGCAGATCCGGATTCGGATCCGGATCACGTTCCCGGGTAATCCGGAAACTTCGCTCTCATCCAAGACGACATGCTAGCGATATCTGACCTCGCCTCCGAAAGCTCATCTTGCGTGGCACCTAACCTGAATTCGGTGTCCGTTTTCGCCGCCTCCAAAGCTTCTACTTTGGACTTGAGCTCTTCATTCTGCTTGATGAGATCTTCAGAGAAAAAAGAACCAGAAGAAGACCCGTCGTCCATAAACGGGATCGTACCCAAACCGCCGCGATGTCGCCCTTTTTTATCAAGGGAAAATTCCTGTATAAAATATAAATAAATTAGAACATAATAAAATTATAATGTAAAACTATAAGAAAAAAAAACTTACGTTCAAAACGAGTTGGTTGACCGCTTCCCGCGACATCTCGAAGGAGGAGGAAGAGTCACCTTGTGACTGTTGGGTCAGCTCGATGTCGGTCTTCTGCTTCGTCACGTTCTCGTAGATCTCCCTTATGAGAGGATCCTGAATAAGCCCGGTTGTCTTGTTCGTGTGGCACCTCTTCATTAAGTCCAAATGATTCGGACGCACACCTCCGGCCTCATTAGTCTATAAAAACAAATAAATTTAAATATGAATAAATAATTTAATAATTAATTAAGTAGAGAAAACAATGTAAACAATAAAAGATTACCATTTGAATTTCTCGGGTCTGGAAACTGCTCGATCCGGAGTTGTGGATGTATTGGCCCTTCCCGTTGCGCTCACTCTTTCGGTTTCCCGAATTAGTCTTCGAGAGTTTCTTTGTCTCCGGTTGTTGCCAATATGGTCCGTAGCGATTCCAAACCTCCAAATTCAAGCCTTTCGGCTTGTCTACCCCTTTCCTCCACTTTTTCTTCCACTCGTTCATGTGTCTCTTGAACTGTGTACTCGCTTCCTTCATAAATAATTTTTCCACCGTGACAGTATGAGAAGGATGCCATGTAAACTCTTGCTACGAAAACATAAATAAAAATGCTTAGTAAAATATTTAAAAAATACTTATAAATATAAGAAAAAATATAGTAATTGACAACTTACCGCAAATTGTCTAAACCAAATTTGCTTCTCATCATACGGGACTTCTGAAAACTTCTTGTACGGTTTGTCGAGGATCGAATGGAACATCCTTATAATGGCCTTGCTAATCCCGTTGTTCGATATACCAAACCTACAAAAAAAGATAAACTATAAACAATTTGATATTAAATATATATATATATATATATATATATATATATATATATATATATATATATATATGAACTAAAGGTTTTTACCATGTCGATCTTCCAACGAGATGTGGATCAAGCCGGATGTGCAAGTCCCGGCCCGGTTGTTGGACTAACTCATCGATGGTCATGATTCGAGGAGCTTGACTCTGCGACTCTGGGATAGTCGATGCGGCCGGACTTGGTGGTTCTGGCCCTCGAGTCGAACCACCGGTACGTGGAGGTTGTTGCATCCCTTGAGACGAACCACCGATGCTCAAGTTCGCGAAACCATTGTAAGACCTTAACAAAAACGCAACATTTGTTAGATATTAAACGCAAAATTATAAATTATTTATTACCAACAAAATATATAAATTATAAATTATAAATTAAACGTAATTGAAGAAAACAAAGGTGTGATCAAAGCGATATCGGAGAGGATGTCGTGAAGTTCTGAAAAAGCCGAGCCAGAATCTTATGCATCACTTCTTAAAACACAACATGGGTCTACTGATTGATAAGATAGTTAAACTTTAATGTTCTTGTATAGGATACCCAAATCACGTATACAAATAATACTAACTGGTCCCACGACATATAACCAAAAAATTGAAATCCTAGGACAAAAGCAAGTGCTAGTTGAAAACCAAATGAAATACAATCGTTAATCATTAAAAAACTATAAGGTACGGCTATTCACTCATTCTCCTCCAATGACCCACCACCAAATACGTAAGCATCAGATATATACAAGTAACTATCCAAAGAACACAAGTCACAGGTTAACATCAAGGAAAGAAAACACAAAGCACACCATAACATCAGTTCTTGGTTGATTTGAGTCACAAAACCTATAAAAAAAACTCCTATGCCAGAACCATTGGAGGAAAAATGGGAAGTATAGCTTAATCGAAGTTTTCTCGTTGAACCATTCACGTTTCAAGTCCAAGAAAACAAATTCAATCTAACGTATAAAACTCTACCAGCCCGAGACACCTTCCCTTGGGCCAAATAAGCCTTCAACAATGCATAAATCAGGTTTGATTGAGAGACATATGACTCGTTGTTCGAAGGATGGAACAAATATTCCGATCTAAACACTTTACACCAAATCAAAAACAAACAACCTAGCTATCCAATTCCGTGGAAATCTCAATGTTGCAGAAAACGAAATCTATAAGTTGAGGAGAAATCAACCTAGACTTAAAGAGCTTTTGCTTCTTTAAGTCTTCACATATATAAATTACCAACAAAAAAAAGAAGATAAATTACCATGATTGATTTTTTTTTTTTTGGGGGATTCGTTTCTGCACAACCGGGATTTCAATAGTTTTTTTCCAAAATATTTGCTACAATCCAAATTTAACTTAGCGTTTTCTGCACTATGCGGTCTAAAATTATATATCAAATAACCTAAAATCACACTTACATGGTGAGAAGATGTCGGCGGCGGTGGAGGAGGGAAGGCGGCTCGGGCGGTCGGCGGCTTCGGCGGACGGCTGCTTCGGCGGACGGCTGCTCAGGCGGTGATGGTCGGCGGAGAGAGAGAATCGGAGAGAGAGGAGAGATCGAAGAAATGAAGAAGACGATGCGGCACAGGTATTTAGATCTAGGTATGGTCGGAATTCGGTCGGTTTTGAAAAATACAAAATCGTCCAAATATTTCATTTACCGGTTAATTTTCGCGGGTTTTATTTCAGAATGGTCGGAAATCGGTCGGTATTTCCGACCAATTTCCGACCATACTGAGCATTTATTCATAATATTGCATGTCGCGGATTGATATATTTTTAAAACATCTAAATATCTTAGAAATGAAAACAATATGGCAAGGTAAACATAAATATAGTATATGATGCTTTTTCTGAATCGATAAGAGAACGGGTTTAACCTCTCTTAACGAAACATATAACTTATACTTACACTATTCGTTTTCTTGTAAGGTTTGGATTAGATGTTCAAAAAGATTGATTTTTAAGATAAAAATTGGTATTTCATATACGGTTTAGGGTTTATAAATCCAACATAAAACTTTCGAAATTCTTTGTAATTTCCGACTAATTTCTGACTAATTACTGACAATTGATTCATATTGGTCGGAAATTGGTCGGAAATTCCTTGCAATTTCCGACCAATTTCTGACCATACAGGGTTTAGGGTTTAAAATTCTTAATTTTCAAACTGTATACTGTTTAATAAACATGTAAACATCTTATGTCTAACAAATATGTGGCAAAATAAACATATAATAAAATATATGATGTTTTTATAAATTGAAAGTATATCGAATTAAACCGTTCATAACGAAACATTCACTTTATATTTATACTTTAAAGTTTCTTTTAGGTTTTATAGGATATGCCCCAAAATTGGTTTAGTTAAGATATATGGACATTCAATTCTTTCAAAAGATCATATCTAACCATATTAAACATAGTCCAAATCAAATTTATGCGGTTTGAGGTTTCGAAACCCCAAATGGTCGGAATTTGGTCGGAAATGTCGAGAAATTCCGACCATACAAAGAAAAATATTCATATTGGTCGGAAATTAGTCGGAAATTCTGACCAAATTCCGACCGTTTATATTTCGATTTTCCGACCAGTTTCCGACAAAACAAAGAATGGCCGAGGGAAGTTTTAGCCGGGGGAAGTTTTAGCCGGGGCAAATATAATTCAATCCTTCCCGACCATTTTCCGACCGATCCTCGTGTCCGGTCGGAAAATGGTCGGAATATATAATTAAATGTATTAAAAAATACGTAGACCATATTTAAGCATTTGAAAAATTTTGAAAATTTTGTTGATTTAAAATAGATGCATATGAAAAAACATTGTTAGAATTTATTCTGAAACTGATGAATAAAATTAAATAGATGTATAGGAAACCTTATTAATTAAAAATATTCATACAATTAATTAAAGCATGTGAAAAAAGTTTCATAAATTTGTTACTTAAAAATAAATGCATATAAAATATTTTTTACAAAAACCTATTCTGAGTCCAATGAATAATCTGAAAAAGATGAATCGGATTCCTCATCAAATTCTCCGGATGTAGACGAAATACCGTAGTTGCATGTTGTCCTTGAACTCCCATCACGAAAAGCCTTAAAAGCATACCCCCGAGTGCAATACATCGGATAAACACTTGGAACAAAAGTAGGGCCACGCACCATCTCAACTAACCATGTGGGAATCGATGTCCCGGTAGTATTCATTTGATCAACATGTACAATTTGTGGACACTCATAAACAATATGTGTAAGCATGTAAAATTTAGTTTAATTACGGGAAATCGAGCACTTACGTAATATTTCAACCAATCCGTGAATTCATTCTGTTTACGGACCATAAGCTCATCCTCTGTGCAATTTGGAAACCAATTCCTTATTTGCTCCATGTATATACTGTGAATAAAACAAATACATTATTCAAAATACTATCAAGGATTAATTTTTGGTAATTACTAAACAACTACATTATTCAAAATCAAGTGACGTACCTCTCATATTCGAAAACGTCTACGCAGTTTGTCAGAAGATATGTATGCAAATGCCTTTGTTCCTCCTCTGTTAGTCGTCTAGACCTTCCTTTTCCACTAAGCCTTCCAATTTCTGCAAAAATATTTGGGACATAGACCGGATACAGCGGTTTTTCTCCTCCATCATCATGACGTGCATGTCGTCTACTTTTAGTCTTCACCGAAGATGGAAAGTAGTAGCTAGCAAAGTTGGATGCTTCTTCATTCACGCTCTGTGCAACAATAGAACCCTCGACTCTTGCAAGATTTTTCACCTTCTTCTTTAGGTGGAGCATATATCGCTCAAACGGATACATCCAAGTCTTGCTTCCCTAGGAAGATGAATAGGAAGATGTTCCATAACATCGAAAAATGCTGGTGGAAATATTTTCTCGAGGTTGCATAGGAGAGCTGGTATCTTCTCCTCCAAATTTTGGATACCGTCTGCTGTAAGTGATCTCGTGAATAAATCCCGGAAGAAAGCACTGATCCCTGCATAAATGATAAATAAAATTAGTAAAATTTAGACAATTTAGATAAATTTAGTAAAATTTAGATATAATTTTGTAAACTATAAATGTACCTGCAATAGCTCCATGGACGTTTCTAGGAAGAAGACCGGCAAAGGCAAATGGAAGGAGGCGTTGCATGATAACGTGACAATCATGACTCTTCAACCCTGAAAACTTCCCTTCTCCAATATTAACGCAATTACAAAGGTTAGATGCGTATCCGTCTGGGAATTGAACACTATGCGTAATCCAGTCGAAGAACACCTCTTTTGAAGGCTCATCCAAACGGAAAGCGGGGGCCTGAGATTTTCCGTTCGCCATTATATGGAGTTCCTTCCGAGAACAAATTTCTGGCAAATCCAATCTGGCCTTCAAATTATCTTTCGTCTTCCCTTGCACATTTAGAACAGTATTCATGATGTTGTAAAAAAAAAAATTTTCAATGTGCATGACATCTAGATTATGGCGCAGCAGATGGTTCTTCCAATATGGCAAATCCCAAAAAATACTCCTCTTGTTCCAATTGTGGTAGTCGCCACAACCATCTACGGGAAAATGACCATTACCACCACATGAAACCGTCTTCTCAGCACCAAAATCTCTCAACTGAGTGATGATGTTATTCCCATCCGGCTCAGGAGGTGGACCATCAAATACTTTTTTGTTCTTCTTAAACAATGTCGTGCTCCGACGATATGGATGATCATGCGGCAGAAATCGTCGATGACAATCGAACCAAGAAGTCTTTCGACTGTGCTTCAATTGGAACGCATCAGTGTTATCTTGACAATACGGGCACGCCAACCTTCCATGAGTCGACCATCCAGATAGCATACCAAATGCTGGAAAATCACTTATGGTCCACATAAGTACCGCACGCATCGTGAAATTCTGTTGGAGTGAAACATCGAACGCTTGAACACCATCTTTCCATAACATTTTCAACTCATAAATTAATGGCTGCAAGAAAATATTAAGGGATCTCTTAGGATGCTCCGGTCCGGGGACAAGAATCGTGAGGAAAAAAAGCTCTCGTTTCATGCACAAACTAGGCGGCAAATTGTAAGGTGTGACGATTACTGGCCACAATGAATATTGCCTCCCATGTTTCCCAAAAGGGTTGAATCCATCTGTAGATAACCCGAGGTATACGTTACTTGGCTCAGCCGCAAAACTAGGATACACCTCTTGAAAATGTTTCCACGCTTCTGCATCTGAAGGATGCGCAATCTCTCCATATGAGTTATGTTCTGCATGCCATCTCATAGCTCCTGCCGTGCGCTCGGATTGATATAACCTCTTCAACATATCTGTTAACGGCAAATACAACATCCGTTTATGTGGAACTGGTACTCTTCCACCCGTTTCCTGATACCGAGGTTTCCCACAAAAATGACACTTGCGACGGTTTTCGTCCTTTCTCCAGTATATCATACAATTGTCGATGCACACATCTATCATCTTATACGGCAATCCAAGACCAGCTACAAGTTTCTGAACCTCGTAGTATGAAGCCGGTGAGAGATTATCTTCAGGTAAAATATCTTTCACAAAATCAGCTATCGCATCCACACAATCCTCTGCCAAGTTGAAATCGGTCTTTATTGTCATCAACCTGCTTGCAGTTGATAAAGGCGATATTCCCTCTCTACATCCTTCGTATAGTGGATGCTTAGCTGCATCTAGCATATCAAAAAACTTCCGAGCTTCTAAATTAGGTTCTTCTATTCTAATACCATCTGGAACATACGATGCTACGTTTTCGCGATACGCATCATTCACCATCTGAACGTTTGCATCTACTTCCGGTGTTGGTTCCTCTATAATTATACCCGAATAATTAAAACCACTACAATGATATTGCACCATTGCATCAGTTTCTCCATGCGTATACCAAATCTTATAACTCGGCATTAACCCATTCCTATAAAGATGCTTCCATACTTCCCCAACAGAGACTAATCTATGATTCCGACATTTAGGACAAGGACAATACAATTTACCGTATTCCGACGTCATGCTATTGTTTGTCGCAAATGTCATGAATTCCTCAACACCTTGTGCATACTCCTCCGTCAATAGATTCGTCGCTGGATCTTGCCGTGGTCTATCCATCCACGATCGAAAATAATCTCTAGTGTTGGGATTTGAAGAAGACATTTTCTATGTTTTTTTTTTGGTGTAAATTGTGAATGAGGGTGGTGTTGTATTTATAATTAAAATTTCCGCGAATTTCCGACCAATTTCCGACCAGTATAAAAATTCAAACGGCTATGAAACGGCTAGTGCAACGGGCAGATTAACGTTTATATTTTCGTTGGGAGTTGGTCGGATTCCTTTCTGGTCGGAAATTGGTCGGAAATTTCCGACCAATTTCCGACCACCTTAATACTCGCCAACGACTATAAACGGCTAATGCAACGGGTATATTAACGTGTATATCTCGTCGGAAAACAGTCGGAAATCGGTCTGTAATACCGACTAATTTCCGATGATTTCATTCGGTCTCCAATCTGTCGGAAATTGGTCAGAAATACCGACCAAAATTCCGACCAAGTTATAATGGTCGGGAATTCCTGACCAATTTCCGATGGGTGCTGTTTCGTCGGAATGTCGTCGGCATATGGTCGGTAATTTCCGACCATTTTAACTTGGTCGGAATTTTGGTCGGAAATCGGGATGTTTTCTTGTAGTGTCTCTAGATCTCGACAAACCCACTGCCCCAAACCCGTTCGCTCGGTCAGGTGCCCACTACCATTTATGAAACACGAACCAACCGAGGAAGCCACGACGTCATTCGCCGGCCGATGAATCGACGGAGAGTATCGCCGGATCCAACGGTGGAGATTCCCGACGAGACCACCAGTCAAGATGAGTTTTTTTATCATAGCTAGAGAGATATAGAGAGGAAGGAGGAAAAATAATTATTTTTATTTTTATAAATTATAAATTTTGTTTTTTATAAAATAAATCGAATTTAGTAAATAAAAGAGGGCAAAATCGGATTTTCAAAATATAAATGTTGTAAAATACACGAAATTTAATAATTTAGGTATTAAAAAAGAGTGATTGATAGTTTACGTATTAAAATAGATGTCAACGTTAGTATGTGTATTTTTTAGGATCTCAAAATAATTCGTGTATTAAACGTCCAAATTAGGTAAAGTTTGTGTATTTTTAAGTTTTTTTCCCTAATTAAAAATGCCTTAATTTAATAGTTTTACACTTATCCCAAATCAATACTATAAAAACAAAATGAGTCTCTCCAACAGTGACATATCAGCATTTTTGTGTAATGTGAAACTGACACATCACCAAAAAATTCAACCAATTATAACATTTAAAATAATACAGGTCACTTTAAATCTTAATGTTGCCTTTCTTTGTCATCTTAATTAAAATCGTAACAAGTCTAGCTTGCACTGTCTCTCTCTCTCCATCTCCTTCCATTTTTCTTCCTCTCCTCTCTCTCTCGCTTTCCCGTCCTTCTAGGGTTTCGTTGATCAAATAATTTCATGGATCCTGTAACAATCAGAGGAAATGGATTCGAATTCATGGATCAATTGTTTTCTAATTACGACTTACGACCTTCCTGATGGCCACTATGTTCCAGTATATGTTTATTAAAGTTTTCTGCTTCAAATGTATGACTCACTTGCTCTACTTGTTTTGCCACAAATGTAAGAGGTTCCAAGTAATCACACACGGGCATTATCATCGGAGCTGTAGTTGGTGCTGCTGTTTTTCTGCTGTTGCTAACGATAGCAGGGATTTATGCTCTTAAAGAAGAGAGCAGAGAGAGCAAATGTTCAAATTAATCCTTTTTGTAAGAAGTTTTACTAATAGGAAACACTAATGAAATGCTAACAGCTTCTCTTTCATATGTTTCAGCCAAGTGGGATACGAGTCAGATCAATGTCGATGCTCTGCGACTAATGGGAGCAAAAGCATTTACTTTTAAAGAGATAAGGAAATGCGTATACAACTTTTCAGAGGCAAATGATGTTGGGGGTGGAGGTTATGGCCAGATTTGTGTCTTTGCAATGGCATTAGTTGAATTTTAATCCCTATCTAATGGTGAAACATGTGTACAAAGGGATTCATCATAATTCATACGAAATGTGCTAGCTTCGTTGAAGATGGGAAGCTAAACCATTGCTTTTTTGTTAGATCTTCTTAAATATCTGCTGACCATGTGTATAGCAGGAGTGCATGATGCTCGAAGTTGGTGCTATAGAGTATAGACTCAAAGTTCTTGATGTGATGTCCAAATCATCAAAAGTTTGAACTTCGACGTATTTACCAAAAACAGAAAGTCAGTTTTCATTTAAAGCATTTCTTATATAGAAAAGATAAAAAAAAACATAAATACCCACTCAAAAGTTGTTCTTGCTACTCAAATCAATAATTCGAAGGTATGTCATATTACACAGTTTTTCTTCCAAACTTAACATCCTTGTATTGTCACAAGTGTTGACTTCTTAAACTATGTTATACACAGACTCAATCTCATGGCTGAAGAAGAAATCAGTTTCCTACGATGTTTGTTTGGGATAAAACAAACATGAATTGGCCAAGACAACAAAAAAAAAAGGAAAAAGCATCAGCAAGATAGCGACCATCTTGCTGATTTCGCAATGTGTTACATAATCAGATTTCGCTCCCACCTCAGGCCATCTACATGGTCATCGACCGAGAGATTCGTAACACAATCACCGCAAGAAAACAACGAAGATATTTTCGCAAGTTAATGTATTTATGGCTTCGTTGAGCTTTCTGATTTCTGACCCAACTTGTTGTACTTCCTTGTTTTTTATTTCTTTTTTGCCAAGGTTGTACAGACTTTAGTTTCCTACTTCTTGTAGGATCTATCTTTCATTTTTAATGATATTTACATTCATAGCAACAAAAAAAAAGATAGCTACCATCCATCAACATGTGATCTCTATTATCTATGAATGTTGGTAAATCACGAAAATGGTTGTATGAGCTATGAAGAAATTCGAATAGTTGGAGGTGTTACATATAAAACTTTCAAAGAAAGTTGTTATGTCATGGGTCTCTTAGATGAAGATAAAGCATGACAAGCCTATTGTTGAATCACCACAATAGGTTTCGTCATGGCAGCTACCAGAGATATTTGTTATAGAGAAGAGGACGAAGGAAAGGGAAGAACAAGAGAGAACATCAGCAAAGCCGTTTTATTTGGAAACATATATATATGATCTCAGCCAAATATTATAAACCCATCTTTTGTTATATTTTAAATTTATTTTTATAAGAAAGTTAATTGGAGAATACAACTTATTGTTCCCACAAATTACTATTATTGCAAACGGCAGCACTTACCTTTTTTTTTTTTAAAGAAATCAAATTACACTAAATTTCGGCAAACCATGGTATCAAAGACATGCTTATGACAACAATCTTGTGCTTCTAATCTAGAACTAACATATACTTTTTTATATTTTGTAAACAATTTGTAAACTTTATTTCTTATCAAAATAATATGAATCTTGAGTCAAAAAACAATAATAATAATAATATGAATCTACATGTAAAAAACTCTGGTGATAAGACATCCCGCAGCGTAGCGCGGTAATATAAATGTCACTCCAACAATTACTATTCTCAATTTTTTGGTTGGTTACTATGAACATTTTAAGAAATAACAAAATCTGGGTTTTTTACTGTTTTTGTCTTTATGAAGATAAGTTTGAGTTTTAAATCTCCAATATAAGGATTAGTTTCGAAAATTAGTTTTGAATTTTCGAAGATTAGTCTCATTTTTTTCTGGATTCTAAACCCCACATAGCTTCTAGTTTTTATGAAAAAAATTCCTAATATTTTGCTAACTTAATATGTGTTATTACAAAACATTTGATATTAAATATATACTAATATTTAATCTATGTTAATTCACTTAATTGTGTATTTTTAATATACATTGATGTATATATATATATATATATAATCATTTTTTTGGTAATTCAAACCGTGTGTGGATCTAGCCGATGGGGACAAACTTTGTATGATAATAAAAAATTACGTGGCAATTTAGAAAACACCTGAAAGTATTTTTCGAGAACTATATGAGCTTCAGTTAAATAGATCACATAATTGGTCGGAAACCAGAAAAAAAAATTGGACAATACATATAAAATGATTGAGTAACACCAGGCATGAGAGAAACGGATGGTCTCCAGTGTTGTTCGCCATTATAATGCTGAGCACTCTGGTGGAAAAAGGTGAGAAAATTAAACAGTTTTTTTTCGAAGAGAAGACTACATGGAACAACAAGAGAGAAGCTGGTCTCATTTGTAAGAAACTGGATCGAGTATTATTAAATGATCACTAGTTGCAGAATTTTCCACAATCATACTTAGTTTTTGAAACAGAGGTTGTTCAGATCATTTTAGAAGTCGGATCCAAATTAGGATTGATTTGGTGAATCCGCATTGTCCACTCAAGTTTGTAAATGGTGTGGCAAAGGTGGAGGAGTTCCTACTAATCGAAAGATATTAGTAGGAAACAGAGCCGAATTTTCTCTCGACATCTTTACTCTTCAGATTTTCTTAGAAAATAAAGGCATTAAAATCGGAGATCCGATCTTTAGCAAAAAATTAAGCTGCGAAATCTATGGAAGAGAGCACATGAAGCTTATTCTCGATTATGCGAGCTACAAGAGGAGAATATGGTCAATCTGACACCACAATGTATAGAAGAGGAAAGCTTAACGATGGGAGCTAGTTTCGAGTTTAGAAGAGAAGTACTTGAAACAAAAATCAAAGATGCATTGGCTTAAAGTGGGAGATAAAAACAAGAAGGTTTTTCACCAAGCGGCAGTATCTAGAGAAGCTAGAAATTCAATCAGAGAGATTATATGCCGAGATGGACGAGTGGTTTCCAGCTAATACGCCTTTGACCGCAAGATCTCTCAAGTGAATGGTAGATTCGGATTTGGATAATCCTTGAGGTTAATTCACGAATGAATTAACGAACAAGGCGGTGATGATCTCGGCTTGGAAACGTGGAGCAGTTAGAAAGGCATGGGAATCACTCCCGAAAATCCTTTCGAAAACGCTTCTTCACGGGGATCGGTTGAACGGTCACACAAAAGGTGGCAGAAACCCTTTTGATATTACCCAACGATTTTTCTCGGAATCACTCTAAGAAGAATCGAAGAAATCACAAAGAACTCAAGAGACTCTCTCCCTAAAACTCGAAGTGAAAGAAGAAGTTTATATTAAAAAGATTTTTAATGATCACAAATGATCTTACATAATTTAAATAAGCAAAGAGAATTGTTTTCATGAAGGAGAGAGAAAAGAGTCTCGAAAATGATAGAATAATAACTTGGAAAATGTAGAAAATAAATGCAAGACTTGACTTAAAAATTCGAATGTCTCTTGGGCTTCTTGGGCCGAATTTTCCTTGCTGGGCTTGAGGGAGAAGTGTTTCAAGGCCTCATTAAAAACCTTGCCATGTAAAACCCATTGGGTAAAAAAACCATGACTAAGGAAAAGAGTGCACTTGGATCAAAACCAATGCGGTTTGAAGCACTTCTTCCTTCAAACCCACGCCTCCATGAACTTGTTGAACGAGTCCTCCTAGTGCCTCCTTAAGCTTCTTCGCCTTAGCTCTCGTCATAGGTCCTTCCGGAAAATGCAAAGTCTCCTCGGGTTCAAACTCCTCCTCAGCAAGCTCCTCCTCGGCAAGCTCCTCCTTGGCAAGCTTCCCCTCGGCCATTTGATCAACCTCCATTGTGCCATCTAGGATCATATCATCCCCCTCCTCTTTAAAATGATTTGTCCTCAAATCTGGATTATCTGCAATAAAAGTAATTAAGCCTGAAACATTGAAGCTTGAGTTAACGGTATACTTACCTTGCAAGTCGATTTTGTAAGCATTGTTGTTGATCCGTTCAAGGTATTGGAATGGACCATCGGTCTTTGGCAACAGCTTAGACTTTCTCTCGTTCAGAAATCTTTCTTTCCTTAGGTGAATCCAAACAAGATCACCCAGTTCAAATATCCTCTCGTGCCTTCCTTTGTTTGCTTGTTTGCAGTATTGCTCGGTCCTTTTCTCAATGTTCTTCCGGGCCTGCTCGTGAATTTGCTTAACAAATTCTGCTCTCTTTTGCCCATCAAAATTCACATGCTCAGTCGAAGGTAAAGGAGTTAGATCCAAAGGCGTAATAGGATTAAAACCATAAACCATTTGAAACGGTAAAATACTTAGTAGCAGAATGAACAACATGATTATATGCAAACTCAACATGAGGCAAGCAGTCTTCCCATGATCTAATATTTTTCTTAATAATCGCACGCAAGAGAGTAGATAAGGTTCGGTTCACAACTTCTGTTTGCCCGTCAGTTTGCTGGTGAGAAGTGCTGGAAAACAAGATCATTTATTCCACAACGTTTTCCAAAAATAACTTAAGAACTTAGTGTCCCTATCCGAAACAATCGTTCTAGGAATACCGTGCAAGCGAACCACTTCCCTAAAGAATAATTCAGCAACTAAAGATGCATCATCCGTTTTATGACAAGGAATGAAATGAGCCATCTTAGAGAATCTATCAACAACCACAAAGACGGAATCTCTACCTTTCCTAGTTCTCGGCAATCCAAGGACAAAGTCCATCGAAAAATTAGTCCACGGAGAAGTAGGAATAGGTAAGGGAGTATATAAACCTTGCGATTGTACCTTAGACTTAGCTTGTTTTCAAGTGAGACAACGTCCGCAAATCCTCTCGACGTCCCTCTTCATATGCGGCCAATAAAAGTGTGCTTGTAAAGCACTTAGAGTTTTAGCCACACCGAAATGTCCCATGAGACCTCCTCCATGTGATTCCCTAACAAATAATTCTCACAAAGAACAGTGAGGCACACAAAGGCAGTTTTCATAAAACAAAAATCCGTCATTCCGAAAATATTTTCCAAAGGCAAATTTTTCACAAGATTGAAAAGCCTCTTTGAATTCGGGATCGGTTGCATATAAATCTTTGATTTGTTCAAAACCAAACAACTTAGCTTCAAGAGTAGAAAGTAGTATGTACCTTCGGGATAGAGCATCGGCTACCACATTATCCTTACCTTGTTTATACCGAATGACATAAGTAAATGTCTCTATGAACTCAACCCATCGAGCGTGACGTTTATTAAACTTTTGCTGTCCCTTCAAGTGTTTGAGGGACTCATGATCAGTATGGCTCACGAATTCTTTGGGCCAGAGGTAGTGTTGCCACGTTTTCAACGCTCGAACCAAGGCGTATAGCTCCTTGTCGTACGTTGGGTAGTTCAAAGTTGCTCCTCCGATTTTTTCGCTGAAATAGGCAATGGATTTCTTTTCTTGCATAAGCACAGCTCCAATACCTATACCTGAGGCATCACACTCAATTTCAAAAGTCTTCAAAAAATTAGGCAAAGATAAAAGTGGTGCGTTTGTGAGCTTCTCTTTCAAGGCTTGAAAGGCGTTTTCTTGTGCTTCTTCCCATTTGAATCTCACATCCTTTTTGATTACTTCGGTAAGAGGTGCGGCAAGAGTACTAAAGTCCTTCACAAAGCGTCGATAGAATCCCGTAAGTCCATGAAAACTCCGTACTTCACCTACCGTCTTCGGGCTAGGCCATTCGCGGATAGCCTTTACTTTTTCCTCATCAACTTTAATGCACTGTGCACTTACAACAAAGCCTAGAAAAACAAGATTATCTGTGCAAAAAGTGCACTTCTTCAAGTTGGCAAAAAGTCACTCCTTCCTAAGAACACTTAAAACAGATTTCAAATGTCCTACATGATCGTCTAGGTTCTTGCTATAGACTAAGATGTCATCGAAATAAACCACAACAAAAACCCCAATGAACGATCTCAACACATGATTCATTAGCCTCATAAACGTACTAGGTGCGTTAGTTAATCCAAAAGGAATTACTAACCATTCATACAATCCATGCTTAGTTTTAAAGGTTGTTTTACATTCATCCCCCTATTTCATCCTAATCTGGTGATAACAGCTTTTGAGATATATCTTAGAGAATACGCAAGACCCATGCAATTCATCTAACATGTCATCTAAACGAGGGATAGGATGATGATACTTTATCGTAATGTTGTTTATGGTGCGGCAATCAACACACATTCGCCATGTTCCATCTTTCTTTGGAACAAGTAGGACGGGTACAGCACACGGGCTCATACTCTCGCGGATATGGCCTTTTTCCATAAGCTCGGTGACTTATCGCTGTAGCTCCTTAGTCTCCACCGGATTAGTCCTATATACTAGTCGGTTTGGAAGAGCCACTCCTGGGACAAAATCAATTTGATGCTCAATCCCCCGGACTGGTGGCAAACCGCTTGGGTTGTCTTCGGGAAAGACGTCATCGAAGTCCTGCAAAACAGAGATAACACTGCTCGGGATATCTGGCTCAAGGTTAGATAAGCTCATAAGAGCTTCCTTATACATAAGCATAATGAAAGGCTGTTCTGAAAATCAAACTTGTTTTACCTCGCTAGCTTTCGCAAATAGAGTAGAAGTCCTTACGGCTTTGCTCTTCGAGATCTTTGACGGGATCTTACTCACGTTACCTTTTTCTTGGCGGTCTTTAGTATCTGTAATACTCACGTTACCTTCCTCCTTTTGTTTCTCACGGAGTTTTTGGTCTTGGTAGATTTCTTGCGGAGTCATAGGAACTAGAATAATGTTATTTCCTTTGTACACGAAGGAGTGTTTGTTGGTGAGACCGTCATGAGTTACCATTCGATCAAACTGCCATGGTCGGCCTAAGAAGATGTGCCCAACTTCCATAGGTATCACATCGCAAATGACCTCATCTCCATAACTCCCTATCGATAATGGAACTAGAACTTGTTTAGTTACCTTCATATGGCCGATGTTGTTCAACCATTGGAGATGTATGGCCTGGGATGTTTCTGTTCCTTCAAGTTCAATTTCTCCACAAGAGTCGTGCTTGCCACGTTAGTACAGCTCCCCCCGTCAACAATGAGGCTGCATACTTTTCCTTTCACGCGGCACCTTGTGTGAAATAGGTTCTCACGTTGCTCTTCCTCCTTTGTCCTATCATGAACAAGAAAAGATCGTCTTGTTACTAACAACTCACCTTTTCGGCTATTTATGTGGTCTCCTCCATAGTAGATGGTTGCTCCCAATCGTCATCTTCATCGGTTTCGATCTCCCCATTGTCCCTCAATACCATAGTCCTTTTGTTCGGACATGCGTTGGCATAATGCCCTTTTCCTTGGTACTTGTAGCATCGGAGATCTAGGTTCTTGTGGGAACTCTCACCTTTCTCATTAAGGTTCCTCGGAATTTTTGGAATGAAAGACTTAGAATCCGTTCCCGGATTCATATCAACTCTCGGCCTAAAACTTGGTTTCTCATCTCGGGAATAGCTCGATTTTATGCCGGATCCGAAAGTTTGGCGGGTGATACCTTTTCTCTTAAATTGTTGCTCGATCAAGATGGCCTTGTGGAGCATCTATTCTATTTCCACATAGTGTTGCATTTCCAACCGATCTTGAATCTCACGGTTCAAACCACTCAAAAACCGAGACATCGTAGCTTCTCTATCCTCGGTAACATTAGCCCTTATCAAGAGGATCTCCATTTCTTGATAATAATCGTCTACGCTTCGACTCCCTTGAGTTAGCTTCCTCAACTTACTATGTAGTTCACGGTGGTGATGACTAGGAACAAACCTTTCCCGCATGATCGTTTTCAACTCGTTCCAAGTTTCCACCGGGTACTCACCATTGCGCCTTCCCGAGGTTACTAGTTGGTCCCACCAACTAAGTGCATAGTCGTAGAATTCCGTAGCTGCGACACGCATTCTTTGAGCTTTCGTGTACTGGTTACAATCAAACACAAGCTCCACTTTCTTTTCCCACTCTAAGTAGGCATCCGAATCATTTTTCCCATGAAAGGACGGGATTTTAAGCTTAAGACCTCCAAGATTTTCAGCTTCTCGTCCGTGCCTAGGTCTCCTTTGGCTACTGTTGGATGAGTGACCATCTGAACCATGTCGTCTCCTAGCCTCCCTAGCACGTCGACGTCGTCCCCTTTCTTCATTAGGTGAATGATCGTCGTAGTAGTCATCGTGTTTCTCTCTTCGGGGTCGGTTTTGTTCTTCCCACATGTCCACGTTTGGAGGTTGTCTTTGTGCCCCTAGCGCACGATTAAGCTTCTCATTCATCTCTTGCATTTCCGCAACCATCATTCGTCTCATTCTGTCCATGATCGTTTCTAGTTGAGTAGCACTCAAACCGGCTTGGTTAAGAGCAACGTTCGGATTTTGTTGGTCATCCCCTTGATTATTATTAGATCCGTCTTGTGCCATAGCGACCTGAAATAAATCAATAAACAAGTTAGTAAGAGAAAACAAATCAAACGGTGAATCTTAAAAGGAAGAATCGATCGGGTCGAGAGAAGTGTCGATGGGTCATTCGAATTCTAGACCCCTCGGCTAAATTCTTCGGTTTTAAATTTCCCTCAGTTGGATCCCTCGGACTTCGACCCCTCGGATAAATCCCTCGGATTTATTTTCCTCGGCTGAATTCCCTCGGATCTCAGATCCCTCAAATGCTGGTTCTCTCGGCTAAGTCCCTCGGCTCTAGGATCCCTCGGATTTTGAATTTTCCCTCAGATGGATCCGAAAATTGCTGAGTTTGATTTTTCCTCGAAAAAAATATTTCACAACACAAACAAGTGCTTTAGATAGATCTAGATAAATAATCAATCAAACTACTATTTTTTTTTTGAATAAAGAAGATGAACGGTTTTAAAAGAAAAAATTTGAAAGATATAGATCTAAAATTAATGGAACGAATTTTCTGGATTCCTTGAGTGGCTCTGATACCACATAATACGCCCTTGACCGCAAGATCTCTCAAGTGAATGGTAGATTCGGATTTGGATAATCCTTGAGGTTAATTCACGAATGAATTAACGAACAAGGCGGTGATGATCTCGGCTTGGAAACATGGAGCAGCTAGAAAGGCGTGGGAATCACTCCCGAAAATCCTTTCGAAAACAAACTTACTACGGACGCTTCTTAACGGGGATCGGTTGAACGGTCACACAAAAGGTGGCGGAAACCCTTTTGATATTACCCAACGATTTTTCTCGGAATCACTCTAAGAAGAATCGAAGAAATCACAAAGAACTCAAGAGACTTTCTCCCTAGAACTCGAAGTGAAAGAAGAAGTTTTTATTAAAAAGATTGTTAATGATCACAAATGATCTTACATAATTTAAATAATCAAAGAGAATTGTTTGCATGAAGGAGAGAGAAAAGAGTCTCGAAAATGAGAGAAGAATAACTTGGAAAATATAGAAAATAAATGCAATGACTTGACTTGAAAATTCGAATGTCTCTTGGGCTTCTTGGGCCGAATTTTCCTTGCTGGGCTTGAGGGAGAAGTGTTCCAAGGCCTCATTAAAAACCTTGTCATGTAAAACTCATTGGGTAAAAAAACCATGACTAAGGAAAAGAGTGCACTTGGACTTGGATCAAAACCAATGCGGTTTGAAGCACTTCTTCCTTCAAACCCACGCCTCCATGAACTTGTTGAACGAGTCCTCCTAGTGCCTACTTAAGCTTCTTCGCCTTAGCTCTCGTCTTCCGGAACATGCAAAGTCTCCTCGGGTTCAAGCTCCTCCTCAGCAAGCTCCTCTTCGGCAAGCTCCTCCTCCGCAAGCTTCCCCTCGGCAAGCTTCCCCTCGGCAAGCTTCCCCTCGGCAAGCTTCCCCTCGGCAAGCTTTCCCTCGGCAAGCTTCCCCTCGGCCATTTGATCAACCTCCATTGTGCCATCTAGGATCATATCACCAGCTATGACGAAATTAAAGGTGAATCAGAAGGTTTTTTTAGAGAATTTCTTCAGCACAAACCAGTGGAGTATGATGGCATATCCACCGC
Organism: Eutrema japonicum; assembly: GCA_030161315.1. NCBI lineage: Eukaryota > Viridiplantae > Streptophyta > Magnoliopsida > Brassicales > Brassicaceae > Eutrema > Eutrema japonicum. The sequence goes on from BSQW01000012.1 coordinate 34,067,861, forward strand.
GAGCTTGGAGGAAATATTACAGTATAGATGTACAAAAACTAATCAGGAGATATTGATAAAAGAGATATACATAGGATTCTTTTTTAAAAACTATGGCCTATAGTCGGGAAAGAGTTCATTATTGCAATTCAGTCTTTCTTGGTGAAAGTTTTTTTTTGACAAAAGGCATAAACTCGACGATTCTAACTCTCATTCCAAAGAAAACAGAGGCAAAAGAAATGAAAGACTATCGGCCAATCTGATGTTGTAATGTGCTTTACAAGGTTATCTCTAAGATCATGACTAATCGGCTGAAGAATACTCTCCCCGAGTTCATAGCTTTAAATCAATCGATGTTTGTTAAAGACCACATTTTGATTGTAAATATGTTTCTTGCAACTGAATTGGTGTACGGCTATCATAAGAATTATGTTTCTGCCCGCTGCGCCATCAAAATAGACATTTCGAAAGCTTTCGACTCTGAACAATGGACTTTTTTCTCAACACGCTCTCCGCAATGAACTTTCCTCCAAAGTTTATTCATTGGATCTCCTTGTGTATTACTATTGCTTCCTTTTCAGTGCAAGTATAGAAATTGTGTCGTTCCTCCTTCTTCGGCGTTTTTGCACATATCTGCACATAAGATACAAAGAGAGAATGCATGAGGTCTGAACAATGGTTAAGTTTTGAGTTGGATACCAACTAAAGATGAACTGGCCATTCAGGTACGATAAAGAGTGGTAAAAGGTAAAAGAACGTCTTGATGTATGATTTGTTATGTTTTCCTAAACCTATGATGAGAAAATTAAGTCAAGTTAAATTCCAAGTATAATAGAGCTAGTATATTCCATCCTAAAGAATCTTTACGGTCTAAATTCCTCTGGGGATTTCACATTAACGGAAACTCTAGCTACAGCCTAGTGTAGAACCAAATTATGAAAGAGCATGTTACTAGGAAATAGCGTAGAAACACACTGATCGGTTATCGTCATGGATTTCTTTCATCATTCCTTCAAAACGTATTCCTACTTTTATTGAAAAACTTGAAATTTTTTAAAGAAGCGTGAAAAATGCAAAGACTCATGAAAGAAAAGGTGATTAGTAAGGGATGGAATCTTTTCCCAGACTTAAATCACATTGTTCCCAGTGTGAAATAAATCGAGGAAGGACGAGAAATAGATGTATGTAATAATTGAAAAAGTTCCGGGAAAAAGAAAACTTACCTGAAGGTGTTGGAGAATGGATGTGGGAATGGAATGGTGGTGAATGGGGAATGGTAGATGGTGTTGTGGTGATGGGGAATGGGTGTGGGGTGATTGGAAATGGATTGGGGTCGATCGAGGATCGAAGCACATCGATCAGAGCAACAGAGAGTTGGCCGCGGGTCAAAGGACTCCGACCGCAACCAAAGGAGGCTTCGCTGCGGGTGGGTGGGATGCACCCGCGGTCGATGGCTGGTTCGCCTGCTGGTCGGTGGGACGCACCCGCTGTCAATCCTCTTTTGCGGTCAAATCCTTCCTCGTGGTTCAGGATGGACCGAGCAGCTTCGAACCGTTCTTCCATCTTTTTTTATTTTTTTATTTTTCGGGTTTTTTGGTTTTTTAGAAAGTTGAAACTAAGAACAACAAAACGTTAATGAAGAAAGAAAGAAAAACGTACCTAAAATGGGTTGCCTCCCAATTGAGCGTTTTTGTTTAAAGTCATTTAGCTCGACGTTGATAGCTAGGCGAGTTTAGTCATAGAAGGACAATGTCTTTCGACAAGTCTTTCTTTGATCTCCTTTCGGTTTTCTCGTCATGTGACTCATCGCTCCATAGTGAGTCGGGAACGGGATCCTTTGATTTGAGATGTCCTTCTTTCTTGACCTTGAGCGGGACAACATCGTAGAACACGTCTTTGTCGATATTAGCAAAGGAAACACGTCAATTTGGCAAATCCATAATGGCTCCGACAGTTGAAAAGAAAGGCCACCCTACGATTACCGGTGTAGAATCAACTTTCGTCGCTTTGACATTGTAGAAGTCGATGGGGGAAATGCAATCTCCGATCTTACGAGCATGTCATAGACGATCCCTTTAGGTGTAGCACAAGATTCATCAGCCATGCTGATTTTTGTTCAGGTATGGTGCACGTGCTTGATACCGAGGTGTTTGGCAGTTGATTTTGACATGATGCTAAGGCAGGCTCCGGAGTCACAAAGAATGTCTTTAAACTTGACTTCTCGGATGCTACAAGTGATGAGAAACTGACCTTTCTCTTGAATCTTATGGAGACTTCTAACGGGTTTCTCATTCATATTATTCGTGTAAAGATCTTATATCTCCAAGATGGATTCTTTGCTTTCACAAAAGAAGTGAGCAATCATGTGGTACATGCAAGCTCTAGCAAACGTGGTTTCTCGAGGTAGATCATGAACCACGCTATTGAATTCCTCTAACTGTTCCCAACTAATCTTCTTCGGGTAACTTTTGTGTTTCTCGGGGTGAAATATACAAATAGCATAAGACGTACTATATGGTGTTGTCGAATGACTTTCTCTCGTGAAGTAGGTGCGAATGTCTTCTCTACTCTCCTTGATGTATCGGAAAAATGCTTGTAGACAACCTCTTTCCCACAAGTCTAAGAAAGACTCGTACATCGGGATTGATTTCACGAAGTTGTTAAATTCGATCAATCTTTCTCGGGAGATGTTTTTTGTTCTTGGCTCCTCGGGTATTGGAGTTGCTGGAGGTTTTGTTTCAAAGGTTGAGCCATACATTAAACAAAAATCAGATTCGCGTAAGAACAACCTTGGGTCTTCTTCTTCGAAGTATTTTTCATCGATTTCCTCGGGTGATTAAGTAGACCGAACCATATAAGTCTGGTTCCAAGTCACTTGAAGGGTTTGTTGAAGCTTGAGAATCAATGGAGAAGACGGCTTGCTCGAAGGAAGGTGATCGGGAATTGAGAGGTCCAAGGAGAGGCGAGCAGGAGCTGGCCGCGGGTCGAGGAGGCGCAGCCGAGGTGGAGGGCAGGTCGGCCACGGGTCGGGAGGACGCACCCACAGTGAAAAGGCAGTTAGTTGCTGGTCAAGGAGTCGCAGCCGCGGTGGTGGAATTCCATGGGGAATTGCTCGGTTCATCGTTTTCTTCATCTTCTTCGGTGTTTTCTTGTTCTAGTGGGTCACTGGGATTTTCCTCTAGGTCAGGGGCAGGAACATCAAGTGTTGTGGCATGCTCGTCATGATATTTAAAAAGTTTCTCCAAATAAGTTTTGGTTGTCTTTCGAGTGTCGGATAGGTGACTAACCGTAGCATCGGTTTCTCTAGCCTTGTACTCGAGTATGCTGAGGCGTGATTCGTTTTCTTGGAGTTCATCATCGGTTCTTTTTCTGTACCAAGAGGCAAATTCACTTGTCTCCTTGATCTCTTGCTTTGATTCGCGAATCTCCATGGAATTTTGAATGATGTCGTATTTTTGCTTGGTTTGCTCTTCCTTAATTTGAATTTAAATATTTTAAAAATCATTCAAATAGTAACATATAATAAATTAAATTACAATTTAATTTAAAAATTAAATAAATATACAAATGATAATACAAGATTTTAAATGCATTTTTTGTTTTTGGTGTGATTCAATCGTTATTTTCGAATTAACGAAGAAAATTTAATATGAATGTAATTTAAAAATAATAAATTATGAAAACAAAAATTAAAATATATTAAGAAAGTTTCAAGAAATTTAAATTAAAAAATCAGAATATAAAACCATAAGATAAAATAATATTCAAAAAAATAATGAAAAGATAACAAGTTATCAAGAGTGAAAAGAAGAAAATAACAAATAAATAACATAAAAGACCGAAGCAAAGATAAATACAAGAATTTAAAGACGTAAAAAAAGAAACAGAATAGTGAAAGATATGTGAAAACAAAAACTCAAAATAGTAGATTGGAAAAGTTAAACATTATGAAGAACAAGTAAATATTAGGAAAAAACATATTGAAGAGATTATGAGGGTCGTTATCAAAAAAAAGTATTTTTATAAAAAAAAACACAAGAGAATATTGATAATCGAATTGAAGGTCTATAACTATATTATTTATAACAAAATAAAATATAATAAAACATGAGCGACACGCGTGTTCTTTCCTAGTAATAATTAAAAAACAATAATTTAACATTAAGTTAGCCACAAGATGTTTGATAAAGCTAAACATGAAGAACATGTAGCAGGTAAGTAGTATACACAACATAAAGAACTAATGGGAGATTATTCTCACTAAGCAGGAGGGTTGGGTAAAAGGACTAAGCGCCGACTCAAAAAAATTTTGGGCTCTTAACTAAAAAAAAATTTGGGCCCTTAAACAAAAATAATTATAATTTTTTTCTTTTGAATCTTTTTTTTAACATTATGAATAAATTAATGTATCCTTATGAATAAAGTCCCGATTTTGTTTTTCAAAGATCTTTTCATTAATTTATTCAAACAAATCTAAAAGCTTTTATGAGATTAGTCAATGTTTTCTTGTCTTTCCGTTTTCTAAAGTCATATGATCAGTTACACACTTATTTACATATATATATATATATATATATATATATATATATATATATATAAAATTGTTGCCTATTTTGGCCTTCATGAATGTATGTTGTATAATATATAACATATAGTTAACCATCACCATATTCTAAAATTTGTTATGTTTTGCTTTCGTAGGTAGATACGTGGAGGAGAATCTTGAGGCAAGCAAACTAGATATATGGCCTCCATCACCGTGCCATCGAGTACGTTGCAACTTTAGCATTTTATGGAATTGTCACTGCTGTAGGGGAAGACACAATATTGTTCACATAACCAAACAGACTGTGAGACGAGGTGTCTAAAATTTAACCCGCCACCTTCGCCATAAATCTGAAAACAAAAATTGTCAAAAGCGTTTAAATATAAACTTGTATCGTATTGTGATTTTGGTTTTTTTTCTTCATATATTTCGGTTTTCTTTTTATAATAAAAAAATATGTGATTCCAATAATTATATATGCCATATCATGTTACAACACTTAATTAAAAATGCCTTAATTTAACAGTTTTACACTTATTGCAAATAATATAAAGGCATATTTACAAAAATACCCTACAATTTGAAGTCAAAGCTAAAAATGCCATTTTCCTCTCCTTTTTTTTAGAATCCCACGAATTACCTACAATTTGGTCAACGCAAAAAATACACCAATTTTGTCAGACTTCTATCGCAGTCTGAAGAAAACTGCTTTGGAAGTCTGGGAAGGAAAATCAAACTTCGGTCAATTGCAAAACTACCTCATGATTTTTTGAGACTGCAGGAGAAGTCTGACGAATGTAAATATGTCACTCAAGCAATTACTATTCTCAATTGTTTGGTTGGTTACTATATATGAACATTTTAAGAAAGAACAAAAACTGGGGTTTCTACTGTTTTCGTCTCTATGAAAAAAGTTTGAGTTTTAAGTCTCCAATATAAGGATTAGTTTCGAAAATTAGTTTTGAATTTTCGAAGATTAGTCTCATTTTTTTCTGGATTCTAAACCCCACCTAGCTTCTAGTTTTTATGGAAAAAAATTCCTAATATTTTTCTAACTTAATATGTGTTATTACAAAACATTTGATATTAAATATAGGAATTACTGCAAAAAAAACCCTCAATCTTTATTGTTTTTGCAAGAATACCCCTCAACTAAAAAAAATGCAAGTCAATCCCCCCACCTACAAAGTCACCAGCAAAACAGCCTCTGGTAGTGTATAGGTTTTTCAAATCGTATATACCCGTGTATCAATGAGCAAAACGACATCGTTTTGACTTTTTTTTTTAAATAAGAAAATGCAAAAACAGAATTTGAACTCATGACCTCTATACAATTAGCATATTTGCATTACCATTGTGCCAAAATATTTTTTGTTGTACAAACCAATATAATTATATTTATATATATATATATTAAAATGATGTGTTTTGTCCTTTGAATTTTTTTGCCGGTTGTCCTCGGTTTTCGCGATTTTGACGGAAAAATCTGATTTTGCGGTTTTAAAACCAAAATCACTTTTTCCGCCAAAACCGCAAAATCGCGTTTTCCTGCCAAAACCGCAAAATCACGTTTTCCCGTCAAACCCACAAAATCACATTTTCCCGTCAAAACCGCAAAATCACGTTTTCCCGCCAAAACCCCAAAATCATGCTTTCCCGTCAAACCTTCAAAATCACGTTTTCCGGCCAAAACCGCAAAATCGCTTTATCTTGGCAAACCCGCAAAATCACGTTTTCCCGCCAAATCCGCAAAATCACGTTTTCCAGCCAAAACTGCGTTTTCCAGCCAAATCCGCAAAACCACGTTTTCCAGCCAAAACTGCGTTTTCCAGCCAAAACTTCAAAATCGCGTTTTCCAGCCAAAACCGCAAAATCACGTTTTCCCGCCAAAATCGCAAAATCACTTTTTCTTGGCAAACCCGCAAGATCACGTTTTTCCGTCAAAACCGCAAAATACGGGAAACCCGAAAAATCACGGTTTCCTGCCAAAACCGCAAAATCACGTTTTCCGCCAAAACCATAAAACGTGATTTTGCGATTTTGACAGAAAAATGTGATTTTGCGGTTTTTACGGGAAAACGTGATTTTGCGGGTTTGACGGGAAAACGTGATTTTGCGGTTTTGGCATGCAAACACGATTTTGCGGTTTTGGCGGGGAAACGTGATTTTGGTTTCAAATTCGCGATTTTGCGGTTTTGAAAGGAAAACATTATTTTGCTGTTTTGACGGGAAAACATGATTTTGCGGTTTTGGCGGGAAAACGTGATTTTGCGGGTTTGACGGAAAAACGTGCTTTTGCGGTTTTGACGGTAAAACGTGATTTTGCGGTTTTGACGGAAAAACGTGATTTTGCGGTTTTGGCAGAGAAACGTGATTTTGCGGTTTTGGCTGGAAAACGTGATTTTGCGGGTTTGACGGAAAAACGTGATTTTGCAGTTTTGGCGGTAAAACGTGATTTTGCGGTTTTGTCGGAAAAACGCGATTTTGCGGTTTTGGCGGGAAAACGTGATTTTGGTTTCAAAACCGCAAAATCAGATTTTTTCGTCAAAACCGCGAAAACCGAGGACAACCGGTAAAAAAATTCAAAGGACAAAACACATCATTTTAATATATATAAATATAATTATAGTGGTTTGTACAACAAAAACGATCTTGACACAATGGTAATGCAGATGTGCTAATTGTATTAGAGGGCAAAAGTTTGAATCTTGATTTTGCATTTTCTGATTTTTTAAAAAAAGTCAAAACGACGTCGTTTTGCTCATTGATACACGGATATATACGGTTTGAAAAACCTATACACGACTAGGGGATGTTTTGCGGGTGACTTTGTAGGTGGAAGGATTGACTTGCATTTTTTTAGCTGAGTGTTATTCTTGCAAAAACAATAAAGGTTGAGATTTTTTTTGTAGTAACCCCTTAAATATATACTAATATTTAATCCATGTTAATTCACTTAATTGTGTATATTTTATATACGTTGATGTATATATATATATAATCATTGTTTTGGTAATTCAAACCGTGTGTGGATCTAACCGATGGTGACAAACTTCGTGTGATAATAAAACAAGTATGTGGCAATTTAGAAAACACATGAAGGTATTTTTCGAGAACTATCTGAGCTTCTTTTTTTTCCGAACTTGTTCTTCTTTTTATTGATAAAAGCGGTTACAATAATGACCAAAGTCATTGTTTTTAAAAGTAGATTACCCCCAAGTGTAAAATTTAGATCACAATCAAATGACCTATAAAATAAACTGAGTCTTCCACTTCGATTTAGTAGAGAGATTAGCTCGGAGAATCGATCTAGCCACGGCCACCTCTATTCCCGCCACCACGGTTTTCACGTCTGGCCGCTACGACTTGCTAATTCATCTATTTCGCTTTTATTGATGGTTTAACTGGTCTTTCTCTAAAGATTATTTTCCCCGTTAGTGTCATGAGATCCAACAGGTCAGAATCCTCAATTGAAACTTAAGTTTCATCTTCGTCATCTAATAAATCCAAAGAGCCAAAACGGTTCGAACCCACATTTTTGCTGGACGAGGTCCTGCGAATACTATGCTCGACTTGTTTACTTTCATTTTGGATGGTAACATGAGCATGTCTAGTAGCGGAGGCTGGTGAAAATGGTGCAATCTCCGAAAGAGGAGACTTAATTGATTTAAGCATGGTGTTAGTTGCAAGCACTGTTGGATGTGTTTTAGTAATATTGACCTCAATGGCGGACGCAATTGTTGGAGTTGTAGGAGGTACCTCGATTGTGGCACAAACTGAATTGGAGAACTGATGTGCAGCAACTGGGACATAGATAGGCGCACATGATCTAATCACATTTCCAACCTCAACATCAATTCTCGTCTCAATCTATGTGGTTGTGTTAACAACTACTTGAGATTCAGCTTCAGTTTGCAAACAACGACCTTGTGTCCTAACTGTCCACACCTAATGCATTTAGTAGGGAGCCATGCGTATTCTACATCCACCATAGAGATAAAACCTTCTTCAACACCAGCATCAATCCTTGTTGGAAAAGCTTTACTTAATTCAAACTCAACCAAAATATTTGCATCACCCATGAGAATGGTATCCAACCTAGGTTTGTGAGGTTCCATAGGAGCACCTAATCCTGAAGCTATGTGACTTATTCCAGGGATAGAGTACAAAATATTGGGTATCTTCTTCAAAGTCACCCAAACTGGAATAGTTTTGATCTCCGGGATAGCTAATGTTGCTTTCGGAGTCCAAGAAGCAACAAACATTAGGCAATCATCAACATGCCATAGTCCCCTCTGAAGAACCCAAGTCCTAGTTGATTCATCAGAAATATGGAAGAGATCATTCGATTCACCCAGTTTCCTAATGGTGATTCTGCATTTTCTGCCCCATAACTTATTGAAGACCGCATAGATTAAACCACCAGATGGAGAAGAACATCTATAAAACTGACCTAAGATGTACTTTTTATGGTTCTCTAGGCCTCGTAACAAAACATGTTGAGAAATTGTTACCTTTGTAGTCCCGTCATCGAGATAGTCTGGTTCAGTTTCTCTATATAGATTCCTGGATGTCGGGTTCATTTTTGTTACCCATAGAAACCGTAGATCATCTTCCATGGTTACTGGATAGTGTAATTTCTGCACACCACGACATTGACGAATGGTTTGTGATTCAGAGATAGAATATCACTTTCCTGGAATTTCTCTGGATGTGAGATGAGTTTGATGAGAGGCTGAGGCAACAGAGAAATTTAACTTTTTAGCCCAAGCACCTTGGAGAAGAGGAGACTGAATCGATCCATGATCGAGGCTCTGCTCAGAAACTTCCTTTTCATGCCTATCTGAGACTTTCTCCACCGGTCACAATTCCGTTTGATTTTCTTTGAGCAGAGACTGTTGTACAAATATAGAGCCTCAATAATAGTATTTACTGCTTTACAAATATCCTCTGGTTGAGCTGAGACTGTTGTAGGAGTAGGAGAGACCAATGACCATCTGGAATCGAGAGAGGAAGCGACGAGATTGGAAGTATGGTTCCCGACGATGTCTCTGCGGTTATCGATTTAGCCTTCGTCGACCACCGCAATTTACTTGGCCATCGTGGATCTGGAGTTTCCACACCAATTAGATTCGCTTCGGCTTGTTCTGCCTCCGCCAGAAAGTGAATCGGAGATTCGAAGCTAGTTTTGATGCTCCTACTATAATAGGGCATTAGTGCGTCAATGGCACAAGGAGAAGAAATTGGTGATTTTTTCGGGAGGAATGGTCATCATGGAGAAGAGGAAAGAGAAACTTGATTCGTGGTGAGAAAAGCTTCGACGGAAAGAAGCCACCAAGAGAATGACGACGGTTTGGTAGCGGCGGAGCCGCCGAGAAACTGAATCGAAAAGGGTTTTTGGTTTGCCTAGAAAAATTTGTCTGAGAGAGAAACTTTTTTTTTCAAGATGTGGTCAATCAACTATCTGAGCTTCAGTTATATAGATCACATAATTGGTCGGAAAACAAAAAAAATAAAAAAACAGACAATACATAGGTAATGATTGAGTAACACTAGGCATGAGAAAAACGGATGGTCTCTAGTGTTATTCGCCGTTATGGTGAGCACTTTGGTGGTAAAAGATGAGAAAATTAAACAGTTTTTTTCCAAAGAGATGACTACATGGAACAACAAGAGAGAAGTTGGTCTCATTTGTAAGAAATTGGATCGACTATTATTAAATGATCACTAGTTGCAGAATTTTCCACAATCATCCTCAGTTTTTGATGCAGGGGTTGTTCAGATCATCTTAGATGCCGGATTCAAATTAGGACTGATTTGGTGAATCTGCGTCGACCATTCAAGTTTGTAAATGTTGTGGCAGAGTTGCAGGAGTTCCTACCAATCGAAAGATATTGGTAGGAAAAAGAGCAGAATTTTTCTCTCGACATCTTCGCTCTTCAGATTTTCTAAAAAAATAAAGGCATTAAAACCGGAGATCCGAGCTTTGGCAAAAAACAAGTTGAGAAATCTATAGAAGAGAGCGCATGAAGCTTATTCTCGATTATGCGAGCTACAAGAGAAGAATATGGTCAATCCGACACCATAAGGTATAGAAGAGGAAGGCTTGACTTTGGGAGCTAGTTTCGAGTTTAGAACAGAAGTACTTGATACAAAAATCAAAGATGCACTTGCTTATAGTGGGAGATTAAAAAACAAGATTTTTCACCAAGCGACAATATCTAGAGAAGCTATAGTTTCAATGAGAGAGATTATATGCCGCGATGGACGAGTAGTTTCCAGCTATGACGAAATTAAAGGTGAAACGGAAGGTTTTTTAGAGAATTTCTTCAGCACAACCAATGGAGTATGAGGGCATATCCACCGCGAGCTTGGAGGAAATATTACCGTATATATGCACATAAACTTATCAAGAGATATTGATAAAAGAGGTAACAGAGGAGGAGATTAAAGGAGTGTTATTTGCAATGCCAAACAACAAATCACTGGGTCTAGACAGATATACAGCGAAATTTTTTTAAAAAGCATGGCCTATAGTCTGGAAAGAATTAATTATTTTAGTTCAGTCTTTCTATGTGAAGTCAAGGTTGTGCATTATCTCCATATCTCTTTGTGATAGGGGTCTAAGGCAAGGTTGTGCATTCTCTCCTTATCTCTTTGTGATTAGTATTAATGTTTTGTCGAAGCTTTTGGATCAGGCGGCTCGAGACAGGCAGGTTGGTTATCATCCTAAATGCAGAAATGTGGGTCTTACTCATTTGAGTTTTGATGACGATATAATGGTTTTCACGGATGGAAGTGTTCGATCAGTTGAAGGAATCACAACGGTTTTCGATAAATTCGCCAAGATTTCAGGTCTGAAAATATGTATGGAGAAATCTACAATTTATTTTGCAGGCATCTCAGAAGGAATTCGATCAGACATGGAGAACCGCTTCCCTTTTGTCTCGGGTCAGCTCCCAGTCCGATATCTAGGTTTGCCGCTTCTCAAAAAACGCATGACCGCAAATGACTATCTCCCTTCGCTAGAAAAAAAATCGCTCTCGGATCAGCACTTGGAAGACCAAGTTTCTCTCTAAAGCGGGCCGACTACAACTCATTCAATCAGTCCTTGTAAGTCTTACAAATTTCTGGCTAACCGCTTTCAGACTTCCTCGGTAATGTATTCGGAAAATAGAAAAACTTTTCTCAGCTTTTCTCTGGTCGGGACCATATTTAAATCCAAAGAAAGTAAAGCTATCATGGCAAGATGTGTCGCAACAGAAAGATGGAGGGTTGGGACTGTTAAAAGAGGTGAACGTAGTGTGCTGTCTCAAACTGATTTGCCGAATCGTATCCTCGCAACCTTCGCTTTGGGTAAAATGGATAAAGACATATCTGATACGGGATGGCTGCTTCTGGTCGATACATGATAACTCGAAGGCGGGTTTGTGGATGTGGCGAAATCTCCTAAAATATATTGACAAAGCAAAAGAGTTCCACAAAACTGAGGTAAGGAAGGGGACTCATACCTCTTTTTGGTACGAAAATTGGTCAAGCATGGGTCGGTTATTTGACATTACGGGACAGAGGGGAGTTATCGATATGGGAATCTCCATTAACTCATCGGTTGCTTCAGCTTTTGTTAGCAGCAGGAGAAGGAGACATCGGGTGGAGCATATGAATCAAATCGAGGACTTAATTGTTGCTCAACGTGCCAAGGGTATCTCAGATACAGAGGATATCTCCATGTGGAAGCACAAGGAGAATGTATACCACCCAGATTTTAGTTCGAACCACACATGGCAACTTGTGTGTGAGATCCATCCAAAGAAAGATTGGTATAAAGATGTATGGTTTACTCACTCAACCCTCAAATATGTATTCATCATTTGGCTTGCGATTCAAAATTGCTTGTCCACGGAAGATCGAATGCTTAGATGGAATGCATGAGCAACCATGGGTAAAGATGTCAATCAGGATGGTCCGGCCCGGCCCGACCCAAAAACAATCAGGCCTATATTTTAAAGTTCGGCTCGGACAGGGCTCTAGGGTTTTCGGACTTTTCTTTACAAACACAAAAATTCACAATTCTCAAATGAAAAATAATTAAAACAAATTATTTCTCAAAATAAATCTAAATTAAAATGTATTATATCAAATCCAATTAAATTTCAAAGCAAAAGTTTGACCCAAAAAAAAAAATTCAAATAAATTGTATTACCAAATAAAACATAAAATCAAAACACTTCAAATCTAGGTAGTAGAGCTTAGATTAGAATCTCCATCATCGTCTTCTAAATCCCCATCACCATCAAGAGGTACATATAAAAAAAACAGTAAAATAATATTAAGCTTTTAGAGGTATAAATCATATAGAAATGTCATTGAAAATGTATAGATAAATATTTTAAAAATATGTAGTAAATATGGATGAATGATAATGGTACTTGGATCACGACCCATCCAATCAAGTGCATGTACAAATCAGTGCTTCAACGTTTCTTGGTAAAAGACGATTTCTATATTTATCCAAGGTATGCGCACCAATACTAAATGTTTCACTATAGTTATCATAATGCTTAGAACATCACAAGCCATACGAGCTAACTCACTATAATGTTGTGACTGACACTTCCACCATCATAAAACATCCATGTCTTCATAAAAAAGTCAGTTCCAACATATCGTCTTCTAAGTATATAGTCAATTTAGACTTTCTTTCTTCTATAATGGTACGTTTTTCATACGTTTTTAAATCATATGATAAGCGAACCCAAATTTAATAAGACATACGTAATCAAATAATTTCGGGCTTTACATCGGGCTAAGCTCGAAAAACACATTAGCCCGAATGGGCTTAACCCGAAAGGTCTGATTTTTTGGGGGGTTTTATTTTTAGGCCCGAGCCCGCTGTTTTTAGGGCCGGGCCGGGCAGGCCTTCGGGCTTTGGCCCTAATTTACACCTCTAACCATGGGTGAATCTAGTAAGAAAGGTATGGGTGCACTTGCCCCTATTATTTTTTAAAAAAAAATTGTAATTGTGTTAAGTAAATTTGGAATGATTGAATAAATTCAATGCAAATTCCTTTTATTGCCCCCATTAGTTTCACAGTTGGATTTTATACATTTGATTTAAATTTCTTTCCATCAAATCTCTATTTTCCGTTCTTTTAGACATTTGCTTCCTTTTTATTTTCTCATTTGACCAGTCATCCTTAAATAACTACATCAAACGTTATTATATGTTTCTTTTTTTAAAATGCAAAAATAAATTTACCTAATTATGTAACATATTTTTTACGATAAGATGATATTTTAGTGTGGTATAATTTTATGCTCTCAGTTAAATATATTGCTAGATTCGCTCTTGGGAGCAACCACCTCTTGTGCATTATGCCAAGACCCTATAGAGACAAAAAAATCACCTTTTCTTCTCCAGTAGTTTTTTCCACGGAAGTTTGAACAAAGCTACATATGGGCTACTTAAAGCTCGATTCATTACGGACTGGAACATACTCATGTCAATCATTTCAGATTCCTCTCAAAGCCGCATATTTCTCTTCCTTACTAGGTATGTCTTTTAAGCGACAATACAAAGTATATGTAGAGAACAAAATGCTCCTGGATTAGCATACCGGGTTGGATGTAAATCCCTCGGATCGGATCAGTACAAAGCATTTTTAAGAACTTTTCATCTATTCTTATTTTTTTAATTCGACAGATGGTCAACAAGATAATCCCGAGATAAGCGAGAGCAGAGACTTTGCAGAATCTATTACTGTCTGGCTTTTGGCTCTTCGAACTCCTCGGCAAAGTTAGATGTCTTTTGCAATTACGACAACTTTTGACTTTTGAGCTAGAAGTAAATGACAATGAATTATTAAACAGAAACTTAGCGAGCTACGGGTAAATGACAATGAATTGTTAGTAAACTATTATATCTAATTATACAGAAACTTGACTCTACTAATTTGATAGATTCATGGACTGCATTCATTTTTTTTTTCAGGCAATTTGACAAATTTATGGACTCCAACCATTACTTTGTTAAGTTAACATATATAATGACTTTGCAATTGTGAGTCTCCTACAATTTTGCAGGACAATTTTTTAACTAACAATCTACTTGTTCAATTTTTCAACTGATAATTTATCTGTTCACAAATATCCACGCAGACTGGAACCACAACGAACTACTTTCCTTGCACCACGCTGAGGATTTCTTGTAAGTCTGCTTCAATTAATTTTGCAAAAATCGCATCTTCTAGGAATCGAACCGCAGACCTCATGGTGTAGAAGTATTAAGTAAACTTTTGGTCAACCACTAGACTAAAAAAGTTTCCACACACATTCATAACTTTGGTCAACAATTTTAAATGTCGATCAACAATTTTAATTGGAAAAAAAGCAAGAAACCAGACATGGCATATGAATAGGAAAAATACTAACTAGACATGTCATTCAAAATATTGTAGTAAATCTGTGCATATTTGCCGTTAAGACGCTTAACGAGTCAGACCTGAACAAAGACCATAAAGCAAACTATACAGATCATGTCTTTGTAGTCAACGGACGATAAGAACAAAACGTTAAAAAAAAAAAACCTACAAGCTGCTTGTGGTCACGAAGCCTTTTAGATCAATGAGCGGCTAGATAGCACAAGACTTCCCGAACTGATTCTGTGCCTTAGCTTCCACGTTTCATTTAGAATATCCGCACTGTTAGGTCGCTTCAGATACTCAGCCACATCTATCTTTAGCCTTCTTATGGGATTCACAGGCTTTGTGGCTGACTCATATGGGCTCCAGCTTCCTCTGCTACTTATGGTACCAATGCTCGTCCCTTGCCCGCTCGAGGCATCCTATCAAGACACATTCATGTCAGAAACTTTATAATCCGGTGATAGTTTTAGACCCGTAAGCAGTACGGTCTGTGCAGAAAAAAGATTTATTACCTGAGTTGAATCAGATTCCCAGATGTTAGGTTTTGCGTTTGGCGTGTGTGGCGACTTTTTAAGGCATGTCAGTGCAGCAGAAGTGTTGTCTGGAGTTTCCCATTGCAACCAAGGAAGCATAACACCGTCCATTTCAACGGGAACGCTCTTCGGAACAGTTGCCTTTTGTGTTTTTGTCAACCCGAAACTTGAACTGCTTTCGCTCCTCTCATCCTCGAATGATGAAAAGTCTGTGTCTTCTATGTTTGAGATGAATTCGTCGATGTATTGCTCTGCTTCATCAGTCAAACACATGGACATCCTGCTGCTCCGGTCCTTGCTCCTCTGTGTCAAAAAAAGGTTGAGATCTTTTTATGAAAAGAGCAAACCTGAAGAAGAATACGAGAAACGAAGGTTGTAATACTCACCTTTCGCGTCCGCAACGGCTTTTCATCAGCTTCAGAACTATTTTCAGTCAGTAATTCTTTCAAGTTCATAGAGAGCTCTCTACCACGTTGCTCCTCCAACATAATCTCAGCGAGCAAATCTCGCTTGCGCTCCTCAGACTGTCAATTCAAGGGGGAAACGAAGCATTGTATATTTGGTCGTTGATTCCTCAATGAAAATTGAGAAAAACTACAAAATATATGCAAAGAGAAGTTGTACCTCTTGCAATTTTGTTGCATAACCTTTCGTAAATGTGGACATAGCATGGTGATCATCATGGGATTTCCGATGGGAGTGGGAACCATAATCAGAGTTCCCCAAAGATTCTCTTTTCTTTGGTGTTGCCTGTATTAACATTGTTCATTAAGATAGGAGAAGCATGTTTCCAAGGGAAGTAGGCAATACAGACATAGGATATTGTTCAATTTCTGTCATCATCTCTAATAAATCATTCTAAATTCTTTTTCATTCAGATTTTCTCAGTTTAAAGCAAAATCCAGAAACATCTGCCCTTTTTAGAGGCCTGGATTAGTTTCGAACAGAGAGTTGGACACTCATATATAAGTTTATATGAGAAAAGAAAAGTTTATTATTGTTGGTTGAATACCCACAAACCTTTTTCTGGGCATATACTGTTCGAATGATCCTCTCAGTTCCATGCTTGCTCGAGCTGGAATCCTTTCCTTCATCATCTGTGACTGCAGAAGAATGGCTCTGTAACATCCCGACGAAAAATACAACATTTTCAGCATACATAGTTAGACCAGACATATATCATATACAGAAGGATTAACCAAAACTCTAAGAAGAACCACCCAAAAACAAAACGCTTTCTATCAAAAGTAGAATCTTTAAAATTTCAAAAGTTAAAACAAAGGATATTTAGACTTACAGAGTAGCCATCATGGTATTTGACTGGATTTTGGCTAAGAGACCTCCTAAGACCTTGTCTATGATCTGAAGCAGCAAGTTTATGAGACCCACCATTTTGACTCTTTCCACTCATGAAACTCTTCACATCCCTTGAATTGCTTGAATACTGACCTTGATCTACATCACTCTGCAAATGTAAAATAACGCATGTCGATGACGCTCCTCGTATTTACAATACACAAATCCTAATACAAATCGTTTCATATCAGCAAGCCAAATGCACACAACAATGAAAATGCTCATAAGCTGCTCCTACTGATTCAAGATGGCAAAGTCAGAAGACCTATCAAGCATTTCTTTTCAACTGTTTCTAAGAAACATAAATATGTACAATACGTTGAAGATATCAAAATCAATCTTAAAAGCATGGTCCTGTTGCTACAAAGTTGTCCCACAATTACAGCTGAAATCGTTGTTATGGATTGATAATTATAGCTTCCTATTAAAGTTCACTTTGTAACTAAAAAGCTAAAAAGTTCCTAATAAATTGTATCACATCACACAAGAGGGCCCAGAGAAAGTAAGAAATCAACAGATTTTATACAAAAAGTGATTTTACCTCGGAATTGTCAATCCGGCGACGGACAACAGAAAGCGAGCGTCGCCGCCGTGAACTCGCGTTCTCACGATCTGCCCCAATTGTCCTACCCCTAATTGCATTACCACTGTTCTCGCCGGAATTAACCCTCTCCCGCGGCTGTCTAGACACCGACCGTCGCCGGCTCGAATTGTTGCTTCCCGGATCTAATCCACCACTCTTACCGGTAATTTCTCTCGCCGACGGTTTTCTAGACAACGACGTTCGCCGTCTCGAGCTTTCAGTATCCGCATCCAACCTCCGTAAGCCACCGTTACCACCAGAACCAACCCTAGAAACAGACCGCCCACGCCTCTGCGAAATTTTCACCTCTCCTTCGCCGCCACCGCTGGACTTCGTCGAGCCAGATCGTCCTCTTTCTCCGCTGCTAACCCCGCTCTCGCCGGAGAACGATTCGAAAAACTCGACGGCTAAGTCATCGAGGCTAATTTCGCCGAATCCAGAGCCTCTCACGGTATTGACGAACTTCCCCTTTCTCATGGGAGTCACTTCGGGGTCTGGATCCGACATGCGGTGAGAGAAACGGCTCAAACTCCGGTACCTCCTGGGGATAGACCTCCGTGTGGAGTAAGAGGAGTCGTCGCCACTCTCGGAAGATTTAGCCAGTGGCGTCGTTCGCTTGATTGTTGAATTGAGAGCAGAAGTCGCCATGAAGAACACCGAGGAGGGAGGACACAGCTACTGTAGGAGGAGGAGCGGATGGTTCGACATTTTGAAATTGTTGAGCTGTTTCAGGAATCAAATGCATATATGCCCAATTCATTCAATTTTGACTTCGAATCAATTCGAATTTCAAAATATTCATTTTTTATGGAAAAATACCTTAAAATAGCACAATTTATTTTATTTTTAAAAATCGATCCAAAATGGTACAATATTTAAATTTGGGATATTAGGGCCTGATCCAAAATTATTGATCATCCCTTAATAATTATAATAAAGCTGAAAATCATCGACTACAAAGCAAAAGAATAGTTAATGACAGAGATAGGTAAATGTAAATCTGGATTTTTAATCAAATTTATTTAATATTTTCTTTACTTGTAGATATAGTTTTGCAAATTTTGGTAATAGATTTACTTACTTCAATTATTTTTTTTTTTTTTGAATGAATGAATCTAAAATTTATTCAACAAAAAAAAACTGTTTTTACATCAAGTG
Source organism: Eutrema japonicum (assembly GCA_030161315.1). Taxonomy (NCBI): domain Eukaryota; kingdom Viridiplantae; phylum Streptophyta; class Magnoliopsida; order Brassicales; family Brassicaceae; genus Eutrema; species Eutrema japonicum. The sequence continues at coordinate 34,086,440 of BSQW01000012.1, forward strand.
CTACATGCTTTTAAAATTTTGAAAGAAAAACAGAATTGGTGAAGAAAAAAAATCGACTAAGCGGTTGAAACAAACCATTGATGGAGACCTTCGTCATAATTTGGATCCCCAATCGCTTTGATTGAGAGTAGCTGGTTGCAAATTTGCTTCAAAGTATTACTAAATATTGTGTCAAAATTCCTATGTACATGTGTTAAACAGGAAAACGGCCAATTTCTACTCGAACTATTCTAAATGGTGCGGATTCGTACCTTATAAATTCAAGTGTCCTATTTTATACTCAGACTCTTCAAAATTTGAAAATCCATACATGGACTATTCTTTTTTTGGCGAAAACAAACATTTACCAACACTCCGTTAGTCAACATACTTATTCCGTTAACGGCGAGAAGTCATGTGCCACGTATGATGTCCCGCTGTCACGGAACGACAAAAGACATCGTATTAAGATGTGTTTTTAAAAAAAAAAACTAAATAATAGCGTTTAAGGAACAAAATTATAACGTGAAATAGATCGGAGAAGCTTCGAGGAAGAAGACGACAAAGAGGGCGACATTTTATCCTTTGCCTCACCCACCCTCACGCCTTCCCTCCGAATTACCGATGGATCTGTTGCCCAAACCACCTGCAACTGCAAATACAATAAGCCCAAATCTTAATTGGTGATTCAATTGGTGAATAGGTCAAGACGATGAGGTAATAAGTAAGCTGTTTTAATTAGTTTAGTAAGACGATTAGGTCAAGACTATGTACATTGGTTCAAAAGTTACAACACCCTCTTTTTATCTTTTAACACTTTACATCATTTTCTCTTTCTTCCACATCATAATTCAATACTCACTCAATTTTCATCATTTACAATGGTTTTGTTTAATAAAATTACAACACCCTTCCCCACCAATTTTATTTCATATTTTTATTTTCTTTTATGTTTTAGTTTTTGTAATTACATATTATTAGTAACAATTATCGTTTGAAATTAAATTAAAATAGTTAAAAATTCAATATTTTTATAAAATATTTTGTTTTTGTTTTTAATGTATATATTATTTTTTGAAAAAAAATTGCAAGTGATAAAGACGAGAAATATAGATAGTTATTATTAAAACACATGCAATGACGAAAAACTGAAACTGCAATACAATAAAAAAAGGAAGCACACAACACAGCTAATAAAACACACATAACTTAATTAGTACAAATATAAAAGGGTTATTGTTGTGATCCATTTCACTAAAACAATGTTTACAGTGAAAAACAAAAGTTTATTGGATGCTAATCAAATAAATATAGTCGAAAGACGAGTTTTTTCTGTGTCCAAAACAAATGAAACAAGTCTCTATTTATAGAGGATGAAAAATGATAAATTTTGGTATAAAAAAAAAAAAATATATATATATATACACATATAATTATTATGAGATAATTGTTGTTAGACAATTGAGATGGAAAAATAAAATCCATAATCTGAACAACGAATCAATGCGTTCCAAATGTCTCATCTATATATATTATCATACAATATTTTTTTGCCCAATCAAAAGTTACCACATGTCAAAAAAGATTCCACTCTTGGTGTTGAAATTTTACAACACCAAACTTGCCACATCATCTTTTTTATTTTTCCAACACACCATTGCAAACTTTTCAACAGTTGATAATGTTTTTCAACAGTTGATAAAAACACCATTGTAAGACTATGTACAATGGTTTTTTTTATCAACACCCACTTTACACTCCACATCATCTCATCTCTCTTCCACATCATTATTCAACACCCACACTATTTTCATCATCTACAATGGTTTTGTTTAATAAACTACAACACCTTACCCCACCATTTTTATTTCATATATTTATTTTATGTTTTAGTTTTTGTGATTACATATTATTAATAGCAATTATCGTTTAAAATTAAATTAACATAATTTAAAAGTTAAATCATTTTAATTTTTTTTTTTATCTTCTTTTATATTCTTATATAAAAAAATATAAGTACTAAAAACGAGAATAGAAAGAGCCATTATTAAAACAAATAAAATTACAAAAAACTTAAAATGCAATACAACAATAATAAGAACACAACACAACTAATAAAACACACATAACTTAATTAGTACAATATACTCAACTCACAAACTTAAAAACTTCTTTAATCACGAGACATTCCGAATCTTGCCCATATGTGTTTGACTATGGGCAAGGCGTAATGAACACTTGAATCACGCAACTCGGATCTAGCACGGACATGATTTGTAAATGCAGGTAGCACCTCGGTCGAGAATGATTGCGGTGTACTAGAACCACTTGCCTCATATTGATAATAATCGGTCCACCGTTGAGTATATGTATCACGTTCATCCTCAACAATCATATTATGCAATATGATACATGACCTCATAATGATAGCCAGATCGGCTATGTCCCACATGCGAGCTGGTTCTCGAATGATTTTAAATCGAGCCTGCAACACCCCAAATGCACGTTCAATGTCCTTCCGACATCCCTCTTGAACTTCTGCAAATAACTTGTCCGGCTCACTTTGAGGAAGCCTAATCTATTTGACGAAAGTAGGATAAGAAGGGTAGATACCGTCAGCTAAATAGTATGCCATATTATACGGACGTTGGTTCACCAAGAAGTTTACTCTTGGAGTATTTCCCTGTTCAACATCATCAAACACTAGTGAACGATCTAGAACGTTTATATCGTTCAATGTGCCTGGACATCCAAAAAAGGCATGCCAGATCCATAAATCATGGGATGCGACTACTTCAAGAATAACAGTAGTGGTTCCCTTATCTTCTCTTCCTACTAGTTGGATAGTCTTCCTCTATTTTCTTTCGACTCTCCCTAAAGTGGTTGAGGATATACCTATCTTCAATTTCAGACTTCTTTTTGTAAGTTTCGATATCAAAAAGAAATTCTGGTCGATCCATTGGGATTTTTTTAGTAAGGTGAGATTTGTGTTATTTGGTATATCAATGGAAGAATGAGTCTCCATTTATAAGAAAATGGAACCAACGGATTGAGTGGGTGGAGGATAAGATTCTGCCATTAAAAGCCGAAATTCACGAATTACATTGACGAAAAAGCCACGGGCACTTGATTGCATTATTTAATCATGTTGAGTGGTTGGAGGATAAGATTCTCCCATTAATAGCCGAAAGTCAAGGGCACTTAACAGCATTATTTAATCAAACATTATTAATAGCCGAAAATGGTTGGAGGATAAGACCAAGACAACAAACATTATTAAAAGAGAAAGTGACAAACAAACATTATTAAAGCATGGAGTGACATGATAAGGACAAGCATGGAGTGACATGATACATACAGCCACTTGTGAGTACAACTAGTTTCCAAATAAGTCATAGCTCAACTGCTGAAACAGCTCCCTACTCTGATCATTGAGACGGTCATTTTCACTTAGCTTCAGCCACATCTTCATCTTCTTAGCCCGAGTCTTTTCTTTCATCAGTTGGTTTGTCTCCTCTTGCCTTTGGATAGCCTCCTTTCTCCTTTGGTTTGCCTCCTCTTGCAACATGGCTAATTTTTCCAAGCGTTCCAACTCTTGTGCCTTGATTTGTTTGAACTCATTAAAATCTTCGTTGACCACTTCCAAGGCTGCGTCCTTACCTTTCTTTTTAGCCTTTTTCTTAGTTGCATCCTTCCTCATTGGACGAGTGCTAGATCCTACAGAGTTGGAGTCACAAGCATCACTCTCGTGGGCTCTCTTAGATCCACTGCTTCCAGAGCCAGTATTTACTCTTACCGAACTTCCATAACGTGGTTGATCACGGACAGCGAGCCATTCCTTCATTAAATTGAAATTTCCCTTACCATCACTTGAATATAGTTCATGCGCTTTCGCTAGTACATCATGCTCTGCCCACCCGCTTTGTTGCATGCGCTAGCGTTATCGTAAGCGCTAACCCATTTTTCTAATATTTTGTTCACGTAGTTGTAATGATTTCTGCACGAATTTCCATCACGTGGAGGATCAAATGAGCAATGCTCATTACAATACTCAACAATTTTACCCCAAAATGATTCACCTTTTTGGTTTCTGCCAACAACGATGTCTGTTCCATACTTGATCCACCCACTCAGTAGCACCAAATTTTGCTCAGTGGTCCATTTGGGTCTTCTCCGGCGAGAAGGAGTAGCATCATCTTCATCTGGAGTGGCTTCATGAACACCGCTCATATCACCATGATCCATTTGTGTAGAAAATTCAGAAAATTCCGTTGTTCCAACATTCAGAACAAATTCATTACCCGTTGGAGTAAAAGAATAAGGGGGTGCTTGAGATGAATACGGCATCATTAATCCATAATATGGAGGATAGTTTGGAACAGCTGACGGCATTTAGAAGTTTGGTGGATAACCATAATTTGGTCTATGTTGGGGTTGGCTGGAAGATTGATTTTGAAATTGATAATTATTGGGATTTGAGTAGTTAAAAGGGTAATTAGAAGAATTTTGGGTGTTGAAAGGGTTATTGTTGGGATCCATCTCACTAAAACAATGTTTAAAGTTAAAACAAAAGTTTATTGGAGGCTGATAGAGAAATTATTGTAAAAAAGACGGGGGTTTTTTCTGTATCCAAATCAAATGAAACTAGTGTCTATTTATAGAGTATGAATTAAAAATGATGAATTTTGATATAAAATTTATATTTAAATATGTATAATTTTTTATGAAATAATTGAGTTTGAATAATTGAGATCGAAAAAAAAACAGAAATCAGACGACCCAGTAACATAATTACACGTGGCAGATAACCTTCCCAACCTTCTCACTTTTAACGAATTCACGCAGTTGATAATTATCAACTCTGGATTATCCATGTCATCTCCATTCGTCACTTCAACAACCATTGCAGCATCCTTTTTTTTCAATAGTTGTTAAAACTTTTATCATCAACCATTGTAAGTAGCCTAAGTAGTCTAAGTAATGGATTCTTGCATTAGTGTATGGGAACAGTTTTTTGTTCATCAAATTCCAAAGAAAAACAGTGGCTCCAACTGGTTGTCAACGAAAGGAATAAGTTGAATAAGTTGAATCATGATGAGTGGAATAAAAATGAGCGGAATAATGGTATTGAGTTGAATAAGTGGAATAAAATGAATAAGTTGCAGAGAAATAAATAGTTAAGATAAATGGCAACTATTTAGAGGAATATAAAATTTAATATTAAATATATATTTAACAATATCATAAAAGTTATATAATTTCACATTAAAACTTAATAATTATGATAATATATTCAAAATAAATTAAAGTTAAAAATAATTGTTATTAGAAGATAAATTCTTTATTGCAATTAATAAAAAAGTAAAAAAAATAAATTTTTAAAAATAAATTTTAACATTTATGATGAGAACCACGACGACTTGCGCACCATATATGTTCAGCAATTTGATCACGAAAATATCTATTAATTTAGCTGATTTTGCAATAATTAAATATCTAATAATTTATTTTTTAAATGATTGTTTTGATTATTTCCAAGATTTTTTGAACAACATATTTTTTATAGCTCACTTAACATAACGAAAATTTAAATAAATTTATATTTATTTTAATTTAAAAATTTTAAATTTTAATTTTTTTTAAAGTATTCCTCCGTTGTTACTCGCCTATTTTGAGGGGTAACAAATTTCAGGGGAATTAACCATTTTTAACTTATTATGTGGGCCCCATTAATTTTTAGGGGAATGCAATTTTGGCTCAAATGATAAGTTTTTAGAGTAAAACAGTGGAATCAATGATTCAACTCATTTTTATTCCTCTCAACCAGTTGGAGCCAGTATATTTGTATCTCTACATCAGGATTGTTGTTGTTGTGAAGTCTGAATGAGATTCGGGTGCGAGTGATTTAGGCTTTAGAATCTGGTGGGGAGACATTAGTTAATGTTTACATAAAAACACAATTTTGATGTTTTTGAGTAGAAACCAAGCTTAAGAAATCTCGATTTTGATTGTTTTTAGAGGGAGAGAGAGAATGACTTGAACTTTGCATCATATTTGAACTTCAAAACTTGTATCAGACCGAGGGAAGTATTTCGGGTATATTTCCACACTGACTTGAGTCTGTTGGTTTCAGTTCACATCTATTCCGGCGAGCATACCAACAACCTCGATAAAGCGAAGTGAATCTTGTGAATGTTTGTGCTTTATAGGGTTTTGGGTTTAATCAAATTCAGTCAAAATGTGTTATGGTGGCCTGTTTTGTTATCTTCACTGGTTATAGAGAGTAGAGACTTAACATAGAAAATTTGCTAATTTGGTTAAGAAAAGTTTTGTCATTGGCTAATTTTGGGTCATTCTCAAAACTGATCGTTTCTCTCCTCCAGAAAGAAAAACAAAACCAAAGCGAATATTCTTCCTCGTGACTAAACCAAACCAAAGCACACCTTTTTGAAATTGATCGAGATACCAAAAGAAGGCTCGTGACTACCGGCAATGGGGGCCTCTGCTGACTCGGCAGTGCGGTACGAAACAGAGCCAAATCCGTCCTTGTCGATTCGGATTCGTGAGATAGAGTCGTAGATCTCGAATCGGGATTTCAACTCCAGTAGTGAACAGTTGTCGGGAACGCCAGTGGCAAAGGATGTTTTTTGGTCGGCTTGTAGATGATCTCATCGATTCCTGATGACGGAGGGAGTAGTACCTTTTTGGAGTAGCTTAAACGATGTCGCTTAGTTATGTTCCTTAAATGATGTCGCTTAGTTTTGTTTTTTGGAAAACACATCTCAAAACGACGTCGTTTTGAGTCGATGTTTTTTAGTTTTTTTTTGTCATACGACGTCATTTTGTTGTTCCGTGACAACGGGGCAGCATACGTGGCACATGACTTCTCGCCGTTAACGGAATAAGTATGTTGACTAACGGGGTTTGGTCAATGTTTTTTTCGCCAAAAAAGAATAGTTCAAGTATGAATTTTCAAATTTTGAAGAGTATGGGTATGAAATTAGACACTTGAATTTGTCAGGTACGAATATGCACCATTTGGAATAGTCTGGGTAGGAATTGTCCGTTTTCCCTGTGTTAAACACATATCATGCTATGACCATGGGTTTATAGAACGACTATGCTCTTGAATCAAATGGTCTTTGCCCTGTTGTGGCCGGAGAAAAGAGCAAAAATGTTGTTAGATTAGTTGATTGAGAATATCTTACTTTCTTTCTGGTTGGTAACATGAGTGTCTGTACTTAGGATTTGATAGTAAAGTGAAGGTGAAAAGTATTTGTTGCATTTTGGTTAATGATGGTTGGCGATTGTGTGTGGGGAATTTTAACATGGAGAGAGTCATTGATGTATAGTTGTATATAAAATCCAAGTAGATTTGGTGTGTGAAAATAGGCAAAAACCCTCTTAGGCTTGAGTGTTGTGTGACTGTTTGTTAAGTCTCGTTGGTTCCCTCTTAAGACTTGATGTGTTCATTGTCATTATAACGATAAACCATTGGATTGTTAATGGGAGGGTAGGCCTCTATTTTCTCTCCGAGGTTCTCTATTTTCTTTTGGGTTTCTCTAGCTTCTTCTGGCTCTATCGATTACTATCTTCTGGTGCAACATTATTGCGAGTTCTTACTGTTGTGTGAAACAATTTCTCTTCCCGAATTTGTGTCCCATATCTGCTCTCACTTATCTGTTTTACCAGATTTGCCTTTCCGAACCTGTTATTCTGGATTTATTCCAAAATCATGCTATCTCATGTTGCCGATTATTATTATATTTTTTTTTTGAATTGAATGTAAAATTTATTCAAAAAAAAAAAAAATTACAATGAATATATCAATTTGTTCGAAAGAGATAGAAAATGTTTTTACATTAAGCTTGTCACTAGGAGCCTATGATGGCCGAGAGCCAACTCATATGAGCATTCGCTCTTCGTATGTTCCTCACGTTTTTATCAACCAACTTGATGATGGTGGAAGAGCTTTTAGGTGATTTCCCATGTTTTTGGTTGTTCCTTTCACGCCATATATGGTATAGCGTTGATTGAAAAACATACCTTAAGACGAAGAGAGTAACTCGACTGAAGGTGGTGGCATTGAGAAGAGTGATGAGTTGAGCCCAATCGAATGTATCTCGATTTTGAAGGAATCCTTGTGTAAGGTTGCGCCAGATTTCCGAGGAGTAATGGCAATCAAAGTAGAGATGATTGCGCGTTTCTTCCATACTACCACATAGAATACAATCTGAATTTCGAACTAAGCTCCACTTTTTTGTCCTTTCCCCCATTGATAATCTGTTTTTTAATGCGAGCCAAATAAGAAAAAAATATTTAGGGGTGGAGTTAGTGAACCAAACACCCTTGTACCATTCTACTTGTGGCTTCACCTCCCTTATCAAGTTCCAAGTATCTAGTGACTTGAACTTCCATTTGTACGTATGATAGTTGCATAATTTAGCCCATTTTAGCATACATTTTAGTTAGCATTTTGTGACTTATTGCATTCATTTCTTTGTTTTTGGTATAGTTTGCATCCATTTTAGAATTAGTGAGTCTTAGGTTAGTTTTTGCATATGTTTGTGTGCTATGGAGTCTTTTAGGTGCTTTTTGGAGCTTGGGGAAGATCATGGACTAGGAGGAACGTACCCGCAGCGAACAGAGATGATCGAGTGATGGAGGAGGAAATCAGGAAGCGCAGCGGCCAGCATGCAGCGGTCTAGGGAGACCGCTGCACTTTCAAGTCCGCAGCGGTCAGGTGCAGCGGTACGAGCAGACCGCTGCGGATCCAGCCGGAGCAAAAACCAGAAGTCTCGCAGCGGTCATACAGCGGTCAAACCAGACCGCTGCACTTTCAAGTCCGCAGCGGTCAGGTGCAGCGGTACGAGCAGACCGCTGCGGATCCATCCGAAGCAAACAGCAGGCAGTTCACAGCGGTCATGCAGCGGTCTGAGCTGACCGCTGTGAACCCTCTCGGACAAAAAAGTTGTCGGGTCAAACCCGGTTTGTCCCGGGTTGACCCGACCCGATCTGTATCTACTTAAGCAAATTAAGCCTAATTAGACAGGAGTTCTTTTTTGGGGAGTTTTTTTTTTGGCTGCTTCTTTTTAGGGTTCTAAGCCACTTATTTCTTCTTCTTCTCTTGTTTTTGTTTTGTATGAAGGATTCAAGATCCAAACCATTTTAGTGAAGATTTTCTTAAACTCTTTTTATCATTCTTCTTATTTTGCTTATGGCTTTCATTTGTACGGTTTATATTTGTGATTTAGCTATGTGTGAGTAGTTCTTTAGGATTCTTGGGTGAAGTAGATTAGGGTGATTCTAGGTTTGTTCTTGATGTTTAAGAACTAGATTAGTTGATATCCTTTCTCATTGAGTGTTATTAATGCTGGATTGGCCTTGACAAAGTTGATTTAGATGATAGGGAATTTCTCGCCCGGAAGGTGTTCGATGAAATTCCCCAACCAATTCAATGAGTGTTTTACATTCCTAGCCTATGGAAATAGATGTCTAGGGTGTTTAATGGCTATTTAGACTTGTTATTAATGCTTGTTAGTCATAGAATCGCGAACGGAAGTTTATGACGATTGATGACTAAGAAATGGGTTAATACCATGGAAGTGGATTAATCTTTAGTAGTGTTCTAAGGCCTAAGGAGATATTTAGTCGAATGTTTGAGCATCTTGAGTAGATTAAAGAATCACCCGAGTCGATTGCTTTACCCGAGAATTCGTTTGTTTAAATTTGATATTAATCGTTTTCTTGTTTGCTTTGCTACTCGTTTATTTCTCTATTTTGCACGTTTCAAATTGTTCGATAAATAAACCAAAACCCGATATTTGCTTAGATTAGATAGCGTCCTGTATTCTTAGTGCGTCGTTCTTATTTCCCTGTGGATTCGATCCCAAAGTGCTACAATGACATGCCATTAGATTGAGGCATTGTGCACAGTGGGTAATTGTGCGAACCGTAAAAAGTCGCACTATCAATTTGGCGCCGTTGCCGGGGAAATTAGCAATAGCCATTAGGATTTGGATACTATTTGAGACTAAGTTCTTGACTTCTACTAACATTTTATTTTCTTCTTTTTTGCTTCTTAGAGTCGATGGCCATGGATTACAATGATTGGCCACAAGAAGAGGATGCCACATTTGATGAAAGCATTGATGATGAGCCATATGTGGAGCCACCATTTGATGAAAGTGTAGTCACATCAGAACAAAAAGTAGAGTTGGATGAGCTTTGCAAAGAAAACCCAGCATTGACAAGGAGTAATCTCGCGATTATGATCCGTTTGAACCTCATGTCACGTCGGGCAGCGCTCGAGGGAAGGGAGCTCACATATATTGAGATAAAGATAGCTCATGCACTCGAAGAGGTAATTTATTGGGTTCCACCATGCCAACTAGAAGGTATTTTTGACACAACCTTTGAAATCGTTGATTATGAGGATAGTCACTTGCCTTGCATTGAAGATGTAGCTTCTAGTTCACATGCTCTCAAGCTCATTAATGAATGCTGTGATTTAATATGTGAGTCTCAAATACTAGAAACCTTAAGAGTAGAAAAGCTTGCTAGTGATTATCATGAAGTATGTTTTGATATTAATTATCTATGTGCTTTGAATGATCATGATATCGAGTTTAAGCTTTCAATGCCTGAGGAATCTAGTTCTCTTCTTGAAAAATCTTACCTAGGGGATGTGCTTGATGTAGATAAGATCTTGAATGAGATAGATGACCCTAAGGTTGAGATGAAATCTAGGAAAGAGGATGTGTTTTACATGATTGATGGAGATGAAGTTGACTATTTTGTGATTAACTCGTTTAAACATGAAATCGACTTCATTTTTCCATCAAATGCATTTGGTCCTCGTGAACATCTCATCATCAAGGAAAATTCCAAGATGTATGCTATATTTTTAGTAACCTTTCTTGATGTGAGTTATGCCTCTTTGCCATGGATAGTCGTGTGCCATGTTGCATATTTTGTTTCTTGTCTTGACAAGAGAAGGACCAAAGGTGCATTGGCTCAACCTTTTGATTCTCATGATTAACAGTTGAAACGTCAAGCTTAGCGACGTAAAACAAGCGCTCTTGGGAGGCATTCCCATGACTATCTTTGTATATATTTTCGTTCGTTCTTGTTCCTTTTGATGTTTTTGTTTAATGTTTATAGTTTTCTTGGGTCCAAGGTCGTGGTGCTTAATGCATGAATGGGTAGAGCTACAGCACGTCACACTCCTCTCCAGTCCAAAGGTATGATCCAAACTCCATTTCATTGTACATACTTTTGCATATTTTTACCTTCTCTTTGATTTGTGTTGCACCGAGACGTTGCAATTCAAGTTCGGGGGAAGGATTTGTGTCTTTTGATCTTGTGTTTTGTGATCTTATTTTTATTTTTCCATCTTTGAGTCTCATTCATTCATATAAGTGCATATAAAAACCATAAAAAAAATTGATCATATAGTTTTGCATTGCATTCTTTTCTTTTTAGGATTGAGTCTAGAAGCATTTAGGAGTGCATTGCATATGCATAGGGAGCAATGATAGTAACTAAAGCTTAGCATTTCATTCAATGTGATGCCCTTGTTAATCATACCATGTTGCTTGAACATCTCTTGAAAAAAACTCGCAAACTTCGTGCTTTGATCTCTCCACTTGAAACTTGTCGTCTTGTTGATGTTTGCTTGAATTGAAACCAACTCCTTAACTATTGGACTTAATTGAATTTAATTTTCTCACTTATGGGCTTGTGTATGCTTAACCATGGTCACCTAAAAACATCCAAGTCATCTTTGCATTAATTTTTACCACTCTTGTTGACTTGGGTGGCCATTTCCATTTATAAATGGTTTCCCCACCTTTAAACCCAACCATTTCCTTCCACCCTTGATGATTTTGTGAGTGAGGCCTCGTTTCTTGATAGTACTACACTTGTAAAATCTTGTAAGCATCGAGGACGACAAGGGATAGCTTCCATTAGCTAGGTTTGTTGTTCTTGGGAAATTGGCTAGTGATTAGAAAGGAGATTGAGGATGGTGAAGAGTTGTCAATATTTGGGGGTATATAAAAAAAAAAAAAAAAAAAAAAAAAAAAAAAAAAAAAAGAAGGAAACTCCCCCTAGAGATGAAAGAAAAGAAAAGATAAGTGAAAAAGAAAGGGAAAGGAGTAGTGATGAGAAAAAGAAAAGGAATCGAAAAAGCAAATGGAAATCCTCAAGGAATGATTTGAAAAGAGAATTGATCAAAAGGGTAGAGATTTAGTTTGGCTAAGAGCAAAAAGAAAAACACTTGGGTAGAAATAGTGAATTGGATACTCAAAGCTTAGGGAAGGGTAGAACAATGGAAGTGAATACTTTGTATGCGTAAATTGTTCCGATCTTCCTTGCTTTTGCGAAGTGTTTGTACTCCGTTTTTCATAGAGTTAACCACTAAATTGATCTCTTGTTTATATTGATAAATCTTTCTCTTGTTCAACCGATTGGTCTATAGATCACTTGCCCATCTGTGAGACCGCACCTTGAAACGATTAATTGAATGTGAGAGTTGGTCGATATGACGGTAGTCGGATGCTTGACTTTGAGTGTAGAGAAAAATATTTGGAGTTGCGATAAGCCTAGAGAAGCTAGAGTGGATTAATAAGTTTGTTCTTGCAACATGTTATAATTTCCTAAGGACATCATGGTGAATGCTTTGCTAGCTTCTTTTGATTTGAGCTCCCGCTTTCAATCATTTTCTCCAACTTGTTCTTGTTTGTTTGCTTGCGGACAAGCAAAAGGCAAGTTCGGGGGAGTTGATAGTTGCATAATTTAGCCCATTTTAGCATACATTTTAGTTAGCATTTTGTGACTTATTGCATTCATTTCTTTGTTTTTGGTATAGTTTGCATCCATTTTAGAATTAGTGAGTCTTAGGTTAGTTTTTGCATATGTTTGTGTGCTATGGAGTCTTTTAGGTGCTTTTTGGAGCTTGGGGAAGATCATGGACTAGGAGGAACGTACCCGCAGCGAACAGAGATGATCGAGTGATGGAGGAGGAAATCAGGAAGCGCAGCGGCCAGCATGCAGCGGTCTAGGGAGACCGCTGCACTTTCAAGTCCGCAGCGGTCAGGTGCAGCGGTACGAGCAGACCGCTGCGGATCCAGCCGGAGCAAAAACCAGAAGTCTCGCAGCGGTCATACAGCGGTCAAACCAGACCGCTGCACTTTCAAGTCCGCAGCGGTCAGGTGCAGCGGTACGAGCAGACCGCTGCGGATCCATCCGAAGCAAACAGCAGGCAGTTCACAGCGGTCATGCAGCGGTCTGAGCTGACCGCTGTGAACCCTCTCGGACAAAAAAGTTGTCGGGTCAAACCCGGTTTGTCCCGGGTTGACCCGACCCGATCTGTATCTACTTAAGCAAATTAAACCTAATTAGACAAGAGTTCTTTTTTGGGAGTTTTTTTTGGCTGCTTCTTTTTAGGGTTCTAAGCCACTTATTTCTTCTTCTTCTCTTGTTTTTGTTTTGTATGAAGGATTCAAGATCCAAACCATTTTAGTGAAGATTTTCTTAAACTCTTTTTACCAATCTTTTTATTTTGCTTATGGCTTTCATTTGTATGGTTTATATTTGTGATTTAGCTATGTGTGAGTAGTTCTTTTAGGATTCTTGGGTGAAGTAGATTAGGGTGATTCTAGGTTCGTTCTTGATGTTTAAGAACTAGATTAGTTGATATCCTTTCTCATTGAGTGTTATTAATGCTGGATTGGCCTTGACAAAGTTGATTTAGATCATAGGGAATTTCTCGCCCGGAAGGTGTTCGATGAAATTCCCCAACCAATTCAATGAGTGTTTTACATTCCTAGCCTATGGAAATAGATGTCTAGGGTGTTTAATGGCTATTTAGACTTGTTATTAATGCTTGTTAGTCATAGAATCGCGAACGGAAGTTTATGACGATTGATGACTAAGAAATGGGTTAATACCATGGAAGTGGATTAATCTTTAGTAGTGTTCTAAGGCCTAGGGAGATATTTAGTCGAATGTTTGAGCATCTTGAGTAGATTAAAGAATCACCCGAGTCGATTGCTTTACCCGAGAATTCGTTTGTTTAAATTTGATATTAATCGTTTTCTTGTTTGCTTTGCTACTCGTTTATTTCTCTATTTTGCACGTTTCAAATTGTCCGATAAAAACCAAAACCCGATATTTGCTTAGATTAGATAGCGTCCTGTATTCTTAGTGCGTCGTTCTTATTTCCCTGTGGATTCGATCCCAAAGTGCTACAATGACATGCCATTAGATTGAGGCATTGTGCACAGTGGGTAATTGTGCGAACCGTAAAAAGTTCACTATCAATTTTTGGAAATACAAACTTCAAAAGAGTTTGGCTCTAGACTAGTTCGTTTCTCGCATCTTCGGTGCCGTAGTCTCTATTCCCCGTGGATCGATACCTTAAAGTGCTACAAACGACATGCCGTCATGATTGCGGTGTTGTGCACGTTGAGGGTAATTGACGTGCCGAGCCTAAAAAACTCGCACTATCAATTTGGCGCCGTTGCCGGGGAAATTAGCAATAGCCATTAGGATTTGGATACTATTTGAGACTAAGTTCTTGACTTCTACTAACATTTTATTTTCTTCTTTTTTGCTTCTTAGAGTCGATGGCCATGGATTACAATGATTGGCCACAAGAAGAGGATGCCACATTTGATGAAAGCATTGATGATGAGCCATATGTGGAGCCACCATTTGATGAAAGTGTAGTCACATCAGAACAAAAAGTAGAGTTGGATGAGCTTTGCAAAGAAAACCCAGCATTGACAAGGAGTAATCTCGCGATTATGATCCGTTTGAACCTCATGTCACGTCGGGCAGCGCTTGAGGGAAGGGAGCTCACATATATTGAGATAAAGATAGCTCATGCACTCGAAGAGGTAATTTATTGGGTTCCACCATGCCAACTAGAAGGTATTTTTGACACAACCTTTGAAATCGTTGATTATGAGGATAGTCACTTGCCTTGCATTGAAGATGTAGCTTCTAGTTCACATGCTCTCAAGCTCATTAATGAATGCTGTGATTTAATATGTGAGTCTCAAATACTAGAAACCTTAAGAGTAGAAAAGCTTGCTAGTGATTATCATGAAGTATGTTTTGATATTAATTATCTATGTGCTTTGAATGATCATGATATCGAGTTTAAGCTTTCAATGCCTGAGGAATCTAGTTCGCTTCTTGAAAAATCTTACCTAGGGGGTGTGCTTGATGTAGATAAGATCTTGAATGAGATAGATGACCCTAAGGTTGAGATGAAATCTAGGAAAGAGGATGTGTTTTACATGATTGATGGAGATGAAGTTGACTATTTTGTGATTAACTCGTTTAAACATGAAATCGACTTCATTTTTCCATCAAATGCATTTGGTCCTCGTGAACATCTCATCATCAAGGAAAATTCCAAGATGTATGCTATATTTTTAGTAACCTTTCTTGATGTGAGTTATGCCTCTTTGCCATGGATAGTCGTGTGCCATGTTGCATATTTTGTTTCTTGTCTTGACAAGAGAAGGACCAAAGGTGCATTGGCTCAACCTTTTGATTCTCATGATTAACAGTTGAAACGTCAAGCTTAGCGACGTAAAACAAGCGCTCTTGGGAGGCATTCCCATGACTATCTTTGTATATATTTTCGTTCGTTCTTGTTCCTTTTGATGTTTTTGTTTAATGTTTATAGTTTTCTTGGGTCCAAGGTCGTGGTGCTTAATGCATGAATGGGTAGAGCTACAGCACGTCACACTCCTCTCCAGTCCAAAGGTATGATCCAAACTCCATTTCATTGTACATACTTTTGCATATTTTTACCTTCTCTTTGATTTGTGTTGCACCGAGACGTTGCAATTCAAGTTCGGGGGAAGGATTTGTGTCTTTTGATCTTGTGTTTTGTGATCTTATTTTTATTTTTCCATCTTTGAGTCTCATTCATTCATATAAGTGCATATAAAAACCATAAAAAAAATTGATCATATAGTTTTGCATTGCATTCTTTTCTTTTTAGGATTGAGTCTAGAAGCATTTAGGAGTGCATTGCATATGCATAGGGAGCAATGATAGTAACTAAAGCTTAGCATTTCATTCAATGTGATGCCCTTGTTAATCATACCATGTTGCTTGAACATCTCTTGAAAAAAACTCGCAAACTTCGTGCTTTGATCTCTCCACTTGAAACTTGTCGTCTTGTTGATGTTTGCTTGAATTGAAACCAACTCCTTAACTATTGGACTTAATTGAATTTAATTTTCTCACTTATGGGCTTGTGTATGCTTAACCATGGTCACCTAAAAACATCCAAGTCATCTTTGCATTAATTTTTACCACTCTTGTTGACTTGGGTGGCCATTTCCATTTATAAATGGTTTCCCCACCTTTAAACCCAACCATTTCCTTCCACCCTTGATGATTTTGTGAGTGAGGCCTCGTTTCTTGATAGTACTACACTTGTAAAATCTTGTAAGTATCGAGGACGACAAGGGATAGCTTCCATTAGCTAGGTTTGTTGTTCTTGGGAAATTGGCTAGTGATTAGAAAGGAGATTGAGGATGGTGAAGAGTTGTCAATATTTGGGGGTATATAAAAAAAAAAAAAAAAAAAAAAAAAAAAAAAAAAAAAAAAAAAAAAAAAAGAGAAGGAAACTCCCCCTAGAGATGAAAGAAAAGAAAAGATAAGTGAAAAAGAAAGGGAAAGGAGTAGTGATGAGAAAAAGAAAAGGAATCGAAAAAGCAAATGGAAATCCTCAAGGAATGATTTGAAAAGAGAATTGATCAAAAGGGTAGAGATTTAGTTTGGCAAAGAGCAAAAAGAAAAACACTTGGGTAGAAATAGTGAATTGGATACTCAAAGCTTAGGGAAGGGTAGAACAATGGAAGTGAATACTTTGTATGCGTAAATTGTTCCGATCTTCCTTGCTTTTGCGAAGTGTTTGTACTCCGTTTTTCATAGAGTTAACCACTAAATTGATCTCTTGTTTATATTGATAAATCTTTCTCTTGTTCAACCGATTGGTCTATAGATCACTTGCCCATCTGTGAGACCGCACCTTGAAACGATTAATTGAATGTGAGAGTTGGTCGATATGACGGTAGTCGGATGCTTGACTTTGAGTGTAGAGAAAAATATTTGGAGTTGCGATAAGCCTAGAGAAGCTAGAGTGGATTAATAAGTTTGTTCTTGCAACATGTTATAATTTCCTAAGGACATCATGGTGAATGCTTTGCTAGCTTCTTTTGATTTGAGCTCCCGCTTTCAATCATTTTCTCCAACTTGTTTATGTTTGTTTGCTTGAGGACAAGCAAAAGGCAAGTTCGGGGGAGTTGATAGTTGCATAATTTAGCCCATTTTAGCATACATTTTAGTTAGCATTTTGTGACTTATTGCATTCATTTCTTTGTTTTTGGTATAGTTTGCATCCATTTTAGAATTAGTGAGTCTTAGGTTAGTTTTTGCATATGTTTGTGTGCTATGGAGTCTTTTAGGTGCTTTTTGGAGCTTGGGGAAGATCATGGACTAGGAGGAACGTACCCGCAGCGAACAGAGATGATCGAGTGATGGAGGAGGAAATCAGGAAGCGCAGCGGCCAGCATGCAGCGGTCTAGGGAGACCGCTGCACTTTCAAGTCCGCAGCGGTCAGGTGCAGCGGTACGAGCAGACCGCTGCGGATCCAGCCGGAGCAAAAACCAGAAGTCTCGCAGCGGTCATACAGCGGTCAAACCAGACCGCTGCACTTTCAAGTCCGCAGCGGTCAGGTGCAGCGGTACGAGCAGACCGCTGCGGATCCATCCGAAGCAAACAGCAGGCAGTTCACAGCGGTCATGCAGCGGTCTGAGCTGACCGCTGTGAACCCTCTCGGACAAAAAAGTTGTCGGGTCAAACCCGGTTTGTCCCGGGTTGACCCGACCCGATCTGTATCTACTTAAGCAAATTAAGCCTAATTAGACAGGAGTTCTTTTTTGGGGAGTTTTTTTTTTGGCTGCTTCTTTTTAGGGTTCTAAGCCACTTATTTCTTCTTCTTCTCTTGTTTTTGTTTTGTATGAAGGATTCAAGATCCAAACCATTTTAGTGAAGATTTTCTTAAACTCTTTTTATCATTCTTCTTATTTTGCTTATGGCTTTCATTTGTACGGTTTATATTTGTGATTTAGCTATGTGTGAGTAGTTCTTTAGGATTCTTGGGTGAAGTAGATTAGGGTGATTCTAGGTTTGTTCTTGATGTTTAAGAACTAGATTAGTTGATATCCTTTCTCATTGAGTGTTATTAATGCTGGATTGGCCTTGACAAAGTTGATTTAGATGATAGGGAATTTCTCGCCCGGAAGGTGTTCGATGAAATTCCCCAACCAATTCAATGAGTGTTTTACATTCCTAGCCTATGGAAATAGATGTCTAGGGTGTTTAATGGCTATTTAGACTTGTTATTAATGCTTGTTAGTCATAGAATCGCGAACGGAAGTTTATGACGATTGATGACTAAGAAATGGGTTAATACCATGGAAGTGGATTAATCTTTAGTAGTGTTCTAAGGCCTAAGGAGATATTTAGTCGAATGTTTGAGCATCTTGAGTAGATTAAAGAATCACCCGAGTCGATTGCTTTACCCGAGAATTCGTTTGTTTAAATTTGATATTAATCGTTTTCTTGTTTGCTTTGCTACTCGTTTATTTCTCTATTTTGCACGTTTCAAATTGTTCGATAAATAAACCAAAACCCGATATTTGCTTAGATTAGATAGCGTCCTGTATTCTTAGTGCGTCGTTCTTATTTCCCTGTGGATTCGATCCCAAAGTGCTACAATGACATGCCATTAGATTGAGGCATTGTGCACAGTGGGTAATTGTGCGAACCGTAAAAAGTTCACTATCAACGTATCATCTTTGCATCGCAAAAGGGGAATATCCTCCACCTCTCGGTTTCTTTGATGCCTCTGATTTGTGATCGCTACTTTGATCAAGTTAAGGTTTTCCACTCGGTGTCTTCTCCGCCTATTCGAGTTGAGGATGGATGCTACATTAGCATAAACACGAATACCAAGGTCAATATCTCATCTTGGACCCGTAAGTTCCTCTAATCTTCCCAAGTGAGACCATTCATCCAAACAGAAATATTTAGAGCAACCATTTTTCACATCCATACGATGAAACTATTTGGCTACTTCCCTCAACAACTTCCTCCACATCCATGAACTACTGCTCACCTTCTCTTTCACATCCCAAAATGATTTGTTTCAGATCAACATTCGTTTAACCCATGTAACCCACAAAGGTGGCTGAGAGGATAGAATTCGCCAAATAAGCTTAAGGCAAGTTACTTTGTTTGAATCTTTTAGACGTTGAAGACCCAATCCTCCTTCTAACTTCGGCCGACGAACTTCACTCCATGCCACTTTAGTTTTTTTGCACTTAATTAGTTCTAGGCCTGACCATAAAAACGCAGCACACAACTTCTCTATCTCCTTGACACAACCACTCGGGAGGCGAGAAGCTTGAATCCAGAACTTCGTAAGATTAACAATAACGGTTCGTAGAAGCTCGAGTCTACATGCGAAGGATATGAATCTTGTTGTCCACGAGGTCATTTTGTTTCAATTTTTTTTTCATAAGTGGTGTGTAGTCCGCCACCGTCATCCTCTTTATCAACAAAGATAAACCCAAATATCAAACCGGTAACTGGCCTTTAGCGAATGGGAAACGAGTCAGAATTTCCGCTCGACTATTCTCCGAAATGCCAGCAAGATATAGTGTCGATTTCTCCAAGATGATTTTTAACCCCAAAATAGTAGCAAACTCATTGAAAATCTTGATTATTTCTTCTATAGATTTCTTTCTTCCTTCCACAAATACCATGAGATCATCAGCAAAACATAGATGGGTCAACTGAATATTTTTACACTTCGGATAATATCATATTCATCGCTTAACTGTTGCTTTGTCGATCAATTTAGACAGCACATTCATACATATAACGAATAGATACGGAGAAAGAAAGCAGCCTTGCATGAGACCTCGTTCAATCCGAAAGAAACCAGTCAATTCACCGTTGACCTGAATCGAGAAAGATGTTGTGGAAATACAGAGCCGAATCTAATGAATAAATTTATCAGAAAAATTTAGAGCTGACAAAATATTCAATAGAAAGATCCACTAAACTGAATCAAAAGTTTTGGATATATCAATTTTTATTGCACACCGAAAAAATTCAGTGTCTTTGTAATAATCCTTAGTAAATGATTATTTTCTCTTTTTTGGAGAGTCCTTTACCAGATTCCTCCTTTATGGAATCTAAGTCAAATTCCTCTTTATGGAATTTATTTAAAGAAAATATAATATTTTATGATTTCAAATATCATAAAAATTATGATCATTAACAAATATCATAGGTTTGAGAAAAGGGTTCTTAGGATATATGGTAGTTTTAAGTTTAAAATCTGCAAAAGATGTAGTTTTTTCAGTCATTAAGAAATTGAGTAGTTTCTGAATAGCGACATTTCTATATTGACCAAATAGCCCATATTAGGTATTGATTGGTAGAACATTAAAAAAACATTAAACATTTTATCAACCAATCAACTTTTGTTAATAAATCATTAAAAACTGTATATGCTCTGCAAATTTTCATTCCCTCTATGGTTTCATATGAAACTTTTGGTAAAGCATTAACCTCTAAAATATCAAAAAAAATTAAAATAATTTTATATGACTAATTCATTTTGTTAAATAATATCAAAAAATTATGCTTATATCAAGGTGTAAATTTTATACTTTAAAAACTATTTTATTTTTAAATTAATTTAAAATAATATTTTAAATAAAAATATAATTTAATAAATACAATTTAAATGTGAAATAATTATTAAAAATATATTATAAATATAAATATAGATATAATGCTTACAAATAAATATACTAAATAATTTTATATATAATCATTCATAGGTTTGTCAATTACTTAAAATGTGTACATTAATCAGAGCATACAGCTTCAACAACATACTGCTTATGTTGCTTAGTGTTGCTGCTCTACCATCAGTTATACCAATCAAGCCCTTAATATAAGTCTCTGGACATTTAATAGACTTTCGTAAAATTTACAAGTTTTTGGCAGACTTCAAAATATATTTACACATACTTAAACTTAGCTTGCAAACTCTCGACACACTTGTTAGAAGCACATGCCAGTTTTTTGTAGATTTCAATAGCCAATCCCGCAAACTTATATTTAGTCTGCGGATACTTAGAGAACTTGCGTAAAGTCTCTACGTTTTTGGCAGAATTCATAATTCAAATTGACAGACTTGTACTCAGCCTGCGAACATTTGATAGTTATGTAAAGTCTGCACACTTCCTTAAAGTCTGCACATTTTTGTAAACTTAAAATTTTTATCTAGTAGACTTTACGCAAGTATGCAGATAGAGTATTCAAGTCTACCAAAAATATGCGGACTTTACGCAAGTCTAACTACTATATGCACGTAGACTTCACGCAAGTCTATCGAGCATCCACAAATCGAATGTAATTAGTCTACGGGATGGATGTTTGAAGTATGATGAAAACTTTTAGACTTCATACAACTTTGTCGAGTGTTTGCAGGCTTACATTCAGTCTGCGTGATCAGATTTTGATCGGTCTGCCAAAAATTTATAGATTTCACGAAAGTCTACCGAATGTCTACAGACTAAATATCAGTTTGCGGGTTTGGCTATTAAAGTATGCAATAAAATTGTAGATTTCACGAAAATATGTCGAGTGTTTGTAAACTTTACGGAAGTTTACCTATGAAATCTACCAAAACACACTAACTTCAACAATATGCTAAGTGAAAGTCTCCCAAAACATGGCGGATTTCACGTGATCTATATCTTCTACATTAAAGACATTGTTTTGGTTACCTGGATCTCCATGAACGTTGAATCCTGATAATTGAGGGTATGATTTTGTTACTTTTTTTTGTCATGTCTTTTAAGATTTAAAGCGAATAGATCTACAAAACAAAAATAATAATATGAACAAAACAGACAAATCTACAAAACATATCTAATTATCTAAGAATCATATAATTCTAAAACAGAAATGTAAAGAAAAGACAAGATAAGTTACGATTTCAGTAAGATGATAATAAGGTTGGATTTGATGATAAGATTTTTGTGATTGGAGGAAATAAGAGAGACGTGGCGTTTTGCGCGGGTTGAAACTTTTGGGGTCACACAGAGAACTCGCGGTACGACCAATCGCAGAGCGAGGAGTGGCTATGATGTGCGGTGCGATTAAAGTTAAAGAGACACATAAGGCTGCGACTTTCGAGTGTAAAAACCTAACGCGAGGGTTGTGTATTCAAGGTGATGGGACACATGGCCCAATCTCGTTTGCTCATTTGTACGTTCGAAAGTTTGAGATATTTTATTAAAGTTTGGTTTCTAATTCTATTATTAGAATGTAGAATGGGGAAGATTGCTCCACGTGGAGACATGAATCTCCTTTGGATGTGGCGGTTTCCAAAAATAAAGATGCCTTTAGCATGCTTATAACTGGTGTAAAAGAAATAGTTTATTATAAGTAAATACACATTGAAATATCAGCCTAATCTTCAATTTCCGGATAGTCACAAATTAATAAACAGCTGGAAATGTTTTCTTATTCTCTTAAGATATTTGGTGGAATAGAAGATGGGAGGTTTTGGAATTAGGAATTTTAGAGATTTTAACTTTGCTTTTATAGCTCGACAAAAAATATAAACTTTGCTTTTATAGCAAAGCAAAGCTAGAGAATTCTTCAAAATCCGAATTCACCGGTAGCAAATGTTTATAAGGCAACCTATTGAAAGCAAAAATTAAATGGAGATTCAGGCATGCTTAAAAAAGCATTTTACATGGTAATAAATTTAAAGGACATATATATATATATATATATATATATATATATATTTTTTTTGTTTTTTTGGTAAAAATGTTAAAATTATATTACTAATTTTTTATTTTTGACAGAATTACATGGGAAAACAAGAAACGGAAAAGACCAAAAACAACTGAAGCAAACTACAATAAACGGAAACTACAGGCTATGACATACTAGAAAATCCACCTACCAAAACTACCTAAAACGGAACTAACCAACAGAGGAGTCGCACGAGGAACAAACTGCGAAAATGTGTCTCTTTGATGCCTAAAACGTCGATAATGTTGCCATGAGCTCCGTGTTTCTGGCCTGTCCTCAAAACCTAAGAAATACGGTGCCTACAACTTCACCATGAGATCAAAAGGCATTCTTTGAAACTAACTAGCAAACTGCGGATCTCAAAACACTAGCGGGTAGAAATCGGCGTTTTGAGATTCGCAATTTGCTCAAATTTGATCAATGATTTAGATTTATTTGGATATATACTAAATTTGAAAATTTTTGAAAGGGATTTGAGATTTGAGCAAATTTTCCAAAATTATTGTTACAAATTTTAAGGTGATTTGAAAAAATCTCTATAATATTATTTTAAAATACATTTTTAAAAATGTATTTTATTTTTTATGTTATTACATATGGTCATTTAGGTGGATATGAATGGTTGACCAAATAATTAGTCATATAACAATGGATAATTTGAAATTAGTTTAATAGGAAAGAGAAAAAAATTTAGAGCAAAATATCCTTATTTTTTTCGTTATTACTCTTAATGTTATTACCATGTAAACTGTGTTATCAATGAATAAAATCGGCGACACTATTTATCAAACGTCCGCCGACACTGTTCATCGTTGATACTATTCATCATCGAAAAATATAATATCCGGTACTTGCTAGCGTGCTAATAATAATATATGATACTTGTTAACGTCCCATCCAATACTTGTTAACGTGTTAAAAATAATATATGATACTGTAACATGTTAACATACACTACAAGAAAACAGCCGATTTCCGACGGCTATATCGGTCGGAAAACCGTCGGAAAATGGCTTTCCCGACCAATTTCCGACCGATTTGGCTCGTCGGGACTATTACGTCGGAAATCAATATTGGTCGGAAATTGGTCTGGAATTTCCGACAGATTACCGACCATTATTTTTCCGACCAATTACCGACGTTATAAAGCGTCGGGTAATACCCGACGAGTTACCGACAATAGTCCGACTAACTTATTTCCGACCAAATACCGACCATATTTTTTTCCGACCAAACACCGACCATCCGCATACCCGACGGTTTCCGACCATATTCCGACCAACCTAAATTCCGATTAACCTAAATTCCGACCAAATTCCGACCACCCTAAATTCTGACCAAATTCCGACCAACCTAAATCCCGACCAAATTCCGACCAACTTGAAATACTGTAATTCGAAATTATTTTGAAAAATTTTGAATTTTGATTAATTAATTTAAATTAATTTAATTAATTCGAAAATGAAAATGAAAATTAATATTAAACATTAAAATATTCTAAAATAAAATAACAGAAAGTGTTTTTAAAACATTAAACATATTAAACATTTGCGGATCCCGATTCCGTTCCCGTGAAATCCGGGAACTCGAGCCAACGGGTTTGGTTTCTTAGATTTGTTATTATGGAGCTCATCTTGAGCTTGTTTCTTGACAGCTTCAGCATTAGCCAACTGCTCTTTGAGCAGTCTCAGTTCCTCTTGTGCTTGTCCTAACTGCGACTCTAGATCCAATATTCGGCTCCCAAGTTTCTTCTGACCAAGCGGATCACTGTGAGGTCCACCGCTTCTAGGAGATCTACGATCAACACCGAGCTTAGAACTCCGGTCAGTAGTGATCAGACGGTTGGGATGATTCGTGTCAGAAGTAGATGATGATGTCCTCAGCCTCGGAGCTTGCCTCTGAGACAACTCTGAAACTCTAAAGAAGACAACACCAGAAAAAGAAGGAAAAAAACCCTTTCTTAGTCAGTTATCAGAGATAACACGGAGCGAGATCAAATTTAGTCAAATTCTTTACCTTGGTCTTGGCATTTTTGATTTTCTGCGGAGGACTTAACTAAGACAGAAGCTCGAAGGTTATGAAGTTCTTATATAAAGCTGAAGCATAAATAAAAGCAAATGTCATTTACTACAGCAACTACCAAAGCCATGACTCATGTCGGAGAATTACGATGAACTCAGATAGATAAGGTAATAATAATCTTCAAACTTTCACCAAAAATAAGAAAAAACCAAGCCAGAATCTTCATTCTCTTTAAAGATGGTTTTTTAACTTATATAAATAAATGACAGGGAATTATCAAAGCTACAAGAAATTAGAAAACGATATTATTGATGTTCGTTTTCACATTTTAAGCAAGGATCCAACAAAAAAGGATTGAAACTTACCTTAAAGGAGATGAGGTCTTTGTATTTGAAAAATCCAGGAAGTGACTACGAGAGAACCTATAGAAATAGTCAAAGAGTGTAAATAAATATGAAAAAGATAGATGTTCGTTGGCTGGTTGTGAGTTAATAGGAACAATTAACGACATAAAACCAGAAGAAGACCCAAAATGAGAAGGAAAGAGAGAGAGTGTTGTAGTGTAACGCATTCACCTTTTCGAAACAGGCGGATGGCGGCTCCGGCAGCTCCGTGAAGACCTAATTTACAAAAAAAAAAACATTACCTTGAGTACAAGAGAAGAGAGGAAGAGAAGAGGAGAAGAGGAAGAAAAGAGGAAGAGAAGGGGGAGAGAAGACTTACCGTGACAAGAGAACGGCGGCGGTGAGAGCAGACGGCGGAGGGAGAATCGCCGGAGAGAGAGAGACGAAGAGAAGAGACGAAGAGAAGAGAAGTGAGGAAGAAGAAGAAAAATCTGGGTTTTAGATCTATTTATTTCAGACCAACCCATACGGTCGGAAATCGGTCGGTTTATGAAAAAAAATAAACCGCCTCACTTTTCATTTCGCGGTAAGGTTTCCTGGGTTTTTTTTGGGGTTGGTCGGAAATTGGTCGGTAATTCTTTAAAATTTCCGACCAATTTCCGACCATATAGGGTTTAGAGTGTATAAATGCTAAGTGTTTATAAATCCAACATAAAACTTTGAAATTTATAAAAATTAGTATTTCCGACCAATTTCCGACCATTTATTCATATTGGTCGGAAATTCCTAAGCTTTTCCGACTAAATTCCGACCATATATGGTTTAGGGTTTAAAATTCTAAACACTTAGCATTTAAAATTCTAAACACTAACCCCTATTTTAAATTTACAAAAAATTGTAAACACTTTGCATTTTTTTCGATTGGGTGTTGGATTTATAAACACTTAGCATTTTTTTCTAAAATGCTCATATCGGTTGGAAATTGGTCGGTAATTCCTTGGAAATTCCAACCAATTTCCGACCAAATAGGGTTTAGGGTTTATTAATGCTAAGTGTTTATAAATCCAACATTAAACTTTGAAATTTATAAAAATTAGTATTTCATATGGGATTTAGGGTTTATAAATCCAACATAAAACTTTAGAATTTCCTTGTAATTTCCGACCAATTTCCAACTATTTATTCACATTGGTCGGAAATTGGTCGGAAATTCCTAGAATTACCGACCAATTTCCGACCATATATGGTTTAGGGTTTAAAATTCTTAATTTACAAACTATATACTGTTTAAAAAACATGTAAACATCTTATGTCTTACAAATATATGACAAAATAAATATTTAATAGAGTATATGATGTTTTATAAATTGAAAATAGATTGAGTTAAACCTTTCATAATGAAACATTGACCTTATACTTATACTTTTCGGTTTCTTGTACGGTTTTTAGTATATGTCCGTAAATAGTGATACTTAAGATATATGGACATTGTATTTTTCAAAAGATCATATCTAACCATAGCAAACATAGCCCAAATCAAAATTTTCCCGTTTGAGGTTTCGAAACCCCAAATGGTCGGAATTTGGTCGGAAATACTGAAAGTTTTCCGACCAATTTCCGACCATATATGAAGATTTTCCGAAAAATGCTGATATGTGTCCACTAAATCGGCGATAACTCTTGGAATATTGCTATGAATGAGCTGAAACCACTCTCATTGGAAAGATAACTCAATTTTCAATCTTTTTGCAAAATTTGAGATTAAACTGGGCACGGAAAGATTTCCATCCGACATGATATTTAAGCTGCTTCGGATTGGCTCTGCATTTTCCAACTATGACATATCTTCAATAAATCAACCGTATCTCCTGAACCGCTGATCAGAATGATATGAATCTACTCGATTTGGAAAGCTAACTCAATTGCGCATGACTTTCATGAAGAGCTTCCAAGCTAAATCCATCGGGAAGGCTTTCGTCTGACTCGTTTTATAAATCCCGTCGGAAAATGGTCGGGATTTCCGACCAATTTCCGACCATGTATGACGATTTTCCGAAAAATGCTGATATGTGTCCACTAAATCGGCGATAACTCCTGGAATATTGCTAGGAATGAGCTGAAACCACTCTCATTGGAAAGATAACTCAATTTTCAATCTTTTTGCAAAATTTGAGATTAAACTGGGCACGGAAAGATTTCCATCCGACATGATATTTAAGCTGCTTCGGATTGGCTCTGCATTTTCCAACTATGACATATCTTCAATAAATCAACCGTATCTCCTGCACCGCTGATCAGAATGATATGAATCTACTCGATTTGGAAAGCTAACTCAATTGCGCATGACTTTCATGAAGAGCTTCCAAGCTAAATCCATCGGGAAGGCTTTCGTCTGACTCGTTTTATAAATCCCGTCGGAAAATGGTCGGGATGTCCGACCAATTTCCGACCATGTATGACGATTTTCCGAAAAATGCTGATATGTGTCCACTAAATCGGCGATAACTCCTGGAATATTGCTAGGAATGAGCTGAAACCACTCTCATTGGAAAGATAACTCAATTTTCAATCTTTTTGCAAAATTTGAGATTAAACTGGGCACGGAAAGGTTTCCACCCGACATGATATTTAAGCTGCTTCGGATTGGCTCTGCATTTTCCAACTATGACATATCTTCAATAAATCAACCGTATCTCCTGAACCGCTGATCGGAATGACATGAATCTACTCGATTTGGAAAGCTAACTCAATTGCGCATGACTTTCGTCAAGAGCTTCAAAGCTAAATCTATCGGGAAGCCTTTCGTCTGACTCGTTTTATAAATCCTGTCGGAAAATGGTCGGGATTTCCGACCAATTTCCGACCATGTATGAAGATTTTCCGAAAAATGCTGATATGTGTCCACTAAATCGGCGATAACTCCTGGAATATTGCTAGGAATGAGCTGAAACCACTCTCATTGGAAAGATAACTCAATTTTCAATCTTTTTGCAAAATTTGAGATTAAACTGGGCACGGAAAGGTTTCCACCCGACATGATATTTAAGCTGCTTCGGATTGGCTCTGCATTTTCCAACTATGACATATCTTCAATAAATCAACCGTATCTCCTGAACCGCTGATCGGAATGACATGAATCTACTCGATTTGGAAAGCTAACTCAATTGCGCATGACTTTCGTCAAGAGCTTCAAAGCTAAATCTATCGGGAAGCCTTTCGTCTGACTCGTTTTATAAATCCTGTCGGAAAATGGTCGGGATTTCCGACCAATTTCCGACCATGTATGAAGATTTTCCGAAAAATGCTGATATGTGTCCACTAAATCGGCGATAACTCCTGGAATATTGCTAGGAATGAGCTGAAACCACTCTCATTGGAAAGATAACTCAATTTTCAATCTTTTTGCAAAATTTGAGATTAAACTGGGCACGGAAAGATTTCCATCCGACATGATATTTAAGCTGCTTCAGATTGGCTCTGCATTTTCCAACTATGACATATCTTCAATAAATCAACCGTATCTCCTGAACCGCTGATCGGAATGACATGAATCTACTCGATTCGGGAAGATAACTCAATTTCGCATGACTTTCATCAAGAGCTTCCAAGCTAAATCCATCGGAAAGGCTTTCGTCTGACTCGTTTTATAAATCCCATCGGAAAATGGTCGGGATTTCCGACCAATTTCCGACCATGTATGAAAATTCTGTCGGAAAATGCTGATATGTGTCCACTAAATCGGCGATAACTCCTGGAATATTGCTAGGAATGAGCTGAAACCACTCTCATTGGAAAGATAACTCAATTTTCAATCTTTTTGCAAAATTGGAGATTAAACTGGGCACGGAAAGATTTCCATTCGACATGATATTTAAGCTGCTTCGGATTGGCTCTGCATTTTCCAACTATGACAAATCTTCAATAAATCAACCGTATCTCCTGAACCGCTGATCGGAATGACATGAATCTACTCGATTTGGAAAGCTAACTCAATTGCGCATGACTTTCGTCAAGAGCTTCCAAGCTAAATCCATCGGGAAGGCTTTCGTCTGACTCGTTTTATAAATCCCGTCGGAAAATGGTCGGGATTTCCGACCAATTTCCGACCATGTATGAAGATTTTCCGAAAAATGCTGATATGTGTCCACTAAATCGGCGATAACTCCTGGAATATTGCTAGGAATGAGCTGAAACCACTCTCATTGGAAAGATAACTCAATTTTCAATCTTTTTGCAAAATTGGAGATTAAACTGGGCACGGAAAGATTTCCATCCGACATGATATTTAAGCTGCTTCGGATTGGCTCTGCATTTTCCAACTATGACATATCTTCAATATATCAACCGTATCTCCTGAACCGCTGATCGGAATGACATGAATCTACTCGATTTGGAAAGCTAACTCAATTGCGCATGACTTTCGTCAAGAGCTTCCAAGCTAAATCCATCGGGAAGGCTTTCGTCTGACTCGTTTTATAAATCCTGTCGGAAAATAATCGGGATTTCCGACCAATTTCCGACCATGTATGAAGATTTTCCGAAAAATGCTGATATGTGTCCACTAAATCGGCGATAACTCCTGGAATATTGCTATGAATGAGCTGAAACCACTCTCATTGGAAAGATAACTCAATTTGCAATCGTTTTGAAAAATTTGAGATTAAACTGGGCACGGAAAGATTTCCATCCGACATGATATTTAAGCTGCTTCAGATTGGCTCTGCATTTTCCAACTATGACAAATCTTCAATAAATCAACCGTATCTCCTGAACCGCTGATCGGAATGACATGAATCTACTCGATTTGGAAAGCTAACTCAATTGCGCATGACTTTCGTCAAGAGCTTCCAAGCTAAATCCATCGGGAAGGCTTTCGTCTGACTCGTTTTATAAATCCTGTCGGAAAATGGTCGGGATTTCCGACCAATTTCCGACCATGTATGAAGATTTTCCGAAAAATGCTGATATGTGTCCACTAAATCGGCGATAACTCCTGGAATATTGCTAGGAATGAGCTGAAACCACTCTCATTGGAAAGATAACTCAATTTTCAATCTTTTTGCAAAATTTGAGATTAAACTGGGCACGGAAAGATTTCCATCCGACATGATATTTAAGTTGTTTCAGATTGGCTCTGCATTTTCCAACTATGACATATCTTCAATAAATCAACCGTATCTCCTGAACCGCTGATCGGAATGACATGAATCTACTCGATTTGGAAAGATAACTCAATTGCGCATGACTTTCGTCAAGAGCTTCCAAGCTAAATCCATCGGGAAGGCTTTCGTCTGACTCGTTTTATAAATCCTGTCGGAAAATGGTCGGGATTTCCGACCAATTTCCGACCATGTATGAAGATTTTCCGAAAAATGCTGATATGTGTCCACTAAATCGGCGATAACTCCTGGAATATTGCTAGGAATGAGCTGAAACCACTCTCATTGGAAAGATAACTCAATTTTCAATCTTTTTGCAAAATTGGAGATTAAACTGGGCACGGAAAGATTTCCATCCGACATGATATTTAAGCTGCTTCGGATTGGCTCTGCATTTTCCAACTATGACATATCTTCAATATATCAACCGTATCTCCTGAACCGCTGATCGGAATGACATGAATCTACTCGATTCGGAAAGATAACTCAATTGCGCATGACTTTCGTCAAGAGCTTCCAAGCTAAATCCATCGGGAAGGCTTTCGTCTGACTCGTTTTATAAATCCTGTCGGAAAATAATCGGGATTTCCGACCAATTTCCGACCATGTATGAAGATTTTCCGAAAAATGCTGATATGTGTCCACTAAATCGGCGATAACTCCTGGAATATTGCTATGAATGAGCTGAAACCACTCTCATTGGAAAGATAACTCAATTTGCAATCGTTTTGAAAAATTTGAGATTAAACTGGGCACGGAAAGATTTCCATCCGACATGATATTTAAGCTGCTTCAGATTGGCTCTGCATTTTCCAACTATGACAAATCTTCAATAAATCAACCGTATCTCCTGAACCGCTGATCGGAATGACATGAATCTACTCGATTTGGAAAGCTAACTCAATTGCGCATGACTTTCGTCAAGAGCTTCCAAGCTAAATCCATCGGGAAGGCTTTCGTCTGACTCGTTTTATAAATCCTGTCGGAAAATGGTCGGGATTTCCGACCAATTTCCGACCATGTATGAAGATTTTCCGAAAAATGCTGATATGTGTCCACTAAATCGGCGATAACTCCTGGAATATTGCTAGGAATGAGCTGAAACCACTCTCATTGGAAAGATAACTCAATTTTCAATCTTTTTGCAAAATTGGAGATTAAACTGGGCACGGAAAGATTTCCATCCGACATGATATTTAAGCTGCTTCGGATTGGCTCTGCATTTTCCAACTATGACATATCTTCAATATATCAACCGTATCTCCTGAACCGCTGATCGGAATGACATGAATCTACTCGATTTGGAAAGCTAACTCAATTGCGCATGACTTTCGTCAAGAGCTTCCAAGCTAAATCCATCGGGAAGGCTTTCGTCTGACTCGTTTTATAAATCCTGTCGGAAAATGGTCGGGATTTCCGACCAATTTCCGACCATGTATGAAGATTTTCCGAAAAATGCTGATATGTGTCCACTAAATCGGCGATAACTCCTGGAATATTGCTAGGAATGAGCTGAAACCACTCTCATTGGAAAGATAACTCAATTTTCAATCTTTTGCAAAATTTGAGATTAAACTGGGCACGGAAAGATTTCCATCCGACATGATATTTAAGCTGCTTCAGATTGGCTCTGCATTTTCCAACTATGACATATCTTCAATAAATCAACCGTATCTCCTGAACCGCTGATCGGAATGACATGAATCTACTCGATTCGGGAAGATAACTCAATTTCGCATGACTTTCATCAAGAGCTTCCAAGCTAAATCCATCGGAAAGGCTTTCGTCTGACTCGTTTTATAAATCCCATCGGAAAATGGTCGGGATTTCCGACCAATTTCCGACCATGTATGAAGATTTTCCGAAAAATGCTGATATGTGTCCACTAAATCGGCGATAACTCCTGGAATATTGCTAGGAATGAGCTGAAACCACTCTCATTGGAAAGATAACTCAATTTGCAATCGTTTTGAAAAATTTGAGATTAAACTGGGCACGGAAAGATTTCCATCCGACATGATATTTAAGCTGCTTCGGATTGGCTCTGCATTTTCCAACTATGACAAATCTTCAATAAATCAACCGTATCTCCTGAACCGCTGATCGGAATGACATGAATCTACTCGATTTGGAAAGCTAACTCAATTGCGCATGACTTTCGTCAAGAGCTTCCAAGCTAAATCCATCGGGAAGGCTTTCGTCTGACTCGTTTTATAAATCCCGTCGGAAAATGGTCGGGATTTCCGACCAATTTCCGACCATGTATGAAGATTTTCCGAAAAATGCTGATATGTGTCCACTAAATCGGCGATAACTCCTGGAATATTGCTAGGAATGAGCTGAAACCACTCTCATTGGAAAGATAACTCAATTTTCAATCTTTTTGCAAAATTTGAGATTAAACTGGGCACGGAAAGATTTCCATCCGACATGATATTTAAGTTGTTTCAGATTGGCTCTGCATTTTCCAACTATGACATATCTTCAATAAATCAACCGTATCTCCTGAACCGCTGATCGGAATGACATGAATCTACTCGATTTGGAAAGATAACTCAATTGCGCATGACTTTCGTCAAGAGCTTCCAAGCTAAATCCATCGGGAAGGCTTTCGTCTGACTCGTTTTATAAATCCTGTCGGAAAATGGTCGGGATTTCCGACCAATTTCCGACCATGTATGAAGATTTTCCGAAAAATGCTGATATGTGTCCACTAAATCGGCGATAACTCCTGGAATATTGCTAGGAATGAGCTGAAACCACTCTCATTGGAAAGATAACTCAATTTTCAATCTTTTTGCAAAATTGGAGATTAAACTGGGCACGGAAAGATTTCCATCCGACATGATATTAAGCTGCTTCGGATTGGCTCTGCATTTTCCAACTATGACATATCTTCAATATATCAACCGTATCTCCTGAACCGCTGATCGGAATGACATGAATCTACTCGATTTGGAAAGCTAACTCAATTGCGCATGACTTTCGTCAAGAGCTTCCAAGCTAAATCCATCGGGAAGGCTTTCGTCTGACTCGTTTTATAAATCCTGTCGGAAAATAATCGGGATTTCCGACCAATTTCCGACCATGTATGAAGATTTTCCGAAAAATGCTGATATGTGTCCACTAAATCGGCGATAACTCCTGGAATATTGCTATGAATGAGCTGAAACCACTCTCATTGGAAAGATAACTCAATTTGCAATCGTTTTGAAAAATTTGAGATTAAACTGGGCACGGAAAGATTTCCATCCGACATGATATTTAAGCTGCTTCAGATTGGCTCTGCATTTTCCAACTATGACAAATCTTCAATAAATCAACCGTATCTCCTGAACCGCTGATCGGAATGACATGAATCTACTCGATTTGGAAAGCTAACTCAATTGCGCATGACTTTCGTCAAGAGCTTCCAAGCTAAATCCATCGGGAAGGCTTTCGTCTGACTCGTTTTATAAATCCTGTCGGAAAATGGTCGGGATTTCCGACCAATTTCCGACCATGTATGAAGATTTTCCGAAAAATGCTGATATGTGTCCACTAAATCGGCGATAACTCCTGGAATATTGCTAGGAATGAGCTGAAACCACTCTCATTGGAAAGATAACTCAATTTTCAATCTTTTTGCAAAATTTGAGATTAAACTGGGCACGGAAAGATTTCCAACCGACATGATATTTAAGCTGCTTCAGATTGGCTCTGCATTTTCCAACTATGACAAATCTTCAATAAATCAACCGTATCTCCTGAACCGCTGATCGGAATGACATGAATCTACTCGATTTGGAAAGCTAACTCAATTGCGCATGACTTTCGTCAAGAGCTTCCAAGCTAAATCCATCGGGAAGGCTTTCGTCTGACTCGTTTTATAAATCCTGTCGGAAAATGGTCGGGATTTCCGACCAATTTCCGACCATGTATGAAGATTTTCCGAAAAATGCTGATATGTGTCCACTAAATCGGCGATAACTCCTGGAATATTGCTAGGAATGAGCTGAAACCACTCTCATTGGAAAGATAACTCAATTTTCAATCTTTTTGCAAAATATGAGATTAAACTGGGCACGGAAAGATTTCCAACCGACATGATATTTAAGCTGCTTCAGATTGGCTCTGCATTTTCCAACTATGACAAATCTTCAATAAATCAACCGTATCTCCTGAACCGCTGATCGGAATGACATGAATCTACTCGATTTGGAAAGCTAACTCAATTGCGCATGACTTTCGTCAAGAGCTTCCAAGCTAAATCCATCGGGAAGGCTTTCGTCTGACTCGTTTTATAAATCCTGTCGGAAAATGGTCGGGATTTCCGACCAATTTCCGACCATGTATGAAGATTTTCCGAAAAATGCTGATATGTGTCCACTAAATCTGCGATAACTCCTGGAATATTTCTAGGAATGAGCTGAAACCACTCTCATTGGAAAGATAACTCAATTTTCAATCTTTTTGCAAAATTGGAGATTAAACTGGGCACGGAAAGATTTCCATCCGACATGATATTTAAGCTGCTTCGGATTGGCTCTGCATTTTCCAACTATGACATATCTTCAATATATCAACCGTATCTCCTGAACCGCTGATCGGAATGACATGAATCTACTCGATTTGGAAAGCTAACTCAATTGCGCATGACTTTCGTCAAGAGCTTCCAAGCTAAATCCATCGGGAAGGCTTTCGTCTGACTCGTTTTATAAATCCTGTCGGAAAATGGTCGGGATTTCCGACCAATTTCCGACCATGTATGAAGATTTTCCGAAAAATGCTGATATGTGTCCACTAAATCGGCGATAACTCCTGGAATATTGCTATGAATGAGCTGAAACCACTCTCATTGGAAAGATAACTCAATTTGCAATCGTTTTGAAAAATTTGAGATTAAACTGGGCACGGAAAGATTTCCATCCGACATGATATTTAAGCTGCTTCAGATTGGCTCTGCATTTTCCAACTATGACAAATCTTCAATAAATCAACCGTATCTCCTGAACCGCTGATCGGAATGACATGAATCTACTCGATTTGGAAAGCTAACTCAATTGCGCATGACTTTCGTCAAGAGCTTCCAAGCTAAATCCATCGGGAAGGCTTTCGTCTGACTCGTTTTATAAATCCTGTCGGAAAATGGTCGGGATTTCCGACCAATTTCCGACCATGTATGAAGATTTTCCGAAAAATGCTGATATGTGTCCACTAAATCGGCGATAACTCCTGGAATATTGCTAGGAATGAGCTGAAACCACTCTCATTGGAAAGATAACTCAATTTTCAATCTTTTTGCAAAATTTGAGATTAAACTGGGCACGGAAAGATTTCCATCCGACATGATATTTAAGTTGTTTCAGATTGGCTCTGCATTTTCCAACTATGACATATCTTCAATAAATCAACCGTATCTCCTGAACCGCTGATCGGAATGACATGAATCTACTCGATTTGGAAAGATAACTCAATTGCGCATGACTTTCGTCAAGAGCTTCCAAGCTAAATCCATCGGGAAGGCTTTCGTCTGACTCGTTTTATAAATCCTGTCGGAAAATGGTCGGGATTTCCGACCAATTTCCGACCATGTATGAAGATTTTCCGAAAAATGCTGATATGTGTCCACTAAATCGGCGATAACTCCTGGAATATTGCTAGGAATGAGCTGAAACCACTCTCATTGGAAAGATAACTCAATTTTCAATCTTTTTGCAAAATTGGAGATTAAACTGGGCACGGAAAGATTTCCATCCGACATGATATTTAAGCTGCTTCGGATTGGCTCTGCATTTTCCAACTATGACATATCTTCAATATATCAACCGTATCTCCTGAACCGCTGATCGGAATGACATGAATCTACTCGATTCGGAAAGATAACTCAATTGCGCATGACTTTCGTCAAGAGCTTCCAAGCTAAATCCATCGGGAAGGCTTTCGTCTGACTCGTTTTATAAATCCTGTCGGAAAATAATCGGGATTTCCGACCAATTTCCGACCATGTATGAAGATTTTCCGAAAAATGCTGATATGTGTCCACTAAATCGGCGATAACTCCTGGAATATTGCTATGAATGAGCTGAAACCACTCTCATTGGAAAGATAACTCAATTTGCAATCGTTTTGAAAAATTTGAGATTAAACTGGGCACGGAAAGATTTCCATCCGACATGATATTTAAGCTGCTTCAGATTGGCTCTGCATTTTCCAACTATGACAAATCTTCAATAAATCAACCGTATCTCCTGAACCGCTGATCGGAATGACATGAATCTACTCGATTTGGAAAGCTAACTCAATTGCGCATGACTTTCGTCAAGAGCTTCCAAGCTAAATCCATCGGGAAGGCTTTCGTCTGACTCGTTTTATAAATCCTGTCGGAAAATGGTCGGGATTTCCGACCAATTTCCGACCATGTATGAAGATTTTCCGAAAAATGCTGATATGTGTCCACTAAATCGGCGATAACTCCTGGAATATTGCTAGGAATGAGCTGAAACCACTCTCATTGGAAAGATAACTCAATTTTCAATCTTTTTGCAAAATTGGAGATTAAACTGGGCACGGAAAGATTTCCATCCGACATGATATTTAAGCTGCTTCGGATTGGCTCTGCATTTTCCAACTATGACATATCTTCAATATATCAACCGTATCTCCTGAACCGCTGATCGGAATGACATGAATCTACTCGATTTGGAAAGCTAACTCAATTGCGCATGACTTTCGTCAAGAGCTTCCAAGCTAAATCCATCGGGAAGGCTTTCGTCTGACTCGTTTTATAAATCCTGTCGGAAAATGGTCGGGATTTCCGACCAATTTCCGACCATGTATGAAGATTTTCCGAAAAATGCTGATATGTGTCCACTAAATCGGCGATAACTCCTGGAATATTGCTAGGAATGAGCTGAAACCACTCTCATTGGAAAGATAACTCAATTTTCAATCTTTTTGCAAAATTTGAGATTAAACTGGGCACGGAAAGATTTCCATCCGACATGATATTTAAGCTGCTTCAGATTGGCTCTGCATTTTCCAACTATGACATATCTTCAATAAATCAACCGTATCTCCTGAACCGCTGATCGGAATGACATGAATCTACTCGATTCGGGAAGATAACTCAATTTCGCATGACTTTCATCAAGAGCTTCCAAGCTAAATCCATCGGAAAGGCTTTCGTCTGACTCGTTTTATAAATCCCATCGGAAAATGGTCGGGATTTCCGACCAATTTCCGACCATGTATGAAGATTTTCCGAAAAATGCTGATATGTGTCCACTAAATCGGCGATAACTCCTGGAATATTGCTAGGAATGAGCTGAAACCACTCTCATTGGAAAGATAACTCAATTTGCAATCGTTTTGAAAAATTTGAGATTAAACTGGGCACGGAAAGATTTCCATCCGACATGATATTTAAGCTGCTTCGGATTGGCTCTGCATTTTCCAACTATGACAAATCTTCAATAAATCAACCGTATCTCCTGAACCGCTGATCGGAATGACATGAATCTACTCGATTTGGAAAGCTAACTCAATTGCGCATGACTTTCGTCAAGAGCTTCCAAGCTAAATCCATCGGGAAGGCTTTCGTCTGACTCGTTTTATAAATCCCGTCGGAAAATGGTCGGGATTTCCGACCAATTTCCGACCATGTATGAAGATTTTCCGAAAAATGCTGATATGTGTCCACTAAATCGGCGATAACTCCTGGAATATTGCTAGGAATGAGCTGAAACCACTCTCATTGGAAAGATAACTCAATTTTCAATCTTTTTGCAAAATTTGAGATTAAACTGGGCACGGAAAGATTTCCATCCGACATGATATTTAAGTTGTTTCAGATTGGCTCTGCATTTTCCAACTATGACATATCTTCAATAAATCAACCGTATCTCCTGAACCGCTGATCGGAATGACATGAATCTACTCGATTTGGAAAGATAACTCAATTGCGCATGACTTTCGTCAAGAGCTTCCAAGCTAAATCCATCGGGAAGGCTTTCGTCTGACTCGTTTTATAAATCCTGTCGGAAAATGGTCGGGATTTCCGACCAATTTCCGACCATGTATGAAGATTTTCCGAAAAATGCTGATATGTGTCCACTAAATCGGCGATAACTCCTGGAATATTGCTAGGAATGAGCTGAAACCACTCTCATTGGAAAGATAACTCAATTTTCAATCTTTTTGCAAAATTGGAGATTAAACTGGGCACGGAAAGATTTCCATCCGACATGATATTTAAGCTGCTTCGGATTGGCTCTGCATTTTCCAACTATGACATATCTTCAATATATCAACCGTATCTCCTGAACCGCTGATCGGAATGACATGAATCTACTCGATTTGGAAAGCTAACTCAATTGCGCATGACTTTCGTCAAGAGCTTCCAAGCTAAATCCATCGGGAAGGCTTTCGTCTGACTCGTTTTATAAATCCTGTCGGAAAATAATCGGGATTTCCGACCAATTTCCGACCATGTATGAAGATTTTCCGAAAAATGCTGATATGTGTCCACTAAATCGGCGATAACTCCTGGAATATTGCTATGAATGAGCTGAAACCACTCTCATTGGAAAGATAACTCAATTTGCAATCGTTTTGAAAAATTTGAGATTAAACTGGGCACGGAAAGATTTCCATCCGACATGATATTTAAGCTGCTTCAGATTGGCTCTGCATTTTCCAACTATGACAAATCTTCAATAAATCAACCGTATCTCCTGAACCGCTGATCGGAATGACATGAATCTACTCGATTTGGAAAGCTAACTCAATTGCGCATGACTTTCGTCAAGAGCTTCCAAGCTAAATCCATCGGGAAGGCTTTCGTCTGACTCGTTTTATAAATCCTGTCGGAAAATGGTCGGGATTTCCGACCAATTTCCGACCATGTATGAAGATTTTCCGAAAAATGCTGATATGTGTCCACTAAATCGGCGATAACTCCTGGAATATTGCTAGGAATGAGCTGAAACCACTCTCATTGGAAAGATAACTCAATTTTCAATCTTTTTGCAAAATTTGAGATTAAACTGGGCACGGAAAGATTTCCAACCGACATGATATTTAAGCTGCTTCAGATTGGCTCTGCATTTTCCAACTATGACAAATCTTCAATAAATCAACCGTATCTCCTGAACCGCTGATCGGAATGACATGAATCTACTCGATTTGGAAAGCTAACTCAATTGCGCATGACTTTCGTCAAGAGCTTCCAAGCTAAATCCATCGGGAAGGCTTTCGTCTGACTCGTTTTATAAATCCTGTCGGAAAATGGTCGGGATTTCCGACCAATTTCCGACCATGTATGAAGATTTTCCGAAAAATGCTGATATGTGTCCACTAAATCTGCGATAACTCCTGGAATATTGCTAGGAATGAGCTGAAACCACTCTCATTGGAAAGATAACTCAATTTTCAATCTTTTTGCAAAATTGGAGATTAAACTGGGCACGGAAAGATTTCCATCCGACATGATATTTAAGCTGCTTCGGATTGGCTCTGCATTTTCCAACTATGACATATCTTCAATATATCAACCGTATCTCCTGAACCGCTGATCGGAATGACATGAATCTACTCGATTTGGAAAGCTAACTCAATTGCGCATGACTTTCGTCAAGAGCTTCCAAGCTAAATCCATCGGGAAGGCTTTCGTCTGACTCGTTTTATAAATCCTGTCGGAAAATGGTCGGGATTTCCGACCAATTTCCGACCATGTATGAAGATTTTCCGAAAAATGCTGATATGTGTCCACTAAATCGGCGATAACTCCTGGAATATTGCTATGAATGAGCTGAAACCACTCTCATTGGAAAGATAACTCAATTTGCAATCGTTTTGAAAAATTTGAGATTAAACTGGGCACGGAAAGATTTCCATCCGACATGATATTTAAGCTGCTTCAGATTGGCTCTGCATTTTCCAACTATGACAAATCTTCAATAAATCAACCGTATCTCCTGAACCGCTGATCGGAATGACATGAATCTACTCGATTTGGAAAGCTAACTCAATTGCGCATGACTTTCGTCAAGAGCTTCCAAGCTAAATCCATCGGGAAGGCTTTCGTCTGACTCGTTTTATAAATCCCGTCGGAAAATGGTCGGGATTTCCGACCAATTTCCGACCATGTATGAAGATTTTCCGAAAAATGCTGATATGTGTCCACTAAATCGGCGATAACTCCTGGAATATTGCTAGGAATGAGCTGAAACCACTCTCATTGGAAAGATAACTCAATTTTCAATCTTTTTGCAAAATTTGAGATTAAACTGGGCACGGAAAGATTTCCATCCGACATGATATTTAAGCTGCTTCAGATTGGCTCTGCATTTTCCAACTATGACATATCTTCAATAAATCAACCGTATCTCCTGAACCGCTGATCGGAATGACATGAATCTACTCGATTCGGAAAGATAACTCAATTTCGCATGACTTTCATCAAGAGCTTCCAAGCTAAATCCATCGGGAAGGCTTTCGTCTGACTCGTTTTATAAATCCTGTCGGAAAATGGTCGGGATTTCCGACCAATTTCCGACCATGTATGAAGATTTTCCGAAAAATGCTGATATGTGTCCACTAAATCGGCGATAACTCCTGGAATATTGCTAGGAATGAGCTGAAACCACTCTCATTGGAAAGATAACTCAATTTTCAATCTTTTTGCAAAATTTGAGATTAAACTGGGAACGGAAAGATTTCCATCCGACATGATATTTAAGCTGCTTCAGATTGGCTCTGCATTTTCCAACTATGACATATCTTCAATAAATCAACCGTATCTCCTGAACCGCTGATCGGAATGACATGAACCTACTCGATTCGGGAAGATAACTCAATTTCGCATGACTTTCATCAAGAGCTTCCAAGCTAAATCCATCGGAAAGGCTTTCGTCTGACTCGTTTTATAAATCCCATCGGAAAATGGTCGGGATTTCCGACCAATTTCCGACCATGTATGAAGATTTTCCGAAAAATGCTGATATGTGTCCACTAAATCGGCGATAACTCCTGGAATATTGCTAGGAATGAGCTGAAACCACTCTCATTGGAAAGATAACTCAATTTTCAATCTTTTTGCAAAATTTGAGATTAAACTGGGCACGGAAAGATTTCCATCCGACATGATATTTAAGCTGCTTCAGATTGGCTCTGCATTTTCCAACTATGACATATCTTCAATAAATCAACCGTATCTCCTGAACCGCTGATCGGAATGACATGAACCTACTCGATTCGGAAAGATAACTCAATTTCTCATGACTTTCATCAAGAGCTTCCAAGCTAAATCCATCGGGAAGGCTTTCGTCTGACTCGTTTTATAAATCCTGTCGGAAAATGGTCGGGATTTCCGACCAATTTCCGACCATGTATGAAGATTTTCCGAAAAATGCTGATATGTGTCCACTAAATCGGCGATAACTCCTGGAATATTGCTATGAATGAGCTGAAACCACTCTCATTGGAAATATAACTCAATTTGCAATCGTTTTGAAAAATTTGAGATTAAACTGGGCACGGAAAGATTTCCATCCGACATGATATTTAAGCTGCTTCAGATTGGCTCTGCATTTTCCAACTATGACATATCTTCAATATATCAACCGTATCTCCTGAACCGCTGATCGGAATGACATGAATCTACTCGATTTGGAAAGCTAACTCAATTTCGCATGACTTTCGTCAAGAGCTTCCAAGCTAAATCCATCGGGAAGCCTTTCGTCTGACTCGTTTTATAAATCCCATCGGAAAATGGTCGGGATTTCCGACCAATTTCCGACCATGTATGAAGATTTTCCGAAAAATGCTGATATGTGTCCACTAAATCGGCGATAACTCCTGGAATATTGCTAGGAATGAGCTGAAACCACTCTCATTGGA
Source organism: Eutrema japonicum (assembly GCA_030161315.1). NCBI lineage: Eukaryota > Viridiplantae > Streptophyta > Magnoliopsida > Brassicales > Brassicaceae > Eutrema > Eutrema japonicum. Next base: position 34,128,771 of record BSQW01000012.1, read on the forward strand.
AAGATAACTCAATTTTCAATCTTTTTGCAAAATTTGAGATTAAACTGGGCACGGAAAGATTTCCATCCGACATGATATTTAAGCTGCTTCGGATTGGCTCTGCATTTTCCAACTATGACATATCTTCAATATATCAACCGTATCTCCTGAACCGCTGATCGGAATGACATGAATCTACTCGATTTGGAAAGCTAACTCAATTTCGAATGACTTTCGTCAAGAGCTTCCAAGCTAAATCCATCGGGAAGCCTTTCGTCTGACTCGTTTTATAAATCCCGTCGGAAAATGGTCGGGATTTCCGACCAATTTCCGACCATGTATGAAGATTTTCCGAAAAATGCTGATATGTGTCCACTAAATCGGCGATAACTCCTGGAATATTGCTAGGAATGAGCTGAAACCACTCTCATTGGAAAGATAACTCAATTTTCAATCTTTTTGCAAAATTGGAGATTAAACTGGGCACGGAAAGATTTCCATCCGACATGATATTTAAGCTGCTTCGGATTGGCTCTGCATTTTCCAACTATGACATATCTTCAATATATCAACCGTATCTCCTGAACCGCTGATCGGAATGACATGAATCTACTCGATTTGGAAAGCTAACTCAATTGCGCATGACTTTCGTCAAGAGCTTCCAAGCTAAATCCATCGGGAAGGCTTTCGTCTGACTCGTTTTATAAATCCTGTCGGAAAATAATCGGGATTTCCGACCAATTTCCGACCATGTATGAAGATTTTCCGAAAAATGCTGATATGTGTCCACTAAATCGGCGATAACTCCTGGAATATTGCTATGAATGAGCTGAAACCACTCTCATTGGAAATATAACTCAATTTGCAATCGTTTTGAAAAATTTGAGATTAAACTGGGCACGGAAAGATTTCCATCCGACATGATATTTAAGCTGCTTCAGATTGGCTCTGCATTTTCCAACTATGACATATCTTCAATATATCAACCGTATCTCCTGAACCGCTGATCGGAATGACATGAATCTACTCGATTTGGAAAGCTAACTCAATTTCGCATGACTTTCGTCAAGAGCTTCCAAGCTAAATCCATCGGGAAGCCTTTCGTCTGACTCGTTTTATAAATCCCATCGGAAAATGGTCGGGATTTCCGACCAATTTCCGACCATGTATGAAGATTTTCCGAAAAATGCTGATATGTGTCCACTAAATCGGCGATAACTCCTGGAATATTGCTAGGAATGAGCTGAAACCACTCTCATTGGAAAGATAACTCAATTTTCAATCTTTTTGCAAAATTTGAGATTAAACTGGGCACGGAAAGATTTCCATCCGACATGATATTTAAGCTGCTTCGGATTGGCTCTGCATTTTCCAACTATGACATATCTTCAATATATCAACCGTATCTCCTGAACCGCTGATCGGAATGACATGAATCTACTCGATTTGGAAAGCTAACTCAATTTCGAATGACTTTCGTCAAGAGCTTCCAAGCTAAATCCATCGGGAAGCCTTTCGTCTGACTCGTTTTATAAATCCCGTCGGAAAATGGTCGGGATTTCCGACCAATTTCCGACCATGTATGAAGATTTTCCGAAAAATGCTGATATGTGTCCACTAAATCGGCGATAACTCCTGGAATATTGCTAGGAATGAGCTGAAACCACTCTCATTGGAAAGATAACTCAATTTTCAATCTTTTTGCAAAATTTGAGATTAAACTGGGCACGGAAAGATTTCCATCCGACATGATATTTAAGCTGCTTCAGATTGGCTCTGCATTTTCCAACTATGACATATCTTCAATAAATCAACCGTATCTCCTGAACCGCTGATCGGAATGACATGAATCTACTCGATTCGGGAAGATAACTCAATTTCGCATGACTTTCATCAAGAGCTTCCAAGCTAAATCCATCGGAAAGGCTTTCGTCTGACTCGTTTTATAAATCCCATCGGAAAATGGTCGGGATTTCCGACCAATTTCCGACCATGTATGAAGATTTTCCGAAAAATGCTGATATGTGTCCACTAAATCGGCGATAACTCCTGGAATATTGCTAGGAATGAGCTGAAACCACTCTCATTGGAAAGATAACTCAATTTGCAATCGTTTTGAAAAATTTGAGATTAAACTGGGCACGGAAAGATTTCCATCCGACATGATATTTAAGCTGCTTCGGATTGGCTCTGCATTTTCCAACTATGACATATCTTCAATAAATCAACCGTATCTCCTGAACCGCTGATCGGAATGACATGAATCTACTCGATTTGGAAAGCTAACTCAATTGCGCATGACTTTCGTCAAGAGCTTCCAAGCTAAATCCATCGGGAAGGCTTTCGTCTGACTCGTTTTATAAATCCCGTCGGAAAATGGTCGGGATTTCCGACCAATTTCCGACCATGTATGAAGATTTTCCGAAAAATGCTGATATGTGTCCACTAAATCGGCGATAACTCCTGGAATATTGCTAGGAATGAGCTGAAACCACTCTCATTGGAAAGATAACTCAATTTTCAATCTTTTTGCAAAATTTGAGATTAAACTGGGCACGGAAAGATTTCCATCCGACATGATATTTAAGTTGTTTCAGATTGGCTCTGCATTTTCCAACTATGACATATCTTCAATAAATCAACCGTATCTCCTGAACCGCTGATCGGAATGACATGAATCTATTCGATTTGGAAAGATAACTCAATTGCGCATGACTTTCGTCAAGAGCTTCCAAGCTAAATCCATCGGGAAGGCTTTCGTCTGACTCGTTTTATAAATCCTGTCGGAAAATGGTCGGGATTTCCGACCAATTTCCGACCATGTATGAAGATTTTCCGAAAAATGCTGATATGTGTCCACTAAATCGGCGATAACTCCTGGAATATTGCTAGGAATGAGCTGAAACCACTCTCATTGGAAAGATAACTCAATTTTCAATCTTTTTGCAAAATTGGAGATTAAACTGGGCACGGAA